>CM022701.1:37981347-38592384 GCA_012295165.1 Asparagus setaceus
CCTGTCTTGTGCATGTTGGGCAGGAAATGTTGGCATAAAATCTTTCGATTTGGGCAAAGGAACCTCACGAAACCAATCATGATCAAGGGCAGCCTCTGCTGTTATGCGCTGCAAGAATGTAGTAAAAATGAACCATTAGCATACTCTGGAGCTGGCCAAGCAGTATAAATTTCAACATTGAAGAAATTTTCAGAGTAGCTTACCTTCTCAGGGTCATAAGTTAGCAGTTTATTCAATAAGTCAAATCCAGCTTCAGATAGAGTTGGACGTCCAGAAAATGATGTAGGTGGAAACTTCTCCCGCAGCCTATTATACCTGAATAAAAATGAAAGACCTCAGTGACGAAAACAAACATGAATAATGCATCACCTAACTGAAAGTGCCACCAAGAAAAGCCAGGAAGCCTGAGCAAGATCACCCATAGCTGGAGGCCTGGGAAAAGCGTGTTGATCATAAGAATTCGCTTTGTATGATGAAAAATAAACATCAAAGACACGAGGAACTTACGGTTGCCTGACAAAGTTAACTTTGACTCCAGGTAACTTTGCAAATCCAGGCCAAATCTTCTCATTTGGCGTGCCAAGAGTTCTAAATATCTGCAACAGCGTAAAGCTTTGAAAAAAGATAATACAACAATCAAAACTAGAGAATGAATATGATCTCTACAGGTAGAGGGTACCTTATCTAGCTGGTCAAACTCAGTCTTCCCACTAAATAATGGTTCTTTCGCTAATAGTTCTGCCATTATACATCCCAATGACCACATATCAATAGCAGTTGAATACTCCCTGGCTCCTAATAAAAGTTCAGGAGATCTGCAGAAGAAAACTATGGTTACCTTACGAGTAAATGAAAACAATGTTAAGCATTATTGTAACCAAAAACCAAGTTCAGGGATCTACCTGTACCACAAAGTCACCACCAAATGAGTATATGGCTTTAGTGGGCTTCCATACTGGCGAGCTAAACCAAAATCACAAATTTTCAACTCACCTTGATTATTCAATAAAAGGTTAGATGTCTTCAAATCCCTGCACAGAAGAAAAACAACATTTCAATTTTCTACGACAAAAGATCACAATTCCTAAAATAAAAAGTGGGTGTCTTAGATGTCCTACATTGCCAAAGTCAGTGTACCTGTGGAGAACCCAATTGTCATGGAGGTACTTAACACCCGACAACAGCTGCAACATTAAGCACTTAACCTCACTCTGACTAAATGGCTGCTTCATTGTCTCCATCAGCGCTTTGAGGTCATGCTCCATATACTCCATAACCATGAAAATGCTATCTAAACTGCTGCCGACAACAACTTCTTTAACATCAACAATCGAAGGGTGATGAAACGACAAAAGAATATTAATCTCCCTCAAAGATGTCAAAGGAAATCCCTCTCTCTCCTTCTCCATCTTCACCTTCTTCAATGCTACTACCTCCCCGGTCTTCTTATCCTTAGCTCTATACACTACCCCATAAGTGCCTTCATCAATCTTATTCAATCTCTCGAACTCATCAACACTTCTACAACCTTGTAACATATTTATAGTTCTCTGAGGTGGATTCTCTGGCTCTGGAGTTTTTGCCCTATCATCTTCATCCTCAGAATCGGTGTCTGACATCCTATCACTCCTGTCATCACCATTAACCTGTTCCATATCGACATCCATGAAATCATTCTTATCCACCTCATTTTCTCGATCACTCCCCTCCCTATTCTCTCTACTCGAACCTGACGACTTCGAAATAGCTCCTTCAGAACCTTCTCTCATGACGACCTCCCCAAGTTCAGGGCTTGGTGGTTTCTTCTCGGTCACAGGCGTGTTTTTTCTCTTCTTAGGCAAAATTCTCTCATCCAACTCCTCATGTTCATCAGTATCAGCCCATCTAGAAGAAGAAATGTGCCTAGCCAATGGAAACTCATCCTCAACCTCCTCTTCGACCTGCCCTGGCTCTCGATCATTCGGAGAATCAGCCGAAACCTTTGCATCCATCGAAGTTGAAGGGATAAAACCCCGAGGAAGCGGTGGGGGAGGCGGGAGTCCGACTCCTTCAACTATGACATTCTTACTCCTCGAACTAACTACACTAGATTGCTTGATATCATCCCTATCCCAAACTATTGGTGAAAACTTCCTCTTTTTCTCTTCTACTTTCGAGACCTCATCGCTAGTCTTAACCCTAGAATCCTCTTCCCCGCTCGAGAGCTCGCCGGGCTCCCGGTCCGCTGATTTTACCGAAAGGTAGTTCCTTTTATGGCCGTTCCCGCTTCCACCGCTCGAATTGCTCATCGGGGAGCGATAAGACCCATTAACTGCTTCTCTATCCTTGACATCTCTCGGTCTAACCCTAAGCTTAGATCGGAGATCTTCTGACTTTGACCGCTCGCGATCGCTGCAGTAGTCTTTTCTTCTAGAAGCTTCTAAATCGGAGTCGCGGTCGCGAAATTCGTGGTCTCTATAGCCCCCGTGACGGCCGGCCGCCATGAAAAACCCTAAAAAATCGGGCGAAAGCGGCGAAACCCTAGATCTGATGATTGAAAACCCTAGGGACCACGGATTCGAGCCAATTTGCAGGGGAAAGAGGGATTGAGATGGAATTTGAGGGTACTGACCAGCGATTTGGGGAGTTGAGGAGGATTTTGGGTCGATCGGCGGCAAGAAAGCGACCAAAATTAGGGTTTTTTTTATTTGGAAGGGAAAGCGCAGCGCTTTCGTGTCTATTTTAGGAAGAGGGATCGGCCGCCGACCAAAAGAG
This sequence comes from Asparagus setaceus, assembly GCA_012295165.1. NCBI lineage: Eukaryota > Viridiplantae > Streptophyta > Magnoliopsida > Asparagales > Asparagaceae > Asparagus > Asparagus setaceus. The sequence continues at coordinate 37,984,102 of CM022701.1, forward strand.
AGAAGGCTCTTCGAAGAAGGGTTGGGGGATAAGAAGACCTTTTTCCGGGTTAGGTCCTTTTAATTTTGGAGTTTGCAGTTTTTGGCCTTTGCAAGAATTTATTTGCAAAAAGTAATTTCTTGGTGCACTGGTGGCAGTGGTCTTAAAAGGACTGCAGAGGCTCATGAGCCAGAGACTTATTTGGATTCAAAATATGATCTCCAATCAGGTCCAGGGTTCAAAATTTGATTTGGACATCTATTTTGATTGGAATTTGAATATGCTTGTATTCAAATTCAAACCTGTTTACGTCAGAAAATTAATGTGTGAATTGAGAGTGTTGAACTCAATTTTGGGTTTCTTGATCTCCTTTGATGATCGATCTTCCCGTTGTGAATCAAAACATGCGCTTTGCTACACAAATAACAGAGATTAGAGGCACGGGAGGTTGTTTCCTTCGGCGTGTCCTCCGACGCTCAAGTCAGTGACGTTTTCTAGTTAATCTGAACAGAAAAACAGAGTATCGTCTTTATTGACTTTTTTGTGTGTAAAATTGCATTACCTTGGTTTGGAGGAGATCACCATTATTTATAAGAGGATTTATGGGGGCACGTTGGTAATTTTCGCGGGGTGTGTGTAGTGTTGGCTCAGACATGCTTTACACGTGCCAACAGTTGGTTGGCCGAGTCGTCTTTTACATGGTGATGGGACTGTCGAAGTAATGGTGTGTGCGAGGAGCTTTGAAGGCTCTGGCTTAAACAATCATAATGATTGATGCCACATTAATGGCTTGATGGTGATTGGGCAGCAAAGTGCGGGCGCCGGCCGTACATTCGTTGAATGTCGTGCACCTTTTGCTGTCGCTTGTCAGGCCACTGTATGGTGGTGTCTTGTCCGAGTGGGAAACGCCTTTCGTCACGAAGCCGGTCATCCGAGTTGGGAGCGCCTTTTGTCTCGGATTTGGTTCTCGAGACGAGTCGGCCATCTGAGCATTCGGGTCGTGAATGCTTTTAGAGTCATCCAGCTTATTGTCACGTGACCACTCTTTAGACTTAGTAATTTCCACGGTATAACAAAACCCGTGAATTTTGATAATCTTATTCGAGAACTTATAGAATGTATCTTGATATTTGTCCCAAAAACAAAACAAAAGAAAACAAACTCTGCATAGAAAGAATTTTACTAATGGCTTATTATGCTTTGGGTGATATTTGATATTTTATGATTATTTGCACGTAACAATTCTCTCATTGCGCCCCAAAATTAACCATAATCTATAATATGGTACAGTAAGTTTTTAAAAATTCTGATATATAAATTTTTAGTTACAAATGAAATTGAGATTTTTATAGAGATAGACTCAACTACTTCAGATTATGCAACAGGCCTAACGGTAGAGACAGCTACCTCAAATAAAGAGAGATGAGAAAATTATTTGAAAAGACAAATCAAACTTCATGATCATCTCATTCAGTGTCAAAAGACTCTCAACACCATCACCTAAAAGAGCTAGCTAAGTTGGTAAGCTTGCTAGCTAAGTTGGTAAGCTGCATATGAGTAGTACTCCAAGGACTAAGGTTCAACTTTCTTGAGGAGCATCCATAAAAATTTAATTGCCTAAAATATCCGAGAATGTGCGTTGGAGGTACCCGCAGGGCATGTGCGTTGGAGGTACCCCAGCCCTGCCAGAGTTTAGATACCTATAATCAGAAAGATCATGGGGAAGTTCCCTCATTAAAACCAAACGAAAAACAAGACTCAACATCATCTTCTTAAATACAAACCAGACATTTCGAACAAACAAACTTGAAGAACTTAGCCAGGTATAACTCATTTTCCTTTAATACTTCCACTGGTAGAAAAAGATACAGACGAAATGATACAAAGATTACAACAAGTGGGGCATGTTAACAGCTTAATAATCTATACAAATACAGATCTAAAAAAAATAAAGCCGACAATAACAAAAGAATAATTTTTGTTACACATTATACAAACTAAACAAAAAAAAAAATGAAGCGTCACAATTGGGTTAGGATCAAATAATGGGCTCATAATAATCTTAACTTAGTTCTCCACATGGATCCAACAACCTTTCTGGGAGCTGGATCATCTGGTCCTCTGTCTCTCTGGCCAGATGTAAAATACAACCATCCATCATAGAAGCCAACCAAGGTAGTCTTTATGCGGAATGGCATTCTTCCAATCACTGTCCATTTCTGTACAATAATAATACACCACGATTAAGAAAAAATAAACTAAAATACGACCAAAATAACCGGAATAGCATTAATTTTACGTAAAACTGTATTTAAGCCAACATTTTTTTTAGGCATTTAAGACAACAAATGTTGCATGATCTCAGAAGCTTAATTATCTTGGTATTTTCTGCTACCCATTCCAATATGGAAAAGAGCAGTTGTAGCATGGATATCAACTTAATTGAACAAACAATCAATTTGTTTCATTATAATATAATATCTCATGTACAAAGTGTCGAGTTATTTTTACAGTCATTCTCCAAGTAAAAGTTCTCGTGCAAAGAATAAGTTTGCAACTTCAATCATGTTTTACTTTCTGTCATTATAACTGTAGATTGCATCAAGCTGTAAACTTGATATGGATAATGTACATGCTGCCATCAATTTGGGTCATCTATTGGAATCTTGATCTTCTGTACATTACTTCCCAGGGGCAATATCTTTATGACATTTTTATAGATTAGTTAGCAAATCAAATCATATAAACTACACTAGTTCTGCAATTTCAAATGCTCAATGATACCCTAGGAGGTTAATATCCTAGAAGGTAGTCTATTTCTTGTCCTTTCTTAAAAATTACAAATCTGGCACATAATTTCTGACAAAACCTATAAATAAAAATTGCAAAGATAAAGTAGAACAAATAAAAAATTTCCATACCAAGGTATCTAAGTTGAATCGGAATACTTCTCCAACGAGTATCATCTTTTTGGTCACAGGGTGTTTCTCCGTTGTGCCTCCAACAATGATAATGGAATTGTTGACAATAGCCCATGCAAATTCTATGTGAGAATCTGGCTTAGGCATCGGAGGCAGTTGCTTCCACTTTTTCCCATCATCTAGCATGTAAACATCTCCATATACAACCTGGATAAATATATAGATGTAAGTCAAGAAAAACCAAAATGTATAGTTTGATAAGCAGGTAAGTCATTGTCAATTTAACATACCAGAAGGGTTTCTCTCCACCAGAAAATTTCCAATAACAGAAAAAGGAAACAAGATACCCTGTTTTTTTTTTTTAGGTGTAATAACTTAGGCCCAATCTACTTGCTCAGGCAGCAATCCCATAAGAGGGCGATGGGGCTGAGAACAAGGTCAAATCAAAGTTCCTAAACTGAGATTATTTTCAAAAGTTTAATGAAAGACAGGATATTCATATGGGCTGGAGTTTGGTATATTTATGAGCAACAGAAGGCAACTTATTAAAGAAGAATTCGCACCTAATTAAACAAGAACAATTTTTGCAGAGGATAGGGTATCATAGTTTATTCAGTCTGACTAAAAAGTTTCTAATAAAGGCATAAATTGTAGTGACAAGTTCTGGTTGCAATCCCATGCACCAAGGAAGAAGCCTTGCCAAAGAGCAATTCCTGACCCAACTTAGACAGCGGGTGATTTAATATGGTTCTCCTGAGAAAGTAAGAGACTGCTAATGCCCCAACCAGACAGTTCTCAGATCCATTCATAATATTTTCACCACAAAACATGGTTTCCATAAGATGTGACGCTTTCATTTTCTTATCAAGTCCTATGACCCTGGCCGCACTTCTCATAATCAATCTTAATTTCCAGCGAAACCATGTGTCACTACCTAATATTTAAAACATAGTTCTAAAAAGGAATATTCATGGATAGGTCTCATATGATTTGGTTTGAGGTTAACTACCACAATGAAAGAAACTTCCACTTATGTAAATTTGAATTGCAGTTCCCACAAAGAACATCCTACGAGACGTAAAATATGATAACTTGGTCATAAGTTGTCAAGGATACAAGAAAAATAATGAAGTTACAGAAGTTGTTTGCTCATTTTGTTGGGTCTAAGATTTAGAGTGTACTTTTCTCTCTGCTATAATATATTTATTGCCGATATTTCAGAAGGCAAGATTCAGTGTTCATATTCTTTATTTTCATTCATAGAATAAATATAATATTTTTATCCATTTTGGATCGAATTTGCAGTATGAACAAGTGGTGAGGGGTGGAATTGCAAATCCTTTATTCCCAGTTCAAATCCTAGGAATTTCATGTGTTTGTATCTTTGCAGATATTATTGCAACAATATCAAGTCGTTAGGGTCAAGTTGAGGCTACCAAACAACACCGGTTCAAGTTGTATTAGAGTACCATATTGGATAAAGAATTATCCCAGTCTGAGATATCACTTCCTAGTTATTCTGACACATTCACAAAAATGTGTGTACTTTATAAATGCACCTAATTCTATTTATGTTATGAACCCATTGAAAAAGTGCCCAAATAACATGAGATAAGCATTCACATAGTCCACATGGTAATTTCCCTTCTTTTATTTGAATAAGAAGGCGCATCAAACTGGCACCCTTCCCAGGAGTTGGACCCTGTGTCGCCTTGTTCTTCTAACATTCTCTTTGTCAATGTACCCAGCTCCTTTTAGTATATTACATCCAACATTTGGACAAAACTCAAAAAGAATAAGAGGTTTCATGCTATATGCTGACGTTAAAAGTAGTTAATTGAGTTGTAGTCGACTAATATGAGTTGTAGTCGACTAATATGAGTTGTAGTCGACTAATATGAGTTGTAGTCGACTAATATGAGTTGTAGTCGACTAATATGAGTTGTAGTCGACTAATATGAGTTGTAGTCGACTAATATGAGTTGTAGTCGACTAATATGAGTTGTAGTCGACTAATATGAGTTGTAGTCGACTAATATGAGTTGTAGTCGACTAATATGAGTTGTAGTCGACTAATATGAGTTGTAGTCGACTAATATGAGTTGTAGTCGACTAATATGAGTTGTAGTCGACTAATATGAGTTGTAGTCGACTAATATGAGTTGTAGTCGACTAATATGAGTTGTAGTCGACTAATATGAGTTGTAGTCGACTAATATGAGTTGTAGTCGACTAATATGAGTTGTAGTCGACTAATATGAGTTGTAGTCGACTAATATGAGTTGTAGTCGACTAATATGAGTTGTAGTCGACTAATATGAGTTGTAGTCGACTAATATGAGTTGTAGTCGACTAATATGAGTTGTAGTCGACTAATATGAGTTGTAGTCGACTAATATGAGTTGTAGTCGACTAATATGAGTTGTAGTCGACTAATATGAGTTGTAGTCGACTAATATGAGTTGTAGTCGACTAATATGAGTTGTAGTCGACTAATATGAGTTGTAGTCGACTAATATGAGTTGTAGTCGACTAATATGAGTTGTAGTCGACTAATATGAGTTGTAGTCGACTAATATGAGTTGTAGTCGACTAATATGAGTTGTAGTCGACTAATATGAGTTGTAGTCGACTAATATGAGTTGTAGTCGACTAATATGAGTTGTAGTCGACTAATATGAGTTGTAGTCGACTAATATGAGTTGTAGTCGACTAATATGAGTTGTAGTCGACTAATATGAGTTGTAGTCGACTAATATGAGTTGTAGTCGACTAATATGAGTTGTAGTCGACTAATATGAGTTGTAGTCGACTAATATGAGTTGTAGTCGACTAATATGAGTTGTAGTCGACTAATATGAGTTGTAGTCGACTAATATGAGTTGTAGTCGACTAATATGAGTTGTAGTCGACTAATATGAGTTGTAGTCGACTAATATGAGTTGTAGTCGACTAATATGAGTTGTAGTCGACTAATATGAGTTGTAGTCGACTAATATGAGTTGTAGTCGACTAATATGAGTTGTAGTCGACTAATATGAGTTGTAGTCGACTAATATGAGTTGTAGTCGACTAATATGAGTTGTAGTCGACTAATATGAGTTGTAGTCGACTAATATGAGTTGTAGTCGACTAATATGAGTTGTAGTCGACTAATATGAGTTGTAGTCGACTAATATGAGTTGTAGTCGACTAATATGAGTTGTAGTCGACTAATATGAGTTGTAGTCGACTAATATGAGTTGTAGTCGACTAATATGAGTTGTAGTCGACTAATATGAGTTGTAGTCGACTAATATGAGTTGTAGTCGACTAATATGAGTTGTAGTCGACTAATATGAGTTGTAGTCGACTAATATGAGTTGTAGTCGACTAATATGAGTTGTAGTCGACTAATATGAGTTGTAGTCGACTAATATGAGTTGTAGTCGACTAATATGAGTTGTAGTCGACTAATATGAGTTGTAGTCGACTAATATGAGTTGTAGTCGACTAATATGAGTTGTAGTCGACTACTAGGCATTGTAGTCGACTAATATGAGTTGTAGTCGACTAATATGAGTTGTAGTCGACTAATATGAGTTGTAGTCGACTAATATGAGTTGTAGTCGACTAATATGAGTTGTAGTCGACTAATATGAGTTGTAGTCGACTAATATGAGTTGTAGTCGACTAATATGAGTTGTAGTCGACTAATATGAGTTGTAGTCGACTAATATGAGTTGTAGTCGACTAATATGAGTTGTAGTCGACTAATATGAGTTGTAGTCGACTAATATGAGTTGTAGTCGACTAATCAAGCATTCAAAACGGGTCTAATTAGGAATTGGTTTTAAACCCAATTCGCTTAGAGGTTATTAATAACCCCTAACCCGATTGTTAGGGCAAGTTTCAAGCACGCTTTGGAGCACCTTTGAGAGAGTTTTGTGCATCTTTGGAGAGGAGATCTTTGAGAGATTGAGAGGTTTGTTTTAGGGTTTCTTTGTGAGAACTTGTAATCCTAATTTGTATTCTCTCTTTCTATTAGTGAAAATCCCCTCCTTACCCCGTGGACGTAGGCAACTTGTCAACCACGAAATCTCGTGTCTTTACTCTTTTATTGTGTTTTTTGCTATCGTTTGTGGTGGTTTCTCTCGACGGTTCCGCGGTCCGCGCGCCCAACAATTGGTATCAGAGCTATTGTTCAGATTGGAAGTGGTGTAATTTCTAATTTGAGGGGGTGTTCGGTGATTCCTGAGAGAAGCGGATTCACGAAGACAAACAGAGGATGGCGTCAACCAAGAATCACCAAAGTGGGAAAATTCGAGATTGAAAAGTTCAATGGGAAGAACGATTTTTCTTATTGGAGGATGCAGATGAAAAACTTTCTAATTTCGCAAAAATTGCACAAGACTTTGGATGGAAAGGAGAAGAAGAACAAGGATATGTCTGATGAGGATTGGGAGGAGTTGGATCCGAAGCACAGGCCGATTATCCTATGCCTCGAGAGGGATGTAGCTTTATTGATAGATGGAGAGGAAACGACTGCGGGCGTGTGGAAGAAGTTAGAGGGTACCTTCATGACGAAGAGTCTAACTAACCGGATCTACTTAAAATCCAAATTGTATACTTGCAAGATGGAGGAGGGCTCATCAATCCGGAACACATCAACAAGTTTGATAGGATCATATCGATTTGAAAGACATAGATGTTAAAGTAGGAGACGAGGATCAGCGCTTCTACTACTGCTCTCGCCAAGTCTTATGAGAACCCGGTGCAAACACCGAGGCTTGTGGGAGAAAATCAAGATGGATGAGACTAGAACGGCACTTCTAGCGGACGATCTTCTGAAGATCGCAACTAGTGACATGGCCATCGGCGGTAACAGGAACAAGCGCAGGATTGTTTGCAAGAGGAAGGAGCAATGAGCGAGGAAAAGGCAAGGAGGAAAGTCTAGATCTAAATCAAGACCTCTTGCGGGAAAAGGATGTTTCGCGCGTGAAGCTGGGCATTTCAAAGTCGACCGTCCAAATAAGAGAGTAGGTGGAAAGAAGAACAACAACAAGACCGAGAGGAGAGAGGGCAAGGAAGAAGCGAAGCACGCTTCGAGGAAGGGAGCGATAAGGAATGCTATGTCGCCACGGGTGGCGAGGAGATCTCCGGAAGTGGATACTTGATTCGTTGCTCTTACCATATGTGTCCAAATAGGAAGTGGTTTACTACCTACAGAGGCATTGATGGGGGAACTGTATTGATGGGGAATAACCATGCTTGTAAAACAGTGGGGCTAGGTAATATCAAAATCAAGATGCATGATGGAGTGGTTCGAACCTTGACGGATGTGAGGCATGTTCCCGACTTGCGGAAGAATCTTATCTCGGTTGGTGCTTTGGACTCCGGTGGTTGCGGATTGTGACGGAAAACGGAGTGAAGAAGGTTGTTCGTGGTTCCTTAGTAGTGATGAAGGGTGTTCGCCACGGTAATCTATATACTCTCGTGCACGACGGTGACAGGAGATGCAGCGGTTGGAACCGGGAAGTGGTGGAGACCCATGTGAGCACACACGGTTATGGCATAGGCGGCTTGGGCATATGTCGAGAAGGGTCTAGTTCGCTTGGTAAAGAGGGTCTGGCGAAGAATCAAGGAACCTAGCATGGATTTTTGCGAGGATTGTGTGTATGGAAAGTCACACAGGTCAAGTTTCAACAAAGAAGTCTAAGAGCAGAGGGATACTAGATTATGTGCACACGGATGTTTGGGGTCCGCTCGCACAACTTCCAAGGGTGGTTCCGTGTATTATGTCTCGTTTATAGATGATTATTCTAGGTATGCTTGGATTTACTTTCAAGCACAAGAATGAGGTGTTCGAGACATTCAAGAAGTGGAGAACAATGGTTGAGAACAGACAGAAAGAAATTGAAGACGCCGAGATCCGATAACGCATGCAGTATACGATGGTGCTTTCAAGGAGTTCTCGTGATCGAGGGAATTGTTCGACACCGACATCAGTCTACACCACGCCAGAATGGGGTCGCGAGAGATCGAACCAACACCGCGAAAAGGCGTGAGTATGCGATCTTATGCGTGATTGGGCAACGAATGGTGGGCGTAAGCGGTGGCTACTGACTTGTTACATTGTGAACCGCTCACCACATTCGACATTGATGGTGATACACCCTATAGGGTGTGGTCAGGAGCATGCGATTATGATAGGCTCGTAATTTTCGGATGTACCGCCTACTATCACGCCAACGAGGGAAAGCTTGACGCGAGGGCCAAGAAGGCAATATTCTTGGGATATGCAAGGGCGTAAAAGGCTATCGCCTTTGGTGTACGGAAGATTCAAAGTTCGTGGTCGCCAGGATGTTACCTTTGATGAGAAATCCATGATTGCTAGGGGTCCAAGGATGATGGTGTTATGACCGGTGAGACTTCTAAGTCTCGTGTTATTGAAATAGAACCTAAAGACCAACTAGGTTCTAATCGTGCTCAAGTGGGAAGTCGTAGATGATGAGCTTGAGCAGAGGAGGTTCAACAGAAAATACACAGCACTACAACAACAGCAGCTCGAGGATAATTTGGCTTCCACTAGGCCAAAGCGAGCATACAAGGTGCATCGGCCGGGGCTGATCAACCCCTAAAGCACTATGGGCGGCTAATATGGTTGAATACGACTCTGGTGGAGGAGGACGAGCCGGTCTCCTTCAAGGAAGCTATTCGGGACAAGGATAGTGAGAGTTGGTTGGTCTGCGATGGAGGAAGAGATGGAATCTCTTCTGAAGAATCATACATGGGAGGTGGTCCCATTGCCCGTAGGAAGAAAAGCTATTGGTTGTAAGTGGGTGTATAAAAGAAAGGAAGATCTTTCGAGCTCGGTGGTGTAAGATACAAGGCGAGGCTAGTGGCTAAGGGTTTTGCACGTAAAGAGGGTGTGGATTACAATGAGATATTTTCTCCGGTGGTGAAACACACTTCTATTCGGTGCTATTGAGTATTGTTGCTCATGGTGATTTTGAGTGGATCAACTCGATGTTAAAACGACCTTCTTGCACGGAGACTTGGATGAAGAGATCTACATGCATCAACCCGAGGGCTACAAGGTTGAGGAAAAGGAGAATCATGTGTGTCGCTTGAGGAAGTCACTGTATGGATTAAAGCAATCTCCCGGCAGTGGTACAAGCGATTTGACTCCTTCATCTTTGAAGCATGGGTTTTCCGGCGATCATGATTGTTGTGTTTACATTCTGAAGCTTCATGGAGGTAATTTTATCTATCTTCTTTGTATGTGGATGACATGCTTATTGCTTCTAAGAGCGTGGTGGAGATAGATAGGTTGAAATCTCAACTTGGTGAAGAGTTCGAGATGAAGGACATGGGTGCCGCTAGGAAAATACGGGTATGGAGATTAGAAGAGAGCCGCGAATCGACGATTGTTCTTGAGTCGAAGGGCTACATAGAGCGGGTGATCGCGAGGTTCGGGATGCAAAGTGCTAAGTCGGTGGTGACTCCATGGCTCCACACTTTAGGCTTCGGTAATCAATCTCCCACTACAAATGAAGAGAAGGCACATGGAGCGTGTTCCTATGCTAGTGCAGTTGGCGTTTAATGTATGCAATGGTGTGTACACGATATTTCACAGCGGTTAGTGTGGTCGAGATTCATGGCGAATCCGGAAAGGCGACCGGGAAGCAAAGGAAGTGGGTCCTCGTACTTAAAGGGTACAGTTGATACGGTCTGTTTTGGTGGAGAAACATGTCAGATTGACGGGTTTGTGGACTCTGATTATGCGGGCGATCTAGATAGACGGCGATCTACTACTGGTTATGTATTTAAGATACATGGAGCTCCGGTTAGTTGGCGATCGATGTTACAGGCTACAGTGGCACTTTCTACTACAGAGGCTGAGTACATGGCCATGGCAGAGGGAGTGAAGGAAGCATTGTGGTTGTGGGGTCTTCTAGACGATTTGGGGATTGAGCAGGAAAACGTGAACTTGTGGTGTGACAGTCAATAGAGTGCAATTCACTTGGCGAAGAATCGGGTTCATCATGCTCGTACCAAGCATATTGATGTCAGGTATCATTTTGTGCGGGATGTCATAGAGGAGGTGATATTTCTCTCATGAAGGTGCACACGAATGAGAATCCCGCGGACATGTTAACCAAGGTGGTCACAGTAGTAAGTTTAAGCATTGCTTAGACTTGCTTCATATCACTCTTGTTGATTTGCCCAAGAGGGCATGGCCTTCTGGCGGTAATGGGTAAGGTGGAGATGATTTGAGGTGAACTACGGTGAGCTTGATCCCTGCAGAGATGCGTGGCGGTCAGCGGTGTAGTGGCCTTGTTGGATTGGCTGGATTGGTGATGGTGATCTCTAGATGTTCTTGGTGCTATTGAGTATTGTTGCTCATGGTGATTTTGAGTGGATCAACTCGATGTTAAAACGACCTTCTTGCACGGAGACTTGGATGAAGAGATCTACATGCATCAACCTGAGGGCTACAAGGTTGAGGATAAGGAGAATCATGTGTGTCGCTTGAGGAAGTCACTGTATGGATTAAAGCAATCTCCCGGCAGTGGTACAAGCGATTTGACTCCTTCATGTGAAGCATGGGTTTTCCGGCGATCATGATTGTTGTGTTTACATTCTGAAGCTTCATGGAGGTAATTTTATCTATCTTCTTTGTATGTGGATGACATGCTTATTGCTTCTAAGAGCGTGGTGGAGATAGATAGGTTGAAATCTCAACTTGGTGAAGAGTTCGAGATGAAGGACATGGGTGCCGCTAGGAAAATACGGGTATGGAGATTAGAAGAGAGCCGCGAATCGACGATTGTTCTTGAGTCGAAGGGCTACATAGAGCGGTGATCGCGAGGTTCGGGATGCAAAGTGCTAAGTCGGTGGTGACTCCATTGGCTCCACACTTTAGGCTTCGGTAATCAATCTCCCACTACGAAGAGAAGGCACATGGAGCGTGTTCCTATGCTAGTGCAGTTGGCGTTTAATGTATGCAATGGTGTGTACACGCCGCATATTTCACAGCGGTTAGTGTGGTCGAGATTCATGGCGAATCCGGAAAGGCGACCGGGAAGCAAAGGAAGTGGGTCCTCGTACTTAAAGGGTACAGTTGATACGGTCTGTTTTGGTGGAGAAACATGTCGATTGACGGGTTTGTGGACTCGATTATGCGGGCGATCTAGATAGACGGCGATCTACTACCGGTTATGTATTTAAGATACATGGAGCTCCGGTTAGTTGGCGATCGATGTTACAGCTACTGATGGCACTTTCTACTACGAGGCCGAGTACATGGCCATGGCGAGGGAGTGAAGGAAGCATTGTGGTTGTGGGGTCTTCTAGACGATTTGGGGATTGAGCAGAAAACGTGAACTTGTGGTGTGACAAATGAGTGCAATTCACTTGGCGAAGAATCGGGTTCATCATGCTCGTACCAAGCATATTGATGTCGTATCATTTTGTGCGGGATGTCATAGAGGGAGGTGATATTTCTCTCATGAAGGTGCACACGAATGAGAATCCCGCGACATGTTAACCAAGGTGGTCACTGTGTAGTAAGTTTAAGCATTGCTTAGACTTGCTTCATATCACTCTTGTTGATTTGCCCAAGAGGGCATGGCCCTTCGGGCGGTAATGGGTAAGGTGGAGATGATTTGAGGTGAACTACGGTGAGCTTGATCCCTGTGGAGGGTACGAGGCGTCAGCGTGTAGTGACGCACTGGATTGGCCTGGATTGGCCTGGATTGGTGATGGTGATCTCTAGATGTTCTTGGTGTTCTTGGTGTTCGGTCCAAAATTTGAGGTGAATCAAATGATGTAAGGTGGAGATGATTTGAGGTGAACTACGGTGAGCTTGATCCCTGTGGAGGGTACGAGGCGTCAGCGTGTAGTGACGCACTGGATTGGCCTGGATTGGTGATGGTGATCTCTAGATGTTCTTGGTGTTCTTCGGTGTTCGTCCAAAATTTGAGGTGAATCAAATGATGTACGAGGTGGAGAATTGTAGAACATGCACAAAACATGCACAAAACATGCACAAGACAGCCAGTTCAAGAGTCGACTACTAGGCATTGTAGTCGACTAATATGAGTTGTAGTCGACTAATATGAGTTGTAGTCGACTAATCAGGCGATTCAAAACGGGTCTAATTAGGAATTGGTTTTAAACCCAATTCGTTTAGAGGCTATTAATAACCCCTAACCCGATTGTTAGGGTAAGTTTCAAGCACGCTTTGGAGCACCTTTGAGAGAGTTTTGTGCATCTTTGGAGAGGAGATCTTTTGAGAGATTGAGAGGTTTGTTTTAGGGTTTCTTTGTGAGAACTTGTAATCCTAATTTGTATTCTCTTTCTATTAGTGAAAATCCTCCTTAATAATAATAATAATAATAATAATAATAATAATAATAATAATAATAATAATAATAATAATAATAATAATAATAATAATAATAATAATAATAATAATAATAATAATAATAATAATAATAATAATAATAATAATAATAATAATAATAATAATAATAATAATAATAATAATAATAATAATAATAATAATAATAATAATAATAATAATAATAATAATAATAATAATAATAATAATAATAATAATAATAATAATAATAATAATAATAATAATAATAATAATAATAATAATAATAATAATAATAATAATAATAATAATAATAATAATAATAATAATAATAATAATAATAATAATAATAATAATAATAATAATAATAATAATAATAATAATAATAATAATAATAATAATAATAATAATAATAATAATAATAATAATAATAATAATAATAATAATAATAATAATAATAATAATAATAATAATAATAATAATAATAATAATAATAATAATAATAATAATAATAATAATAATAATAATAATAATAATAATAATAATAATAATAATAATAATAATAATAATAATAATAATAATAATAATAATAATAATAATAATAATAATAATAATAATAATAATAATAATAATAATAATAATAATAATAATAATAATAATAATAATAATAATAATAATAATAATAATAATAATAATAATAATAATAATAATAATAATAATAATAATAATAATAATAATAATAATAATAATAATAATAATAATAATAATAATAATAATAATAATAATAATAATAATAATAATAATAATAATAATAATAATAATAATAATAATAATAATAATAATAATAATAATAATAATAATAATAATAATAATAATAATAATAATAATAATAATAATAATAATAATAATAATAATAATAATAATAATAATAATAATAATAATAATAATAATAATAATAATAATAATAATAATAATAATAATAATAATAATAATAATAATAATAATAATAATAATAATAATAATAATAATAATAATAATAATAATAATAATAATAATAATAATAATAATAATAATAATAATAATAATAATAATAATAATAATAATAATAATAATAATAATAATAATAATAATAATAATAATAATAATAATAATAATAATAATAATAATAATAATAATAATAATAATAATAATAATAATAATAATAATAATAATAATAATAATAATAATAATAATAATAATAATAATAATAATAATAATAATAATAATAATAATAATAATAATAATAATAATAATAATAATAATAATAATAATAATAATAATAATAATAATAATAATAATAATAATAATAATAATAATAATAATAATAATAATAATAATAATAATAATAATAATAATAATAATAATAATAATAATAATAATAATAATAATAATAATAATAATAATAATAATAATAATAATAATAATAATAATAATAATAATAATAATAATAATAATAATAATAATAATAATAATAATAATAATAATAATAATAATAATAATAATAATAATAATAATAATAATAATAATAATAATAATAATAATAATAATAATAATAATAATAATAATAATAATAATAATAATAATAATAATAATAATAATAATAATAATAATAATAATAATAATAATAATAATAATAATAATAATAATAATAATAATAATAATAATAATAATAATAATAATAATAATAATAATAATAATAATAATAATAATAATAATAATAATAATAATAATAATAATAATAATAATAATAATAATAATAATAATAATAATAATAATAATAATAATAATAATAATAATAATAATAATAATAATAATAATAATAATAATAATAATAATAATAATAATAATAATAATAATAATAATAATAATAATAATAATAATAATAATAATAATAATAATAATAATAATAATAATAATAATAATAATAATAGTAATAACACAAAACAACATTCCAAAATTTTACTTTGCCTAATTGCAGAAAAAGAGACTATTGTATCCCATCTCTTCACTCACTTACCAAAATGACAAAACCTTAAACTTTAGTGCTAGAAAATTACCATAACCTCACCCTGCCTTGCTCTCCTAAATTAAAGTTCATAACCTGCACATGATAGCTCCTATTTCCCTCTGGAAAATCCCGACTAATATGAGTTGTAGTCGACTAATATGAGTTGTAGTCGACTAATATGAGTTGTAGTCGACTAATATGAGTTGTAGTCGACTAATATGAGTTGTAGTCGACTAATATGAGTTGTAGTCGACTAATATGAGTTGTAGTCGACTAATATGAGTTGTAGTCGACTAATATGAGTTGTAGTCGACTAATATGAGTTGTAGTCGACTAATATGAGTTGTAGTCGACTAATATGAGTTGTAGTCGACTAATATGAGTTGTAGTCGACTAATATGAGTTGTAGTCGACTAATATGAGTTGTAGTCGACTAATATGAGTTGTAGTCGACTAATATGAGTTGTAGTCGACTAATATGAGTTGTAGTCGACTAATATGAGTTGTAGTCGACTAATATGAGTTGTAGTCGACTAATATGAGTTGTAGTCGACTAATATGAGTTGTAGTCGACTAATATGAGTTGTAGTCGACTAATATGAGTTGTAGTCGACTAATATGAGTTGTAGTCGACTAATATGAGTTGTAGTCGACTAATATGAGTTGTAGTCGACTAATATGAGTTGTAGTCGACTAATATGAGTTGTAGTCGACTAATATGAGTTGTAGTCGACTAATATGAGTTGTAGTCGACTAATATGAGTTGTAGTCGACTAATATGAGTTGTAGTCGACTAATATGAGTTGTAGTCGACTAATATGAGTTGTAGTCGACTAATATGAGTTGTAGTCGACTAATATGAGTTGTAGTCGACTAATATGAGTTGTAGTCGACTAATATGAGTTGTAGTCGACTAATATGAGTTGTAGTCGACTAATATGAGTTGTAGTCGACTAATATGAGTTGTAGTCGACTAATATGAGTTGTAGTCGACTAATATGAGTTGTAGTCGACTAATATGAGTTGTAGTCGACTAATATGAGTTGTAGTCGACTAATATGAGTTGTAGTCGACTAATATGAGTTGTAGTCGACTAATATGAGTTGTAGTCGACTAATATGAGTTGTAGTCGACTAATATGAGTTGTAGTCGACTAATATGAGTTGTAGTCGACTAATATGAGTTGTAGTCGACTAATATGAGTTGTAGTCGACTAATATGAGTTGTAGTCGACTAATATGAGTTGTAGTCGACTAATATGAGTTGTAGTCGACTAATATGAGTTGTAGTCGACTAATATGAGTTGTAGTCGACTAATATGAGTTGTAGTCGACTAATATGAGTTGTAGTCGACTAATATGAGTTGTAGTCGACTAATATGAGTTGTAGTCGACTAATATGAGTTGTAGTCGACTAATATGAGTTGTAGTCGACTAATATGAGTTGTAGTCGACTAATATGAGTTGTAGTCGACTAATATGAGTTGTAGTCGACTAATATGAGTTGTAGTCGACTAATATGAGTTGTAGTCGACTAATATGAGTTGTAGTCGACTAATATGAGTTGTAGTCGACTAATATGAGTTGTAGTCGACTAATATGAGTTGTAGTCGACTAATATGAGTTGTAGTCGACTAATATGAGTTGTAGTCGACTAATATGAGTTGTAGTCGACTAATATGAGTTGTAGTCGACTAATATGAGTTGTAGTCGACTAATATGAGTTGTAGTCGACTAATATGAGTTGTAGTCGACTAATATGAGTTGTAGTCGACTAATATGAGTTGTAGTCGACTAATATGAGTTGTAGTCGACTAATATGAGTTGTAGTCGACTAATATGAGTTGTAGTCGACTAATATGAGTTGTAGTCGACTAATATGAGTTGTAGTCGACTAATATGAGTTGTAGTCGACTAATATGAGTTGTAGTCGACTAATATGAGTTGTAGTCGACTAATATGAGTTGTAGTCGACTAATATGAGTTGTAGTCGACTAATATGAGTTGTAGTCGACTAATATGAGTTGTAGTCGACTAATATGAGTTGTAGTCGACTAATATGAGTTGTAGTCGACTAATATGAGTTGTAGTCGACTAATATGAGTTGTAGTCGACTAATATGAGTTGTAGTCGACTAATATGAGTTGTAGTCGACTAATATGAGTTGTAGTCGACTAATATGAGTTGTAGTCGACTAATATGAGTTGTAGTCGACTAATATGAGTTGTAGTCGACTAATATGAGTTGTAGTCGACTAATATGAGTTGTAGTCGACTAATATGAGTTGTAGTCGACTAATATGAGTTGTAGTCGACTAATATGAGTTGTAGTCGACTAATCTGGGCAGATTCCGAAAACGGGTCTAATTAGGAATTGGTTTTAAACCCAATTCGTTTAGAGGCTATTAATAACCCCTAACCTGATTGTTAGGGCAAGTTTCAAGCACGTTTTGGAGCAGCCTTTGAGAGAGTTTTGTGCATCTTTGGAGAGGAGATCTTTTGAGAGATTGAGAGGTTTGTTTTTAGGGTTTCTTTGTGAGAACTTGTAATCCTAATTTGTATTCTCTCTTTCTATTAGTGAAAATCCCCCCTCCTTACCCCGTGGACGTAGGCAACTTGCCGAACCACGTAAATCTCGTGTCTTTACTCTTTTATTGTGTTTTTGCTATCGTTTGTGGTGGTTTCTCTCGACGGTTCCGCGGTCCGCGCGCCCAACAAGAAATGAGATTGAATCATATGGAGATCTAGATATAAAGAAGTCCATGTACATACCTCATGCCTTCGAGAACATTTAAAAATAGGTGATCCAGGTTTGGCCATAAAATCACCCTCTTGGCCTCCAATAACAAGAAGCTGATCATTAACAACAACGCAAGCCCTGATAGTAAAAATATATTTCAATAGCAGAGACATGAACTTAAAGAGTTCGCAAGAAGAAAAGAAATGAGAAACAGCCCTTCATCCTTCCAAGGTAATTAGGAATTACCAAAAGTTATTTAATCAAGACATATCTGAGATAAAACATAGTACTCTTAAAAATAAAATGCATAGCAAGTGCAAACAGATTGTAAGCATTGTCGATACTAATAGCTATACAAAACACATACTCACACAAAAAGTTTCTTTAGGAAATTATTTAACATGACTTCGTTTTATCAAGATAACATGAATTATGATACTATTTCTTTTTAATATGATTTTAATTTTTTTTATTTGGTTAGATAGAATCTCTAAAGAATATTTAAGCATAGCACTAGACAGTGTTATTCGGAATGGAACTTCTAAACCTCTTGTGCTATATCTTTTTACATTACTTGAAAACTTCAACCTCGAAGCCGTAATTTGTCAAATAATAATAATAATAATAATAATAATAATAATAGTAATAACACAAAACAACATTCCAAAATTTTACTTTGCCTAATTGCAGAAAAAGAGACTATTGTATCCCATCTCTTCACTCACTTACCAAAATGACAAAACCTTAAACTTTAGTGCTAGAAAATTACCATAACCTCACCCTGCCTTGCTCTCCTAAATTAAAGTTCATAACCTGCACATGATAGCTCCTATTTCCCTCTGGAAAATCCCGACCAGAATGTATTTCCGCTTTCAATTGACCAAGTACTTTTCTATAACATGGTCTACCACAGTATTAAGTGGTGAGGGTTTGGTGATGCATAGCGTGCTCATGGAAATAAAAGCATCATGGTACTCTATAAATCTAGTAGCGCACATTGTAGAAATGTTAATGAATTAGATTGATACCCTCGTGAATACTTCAAAGTAACCAGAATTATTAAGAACAAGCAATTAGAGCAAGTAATTTGGCTTAAAATCTCACAAATATTAAATCCTTCAGTCATTGCGCCTACTTTTACATCTTAAAAGTGTATTTAGAAGAGATTTATACGTCACAGGATAAAGTTTTCATTGGCTTGTGAAGTTGTTTTAACCTGTATTGGGAGAAGCTAATTGATGTATCCATATTTTCTTCTTAATTGCTATACTTGTAGAAGCCTATGTTTATCGTTCTCATAGTAGTTACTATAAGCTGTATTATCTTGGTTTAAAACATTAGCTTTTTAATTATCAAATAAAAGTTCAATCCACCAAATAAGACTGTAGTTGGCAGATGCCCGGAGGTTCCACCTGCTGCAACCATAAATAATATGGTGTGCAAAGCCAACTCAAGTATCCCACGAAGTGCAATGCTAGTAATCCATGAAATGTAACTTAAGTGATCCATGAAATATAACTCGAGAGAGATGCATAAAATTCCTCACTAACCTGTGGGGTCCACCACGGGGTATTGGCACTTCTTTTCTCCATTCTTTCTCCAATGCCTTTCCGTCCTTTACTGCAAGACTCCAATGCTCCAATCCAGGCTCATGCCTGTCCTCCTTGCTACCACACATAACATGAAGTCTGCCTCTCCAAAGTTGTGTGGCTGGTGCATACCTGAAAATCATGCTCGTTAGCACTTATTGGATATCCATTGAAAGAAATCCTTCTCAAGCTTCTCACAATGAAAGGACTGGCCATATAAAATCGTTTTAACCTGGAAATATTATTTGTAGTGAAAGATCACCAAATTGCTAGAGAATGTTAAGGCAACAAAAGCATACCAAAAAAATTTTTGAGAAGTTTGGAGAAGGAAAGACCTTAACCTAGATATGTATGGGGAAGTTGAAATTACTTAAAATAAAGTTTTATCCGAAAGAGGAACGGTACCGGATTGCCATGTTAAAGCCCACAGAGATTGTGAAGGCAGTCAATTGTGATATAATTGGAGTTCAATAAGACATGTTGATTTTCAGTATGCACTTACCTAGGGACAGGTAGTGGGGGCAAATCATGCCACTCTTTCGTCTTTGTATCCAGCACAAAGTTGCGAGCTGTAGGTCCTCTGCACTGTGGGCCATATTGACCAGAGATAGTATATATATACCTTCCATCTGTTGCCATGCCTAGATGTGAATTTGCCATTTCTTTCGGCATAGGAAATCTACCACCCCATGTATTATCCGTAAAATTATAAACGTCCACATGAGAATGCACCTAAAGTGAGCAACAGAAGAAACAGAAGGAAGTTCTAATGAGAACACAAAAGATTATGACAATTATACTCTATAAATGAAAACAAAATTAAAAAGGGTAAATTTCACAAAACTCCCCTTAAGTTTCGGCAGTTCAAAGATAACCATAACTTTCAAAATATCACAAAAACCCCTCGAGAAAAAAAGAAAAAAAAAACTATTGGTGTTACTTCCAATATTCATCGTAACTTGAGGGGGTTTTTGTGAAGCCCCCTTAACTGTGGCCGTTTCTGAGATAAGACTGTTAACTTTCAAAATGTCTCAAAACCCCATTTAAGTTTTGCCAGCAAACCCTCCAAATTAACGCCGTTAGGAGGATTTTCTAATAAAATGTTTAAAGTAGAAGGGGGTTTTCTGAGAACCCCAAAACTTAAGGGGGTTTTGTGACATTTTGAAAGTTAAGAGGGTTATTTGAGAAATGCCCAAACTTAAGGGGGGTTATGTGAGATTTACCCAAAAAGAAAATCTGCAAGAATTTTGAATAGTTTTTCACCATTCACCGAAGAAGTGCCAATCCTTTTTTAAGAAATAGCAAAAAGGCTGAGGCACATGTTTCAAATTGTTTTTTACAAATAGCTTGAAGTGATTCAATATCATAATTTAATCTAGTTTTTCATAGTATATGAACATGAATTAAAATTCAAGATGGAAGGATAAGAGAAAAGAACCTAATGATTGTTTAAGCATAAACAGTGCATATTAGTTGGTTTTGTGAGCATACATGAATGTTATTATGAGCTTTATGCTGGTTGCTTATTGAGGGAATTTTCCCTTCTGATAGATGATAATTACATTTTTTTAAAAGGTGAGGAATATTAAAAATTATTCAATAATAAAAATCTCCAACAGCTTTCATCGGCATCTCAAGTTTTGCAAGCAGATATATGAGACCCGGCCCACACATTTCGTTAGCTTATCCCTAACCTCAACTTGTGTTTGTCCATTATCAGCTCAGAGGTAAGACAACATGTATTAGCTTTGAATCTCACCACTACTAGAAAAAATGGTTACTCATTGCTGACTAGGAAAGAAAAAATTCGAGCTTTTTGCTTAACACAAGTTAATTGCTAAGGAAAAAAAAGGTAAAATCTAAATGTGATGAAGTTAAAATTAAGTTCAAAATTCCAAAAATCCTTACATAGTCGATGGTACCATATCCAGCAAACACGTACAGGAGATTCTCATGCTGTATCGCAGCTCCATCTAGGCGAGGCACGGGCGCCGCCGCCATCTCCTCCCATTCTAAAGAAGGAGCTGGGATATCAGCAAAAGTAGCATTGAGGTCTTGTGAACCCGACGCTTTAATCAAATCAATTCTCTCTTTAGGCTGCAAAACAAAAGGGCGAAAAGGAAATCACCAATCAATCCATTAACCAACAAGCAGTCAAAGTTGTCTTTAACGTGTGCTTTATTCTAACATTGTTGATTTGTTGTCAACAAGGTGCAATCTTTTCTATGATTACCTTGCTGGATTTGGGCGTGGAGGTCGGAGCTCGGTATCCGATGGCCCTGCTGATGGAGAGATCCAGAGCCTTGGAGAACGAGCTCGACGACGACGAAGCGCACAAGAAATCGGCGACGAGAGCCAGTCCGAGGAGGAGGACGCAGGCGAGGAGGAACGCGCGCTTTCTCGAAGAATGATGGTGCTTGGCGCCGGATCTATTCATTGATTCGGATTCGAATTTGGTATTTGGATTCGAAACCCTAGGAGGACGAAGAGGGAAAGGATGGGAGTTAATAAAGAGAGAAATGAGGTGGGGGCGGAGAGAAGAAAAACACACACACAGAGAGAGAGATGGTGGGCGGGGGAGGCTGGTGGTATTTGTACGCGGATGGGCGGGTCCAAATTCAGGTGGGTGCCGCTCGCTGTTTTTGGATTCTGGGAAGTCGGTGCGAGCTGCATGTGGTGGGACTCGAGATTGAACCATAAATTGTGACCGCTGATGTGGCTCGGTTTTATTGGCCTAGTAAAATACTTTGACGCGTGGGTCCTTGATCCTGTGGTCTGTGTGCTGCACAAAATAACAACATTACACAATTGCATAGTCAGCTAAAATAATAGGGTTTAACCCTTAACGTGCAATTTTTACCCTGGAATAGTTAGTGGGCGAAACATTACTGTGTGTGGCATAACATATTATACGAGTTAAAATTTAAAACAAAAGGATCTCTATCACTCTCAACTCAAAATGCATAAATTATAAAAAGCTCCATCAAAATATTAAACTTATAAACAACCTCCTAAAAATTCTAACAATAAAAAGGTTCATGCACAATTCAAATTTGAGAAAACATCCTAGAAGTTTCCAAAATTGTAGAAAACACCATAAAAATTCAAAAATTACAAAAAATACCCGAAATTTCAAACCAATAAAAAGTATATTGACAATATAGGATTACAAATACCCCGAAAGTTTTAAAATTTGCGAGAAAACACAATAGAAGTTTTAAAATTGTGAATGACACCCTCAAAGATTTAAAATTTACAAAAAACACCCTAAAAGATCAAAACTTACAAATAAGTGTTTTTGTAAAAAATTTGAGGGTGTTTTTGAAAATTTCAAGTTTATAAATTTTTCTGTTTATTGTTTGTATCTTTGAAATTTCCAAGGTTTTTTTGTAAATTTTTTATTTGAGGGCGTTTATTACAATTTTTTAAACTTCTAGGGTGTTTTATGCAGAGTCCAAATTTTTGCGGATTTTTTGTAATCCCAATCCTATATCTATGAGCTGGCCAAAAAGAGGTCGGTTTACAATCTGATTTTAAAGCATGCGGGACTACTAGCCCGTCGCGTTTAATGGCATGTCGGCCACTAAACTTAACTTCGATGAGCTGGCCAAAAAGAGGTCGGCTTTGCTAAATATTTAGCAAAAGTGGGCTTTTTTTAAAAAAAACTCCTTATTTTTTTTTCATCACAACACCTTCTGCTATTAAAAAAATTGTTAAATTATTGTTGTCATTTTCTCTATGATACCCGCCAATAAAGCTTCTCTTCTTCCTCAAACTATTTGAAAATCTGTCTTCCCTCTCTTCACATCAAACCCAAGTGATTTCAGCCATTAGCAAAGAGAAAATTAATAGAATATCAAAGATAATCTCTTAAACTTTTTGGTTTAGATTCTATTTGGAATAACTTTTAGTTTCTAATCCATATATTGCCTTTGGGAGAATGGGAAAGTATGTTAAGAGGAGGAAGAAGAGTGTAGCTTTTGGATATAGTGGGTTTTGACAGTTTTGTTAAACAGCTGGGTGTTTTGTAATGCAAAAAATAACCTCTGAGATTCTATAATAAACTGTTAAACCTGAAGAGGATTTCACAAAAATTACCTATTTTTTATTCAAGATTTATTGTAGATATTTAGAATAATTGTTTTCCATGCATCACAATGTTGAACACTAATATAAAGTATGTGAAAAAAAGAGTGTAATAAAAATTAGAATAAATGAGTGCATTCGAGGAGATCAGAGAGTTGCTTCTTTTAAGTATAAAGTGATGAGATTATCATTCATAACGTAAAGAGAGCAGAGATAGACCTAGAAGAGCTCGGTTAAACATAAATAATAAAGATATAATAATATTCTACTTAAATATCCTATTGTTTGCCCAATATTGCTCTAAAATATTCTAAGTTTAAAACTCTACACTTAAATGCCCTAAAGTTTCTAAAACTTGCATTTTAATACCCTAATTAGGGTATCGGAGTGCAACTTTTTAGAAACTTTTAGAGTATTTAATGTAGAGTTTTAAACTTAGGGTATTTTGGTGCAATATCGGGCAACAATAGAGTATTTAAGTGTAATTTATCCTCTTTTTTTAACTTTTTTGGGTTAATATTACCTCTCTTTGTATTCCTCCTCTTCTTCTTCATCCATCAACATTGCGAGGTTTGCGTCCGAACCCAATTTTTTTTGCTTTTTTAAAATGGTAAACTTATTTTTATTTTTATGTACTTATTCATGTTTCTGATGTTTACAATAATTGAAATTTCATTTTTTTTATGAAGCTTGGTTTCCTCATTAAAATTCATGGAATTGAAGACCGATAATTGTGTAATTTTTACCCTAGAACAGTTAGCCGGCGAAACGTTACTCTGTGGGGTGTAACATATGATACAAGTTAAATTTAACACAAAAAGATCTCTACCACTCTCAGCTCAAAATGCATAAATTACAAAAAGTGCCCACAAAATATTAAACTTATAAACAACCTTCTAAAAATCCTGACAATTTAAAAATGCCTCATGCACAATTCAAATTTGCAAAAAGACCCTAAAATTTTTAAAAATTGCAAAAACATCCTAAATTTTCAAAATTACAAAAACACCCCAAAATTTTCAAACCTATAAAAAGTACATTGACAATATAGGATTACCAATATCCCCGAAAGTTTTAAAATTTGCCAAAAATACCATAGAAGTTTTAAAATTTTAAATAACACCCTCAAAGATTTAAACTTTATGAAAAACACCCTAAAAGATTAAAACTTACAAATAAGTATTTTTTATAAATTTTGTTTTTGAGGGTGTTTTATAATTTTCTAAAGTTTAAGGTTGGTTTTGCAATTTTCTAAACTTTTAGGGTTTGTTTGAAAATTTCAAGTTTATAAATTTTCAATTTATTTTTGTATCTTTGAAATTTCTAGGGTGTTTTTGTAAATTTTTATTTGAGGGTGTTTATTGCAATTTTGAAACTTCTAGGGTGTTTTCTACAAAGTCAAAAATTTTATGGTTTTGTAATCCCATACTGTTAGTATACTCTTTATAGGTTTGGATTTTCCAATGTATTTTTGTAAATTTTGGAGTATGAGGGTGTTTTTGTAATTTTTAAAACATCTAGGGTTTTCTCAAAGTCTAAATTTTTAGAGGCTTGTTTGTAATTTCTATATTTTCACTATACTATTTGGAGGATTGAAATTTTAGGGTTTTTTATAAAATTTAAAATTGGAGGGTATTTTTTTACAATTTATAAAATTTTCATAGTATTTTCTCAGAATTTTAAGTTTGGTGGGGCCTGTTGTATGTTTTGAATTTTTACTTTTTAAGTTTTGAATTTTTCAGAATTTTTGTAATTTTACTGAGTTTTACATTATTGAGGGTGTTTTATAATTTTATAATTGTTTAGGGTTGTTTATAAATTTTACTTTACAATGAATCTTGTCAATTTTCGTGTTTCAGAGACTTGTTATAAGTTTTTATCAAAAAAAAGAGATTTGTTATAAGTTTTAGAATTTTTAGGAGGTTTTGTAATTCCACATACTTAAATGAACTAAGCCTCAACTTTTCACCCCTTTTTTCTCCTATCCCTTAACTTGATTAAAAGTTTATCCTCATATGGGGTTAAAGTTTATCCATAGTGAAGATTTAGAAGGATAGTAAATATGGATAAAGATGGGCTAATGTTTAATAGGGTAAATTTTACCCATCGACCCTCTTTACCCATGTACCAAACAAGCCCATGGGGTATTTATTTTTTCATAACAAGACCTTCTCACGTTAAAAACTGTTAAAACTCATTTTATTGTTGTCATTTTCTCTAAGATACCCATCAATAAAGCTTCTCTTCTTCCTCAAACTATTTGAAAATCCATCTTCCCTCTCTTCACATCAAACCCAAGTGATTTCAACCATTAGCAAAGAGAAAATTAATGGAATATCAAAGATAATCTCTTAAACTCTTTGGTTTTAGCTTCTATTTGGTATAGCTTTTAGTTTCTAATCTATTTATTGCCTTTGGGAGAAAGGGAAAGTATGTTAAGAGGAGGAAGAAGAGTGTAGTTTTTGAATATAGAGGGTTTTGACAATTTTGTTAAACAACTGGGCGTTTTGTAATGAAAAAAGCCTAGGGATGCTCTACATTCTTGGTTGTAGAGGAATTCTACAATCCACCAATAACATTTCTTTACTCAGTGGACGCCATGAATTATATTCTTTATCTAAATTATATTCAAAATTTTTTATTGTGAGGCTCACTGAAACAAACTAATAGTATAAGCCCACGTAACTAATTGTAGGCATTCTCTACAAGTGACGTTGTAGAGGATCTGAACTCTGAAAAAAATCACCTCTGTCTATAATAAACGGTTAAACCTGAAGAGGATTTCACAAAAATCACCTATTTTTTATTCAAGATTTATGGTAGATATTTAGAATAATTGTTTTCCATACATCACAATGTCGAACATTGATATAAAGTATGTGAAAAAAAAGGTGTAATAAAAGTTAGAATAAATGAGTGCATTCGAGGAGATCAGAGAGTTGCTTCTTTTAACCATAAAGTGATGAGATTATCATTCATAAAGTAAAGAGAGCAAAGATAGACCAAGAACAGCTTGATTAAACATAATTAATAAAGATATAATAATATTTTACTAAAATATCATATTGTTTCCCAATATTGCTCGAAATATATTAAGTTTACTCTACACTTGCATACCTAACGTTTCTAAAAGTTACACTCCAATACCCTAATTAGGGTATTAAAGTGCAAGTTTTAGAAACTTTAGGATATGTAAGTGTAGGGTTTTAAACTTAGGATATCTTGGTGTAATATCGGGCAACAATAAAGTAATCATGTGTAATTTATCCTTCTTTTTAACTTTTTTGGGTTAATATTACCTCTCCTTGTATTCCCCCTCTTTTCTTTATCCATCAACATTGCTAGGTCTATGCCCGAACCCAATTTTTTCTTTTTGAAACAAGAACTTTTTTTTGTACTTATTCATGTTTTTAATGCTTAGAATGACTGAAATTTCTATTTTTTTTATGAAGATTGGTTTCCTCATCAAAATTCATGGAATTGAAGACCGATTATTATGGGTTCTTTGGTGAGAAATTTGAGAACAACGAAGAAGACAAAGAAGAAATCAACTTTATGTTTGAATAGCTTTGTGGTTTAGAAAGAATTAATAGAGTTTCTCTTAATTTTTGAGGGAGAGACAGATAATGAGAAGTGCGATTTTCAAGGGGAGAGAGAGAGAAAGAGCAAAGATAGAAAGAGCGGGGGAGGGGGTCCTTTTTTACCAGTTCAGTTAATATTTTAATTTAGTTGGTTTTTTGAACTCATTTGTGTTTATTTTTCAACCAATGGTGGTTTTATCATTGCGTATTTTGAAGTAACAATGTCATGGAGGTTATTTGAGAAGACTGTAAAGATAAAAGGGGATTTGTGAGACATCCTATAGTTGAGAGGGGTTAAGTCATACTTTGAAAGTTGAGGAGGATTAGTTACAACACCCCAAATTTGAGAGGTGTTTTTTTTAAAGTTAAACTAGTTGAAGGGGGTTTTTTGAGACAACCCCATACAGTTGAGAGGGTTTTGTAAAATTAACCCTACAAATAACCTCAAATTCGGGCAACCCAGTAGGTCACATGGCAAAACCGTGTCACTCCCCCATGGGGGGAGTTTGGATTTGATTTCCATGTGCGCCAAAGTCGCAATAGTTGTGATTTGTTGGTGTTGTTGTTATGTGCACCTAGCGCTGTACAAACGGCCCAGCCCGGTCCGGCCCTAAAATCCAGGTCCGAGCGTGGCAAAATGCCTTGCCCGGAAATCGAATCTACCGAGTCCAGGTCCAGGCTGATGCCTGCCGGGCACCGGGCGGGGCCGAATATTTTATTTTCAAATTTTAGTTTTTTGGCTAAAAAATTGTGATTTTCTGACAAAAAAAATCAAACAAATATAGATTTTTGCAAAAAAGATGTAACTTCGAAGTATTTACAAAGATGTGAGATTGTTGCAACATACAAAGAAATTCAATTATATTATTAATCACTTAGAATAGAATTATACAATTTGCAAATTTTAGAGAAATTAACAAAATCATAAATAAATTCTATTTTATTATTAATCTGATAATCTCTAACAATTACAATATTAGGAGAGATATTTAAGAGTATAAGAAAGAGTATTAGAGAGTCTAAGAGGGTATTAGAGAGTAAAGAAAGTATTAGAGAGTATTAAGAGAGAAGAAACTGATTTTTGGATGAGAAAACCAAGTGAAAACCCCTCTATTTCATAGTCAAATGACCAAAATATCCTCAATTTTTGACTGTTTTGACCGTTTTTAGGATACTTTGGTCAAATGACCAAAAAATAATCATTTAAGGCCGTTTTTGAGTCTGTCTGAACCGGGTCGGGTCGGGCTGCCCGGTCCCAACGGCTAGTTTTCTAGCCGTTGGAACTGGCCGAGCCCGTGCCAGCCCGAGTTTTTGACCAGGACCTGGTCTTCTAGACGTTGGGGAGGGCCGGAGCCCGGACTGGGCTACATGACCCGGTCCCCCGGCATTCTGAACTGGGCACCGGCGAAGGTCCCTGACCCCAGGCCCGAAACCCGGCCAGGCCCGGTTTTCTGGGCATTTTTGGGGCCCGTAAAAAACTGGGCCGGATCCGGGCCGCAGGCTTGTCGGAAGCCCAGTGCGGCAAAGACGTATTTTCGTATTAAAAAAAAAAAATCCTCAAATTCCCTGTGATCCTATCATACCTTTCACAAGTTCAGAGTTCTTCAGAGGCCCAAGTTCCATGTATAAGCTTCCCAGCCCAAATCCGGCCCGTCCGCTTGTCTAAAGCCGGGGAATTCATAACCGAACCCATCTCCCTCGAATCCCTAACCAGTTCCATCCTCTTCCTCTACCCCCATGGATTCTTTCCAAAACCACCATCAGCAGCACGATCACCGGATTCTAGGCCAAACCCTCGCCGGCGCCGGCGATCGTCCCTGGTACCCCTCCCCCTCCCCTCCTCCTCCTTCCGCCGGCGGCTACTTCAACACCAGCTATCACCATCACCAACCCCCTCCTCCTCCTCCTCCTCCTCAATTTCAACAGCACCAGCATCATCATCCACTGGCTCCGCCTCCTCCGCCGCTGCCACCGCCGCATCCGCAGGCACCGCCACCGCCGCCTTACCATGGCCAGTCACCGTCGATGCCGCCGCCGCCATACCCTTATCACAGCCAGTATCCTCCTCCGCCTCTCCCTCCTCGGCCGCAGCATTATCCTCCTCCGCCGTCGGCGTATCCTCCTCCGCCGCCTAATCAGGTCAGTTTCTACCTCGGATTGACTACCTATTTTGTTCTTGATGAGAAAGTTCTTGCCTTTAGTCGAAAGAATAGCAGAATAGCAGACAACATGAGTGAGCTGCTTTAGTCATAAGATGAGGATTAAAGATGTGAAAAATCTGTGGAGGAATTTGTGATACATTTTGAATTGATGAAGACAGTAGTTGTTCAAGAACCATTTGGCAAATGATCTAGGTTTTCAATGAGAGCAGTGCGACGAGAGGACCAAATATAAAAGTTTTACTTTTATATTAAAGATAGGATAGGGGTTTTCTATTGTGGCGAATGGTTATCTTTTCTTTGATAAGATTGTCTAATTGGTAACTCTTTTTTTTTTTTTATTACTTTGAGCAAGTTTTCGAATACTCTGATTTCAATGAGAAATGGTTGCAGGCTTGGGGAAACCCATCTTGGCCACAACATCAAGGATGGGAATACCCAGGTAAGTTCTTATTTTATTATTGGATTTTGTACCATCTTTTTACACAAGTGGTGTCTAGATATGCATGATCTTTTCTACTTCGCCGATAAAATTTTACAGATTTTTGTCATAACCTTGTGATCGGCAGCTCCTTCAACTTACAGTTGTCATTGTGTTAGATAAGCATATAAGGTGTATTTAATGCTGTTGAGACTTGCAGTTGAGACTTGTAAGCTACTGATTAACAGTAATCTTTTGTGTTAAGAGCAAGCTTAAGTATCCTAATGCAGCTCTCCCCTGCTCACCATCCTTGGCAGCAGATGTAGGTGCACATAGGTGAAGCTTTTTTACGTATATCAAACCAAAGCGAAGATACTTAGCATTTAGAGACGTAGGTTCTAGGTGCTTGCTTAGGTTCATAAATAGCCTTGCATAATCGAATATAGTCTTAGCCTTGCGTGGAAACACATCCAGATATCGGGAACCTAGAAACAAAGTGTTCATTAACGGAAAACAAAATCAAGCATATATAATCTTCATATCAAATCCTATGCTTGGCTAACAAGACATGCGTAGCTTCCTTACAAAGTGTAGCCTGATTGTGTGAATCTTTTTTTCTTTCCTACCTGAAAGACGATGAGCAGGCACTTTGGTTGATAGAAGAACTTGATTTCGCTGTTGTAAAGTTCATCCTGGGTAATCACCTAGGTGGAATTTGGTGCACTTTGACCGATACCTAGGCATCTCTAGTTTTTTTTTTTTCAGAGCACTGGGTAGGCGTAGAAGATGAGGTAGAAGGTCTAGAAATCCATGCAATCATTGTGGAATGTTCCAGATCTAAGAGGGTTATTAACCAGTTTGTTGACTAGGCAGATTCTTTCTTTCCTTACCAGAAAGATGATAGGCATTTGTTTTATACATGAACTGGATTTTGGTGTTCTTAAACTTGTCTTAGGAAGGCACCTGGTGGTAGCTAAAGCATTCAACCCTCAATTCACTTCGGTAGCTTCCTAGTCGATTCTCGATACCTAGACAAGGTCAGCAGCATCTTTAAAACACAGTGTGGATGTAAAAGGCGAGTTTGAAAATTTACAAATACATACAAACATTGTGGAATATTTCAGATTCGAAGGGGTCTATTAACCATGGATTGATCGTATGGATCTTTCCTTTATTCCCTTATGAAATATTTTCTTGCCAAGATGTAAATTTGTATTTATGTTGTAAAATTTGGCCTAGGCAGGTACATTGGTGGTAGCTCAAGCATCCAGCACTTGGTGTACTTCGGCAGCTACCTAGGCAGTTGTAGGCGGCTGAGCAGCTCTAGATGCCTAGAGCTGCCTAGCGTTCTTTAAACTGGGTGGATGTAGAAGACATGAATATGTTTAGAAATCCATATGGACATGATGGAATATTCTATATCTAAAGATAACAGTTAACCAAAGGGCTTATGACATGTGGACTCCATATTGTGGGGAGAATTATCCAAGTAATAATTAATGCGGGGACAAATATGTTTCATGCTAATTTAAGGAACTTATTTCAAAGAGACTGAAATAACTGAAAAAAAAACTAGGAAGTAAGCATTCATATTAGCTTTTCTTAGACTAGGATTTTTTCGTGATGTGGTATATGAATGTGAAAGTGAATGTAATGTAATCATAGGTTGATGGCATATTTTGGCCCATGAATGTATAAATTAAGGTAAGTATTTTTGGTTGATTCCAAATGTGCAAGAGTGGATATAAAATAACATTTTTATCACAATATGTTTCAGATATGCCTTGTTGATAACCATGTCTAAGGAAGTACAAATATGATGGAACCCTCCCCTAAAGTTTTATTCTCATTTTTTTCCTCGAAACATAAACATATTCGAACACTTCTGTGGGAGTTTGTAGCCTTGCCACTCCACATAAAACCACATGGTTTACAAAAATATTGAAAGATCTAGAGATGACAGAAAGATCTAGAAATGTAGGTATAGCAACATGCATTGCTACAATATCAAAGTATAATGCAGGATTTTTTCTTTATTCTTCATCCTACTTGGCTGTCTTCTGTGATGTATTAAGATACAGTTGTCTCATGATTATTTCTTGATCTGTACAGATAGGAATATTCCATATAGTAATGAGGAAGATTGGGCTGCCAGGGCCAAAGCATGGGCATCTACTCAGTCTGGGACAGAGAACCATCATGCCCAATCACAGTTTATGCCAGTTGGTAGAGTAGATGACCGGAATTATGCTTATCATGATCAGTATCAACAAGCAGTCGGTCCTCGTGATGTCAGCCAGCCATCAGTTCAACAACTTAGTAACCATCAGTTTCCAGCTGGCACGATGGATCCACTGAAACAAGTAAATGATTTGCATGGTTCCACCTTTAATTCTGGACCATCTTCTTATGGCACAGGTTATAGTGCGGGAGATGAGGCTACCCTGACAAGTGGTGGTCATACAACTTCACCGCAGAAGAGTTACCGGTCAAGTTCATCTGTCTACGAGCAGGAGGTATCTTATAGTTATTCTTCTGCTCCAGGTAATGCTCATTAGCATTTGGTTTTTAATATAAATCCGTGAAAGTTTGGTGTAGTTACTTTCTTTAGATAATCTCTGATGTGAGAATGCATTGAGAAAACATAGCTTGGCAGGCAGGGTATTTTCCTCGTTGTCAAATTCAGTTCCAGGGAATATCTTATGAAATACTTTGTTATTTGTAGATTGTTGATTAAGTAATCAAATGACAATGCTGACTCCTCTTCTATGATTTTTCTATACTTTGAATTCCCAGGAAACAATGTGTTGCATAGCAAATGGGCGTGCTTAATGCCTTATGCCGTGCTCTTTAGAGCTCTTATTTATCTGTTCCTTTGTTATAGTTGTTGTGTATACGGATTTTGTTTTAACTCTTGCATTTCGCCTTTACTTTGTAATTAGCAACTCCATTTTCATAATCCAGTGTTGGAAAAATCTATTTCCTTTTTGTCGCTATTTTTTGATTGAAAGCATCCATTTTATCCCTTAGACAGTTTTGGCTCTTTATTTTGATCTTGTTTTTTTTTCACAGTTCACATTATGGGGTGTGAAAGACATAATTGGTTCTTGTTAACCAATCACATTGTAGGAATTAGCAACTCATAGCCAGCTTTGTTTCTCCTTTACATAAGAAACTTTGGGACCATTTAATTTATTTTTAGAGGTCTAGTTTGATACTCTAGGAGCTTACTGCAAATCTAATTTTGTGCTAGTTGCTTCTGTTGAAGTTCTTTTTGAGGATATCACTTGGTTATTTATGATGATTTTGTGAATTCATCCTTTCATCAACATGTATTTGCGTTTGGTGCCATTTTAGTTTTTTATATTTTATCTTGAGGTTGTAAGATTATATGCCTTGATGTGCACTTGGTCATCTTGTTAGGATTTGGAATCAAGTGAGAGGTTAAATTCTTGATAAAAGCTGAAGGTTGTGACCCCTCAAACCAGGGCCAGGATTGCATTTTGTGCAAGTTTGTGTTTGACAAAAACTGATCCTGTGTTGACCCCTTTTCCTTAGGCCACAAAATGGCCCTTAAACCAGTTTAAAATTGATCCTGGCCCATTTTTTGAGTGGTTGCCAAACACAGCCTAAAACATGCAGAACTAAATTAAAAAGAGGAACAACTGAAAATGAAATTTCAAAATATGTTTTGGAGTGATTAATTAAAACCCCTTTCCTCCGTCCCTGCGAGACTTTGTGAAGTCTTATGCCTATATATTTGTTTAGCATGATTAAGTCAGGATGGAGGATTTTGTTAGATAGCTTGTAAAATATATAAGAAAGAATAAATCTCTAAACACTATCAAGAACTATCTGCCTGCCCAAGCTTCTGACGACGTCTTTATATCTCACAGAAAAGAAACTGGTTTGTGTTAATATATAATTTTGGATTGGCAAACATTCACCTGCACATGTACATATACACTCGCATACGACATTGACACTTATTGATGAAGGGCGCATTGGAGAGATCAAAAATAGAGTAATCAAGTAGCTTAATTATATTATTTTTCTAAAATCTGCTAAAATGTGGGAGAAAGAATGAATGTTTTCTTCATCTAATTTCATTTATGGGGCAATGACATTAGTTTGACGGAAAACCTTTACCTTTTGGATGGTTACTTCATGTTTCCAGCTTTGGCAGATGAAAATGTCTTTTGTTTCTTTTCTGTTCCCCTCATCGAAGATGAGATTCTAAGTCCAGGCTAAAGCTTCTTTTTTTCTTTTAAGATAACTTTCTTCTGCCTCACAGTTTTAACTGTAATAAGCTGCTAGTTTGTCTAAATATTATATAGTGCAATTTATTTGTTTTAATATGAAGCAGGTATAAATTCTATTCTGCACATTGAATCAACTAGTCTTAATGAATGAAACATTTAGCTAGTTCTTGCAACCTTTGTTGCTACAAGGGAATCTAAACCTTGTCTCCTATTAGTGTGAATTTTCTTTGGATGTTTCCTTTTGTTTTTTTCATTTTAGACGGAGTAAGATACTGTTTAAGCCAAGTTGGTATCAACATGTTGGCCTCTTTTAGAAGGCAAACCTAAATCTGTGTGAATTTATCTCATGGGCTTTGATATGTGCACGGAGATTACCTGCAAAGCTGCTGGAAACATGATAATTTGTGGATAATTATGGTTTCCAGTTCATTGCTTTGACCCTATCAGGTTGCTAACAGGTAACAGAGAAGCTATACATCATGGTGAGGGTTCACATGCTCCACTGCCTTTGCCTGTGTCATCCATTCAAGAAGGACATCCTTCACAATCCACGTTACCTGTTCAGATGATCTCAACAGGACAACCTCATTTCTCCAATCATGGGCCACCTGTTAGTTTCTTGCCTGATGCCTGTGATCGACCATTGGATTTCGAAAGAAAGCATGATACTGACCGTGAATCACAACATAAAATTAATTACGGGCATACTGGTCCAACTGGAATGATGAATCATGATCCAACAGTATCCTCTGTTCATACTTGGCCTCCATCCACTGGTCCGGGGGTTGGTTTTCCTCCAATTCCTTTGGGTCCATCTGGAACACAGGTTATATATTTTCCTTTGCAGAAGGTTTTATTTCTTTGAATATCTAGTTGCTTAATATGGAACTATTTCTCTCTCTTGCAGTTTGATCCTACTTTTATACCGCAATCATCCTTGGCTGTGCAACCTTCACCAGTCTTTGGAGGTGTCCCACCTCCCAGCTTTCAGCCTAGTGTGCCACCTCTTAGTGCACCATTTGGCTTAGGCCCTGGAGCTGCATCTTTTCCTGGAGAACTTAATGGCGCCTTAAATCTTTCTGAACGTCCAAAGAAAGTAAGGGTATCTATTGACTAACCCTTCTTTTCCTCTATTTTTTCCCCTATGCCTTTTTTCCCTTATGAATGCAATGGTATACCATTGTGCATATTGTGTTTGTAAATTTTGCAGGCTGCGGTGCCTGATTGGCTTAGAGAAGAAATTATAAAAAAGAAATCTGTTATTCCAAGCGCAACTTCAACCCAACCAATTGGAAATTCATTCGATTCTGTTGGATCTGGAGATGGTGATATATCCGTTAGAAGAGGTGACCAAAATGATAGTAGGAGCATTGATTCAACTAGGTCCACGGAAGATGAGGAAGATGATGAGGTATGATCACTGATTTTGGGAACTATGCCAGTCATTTGTTTTTATTGACTTGCACGAGCATTTTATGGCCGATGTTATGTTGGCATAAATATCTTTTTTTTTGTTAACAAATGTTCTGTTTGGCATTTTTTCTACGTTTGCATCATATGATGTGTCTACAAAATGATCTGCAGAGAATACAACGCATACAATGCCTACGGATCTTTCTTACAGTAAAATTGAATAATGTGTGGACTGTGGAGTAAATATTTCTAACTGCTTCAACTGATGCATTTTAAACATTTTCAATTTTAATTTGGAATTTATGCTTCTATTATGAATAAGAAACTGGTATAATATTTTAAAAACGTGATATTATATGCGATATGAACTTGAGGTGCATAGTATAATAGTTAATAGTTACTGGTACCATTGTTATTCATGTTCAAAAGCGTCTCTAATATAAAATAGAATGTTCTGTATCACGTACAATAAGTTCAAGAGGAGAGAAAATATAGAGGGATATTTTTTGGAGTTATCTCAAGCTTAGGCCTCTTAGATTTAGGAAAGTTGGGGGGGGGGGGATCATCATATGGTGAACATGAATTCAAGAAGAATATTATGAAATAGACGATGCTCAAATTTGCAAGTCGAAAATACTAAGGTGCGAAGAAGGGGCAGAAGCAAGGGGAACATTTCAGTCGCTAAAGATATGGAAACTGGCAGGTGTACATTTGGGAAGTAAAGAAGGGTTTGTGACAAAAAGTTTCACTATCATTATTTAGATTTGGTGATTAACATTGGAAGAAATCTTGAACTATAAAGTGGGAGGAACCCACGAGAAAGGAAAAATTGAACAAAGTGGGAGGCTTTAATAAAGGATGCTCTAATTTGCACAACAAAAAGAGAATAGTGAGACGAAAATATAAACAGGAGGGTGTTACCCTCAGTAATTTTAGAAGTTACAGTTGCAAAAGGAGTGAAACTTATGGGGTTCCTTGTACATGGATAGTAAAATAGAGGGGGCGAGGTTATGGTTGTCTAACTCATTGTTTAAAGTTGGAGAACACCGAAAACTGATAGACGGAGAGTAAAGTAAAGTAGCTTTTTAATGTTTAGCGGCATCAGTCCTTGAATTTGACAACTATGGGCAGCTAAAGTTGGAGCCTAAATTTCATTTGCATGTGCATGGTGTGTGTAGGGTGTTATTTTCTCATTGGGTTTATTCTTATTGGGTTTGAGTTATTGCAAACAATGATTGAAGTCATGGTTTCCACTTTGAGGGATTCGAGGACCATGTCCATGATAAACGGCAAGCACAATCCAGTCGAAGGTTGTAATGTAAAGATGCTTTGATTTAATGTCTAAGACATTAATTGAGAAAAAGTAGGAAAAGAAGCATAAGAGATATGTTTAGCAATGAAAAAATCACAAAAGTTTTGGTTGTTAAGTCTAAAGGGAGTGGTAAATGGATGGTTTGCTTGTAATGAATAGAAAGGGGGATGGCAGACAGGAAGAAAGTTGGGTTTGGGAAAACAAACAAGTAGCATGTAAGCTAGTGGATGCTCGTATATCATTAGAGATTAAAGGCCCACTAAAGGACCAAGAGGTTATTGCTAGTAGCAATTGTGGAACTTATGGTTGCCAGAGGAGGGGATGCCAAACATGAAAGCAAGTGTTACCATACACTAGATAATGTTTTCTATCTTTTTATTCTTCACGACGATAAGATAATGAAGCAAAATAAACGACGATAAGATAATGAAGCAAAATAAAGCGGCAAAAGAAAGTATCATAAAAGGTTGCTACTGTTAGCAATGGCGCGCGTTGCTATTGCATTTGAAGAGAGGGGGGAAACCATGAGAAGGGTGTTGCTTCCAAGCTCCACCATATTTTAGTTTGATGATTAAAGGTGATAATGCGAGATAAGATAGTAAAGGAGAAGAATGATATTATTTCAAGCATATGATTGACGTTGTGGTTGTCAAACGAGTGGGGGATGAAGGAACCATGAAAATGCAACATGAGAATTAGGTGGACACTGTGAATTACATGATGCTTTAATTTGCACTGTCAAAGATATTAGAGCAAGATAATAGGTCTGCAAAAGACGCAGAAAGGCGTTGCTTCTTGTCACGACCCCAAATTCCAAGACCTCGAAGGAACATTGGAGCCGGACTAAACCTGTGAAAAAATATCCTCCAAACATCTACAGTCATCAAATGACCATCAAAATAATCTCATTATTGAATTAAAACCAACAACTAATATTCTCTATAATCCAAGAGTCAATATTAATCCAATTAACTTGAGATAAATGAATATTCCTAAACTTGAAATAAAACTCAACCTAAAGGGAAAAAATCTCATTATTACAAAACTTCCAAATATCACTAAACATCAAAGTCTTTATTTAATCTCAACCTAAATGAAATTAGCAATATGCAAATTTTATTCCTTGCTCCCTTCTAGGAATTTGAAAACCATGAACTCCACCTAATCTCGAGTCTCTGAAAAAGGTAGATAAAACACAATGAGTTCATAACTCAGTAAGAGGATAAATTCATATACTATACACTGGTTTTACAAAAACTAAAAGATATAAACCATTATAAATGAAAAGTAATAAGAACAAATTTACATGAGAGAGAAGTATCACCAAAAGGTCAAATTACCACTTTAAATGCAATGAAAATGAAAATAATATTTTATGCTATTGGAAAAGTAAGCAGGCCAAGTTTCAATGCAGTCAACACTTCGATACTCCGATTGACTTGGTGACCCCACAATTATTAAGCCCGTGGTTCTGGGACGGTGGGACCTAAATTTGAGCTCGTAGCGCTAAAATAAAAACCTCATAGAGGCACATTGAGCGCGCAGTGACTTATTTTTTCCACATATACCGGTATATTGACTTGAGATGTATATGCTAAGAAAAATGAACAAAGTTCATATAAACAAATATGTTATAAAGAAATGTCAAAGGCCAACCAATAGTGAAATCAACTACATATGGATCTCAACCCATATCTCAACCCACTATTAGATGAATAAATATGACTGTCGACGAAGTAAAATAAGCATAAGCTTATACCAAAATATCCATGTGCATCACAAAATCGATCGAATCAACAACTGATATATGAGGAAATCATACAAATGATATAATCTATCAAGAACAAATCCACATATACTTAATATAAGTTTATATTAAAAATACGCAGCGCACAATGCATAAATTCACTGCTTACCTTATTCCGAAAGACAATCCAATTACCCTTCACAATGCCTCCTTGAAGTCACTTGGAATACCTAAATAATATATACAAATAACCATCAATATTACTGGATATCCTAAGACTCAAACACCTATTAAAATAATCTAAGGACATGCTAACTTATCATACATCATTTAATTAAATATATAAAACTAAAATTAACCAATATACCCTATTGTATTCTATGGTCCACTGTCAAATATCATATGCATTACAATTTTATAATAGAGCCCGTATAGTCATATGCTAAGAACCAAGAGATCATATATAAAGATAAAAACGAAGGGAGCAGCAACAAGATTTAGTCTGTCATGGCCATGACCTCAAACAAAATCAAGCCAAACAATGAAACCAAGACATATATTTCTAATGATGGAAATATACCTTGAGTCAATGATCTCGATCCCCACACCTCTACATTCCAACGCCTAGGGTTTCCCTTTTTTTTTTAATACCTGACGTCGCTCGCTTTAGAGAAGAAAACACGAGAAATAGATATAGAGGCGGCGACAGAAAATCACACGGGTTAGAGTTTCCTATATTTAAGGTTTAATTTGCAACTAAGTCTCTTTATTAATCTGCATGCTATTGTATTCACTATTAAAATATACAAAAGACCTTCATATAATTAATATTTACAAAGTAAATAAAACTAACTTAACAATATCTTTTATAAGCTGCTCGGATAATTTATATTCCACTATATTTGTTACCAATGAAAAATTAGGGTTATTACATACTCTCCACCTTAACAAAAGTTTTGTCCATAAAACTTGAACATACTTGAGTTGATAACTACTTTATTTGATAACCGTTAACCTCGTCAATTTATCAAAGATCACACATGTGGCTATAATTATCATCATTATTTGCATGGATCTCCTATTGCAAGCTAAAGTTACAATCTAATGTTAGTTTACTCAATTGCTCTCATAAGTACTAAAATAATATATAAACATAGTTATTATCTCATTGAGAATTTGGGATATTACATATTGTACCCCTCAAAGGTTGTTTTGTCCTTAAAACTTGGATATGCTTGTATCCTCAAATAGATTACATAACTTTCCTTTATTCCATACTCACAATTCAAAATGTTTCTTCAGTTGAATGATTATTTCATAAAAATTTCAGTGGACAACAATCCTCGATCCTAATGTTTTCTCTCTTTTATTCCAAAATTCTCACTAACTACACAGAATATTCCAATTCTTCTTCTTCGAGGTGAAGAGGCTCATAACTCAACACATAACTTGATTCTAAGTACACTCTTCTTCAATATTGATAAATAATAAATGAAATATATTATGAATTTTGGAGAATTCATGAGACAGTACAAATTTATATATCATTGCTCCCGTCCTCTTTATATCTCAAAAGAATCAATATATCTTATCTCAACTTGCTTTTCATACAAAATCTTAGTAGGAGCATTAATCAAATTCTCCAAAAATCTAGCAAGGAACCTTAAGCATTGGTTAAGTAAAATAGCTATATGAGCATCAATACTCCGACTCTAGGAAGCCTTGTCACAGAATCCATGTTTTTTTAACATTGATTATCAGGAAACACAAGTTGTTTCTGAATCTTATAGCTCATCAATAATAGCAAAGTCGTGATGACCTTCTCTATCTTCAGCTTAATTTTTTTTTATACTAGCCGAGGACCACTACTATGTGCTATCACAATCCTTTAATCAAAGAAGGCTGAAGCTTAAAGATGAGCAAACATTATTCTTGATCCATACATTTGAATACAAATATCTAATTATCCTCAAGTCCTTCAATATATGTTTCAATTTAGTGATCAAAATAACAATAGCAATATTTGACTTTCCACTCAATACTTCAACCATCATATTTGTTTTCCCAAGATAATAATGGATATAAATATTATTAACTTTTCTCAGCTCTGGCCAATTTCTTTTACCACATCCCTATCCTTCATAGAAATATATGTACTAAAAATTTATTTATCCATTTATTTCCATGTCACATATCTCCTCGTATTGGCGTCTCCATATATATATATATATATATATATATATATATATATATATATATATATATATATATATATATATATATATATATATAGAGCAAGGCTCTATGAACTTAAGTTCATAATGAATAGTGGTGCACCAACTTTTCTAACCACTCATCTTGCTTTGGGATCCGTGAAAGATATAAAAGCCACTTTGAGATTTGTGCATCACAAATCTCAAGGCAAGATCAATGGATATAAAAATTGGTGGACACCCTCCCTATCAACTTAAGTTTATAGGAGCTTCTATATATATATATATATATATATATATATATATATATATATATATATAGTAAGGCTCCTTTAAACTTAAGTTAATAGGAATAGTCATCCACCAACTTTTCTATCCATTGATGTTGTCTTGGGATCCGTGAAAGATATAAAGCCCACTTTGAGATTTGTGTGTATCTTGATTTCATGCATCTCAAGGCAAGATCAATGGATATAAAAATTGGTGGACACCCCTCCCTATCAACTTAAGTTTATAGGAGCCTTGCTATATATATATATATATATATATATATATAAAACAGCAAACTCCAATGCATGAGGATAATTTTGCTCATAAGGCATAAGATATCTTATTATCTTCCATTTTCTATTAGAACACACCTAAGACCAACACCAGAGATGTCAGTATATACTACAAATCAAGTAATCTTAGGGATCGGTGCACAAACTACACAATCATCCAACTCATGATAATTCCCTTTTGATCTTCTCACGCCAGTAAAACTAATTTACCTATTTATCCTGCATCACGACATTGAGAGTTGTAGCATCAATGACATAAATTCATAAATTTAACAAAATGCCATGGGGTGAGTCATCACTCAATACAAAACTAATATACATTAGACCATAAACCAACCGATTCTATTATTAGTATCATGTTCATTCATAAAAAGGAGACAACGGGACTTCATATACTGCTCTGAAGATAAGAAATATGTATGGTAAATCCAATAGACTTTTGACATTAGACCATTAATGATCCAAGTGATTTGCAAACCAAAATTTTTCATATTAGATTTGTGGAATACACTAGGAACAAAAAGAAACTCTCTTGCCAAGAATCATATTTCTTCATCTTTGTAGATAATTTATTCTCTATTAAACATTGCAAAACAATTATGAAGTGTCCCTCACAGTTAATCCGTGCAATAGTTGGTACATTCTCAACCCAAATAGCATTGCAAAAAATAAAATAGTTTTGACATCATATTTTGATCATAGCATTTATCACCCAAGTTACTCCATAAGGTAATATCAGCTATGATATGACATAATGGATAATATATTCATGGCCACATATCCTATTCACACCCTATGCTACCAAAGCTAAACCCTTAACTCCTAAAATATCAAAACTAACAGAAAATCTACCAAATGATTATAAAGATCTATTCCTCCAATCTGTAACTTGCTTCACATTTGAAGTATCATATAATCTTTTGATCAAGGAAATTGCCGTCCCACTCATGATCATGATTCTAAATAACCATCAAATTTCATTCCTACATATCTTCGATATCCTCTTTATATCACTAATTCATCTTTAAAATCATTTTAGATAATCACTGATTCACCCTGCAAATCACTTTGGATCTACAGCCTAAGCTCTGATACCATTCTGTCACGACCCTAAATTCTAAGACCTCGAAGGAACATTGGAGCCGGACTAAACCTGTGAAAAAATATCCTCCAAACATTTACAGTCATCAAATGACCATCAAAATAATCTCATTATTGAATTAAAATCAACAACTAATATTCTCTATAATCCAAGAGTCAATATTAATCCAATTAACTTGAGATAAATGAATATTCCTAAACTTGAAATAAAGCTCAACCTAAAGGGGGAAAAAATCCCATTATTACAAAACTTTCAAATATCACCAAACATCAAAGTCTTTATTTAATCTCAACCTAAAGGAAATTAGCAATCTGCAAATGTTATTCCTTGCTCCCTTCTAGGAATTTGAAAACCATGAACTCCATCTAATCTCGAGTCTCTGAAAATGTTAGATAAAACACAATGAGTTCATAACTCAATAAATGCATAAATTCATATACTATACACTGGTTTTAAAAAAACTAAAAGATATAAACCATCATAAATGAAAAGTAATAAGATCAAATTTACATGAGAGAGAAATATCACCAAAAGGTCAAATTACCACTTTTAAATGCAATGAAAATGAAAATAATATTTTATGCTATTGGAAAAGTAAGCATGCCACGTTTCAATTCGGTCAACACTTTGATACTCCGGTTGACTTGGTGACCCCATAATTATTAAGCCTGTGGTTTTGGGACGGTGAGACCCAAATTTAGGCTCGTAGCGCTAAAATAAAAACCTCATAGACACATTGAGCTCACAGTGACTTATTTTTCCCACATATACCAGTATTTTGACTTGAGATGCATATGCTTTAAGAAAAATAAATAAAGTTCATATAAACAAATATGTTATAAAGAAATGTCAAAGGCCAACCAATAGTAATCAACTACATATGCATCTCAACCTACTACTAGATGAATAAATATATGACTGTCGACGAAGTAAAATAAGCATAAGCTTATACCAAAATATCCATGTGCATCACAAAATCGATCGAATCAACAACTAATATATGAGGAAATCATACAAATGATATAATTTATCAAGAACAAATCCACATATACTCAATATAATTTTATATGAAAAATACGCAGCGCACAATGCATAAATTCACCGCTTACCTTATTCCGAAAGACAATCCAATTACCCCTCACAACGCCTCCTTGAAGTCACTTGGAACACCTAAATAATATATACAAATAACCATCAATATTATTGGATATCCTAAGACTCAAAACACCTATTAAAATAATCTAAGGACATGCTAACTTATCATACATCATTTAATTAAATATATAAAACTAAAATTAACCAATATACCCTATTGTATTCTATGGTCCACTATCAAATATCATATGCATAACAATTTTATAATAGAACCCTTATAGTCATATGCTAAGAACCAAGAGATCATATATAAAGATAAAAACGAAGGGAGCAGCAACAAGGTTTAGTCTGCCATGGCCATGACCTCAAACAAAACTAAGCAAAACAATGAAATCAAGAGATGTTTCTAATGATGGAAATATACCTTGAGTCAATGATCTCGATCCCCACACCTCTACATTCCAACGCCTAGGGTTTTCCTTTTTTTTTATTATACTTGACGTCGCTTGCTTCAAAGAAGAAAACACGAGAAATAGATATAGAGGCGGTGACAGAAAATCACACGGGTTAGGGTTTCCTATATTTAAGGTTTAATTTGTAACTAAGTCTCTTTATTAATTTGTAATTGTCATGCTGTTGTATTCACTATTAAAATATACAAAAAGACACTCAAATAAGTAATATTTACAAACTAACTCAACAATATCTTTAATAAATGCTCAGATAATTTATATTCCACAATATTTGTTATCAACAGACAATCTAGGGTTATTACACTTCTAGCAACCGTTGAAAACTTGTTTTGGTGGAGTGATAAATTTGGTGTTTACTTTCACATAGAGAAGGGAAGTTTTTCAACCTTAGATGTCGACATTGGCAGTTATCTCCGCTAAAGTTGGAGGGCATTGCATGAATTTATAAATAGGAATAAAGGTGGGATGGTGACTTTGAGGAACTTCACTCTAGTGAACTTTCAACAACCATTGAAATT
The DNA here is from genome assembly GCA_012295165.1 of Asparagus setaceus. Taxonomy (NCBI): domain Eukaryota; kingdom Viridiplantae; phylum Streptophyta; class Magnoliopsida; order Asparagales; family Asparagaceae; genus Asparagus; species Asparagus setaceus. The sequence goes on from CM022701.1 coordinate 38,028,687, forward strand.
TTATTTTGGGGGAGTGGTAAGTTTGGTGTTTACTTTCACATAGAGGGAAGCTTTCCAACCTTAGATCTCGACCATGACAGCTATCACCGCTAAAGTTGGCGGGCATCACATAAATTTAGGAACAAGAAGAGAGGTGGGATGGAGGCTTTGAGAAACTTCACTCTAGTGAATTTACATTCAAGGCATAAATTGTGCAAGGTCGAAAGCTTTGTTATCTTAGCAATGTGAGTTTATATGTCAACCGTACTCATATGTCGACGGCCAATTGTGTGCTTTGTAAGTCTATCAGCAAGAGCTCCTTAAGCATCACAAGGGAGAATTGAGCACACACACACAAAAGGATTACAAGCTTGTCTTTTCATTTTGCCACATGCTCGTGATCTAGAGTAGAAGTGGGGGAATGTAATATAGTAATATATTATATCGTCTTGAGTGCAAAAAAGGAATAATTAGGGTTGAGACTAGTTTTTTAAAAAGCATCTAGTGTCCACTATAGTTGAGACATTAGACTAGTAGTGGGTAAAAGTTGCTTTGAGTCTCATGTTAAGCAATTACAGTTAGTCTAAGAGTAGGAGATACGCATCATATGTGATCCTAGATACTTGAGCATGGAGCTCCAAAGATTGCTGCATCAAGTACAATACTTACTGATATAATTTGTTGCAATCGCATGACGAGAGCACACATGGATGATTTGCACTCCTCATTTTAGTCTGAATTGTTTAGAGGCTACCCATATTTTTATTTTTCATAGATCTGTTCTTGTAGTACATGGTTGGGCATTGTTTCAATGTATATAACTCGTGAAAAATTTTTAAGACAACAAATGTTGCATAATCTCATAAGCTTAATTATCTTGGTATTTTCTGCTGATCATCCCCATTCCAATATGGGAAAACGTAGTTGTAGCATGGATATCAACTTAATTGCGCAAACAATCAATTTGTGTCATTATAATATAATACCTCATGTACAAAATGTTGAGTTGTTTTTGCAATCATTCTCCAAGTAAAAGTTCTCGTGCTAAGAATAAGTTTGCAACTTCAATCATGTTTTACTTTTTGTCATTATAATTGTAGATTGCATCAAGCTGTAAACTTGATTAGGGTAATGTAAATTTTGCCATCAATTCAGGTCATCTATTGGAATCATGATCTTCTAAACATTACTTTCTAGGGGCAATATCTTTATGACATTTTTATAGATCATTTAGCAATTCAAATCATATAAATTACACTAGTGCTGCAATTTCAAATGCTCAATGATACCCTAGGAGGTTATTATCCTAGAAGGCAGTCTATTTCTTGTTCTTCCTTAAAAATTTCAAATCTCGCGCATAATTTCTAACAAAACCTATAAATAAAATTTCCTAAAGTAAAGTGGAACAATTTTTTTTTTCCATACCAAGGTATCTAAATTGAATCGGAATACTTTCTCCAACGAGTATCATCTGTTTGGTCACAGTGTGTTTCTCTGTTGTGCCTCCAATAATGATAATGGAATTGTTAACAATAGCCCATGCAAATTCTATGTGAGAATCTGGCTTAGGCATCGGAGGTAGTTGCTTCCACTTTTTTCCATCATCTATCATATAAACATCTCCATTAAATATATACATGTAAGTTAAGAAAAACCAGAATCGATAGTTTGATAAGCAGGCATGTTATCGTCAATTTAGCAGGTATGTTATCGTCAATTTGACATACCAGAAGGGTTTCTTTCCACTGAAAAATTTCCAATAACGGAAAAAAGACTTTTTTTTAATTAAGGTATGATAACTTAGACCCAATCTATTTGCTCAAGCAACAACTCCATAAGAGAGAGATGGGGTGAGAAAGAGGTCAAATCAAAATTCCTGGATTGAGATTATTTTCAAAGTTTAATGAAAGAAAGGATAGTCATATGGGCTAGCTGGAGTTTGGTATATTTATGAGCAACCAAAGGCGACTTATTAAAGAACACTATAAACAAGAACAATTTTTGCAGGGGATAGGGTATAATAGTTTATTCATTCTGACTAAAAAACTTCTGATAAAGGCATAAATTGTTGTGGCAAGTTGCTGGTTGCAATCCCATGCACCAAGGAAGAAGCCTTGTCAAAGAGCAGTTCCTGACCCAACTTAGCCAGCGGGTGATTTAATATGGTTCTCCTGATAAAGTAAGAGATTGTTAATGTCCCAACCAAACAGTTCTCAAACGATCAGATCCATTAATAATATTTTTTTTTGCCACATGGTTTCCACAATATGTGAAGCTTTTAATTTCTTATCAAGTTTTATGACCCTAGCCGCTACTTCTCATACTCAAATCTTAATTCCAACGTGTCCATGTGTAAAAAAAAAAAAGAGTAGCCCAGTGCACGAGGCTCCCACAATTGTGGGCTCCGGGGAGGGTCAGATGTACGCAGCCTTACCCTCGCATTCGAAGATGTTGTTTCCAAGATTTGAACCCATGACTTCCAGGTCACAAGGCAATTAACTTACTGTTGCGCCAAGGCTCACCTTCTAGCGTGTCCATGTGTCACAACCCTAATATTTAAAACATAGTTCTAAAAGGTAATATTCATAGATAAGTCTAATGTGATTTGGTTTGAGGTTAACTACCACAATGAAAGAAACTTCCAATTATGTAAATCTGAATGGCAGTTCGCATATAGAACATCCTACTAGAGTAAGATATGATAACTTGATCATAAGCTGTCAAGGATACAAGAAAAATAATAAAGTTACAGAAGTTGTTTGCTCATTTTGTTGGGTCTCAGATTTAGAGTGTGCTTTCCCCTTGGCCATAATATATTTATTACCGATATTTCAGAAGTCAAGATTCAGTGATCAAATCCTTTAATTTCATTCATAGAATATAGATAATATTTTATCCATTTTTTATCAAATTTGCGTTATGAACAAGTGGTGAGGTGTGGAACTGCAAATACTTTATCCCCAGTTCAAATCTTTGAAATTTCATGTGTTTGTATCGCTGCAGATATTATTGCAAGAATACCAAGTCTTTAGGGTCAAGTTGAGGCCACCAAACAACACTGGTTCAAGTTGTGTAGAGTACCACTACTATTGGATAAAGAGTTATCCCGGTCTGATAAATCACTTCCTAGTTATTCTGACCCATTCACAAATATGTGTGGATACTTTATAAATGCGCCGGATTCTTGTTATGTTATGAAACTATTGAAAAGTGGCCAAATTACATGAGATAAGTGATCGCATAATCCACATGGTAATTTCCCTTCTTTTATTTAAATTAGAAGGTGCATCGAACTGGCACCCTTTCCTGGAGATGGACCCTGTGTCGCCTTGTTTTTCTAACATTCTCTTAGTCAATGTACCCAGCTTCTTTTAGTAAGTTAAACCCAACATTTGGACATAACTCAAAAAGGATAAAACGTTTCATGCTATATGCTGACGTTAAAACTTAAAAGTAGTTAACTAAGTTCTTGTCAATTGGGTTGCTCGTTGAGTTACATGATAGGTGCACTAAAAGCTTCATTATGGTACTTATGGAGCATGAGATAATAAACATGAAATAAAAATATAGAGGGAAAAAGTAGAAAGTAGTGGAAAAACTTATGTGAACAGATACCAGAAACATAAATTGTCACGAAGCATGGAAAACAACGGAAGATTCAAAAGAAACTAATTGAGAAATGAGATGAATCGTATGGATATGTTAGCTTAATCAAGTTTGGTTTAATATATCAAAGTAAGATGAGTCACTTTTCTGTTTAAACTTCAACTATATATGTGTAGTTTGACTGTTTATGTTCTTGGAATGTTATATCAGTGTACAGAGAGGGTATCATTTTTTGGATGGTTTATGGTGGATAGACCCCCCGTACTATCGCCAAATTGAACTTTCTACCCCTGTAGTTCTATTGTGGCAGATAAACCCCCTGAGTGAAATTTCTTTTGACCCTTTTCCAGGGGCTATCTGCAACAATAGAACTATGAGGGTAGTAAGTTCAATTTGGCAATAATACAGGGGATCTATCAGTTTTAATTGCCTATTCTTTGTTGCTCTGCTATCCTTCTTTGTGGTAGTCATGGTCGTAGTCAGAGCCACCATTTTTCAACTGCTGCAGACATCACTGAAAACAATCGTCTCTGTTTTCTATAGGAAGATGTAGAAGCAGCAAGGTCAGCAGCAATCAACCAGGAAATAAAGCGAGTCTTAACTGAAGTTCTTTTGAAGGTCCTAATTATTCACCTTCCTCCTTTCTCATCTTGTTGTCCATTTAATACTGACATGCGATGATTGACAGGTAACAGATGAGCTTTTCGATGAGATTGCTACAAAAGTTCTCAATGAGGATGAGCAGACTAGTGGAGGTAAAAAAAATATTTCTTATGAAGCAGTCGGCAACAGTGGAAAGTTTATTCTAGTTTCAAAAGTTTATATCTTGCATCGCTTATTGAATAACTTTTTACAGTAGTTGAAGAAACTGTTAATAATGGAAACCAGAGGGTGTCGCCTCCTGTAGCAATTCTGACAAACAAGGCAGCTGCGAAAGTTCTAATTCCGCGTAAACTGGAGAGCAACAAAGTTGAATGTGATGACGAAAGTTCTGATACCTCTCCCGGAGGAAATGTTTTAGGTTTAGCTAATTATGCTTCGGATGACGATGATGATGAAACCCATAGCTCCAAGTTGCTTGCATCTGGAAAAAGTGAGATTCAAGAGGAAAGCAATGATATACCTTCTGACAATGATTCTAAGTTTGTAAAAGATGAAGCAGACATTGAAGGGGTTGCAGAAAAACATGGGGCGAGGCTGAGGGAGGAAAACCATATGATGGGGAATGGTTCACCATTGATTGATAATATACATTGTCCTGATAAAGCATCTGAAGGGGTTTCTGCAGGTTGCGAGGAATCGACTCCTATTGACAGTACAAAAGTTTATGAACTTCATTCAGAAAATGAAGTTTCTTTAAAATCTAATGATGTTGTCACAAAAGATGACACCAGGCAAGAATATGCAAGTGAACGTGGTAAAAGTGATAAAGCACTCACTAAAGATTATCATGACAGGGAGTCCAGAAAGGCTATGAGTACCAATAAAAGCTCACAGAATAGGGACAACAAAGTCCGTTCAGAGAGGACGAGGCGTGAGACATCTGATGCTAGTGATTCCATAATTCAAGGAGATAGAAGTAAAGTTAAAGAAAAGATGAACAAAAGAGATATGTTGAAGGAGAGAGCTGATGATAGAAGCTCTGAACGAGGATCTGATGTGAAAGAACAAGGTTCTAGAAGCAGTTCTAAGCATAACAGTATTAAAGATGACAGGAAGGAGATCACACAGGATAAAGAAGATAAATATAAAGAAGACTGTGAAAGGAAAAGAAACCGAGGAAGAGACGAGAAGGAGGATCGACACTCTCGGCCTGCAAAAGATTCATCCAGGTATGGTAGTAGAAGGTCTCCATCGCCCAGCAGCAGAGGTAAAAATTTCAAAGATAATTCCTTTTCGCACGTTAGTGCATCAGGTGATGAACCTTCTGATAATTCGAAAAGGAGGTAAAGTATATTAAACTTTCGTTTAATTTGTTTTCGTAACCTTCAGTCATTTTATTCTTTGGTAGATTTGTCACGATTATCTTCTATATTGCAGGAAGAAGTTATCGCATGCAAGTAATTTGTCACCATCACCTACCAAATCTAGGAAAAGGTACTACACCTATACGATGGTTATGTTCTCTGCTGATTTAGCCTAGAACAATTTTCAGAATTTTGAGTCATCTGATAATATGGCATTCCTTATAATCTATGTTGCACGGATACGGGTGCGGACACGGACACAGGTGTGGATATAGGACCTAACAAAATTGTAAAAGTTAGGATATGGGGACACAGCTATATATATTCATATTAAAATTAATAATCTATATGAGATCAATATTGTTTTTCATTCACATGTTATTCACATGTTATGGGAACTAAAATCCTCATATCATTTTTATGTTTCTTTTATTGAGTAGATTGTAAATTTGAAAACCGCTCATTTTTTAACCTGTTCCCTAGTCTAACAAGTTGCATAAATTTGAGATGAAGTGTACAATATATGTTCAAGAAGTGTATCACGAGTTTTTTAAACTAAAACATGTGTTATATAATTGAGTACACGTCTAAATAAATCTACGTATATATTCAAGAAGTATCCAAGGAGTGTCCGACACGGACACGGATATGGGAGCCTAGATGAAGTGTCTGGGTAACCTTGCTGATGATGCTTGAGTGGGTTCAATTTTCAATGTTTAAGCTGTAACTATTTCAATGGTACGCATATTAAACTACTAGTCTGCAATGCTGCGTTCTATTTGATTGAAAACCGTGCGCTGTGTTAATTTTTATACAATAATTACCCTCATCAATTCCTTAATGCTGTTTCTGGACATATTTTAATTTTGCGTAGAGGTTATTGTAAAGGTGTTTTGAAGCTTAAGGATTGTGAATATTAATTAAGACGTTTTTGCTTAGTTCATTTGACCGGACCTGCTATTTCATATTCAGTGACGTGGCAAATGTGTACATAAGAAGAGTCTTGGCATCCTAGACCCAAAGAAAAAAATGAGATGAATGAACAGGAAGGCACTCATGGTACATACTCTGAATACTTGCAGATTATGGTCCGCATAGATGTGATAGACATAGGCAAATTACACTGTGAGTCCATGTTGATCATGTTCCACAGACTTGAAACTTGCAAAGGATTGACAGTTACTAACCCATGTCGATGTGAGAGTAGAATTGGAAGAATCTGTGGTCTTTTAGCCTGATGCAGAATAAATTCTAACATCACCATCTTGGCATGTGGGTTTAGATATTGCGGCTTAGAAACTTGGTGCTCTTATCTTTTGCTTGATATATGCTTCTGGAAATGGATACAAAGATTTGTATTAGTGTTCTGAATCCTGATAATATTGTATACAAGATACAGAGAACGGTCTCGTATTAGTTTTTTGGGTTTTCATTCCTTAGAAGTTTTGAGCTCTTTTAGTGAAGGTTGAGAAAGTGCTTTTGGTTGAGTGGATAATTTGGTCATTTTGGGAGTTTGAGTTTAAACTACTGAAAAAGCATCAGCCGCAGCTGTGCGGTGCAGACTAAGTTGCCTGGAAACGGGTACGGGTGCGGGTACGAGACACGGCAAAACTGTAAAATGTAGGGTACGGGGACACGGCTGCAAATACATATATTGAATTAATAATGTACATGAGATCATTTTTTCCCGCTTCATGTGTCATTAGAATTAAAATTCCGATCACATTTTTAAGTTTCTTTTATCATATTGATTATCATAAATTGGAAACTACTCATTTTTTTACTAGACATCCAAACGACCCTTTAACTATATAGTTTTGAGCTTGGGTATGGACTGAAACGAACCCGACCCATATCTAACTAGTTTCAAGAAACGGAGGTGAAGTGTAAGCTATACGTCCAAGAAGTGTTTGACAAGTGTTTTAAATTAATAAGGATATCGTATAATTGAGTACATGTTGTAATAAATGCATGCATATATTCAAGAAGTGTCCATGAAGTTTGGGTACGGGAAAGTGTCGGGTACGTGGCTGATAGGGGTACGGCTTCATTATAGAAGTACCCGGGTAATAGGGTGCAGACAAGGAGAGATTTGGTTTTGGTGAAAACTACTGAGAGAGTCTCATGTGGTGAAAGTTGGTCAAGGTTGAGCAAATTTTTTTAAATTTGAATTGATTTATTTTCTAACTATCTATATCAATGAGCTTGATTTGTACCTTTAAAACCCCTGCTGTCCGCAATTTTTCGGCAGTTAGTTCCTTAGCAAATTGTGGTCGATTTACTACCCTAAGCCTGTGCTGTATATGACAATCTGAGTGGATTTCTAGGTATCTGCTTAGGGCTACAGGCTTCAGTTAGGCAGCTACCTTCGTTGATTTAAAGTGTCCTAGGCACCAACCTATGTGGTGGTTCTAGGAGCCATGCGTCCTCCATCAGCACGTACACCCGGTTAAGCATTCTTAGAGCACTATCTTCAGCATTTATAGGGTTTGGTCATGCAATCCTTGTAGTTTGAAAAGCTCATAAACTTCAAACTTCAAAATGATGCAATGGCCAATAGTGAGTCCCTGATGTTTGCTCTTTAATGCATGAATAATTGATGATATTGCTTATGCCTTAAAGATATGACTACTCATGCTTCTCAATTATCTAGCCGGTTTTTATTGTTCCACGCATCAACTTACATACTGAAATTTGGAACAGTTTTTAAAGTATTTTTATTTCCATCATCTCTCTATTTTATCATAACCTGTTTGTTTTTTGCTTGCTATTCATTCTTATTTTAACTTTCCTGTATAAATAATTGTCTCATGGACTACACTTCTCATCATGGACATCCTTTTCACTTGTAACAGTATGTACATTCATGATTCTAATTCTGGGTCCCCCTTTATCCAAATGATGTTAAAATTTATTTTGAAGGCATCATCACAGTCTAAATACCAGCATTATCTATGGTTTCCATGAGACACTTAAATCACAAATCCATCATTATATGTAACAGTAATGGCTTGAAAGACAGATAATGGCTTGACAGAAAAATGCCAAGTTTCTCAGAGACATGTGATATGTTCAGCTGTTTACTCCAGTGTTTAGTGTCGTTCTCTTTAGCCTTTACTTGTTTCAGACTGAAACATGGCAATATTCGAAGCAAAATGATATTAATTGGTTCTTTGTCTCTGTTTTAGGAGACCTTACATTTGCTATATTTCTGAAAATAGACTCTCATCATGTTTCCAACTTCCTGGAGTAATAAGGTCATAGCATCTTTTTGTCTGAATGCGCAAGAGTAAACCCATGATTCTATATCAAGTGGTTTGGTTCCACATCCATTAATCTTATAGTGACAAAAGTCTGCAGATAATGAACAGAGTGAACATTTCAGGATCAGGAATTTATTATCCATGCTATGCCTCTTACTTACCCTATCAGTATGATCTTGTTTTTTATGTCTAGACAAGTTTCGAGGTCTCCACATAGCAAGCATTCTCACCGCAGGCATTCCCCTTATTCCTCTACTGAGAGAAGGTAAGAGAGTAACCAGCCTTCTAAAGATTTAGGTTTTTCTGGCAGCAGTCCCTTAAATCTTTCATATTTTGAAAGTAGTCCCTCAAATAATTGAAGTTGCTATTAGGTTCTCCAATTCTTAAGTATTTTCAAAGTAGTCCTTCAAATCATTGAAATTGCTATTAGATCTTCGAACTGCCCGAATTCTTGTTTTAAAATTAGTCCCTCCTAATAGCAATTTCAATGATTTGAGGGGACAAATCTCAACATGTGAAAGATTTGAAGGACTTATATCGAAAAAACCCTAAAGATTTATGAACAACATTGCAGGTGATGAAGGAGACGGGCTTTCATGAGCCCCGCCAGTTATTAAGCTTAGGGCTCTTGTTTTACCTGTGTGATTCACATGTATGCTATTTACAGGCGCAGGTCGAGGTCAATCTCTCCTAGTCACAAGAGGTCTTCTGCACATAAACGGAGCTCATGAGTCATCTAGTTCTCAGTCCTTTGCTCTGATGAACTGCTGTGTTCTTCGAGGAGTGCCATCTTCATGGTTATTTTATTGCCGGTCTTAAAGACTGTATTGTATAATGACGTCATGAAGACTTGAGAAAGAGGGAATTTAAAGCTGATCTACTGCGTGCAACCCAAGTTGGTAGGTCTGAGGCTGTCGGGTTGATAGAAAGTTCATTATGATAGTTATATATAGGGAGGCTCTGTTTGTTATTTGGTTCCCTTTCACACTTCATATAATCCAGTGTATTATGGTTATTGATGTCCTGTGAAAGAATTGAATAGTTCAGATTTAGGCTTGGTATTTGTTATAAGTGATGTATATGCTTACTGAATTTTGGAGTTTACTCCTAATGTAATGTGGCTAACGTGCTTCTTTAAGCAATGTGCATCTCAATTCTGATGTCTATATCACCGAGAACAGCTTTGGTAATGACTTAGTTGAAACTCTGGAAGTTCCAGAAATGAAATTTGTTTGTTCTGCTTTCAACCGGGATGATTATCTTGATTTATTGAAATTAGTTGTAAGCGGTCATTGCTTATTATGAGGTTCAACCAAGAGTTTGATGTTTTTACCAAATTTGAATCAAAATGACCCATGACTCTTTTTATTTTTATTTTTTTACTGTATCTATTGTTTGAGAAGTTACATACAAGTGTTTCTGCTTCTTTATTGAGTTGTTACAAGTTCATATATAGTCATCAATGGATTATAAGATAAATTAATGCCAACTATCTCAGAAGCTAAAATTGTCTTGGCGGTTAGCAATCATGAAAAATAAAACCATTGTGGTGGTTATTGACTTATGAAGATGATTAGCTTGCAAAGTTTGTTTACTAGAGTATCAATAGACCAACCAATTATGTAGTAAGTAACGATAAGATATATCAATGAAAATTATCAATGATACCTAATAAGATGCTCTCAACTATCAGATGCTCTTCTTTTACGTTGATAGGGACAATGAGAAAGTATCCCGTGGAGACGGCTCATGATATTAAATGTGCACCCAAAGGATATCAATTATTAGATCTAGGCATGAATCTCGAAATTTAATGATCCAATAATTGACATTGTTTTGGTGCACATTTAATACCATGGACCCGAGGGCACTTGATACTTTTTCTAGGAACAATACATTGTAAGAATTGGAAATGAGCACAGTCACAAGATGATGATATAGAGCATGTTTGACTACTACTTATTTTTGTTTCCTTATAAGTTCCTTATTACTTATTGTCAAAACACCTTATAAGGATATAAAAAATAAGTAAAGTGTTTGGTAAAACCCTTAATTTATAAGGATATGTGTATAGTTATTTGTTTGGTAAAACAATAACTTATAAGGTTGTGATATTTGTCATATGACCAAAAGGACATCCTATTAAATCTCATATTTGACTAATTAATTACTTATATATTAATCAAATAATATTTATTAATAATTTTTAATTAATACACTAAGTAAATAATATAAATAATAATGATTTCACATAATTATGATAATTAATTACTAATATTAGGACAAATTAATTAATTTATATTAAGAAAAATTATTATTAGTAAAATTATTAATTAATTATTTTAAAATTAATTATTTCATAATATTAAATACATCTAATGAAATATATTTATATATTACACTAATTTTGGTTATTAATTACTAATACTGATATTAATAAGGATAATTATTCATTACAAAAATAAAGATATAAATAATAGTAAATTAATAATTATTAATAAATTTAGTTGTTAATTAACTAAAATTAATAATAATAATTAAATATTCTTAAAAATAAAAAATAACTAATTAAATGAGCTGTAATTATCAAGACGTTATTGATAAGTAACTAATTAATTATAATTATTATTATTTTATAATAATAAAATATTTATTTAAAATATATTTATATATCATATCATTTGTGGTTATTAATAACTAATATTAATAAGGAGGTATGAAGGGTATTATGGTCTTTTGGCGTAAATAAGTAAAACTACTTATAAGTAGCCAAAAATAACTTAGGATTTCCTGATTTATTTTTAGCTACTTATAAGTTAAAATAAGTAGATAAGTAAACCATAACCAAACATGATATTGTTAACTTACAAGTAAAAGATATTTATAAGTAAAACAAGTAACTTATAAATATGTTGCCAAACATGCTCATAAATGGATCAAGCAAAATAACTTTTTTAGAGAACATCAAGCAAATAGTTTGTGAAGCCAGCTTCATGTAGATTAGCACAAGAATCATATGGACTTAAAAGGGGAAAAAGAAGAAGGAAACACAAAAGATTCATGTAATACATCCAAAACTGACGTGCTAAAACACCTAAATATCTACTTTACAGATGAGGCTACTGGATGAAGAGGACATAAAGGAAAATCCTTGTCACATCATATCAATTATTTTAGCAACTATAAATAATGCTTCTTTCATATAGAGATAGATATCTTTTTTTTTCCCCTAAGGAAACTTAAACGAATCTATTAAGGGGCATCAAGAATAATCTAGTTACAGATATAGTCAGGCTCTTTAAGAGAGTTCGAGAAAAAGATACATCTATATCTGCTAGTAAAAAAAACTAAATCATGTGCACAAATGTTCTCTGCGCATCGAACATGCAAGATGGAGGAAGAGTTGAACTCTTTGAAGAGAGACCGACAATCTATGAAGATAGATATAAATGTGCTCTTTCATATATAGATAGATATCACCTGGCTATTATGTTGTAGAGTGCACCCACTTCAAAAAACTTTGTATAAAAAGGCAATTAAATATTTTCACTCAAAAATATAGGAATCCGCCCAAGAGAAATGACTCTCTTCTAGATTACTAACCTACTAGTTATTCATCAATCATTTTGATTCCACTTTGATTAAAAAGGATAGAGTTGACTCACAGAAAGGGGGATAAAAACTTATTTTGGTTAGTTATTAGCTCAACCTGATGACCTCTAATTAAAAGAGCTGCTTATATAGGACCATAAAATATTTGATATCGGATTGATTTAAGAAACTTTTTTGACAGTAAGAAACAGGGTGAGGTACCATGTTCATATATCGTTAAGTTACCAAAAATCTATCTTAACCTAGAAGTGATTAGTCTGAGTATCGAAAAGAACAATTAGTCCATACCAAAGAATAGGGAGAGGACCATAGCCGTCACTTATTACCAAGAAAATAGAAAATTATAGTAGAGCACTCAGTCTAAACAGTTCTAGAAAAAGATAGAAGGGAGAGTGTACATTGTTTAGAGCTACCTCAGAGCTCGTACTTACATCAAAACAAAAAAGAGCTTAGACAATATTTGTATATAAGTAATTACAAAAGAGAGTTAGATCAACAGTTTGATTCCTCAGAAGTTGTCATCCACTCGAGCCATATCGTGGGATGAAGAGTCGTCTTGCAGCAGCAGCTGGGCTAATCCCCTCTCGGCCACTAGTTTCTGAATAGTGGCAGCTCTCTTGGATGCAAGGTTACATGTCCATAACATCATGAAATGAGTGATATTAGATATCAAAACACGGGGAGAGACGTTTGTCTCTTTGAAAAATTAGATTGTTCCTTGCCCTCCATAAGCACCAACAAAGAGACGAAAAAAGAATAGACCGAAGGATTCTATCTTCTTTGTCCATCAGAAAAGAGCCATTCGATTCCACAATGTAACTGAACTCATGCGGTAGAGAAGAACTCTGAAGAAATGGCAAGAAGAAGGCCTAGACCAGTTTCACATAGGAGCAATTATGGAATAGGTGTTCATCACTTTCAGGGACTTCATTGCAGAATGAGCAAGTAGTGTTACCAGTCCAACCTTTTTTCTAAGGGTCACCTTAGTATTAAGCTTCCTCTTGTTAAGAATCCAAAGAAATACTTTCACTTTGAGAGGGGTTATAGAGTTCCAAATAAAATTATATCCTCTGAAAGGAATTCCCCTGCCATTGATGAAGGTATATATAGAGTGGACAGTGAAGGAGCCAGAAGGATGGTATCGCCACCATGCCACATCATTGGCATTAGTTGGTTGTGTAGGGAGATTAGAGAGATAATCTCTAAGAGTGTAGACCTTAGATGTTTCAAAGTTGGTGATAGGCCTTCTGATTTAAGAAACTTAGAATTGACTAACATTAAAGAAAAGTTTTCATAAGGACTGCCACCAATCTATTACTTCTAATTTAAAGCAAAACCTCAAAAATCATTGTTCATGCTATAGTAAAACTATTTATGCTACAGTTTGATACAAAAATTTTAAATTTGCTATTCGTGATATAGTACTATTGTCAGCCATAGACCTATTGTTCGAATTGCACTGAAAATTTTCCCCTGAACACTGTTGATGCTGCAGTAAATTTTTTGCCCCTTTATTCGCTGTTCAAGCTGAATTAACACTTTTGAACCTTGAAAATATTGATCATATTTCCTTTTTTTTTGTTCTTTCAAATGATGATTATAATCCTTATCATTTCACAAATATAAATCTTTTCTGGCTCTATTATAGAAAATTGATAAAACTTGTTAATTAGTATATTATTTTGTTAACTAATTTGGAGATTTATTCTGTAAATAGTAGTTAAAAAATTTATCGCTGAAGTGTGTGTGTGTGTGTCTATATATATATATAATCAATTTGGTGACAGATATACCTCGGTAAATAAACCCGTAGTGATGCGCGACTAGTATTAAGCCCGCACATTGCTGCGAGTCATATATATAATCCAGAGGGATGTTTAATGGTCAAGTGCACTTAAAGAGACGGATGAATATTACTTATCTTTTCTTTTTTGGATACAAATTAAATATCTTTTAATAATGTGAAGTTTATCATGTCTTATCAAAGTAAAATAAAGCAATAAATTATGCGATGTTTTATAGATTTAAAAATCAACTATGGTTTTTATTATAAAAATGGATTTTTTATATTGGTCCTTTTAAATTCGCCCCTCAAATCATCAAAATTGCTATCAGCCTCAATTCTTAAAGTTTTCTCAAAACTATAGTCCCTCGTTTCTTAAAGTTGTCTCAAAATTTGTCCCTTGGATCATTGAAATTGCTACCGAGCCGCTCAATGCTTATAAGTAAATTAAACTAATATACCTGATCAAGAGTAGCTGTAACAGAACCAAGATAGAAGAGTTGCTACTGCTACTGCTACTCTCATATCTCGCTACAACTACTACTACTCTTCGTTTCGAGAGATTAATTTGAAATTACTCGTAAGAAGTTGAAGGACTTAATAATAATAATTTCAATGATTCGAGGGGCAAGCTTTAAAATATTAAAGATTTAATGAACTAATGTAGAAAACCCCTTGAATTTCATTAAGGGATAACCGTGTCAACTAATCTTTTTTCTAATGATGAAGTCATGGGTCGTCCACGGACCTCGGGGGACCAGAGACTCATACTTCACATTACATGTTCCCCTTTTCCGGGACCTTTTTGTGTGGGTTGTCCACATGCACACATCACGCACATCCTTGGCCAAGAGTTTTTGTGCTTCCCATTCCTGCGATGTGATGCTCAAACTCTTCACACACTCCCCAAGTAACTCACCATACTCTTTTTGGAGTTAACATACTACCCAAAACCAACGACTTACCGGGTTTGACTCTTCAAACGGAATCGTGTTTGATATATAACCTCTGAAATGGGACTAAGTGTTATCTTGATTTCATTTTTGAGAGGAAATTTGTTTGAGAAGAACGGGATCAGGGTTGGCTCAGTTTTTTTTTTAGACCAAAAATAACACTGAAAACTGGTTCTATTTTTTTTTCTTTTTTGATCCGCCTTCTATTTCGAATTAAAATAAAACTCGTTCATCTCAAAACTTGTCAGGATCAATCTAAATCTAGTTTTGAGTTGTTTGAAAAATAGGCCCTACATTCTTATGGCAAGTCTTCTACGATGAGTCCAATCAATGACTTCATATCCTCAGTTGTAGAGAATGCATACAATTAGTTACGTGGGCTAATACTATTATTTTGTTTCAGTAAGCTTCACGATCAAAAGTTTTTTAATATAATATATAATTCATGGGGTTCACTGAGTGAATGGATGTTATCGGTGGATTGTCAAGTTCCTCTACAACTAAGTATGTAGAAAATTCCTAGGCCCAATCCATTGCCACCCCAAAATCATAGTGAACTAATCCCTTCAATTACACAAGTTACCCCGGTTCAATGAACTACAATTTGTATAAACTATTTGGCGATAAAAACGTCTATCTATTCAGTTGGATACAGGATCCACTCCCAAAGCATTGATATATTTACTTTTCCTTTCAAAAATTATACTTTAATAGTATAGATGAGTAAAATGTCCTTTTTAATTACAAAGTATAACGGACCTTCTCTCCTTGTCCAACGCATGTGCCTGGGAATCAGCAACTTTCTTAAGTTTTCTAAGTATATAAGCAGACTTTAATGTCCATTGGATCTGCTGTAAAACAAAAGGTGAATCAATTTTTGCACACAATTTTCATATTCCTTTATTAATAATAATAATAATTCATATTTCTGCACACAATTTTTCCAAATTTCAAATTTTTCTATGCTTCGTTTAGCAAAGATTTAAGGAAAAGAGATTAAAAAGAAAATATATAGTTAGTTCATTAGTTAGCGTGAAGAATTAAATTGTTAATATGTTAATTAAGATTTATTTTAATTTTATGATCATTTTAGCTAGTGCAAGGGATTAATGAGGATTAATTATAGCTATTTTCTTTATAGGTAGACGAGGTGTTTCTTAACCCGCCTAGATAGGAGTATTAGCCCCTCATTTTGAGGAGTTAACTCATTTTAACCCATTTTTATTATCTTAAGTCTTTTACAAAGTTTGTATTTGATAAATTATGAAGAATTAACTTACTTTATTATTTATATAGCTTTTATGTTTGGTAGTTAAGGAGGGTTAACTCTCCTTAACCCCTCATTTAACCTTTGCTACACAAGAAGTGTTCTAATCGAAAATCTTCTTGTGTAACTTGTGCAATGGTAGAAATAGCAAGTTTTACCCAAAAATATAATATAGTACCTATAACAATATTAATTGCACATATTATCCACCTTATTTTAGATGGGTAAATGAATGCTATATATTATGAAATACCTAATCCTCAGTGAATCTAAACTTAAATCATATAAAATGGCTCCTCATAGATTCAAAATGAGCACGTGAGCAAACCAAAGTTTTTACAAGTAATTTTTATCAATATAGAATATAATCATTGATGAGTGTATCTTAATCTTAATAAGGTATTGTTTTGGTAATTGATCAGCAATAATGCAACTGCACATGTTAGATTATCAATCTGGCGGATAATCTCACCGAACCACGAACGAAACAAAACGAAACTTTAAAACAAAAACTAATAACTTTATTAGCAATCATAGAAGAGTTTTTTTATTATTATTTGAACTTATTGCTTACATAGACCGGATTTGCCTAGAGAACAATGTATATTTACTATAAAAAAATTAGTGATTCTCTTTACTAGCAAAAAAGTGTAGAGGGATAATCAGGTCCAATCTAGAATCAATGAACCTTAAACAGAGGTGGGGAATAAATTTTAACCTAAAGTATTAGGTATTTGCCCCAACTTCTATTTAAATTCATTATTTTTTCTCATCTTTTCCAATGTAGGACTATACTCACACATGAATATTCAACGATCTCCTATTCATTTGTGAATATAGTTAAATCTTCCATGGGATTCATTAACTTAGTAGAATCGGCAACCATGCATTCATCACATAGTTATCAAACATCCATAGAATCTTTCACGACTTATATGCTACCCAGATCATATAATTCCTACGGGCGATCTCGAGTCATCAGTGACCTTCAGGGCCTTTAGGCTTCACGTTGGACTTCACTTTTATTTGGGCCACAATCTTAACTTTTATATCATTTGTTAGGGACCGGGGAGTAATGAGACCCAACCTAGAGTTAATGAGCCTTAAACATAGATTATGAACCAATTTTAACACAAAAACTAAAACTATTAGTATTAACCCCAACTCATATATAAACTCATTACTCTCTCCCTCTCTCATCTTTCCTATTGTGAAACTATACTCACATATGTATATCCAAAAATAATTTAAAGAGACAACTCTTAGGATGTGTCTGGCAAACACCCTAAAATAGGGTCAAGAGTGGTCCTGACCCTGTTTTCAACAAAACTGATTTTATTTTGGATCGGGGGGAGGTGGTCCAAAACAAAACCAGTTTTAATGGCCAAATTTGGCCTTGGTAGAACCGGTTTTAAGGGTGTGCTTGGCAATTCCAAAAAAGGTTTGAGTTTGAACTAGTTTTTGCTTAACTCGGATAGAGTTGGACCATATCGGAGGTGGTCCAAAAGAGAACCAGTTTAGAGGCTAAATTTTGAACTAAATAAAACTAGTTAGATTGTGCCCTAATTATTATTACCAACCTAAAAACTAGCTTTTGTACCAAAATTTTCCACATTAAAACTAATTTTATGGAATTGACAAGCACACCCAAATTTGCTAAAAAATGGGGCCCAAACTTGCCAAACACACCCCTAGGTGTGAATTCATTCCTATATATATATAGATAAAATCCATGGCCCTCGTGTGCAGTGGTATCGACGGAAGCGTCGGATGTACGTACGTACGTACGGGTCTATGGTGGCATTCCACGAGTTTCATCAACTCCGAGGTTCACGTAACAAAAGAATTTGACTCTGTTGTCAGAACAGTCGACTAGATCTACCACAGATCACTCCCAAGACACAGTCGACTCTAATGCGGACTCTTGACTCATGTAAGTTTGACTCGGATGCTAGAGTGGTCCCCTCCGTCGATTGTATTGCATGCGGACTCTACAAGAATTACCACAGTAAACTTTTCTTTGTTGATTCCGTTAGGATTTGATGATGTTATGTGCTATGGAAAGGTCTCCATGAAAAAGGTTTCTATCAGAACTAAAAGTAAGATAAAAGATTACCTTACAGAGTAAAGAAAGGAGGAGGAAAAAAGAAAAAGAAAAAAGGGGTTATACTTATTGAGGCGGTTCTTCGTATTGCTTTCATCAATTTCGTCGATAACTTTGCTCCCACCTTAAAGTTGTTTTCATTTCTTCTTAATTTGAGTTCTTGTATTTTCATTTTGTATGGATGATAAACAGCAGGTTTTCTAGAGTTGTAATCTTTTCAACATACTCGAATTTTTCGGTGAGAGCGATTATCTTGAGGTTTTTCCCCTTTGAGTTTTCCTTATTTGAATTTCTTTGTGTGTCATTTTATGATTGTTTTTTCTTTTTATTTATGTCTACTGGTTGTTGTATTGTACCTCTCCTCTAGGGGTGAGCAAATGGTTGGTTCGGATGGTTTTAGTCATTTTTTTATGACACTGAGTCAAACTAAAAGCAGAACCGGACCGAGTTATTTCGGTTTAGTCGATGTTTTCAGTTCTAGGAGTCCCAACACCTTGTGGAAATGATGGCCGCAACCAAGAAAAATGAGGTTTCCATCTAGGCGCAAAAACGAGAAAGAAGATATGTAGAAGAGGGATTAAGGAAAGTACACATTAAGAGAAAAAAAAAACAATCAAATAGATGCTTTGAGAATTTAATTTATTTTAATAACTTTTATTTGATTGTAACTTGTTGAAGGAGAGAAGCCATGGCCTTCGGCCTTTCCTTCTGAGGAGTTGGAAAATGGCTACGACTTTTGGGATTCTCTCTCTATATTGTCTGACAGCTAGAAAGGAGGAGTCACGTGGGTCATTTAATGGGGTAGAGATCATCTACATCCTTGATTGAAGAGAGGATTTACAACCCACCAATCACATCTTTTCAATGAGTCGATCCCATGAATGATATTCATTATATAAGTCATATAAAAAATTCTATTAATTATGGAACATATTGAATAAGCCAATGAAATTAAACCACCTCATCAACTGTGAAAATTCTCTATAATCAAGGATGTAGAGAATCATTGCCCCCATTTAGTGGGCTCTAGAAAAAAGTGGCAGAGAAGTTCCTATCCAATAAAATAATTGGGTTCACTTTAAAAATCGTCAAAAACTGGATACCCTATAGTTAGTTAGGTTCGGTCGGGTCGATGTATTCTGGTGTAAAATTAAGCAATCCGACCTGAATCGAACTTTCTTCAAAATCGAGCCAAACTGTTGAAAAGTAGTTTAGACTTTCCCAAATGTCCCAAACGAGTACTATTTCTAATTACAATTATTTTTTATTAAAATATAGTTATGATTTAACTTCGTGATTGTAAAATATGAGCAAGTGAGACGGGGGTATACCTTAGTATTAAAGTAGTAGTTTTTCCATTATATTTCTTGATTAGGTTCATAATGCATATAAATCACCCCCTCTCAACCCAAACATGAGTCCTCCACCAAATCAAGATAATAATAATGCAAGACCTCCTCCCCATCCCCTCCTGCTTCCTCTCCCCCTCCACCACCTCCGACCACCCCACCACCGACCCCACCACCACCAAACTCGGCCAATCCCTCGCCCTCTCCTCCTACCGAACCCTCATCTCCGGCCACCCCCACGTCGTCACAGTCACCTGGTGCAAGACCCTCCTCGCCCTCGGCCTCCACATCTCCATCTCCACCACCTCCTCCTCCTCCTCCTCCTCCTCCTGCAAGGTCGACATGCGCCCATGGCACTTCTGGCGCCGCCACGGCGCCAAGCACTTCCTCGTCGACGACGCCCACCCCGTCCACGTCTACTGGGACCTCAAGAACGCCAAGTTCTCCGACGACCCCGAGCCCCTCTCCGACTACTACGTCGCCCTCGTCTCCGACCACCAAATCGTCCTCCTCCTCGGCGACCAGAAGCTCGACGCCTTCCGCCGGACCGGGTCGGGCCCGTCCATGTTCGACCCGGTTCTCGTCTCCAAGAAAGAGCACGTGTTTGGCAAGAAGAGATTCATAACGAGAGCCAAGCTCGATGTGAGAAGCAAGAAGACCCATGAGATTTGCGTCGAGTACTGTTGTAGTAGCAGTGGGAGTTCGGACTGTGAGATGGGGATTAAGATCGATGGGAGTGAGATGATGAGGGTTAAGCGTTTGCAGTGGAAATTTAGAGGGCATGAGAGTGTCACGGTGAGCAGTAAAGTGAAGGTGGAGGTTTATTGGGATGTGCACGATTGGTTGTTTAGTAGTTGTAATAATGGGTTGAGGCATGCTCTGTTCATATTCAAGCCTGTGGTGGCTGAAGCTGAGTCCGGTGCTTCCTGTGATCCGTCGGCGTTGTTGACATCGCCGACGGAGGATCCGTCGGAGTTCTGCCTGTTTCTGTATGCTTGGAAAGTTGAGTAGGGGGGGATGGAGATTTGAGGGAGGTGGGGTCCAGGCTTCATATGACAGAGTGGATTCAACATTGGTATGCCCCTCACCATCCAACCTCCAATTATTTTCATGCACCCATCCCATCTACAGCTGTAATGCTTAATTGAGTTAATTCTCTCTCTCCCCCTCCTTTTCTTTAAAATTTTCTTTCAGAGGAAGAGAAAGTTTTATTTTGATTTGAATTTTTTGATGTACTTGGTGATGGGAAATTTGTGTGTAATTGTTATTGAGTGGTTATAGAGATAACATGGAAAGTACTACAGGTTTGGTTTGCTAGTGACGGTCCATGTCGTGTATATATATTTTATTTTTATAAGTTGTCAAGTTATTATTTTGTTAAATATTTTCCGAAGAAATAGTTTAGGGTGCGATTTTTTTTCCCCTTCCCTTTGATTGATTAGAGCGAGCTCATCACTTGTACGGTGCCTCATCTTGTTAAATGAGTGGATGCTCATTTACATATTTTATGTGAAGTTATTTTAGTCTAGGTACGGTGCCTCATCTTGTTAAATGAGTGGATGCTCATTTACATATTTTATGTGAAGTTATTTTAGTCTAGGTTACCCAGACACCTCATCTCAGTTCCCGTATTCGTCTCCGTGTTCGTGTCCGTGTCCATGTCCGATACTCTTTGGACACTTCTTGGATATACACATACATTTATTCAGATGTATAGTCAATTATATAACACATGTTTTAGTTCAAAAAATTCGTGATACACTTCTTGAATGTATACCGTACACTTCATTTCAAATATATGCAACTCGTTCGGGACAGGTTAGTTTTGCACATCTCTAGTTCATAAGTATGATTTTAAAGTTTTAGCACATCCCTAGTTCATAACTATGATTTTAAAAGGTCATTTGGGCATCTAGTTTAAATAGGAGTGCCTTGTCAATTTATAATCTACTCAACAAAAGAAAACATAATAATGGTATAAGGATTTTCATAACATGCATGTGAATGAAAAATAATATTGATCTCATATTGATTATTAATTTTAATATGCATGTATGTGCATATGTATATTTATATGTGTGTGTGTATCCTAACTTTTACTATTTTGACATGTCATGTATCTACAACCATGTCCGTGTCCGCTAGGGGTGAGCAAATGGCTGGTTTTAGTCGGTTTTGATTATTTTTTGTCAAATCAAATCAAAACGATATAGATTCAAAACCGAGCCGAACATGTCAAATCAGTTTGGTGCGGTTCGATTTGTTTTGTTTTGTCCTTAGATATGTAAAGTTAAATAATTTTTACCTAAAAGACAAGACTATTACTCATTCAAACTTTTCACTCATCTCATATCCCAAACCGCAGTGTGTAACATAATATAAACCTAAATACAAAAGTATTTATTAATTGAGGATATTACCGGTGCAATTTTGCAGAGTTAAATAGTGTTTCAGTAGGCAACATTAAAATTGAGAAGCAAATAGAACGAAAAAATCAAAAAAAGGAATGTCTAAGTTATCAGAACGCGCGCCAGGTAGGGGTCGAACCTACGACTTTCTGCTTAGGAAACAGACGCTCTATCCACTGAGCTACAGGCGCTTAGTGGTGAAGATTCACTATGAAGTTTATTAAAATTAACTCTCACGCTTTTCATCTAACTCCGCATAGGAGCATTTGGGGTGCTAAAAATGTAATTATTCGAAGCAGCTCTTGACAAATGGAAAATGGTCGATCGAGCCGTGTGTGCGGTGACAAATGGGTCAATGATGATGATGTGAGATCGTCAGTACAAACTCAAGAAGCTTATGAGGCAGTAACAGTTTCATCTAGAACCGACGACATGTAGGCGGCCGGGATGCTGATCTATGTGTAGATATATTTGGGCTAGAGGAAGATCGACGCATTATGCAAATCCCTATCCCTTTTGGTTTGCATCCTAACAGACTTATTTTGAATGAAGGTCCAAATGAAAGATTTACAGTAAATGCGGCTTACAAATGCCTTTGAGATATTACATTCAAGTATATTCATTTGCTGGCCTCAAGTTCGGTTTTTTTTCACCAAAGGTTTTGGTCTAAGTTGTGGGCTGCTGGGGGTGCCTATGAAAATAAGTGTTTGGTTGGAGATTGGTCCATGATATAACTCCTACACAACAAAATCTTAGTCACAGAGGAATGAATGTCGACCCGCGTTGCTTGGTCTGCCATGAACCTTTACTCGAAACAGCTTACCATACTCCGATAAAATGCAACTTTGCGAAGAGGGTCTGGGAGGCGTTACCGTTGTCATTAGATGTAACTTGTCTATCATGTTTCAACATATCTGATTGGCTTCAACAAACGATGAATCTCTCAACTGATGAAGATTTTGCACTTGTTTTGTTTGTATTGTTAAGGATTTGGTAAAATCGAAACACAATTTAGGTTGGGGCTCCGACGAATAATTTTGGAGTTCCAATAACTTATGTTGAGAGTGTTGGCTGGATTTTACCTTCAACGGGAACCATATAATTGAATTATGGGTCTGCTTTAGATAGAGAATCTTAGGGCGCGGCGATGGGGGTTGTGGCTAGGGATGCAAAGGGGATGGTGTTAGGTATTTTTGTAGAGAAATTCGAAGGAGTTGGATCTGTTCAGACGGTGGGTGCAGTGGCGGCTATTAAAGCTCTCCAACTCGCTAAATGATTGAATGCGGATGAGGTAGTGATAGAGGTGGATGAGAGAGGTGTTTCTGAAGAATTGCAAAAGGAAGTTCTTGTCAGAGAGATTTCGGCATCTATATGGAGGAGGCTCTAATCCTGACTACAAATTTTTCTATATTGCCCAATTTGACTTTTTTATGTCTCTTTTATGGGTTGAGAGTGTCCACCCAATTTCTCCTTCCTTGTTCAGCTATGAACCTTGTTTCTCTTTATATTTAATGAAGTTCTATTTTTCATTAAAAAAAAATCTGCATCGCTGAAAAAGATCGAATCCATTTATTGAATGTAGAATACTAATCTTGTAATAACCTCAAACCACATAAAGCTTCTACATTCAACGTTCTCAAAATGTCCATAAGGACATTTATAAACAATTGAGCACCGTTAGTACCTACTGAAGCCTGCTTTCTTCTCCACTTTTTTCAGGTTTGCTGCTCAGCTGAGTTGCAACGAAATCCAACCGTAGAAAGTTTGCAGAGGATGAAAGTGAGCACTACTCCAAAGCTTGCTGAGACGAAAAGTTAATCACCTTTCTAAAGATTAGGCTTAAGCAATCAAAGAGCAAGTTCATTAGATACTATGTAACAAGTATAACACACGATATACAAGCAATAACGTTTATTCAGTAGAATTCAAAATAATTGCATGACCACATATTACTACAGCCTGTCAGGCTCTTATATGTTATTTCTAATTCTAACACTGGAAAGGTTGAAAAAGAGAAGGCAAATACAATCATTTGGAACCAAAACCGAA
This sequence comes from Asparagus setaceus, assembly GCA_012295165.1. Classification (NCBI taxonomy): domain Eukaryota; kingdom Viridiplantae; phylum Streptophyta; class Magnoliopsida; order Asparagales; family Asparagaceae; genus Asparagus; species Asparagus setaceus. The sequence goes on from CM022701.1 coordinate 38,053,027, forward strand.
GAATTTCGCAAAAAAGTTCTTGTTCTTTCCGTGAGTAACTGTTTCCTGTGCCTTCACTGGGGCAGCTGTTGGTGCGGCTTCTGGAGCTGGAGCTGCAGCTGGTGGTGACCGGTGCTTGGCTGTAATAAAAGTAGTACATTTATATCTTAATGCATGAATTAGATTGTGAGAGAATATAGCAAAATAACTGCATATATCAAATACTCAAGTAGCTTGTAAAATATAATTATGCATTATATACCGCAACCAATAAATTTCATGATGAATCATAGTTGTTTCCTTGAACATTGTCGAGATTAAACTTTCACTTAACTAGGCTCAAGAATGTAGCACATTAAAAGGCTCTTGTTTCTAGAAAATGAAATTATCCTCCCAACAGTGAATTCAAGCTTCCTTTTTTTTTTTTTTTTGTGGGGGGCAAAGAATGTCCTCCACTTTCAAGTGATCAGCCATCCATACCAAGAACAGAAATTTATATAACCTTCAATGTACCATGTCGTATATAAGCATGAACTGTATTATGCATAAGCACAAACAGGTTTCATTAGAAACACATAATATTCAAAGCAAAATACTCATGGAAATAAGCCATAAGTTCTGGAAGGTTATTAACCTTTAACATATGGCTTTTAACATTCAACATTCTAGCTGAAGAAGGTGAATGTATTGATAAATTTCATAATAATCAAATAAAAGCAAATAACTCATGAAAATGATCATAAATTTTGGAAGGTAATGTAACCTTCAAAATATGGCTTTTCACTTTCCAGATGAAGAACTTGAATGTATTGGTACTCTCACATCAGTTTTAAGGGGAGAAACAAAGCTGCATTGAAATGTAGGCGGATACGCAGAAAACAAATTCAAGCCTCAACTAAACATGATTTTTCAGGAGGCGTATTTGAGTGCGTTGGTACGCTCATGTCCGATTCAAGGGGAGAAACAAATCTGCATGGGAATATAGGCTGATACCTAGAAAACATATTTCTAATAAGCTGTTCAAGCCTCAACATGATTTTAGGAGGGGTATTTGTGTGCATGTGCGCATATATTAATGTGTGAACACGTGAATGGGGGTGGGAACTACAATTGGTAGAGTAGAGGGAGCTTGCAATAGAAGTTACATGTTTGACATGCAATTTCTATAATTTTAGGGAAAATTTACAACTCTAGTCGGGAAGAGGTTGGGTGCCACAAAAATGAGGGAGTTTTGAAAGGGGGTTTTTTTTGGGGGGGTTGGGGTGGGGGTGGGGGGTGGGGGGCGACTCTGCACACTACCTAAATTAATGTTCTCCAAAGAAGGTTATATCAGCATATGTTTTATGACTGACTCTCTTGGATCTTCAATGGTTAGTGTTTAATGTAACATGGAACATACTTCTCTAGTATTTTCTTTAAATTTTTTATGAGATGAGTGGGTTTACTAGGATTCTAAGCAATGATGGAGGTTGCATGAAATTTAGCATAGCTTTTGATATGGTTGAGAGATTTTGATAGTTGAGAGATTTTGATAGACCTTAGTTTTTAGACAACTGGATTTAGCATAAGTTTAATTAAAATAGTTTAACTGGATTCAGATCGATTCATATTCACCATCAGGCTAACACCCTCTTCCGTTAAAAAAAACTGCCAAACCCCACTTTTCCATGGGGGTGATTGGAAGGGGGAAGCATGTGTGGAATTCTTAGCTGTAATTAGTTAGAGATTTTAGGCATTTATTTCCTAATTTCATTCAGAGCAATAAATAAGATCTGGTATTATGCACCAGATCTTTTAGTTAGGTCGTTTCCTAATTTAGTGGCTTTGTTTCCTCTTTTTTGTTATTGTTAGTCCAAGATTTGTAGCTTGCCAATATAGCAGCCAAGCTCTATATATGTACAGGAAGGAATTGAGTAAATAAGAAAAAGATTACTCTCAAAAATCTTGATGGTATTAGAGCCCCTCTGAAACCGTAATCCTTCTTCATCCAATCTCGCCGGCACCGTCATCCGTTGTTTGGGTCGAAAGTTGATTCCATTTGTAAAACTAGAGAAAATTACACTTTTGGTTCTCAGTTACAATGAAAATTAAATAACTCTCTCACAAACTCGAACAAGAGACACTACAAGTGTAGATCTCCTGTTTTTGTGGGACTTTGTCTGTCTTGGGGCGCGTAATCCGTGGACCACCGGCGGCGATCGTCGAATCGACGGGTTTAGTTGGTGCTTCGCAAAGGAAACAAGAACTTCAAAGAAATATCTTAGCAAGGTAAGATATCTACTCTTCTCAAGAATAAGTCAAGGCTTAAACTTCGAGGAATCTCCGCGTGGATTGTGTTCTTGAACTCCAAAGCTTGGATTCGACTTTTCCCTTCGATGGCCGACCCCTTGAGTGGGCGTAGGAGGGTATTTATAGTCTTTGGGAAGCGTGCCCACAAGTGTCATAAGTCTTGAAGATTTGCGATTAAGCGGCTGCTCAAGGCGCCTCCGCCTTGCTTCTAGCTCTGGCGGCGATTATCGGCGGCTTGGCGCGGCGATATGGCTACCTCGGCTGGCGGCGATCGCGAATCCTTCATTTCTTTGTAGCGGTTTTCCGCTTTTAGGCACGATTAAATGCCCTAGAATTACGCCTAGTGGTATCTTCGGCGTGTAACCGCCATTGCGTGTCGAGCGTCTCTGCATTGAGAAACAAATCTGCATGGGAATATAGGCTGATACCTAGAAAACATATTTCTAATAAGCTGTTCAAGCCTCAACATGATTTTAGGAGGGGTATTTGTGTGCATGTGCGCATATATTAATGTGTGAACACGTGAATGGGGGTGGGAACTACAATTGGTAGAGTAGAGGGAGCTTGCAATAGAAGTTACATGTTTGACATGCAATTTCTATAATTTTAGGGAAAATTTACAACTCTAGTCGGAAGAGGTTGGGTGCCACAAAAATGAGGGAGTTTTGAAAGGGGTTTTGGGGGTTGGGGTGGGGGTGGGGGCTGACTCTGCACACTACCTAAATTAATGTTCTCCAAAGAAGGTTATATCAGCATATGTTTTATGACTGACTCTCTTGGATCTTCAATGGTTAGTGTTTAATGTAACATGGAACATACTTCTCTAGTATTTTCTTTAAATTTTTATGAGATGAGTGGGTTTACTAGGATTCTAAGCAATGATGGAGGTTGCATGAAATTTAGCATAGCTTTTGATATGGTTGAGAGATTTTGATAGACCTTAGTTTTTAGACAACTGGATTTAGCATAAGTTTAATTAAAATAGTTTAACCGATTCAGATCGATTCATATTCACCATCGCTAACACCCTCTTCGTTAAAAAAGCGCCAAACCCCACTTTTCCATGGGGTGATTGGAAGGGGAAGCATGTGGAATTCTTAGCTGTAATTAGTTAGAGATTTTAGGCATTTATTTCCTAATTTCATTGAGCAATAAATAAGATCTGGTATTATGCACCGATCTTTTAGTTAGGTCGCTTCCTAATTTAGTGGCTTTGTTTCCTCTTTTTGTTATTGTTAGTCCAAGATTTGTAGCTTGCCAATATAGCAGCCAAGCTCTATATATGTACAGGAAGGAATTGAGTAAATAAGAAAAAGATTACTCTCAAAAATCTTGATGGTATTAGAGCCCCTCAAACCGTAATCCTTCTTCATCCAATCTCACGGCACCGCCATCCGTTGTTTGGGTGAAAGTTGATTCCATTTGTAAAACTAGAAAATTACACTTTTGGTTCTCGCCACAATGAAAATTAAATAACTCTCACAAACTCAACAAGAGACACTACAAGTGTAGATCTCCGCTTTTGTGGGACTTTGTCCGCGGCCGGGACGCGTAATCCGTGGACCACCGGCGGCGATCGCGAATCCTTCATTTCTTTGTAGCGGTTTTCCGCTTTTAGGCACGATTAAATGCCCTAGAATTACGCCTAGTGGTATCTTCGGCGTGTAACCGCTTATTAACGTGTCACGAGCGTCTCTGCATTGATAAAGTCAAGTGGGCCCCATCGGCATTGATTTAGACCCTTCAAGAGCTCGTTCCAAGTATTACGGGTGTCGCCCGGTTAGCGAGACACAAGTAAGTGCCTCGCCTATAGCGAGACACATCAAGGTGTCTCGCTTCGTCGCGAGGCACACACAAGTGTCTCGCTAATAGCGAGACACATCAAGGTGTCTCGCTTCGTCGCGAGGCACACACAAGTGTCTCGCTAATAGCGAGACACATCAAGGTGTCTCGCTTCGTGGCGAGACACAAACAAGTGTTCGCGATCAGAAGCGAGATACAATCTCCCCATGTGTTGACTTCTTGAGATTTCGGCGGCGTTGTTCTTCGATCTTCTCATGATTTAGTCATATTTGAGGTTCTTCGGCAATTTTTGATGCTTACAGATACCCTCCAAAGTTTTCGGACTCCTCGTATTTTGTCGAGGGTCCGGAATACTTTGGATAAGATGCTTTGCTTCGCTCAACGTTGAACTTTGTAGAAGAGGCCCATGTTTTGCTTCAGTTTCTTGAATCACGGCTCTGGCGTCGTGACCATACTTTGGGATCAATAGGCATTTGCATTTGTATTTGGATTGATTGAAATGTCGAAGTCGATTTTGGACTAATCATCTTCATCTTGAAAGTCACCACTTGGGTTATAATTGAAATGCCTTGAGAATCATTCAGAGAAAAGCCGTCCGGTTTTCTAAATATCGATTTCCGTGAAAGCTTCTATATGTAATATCCGGAATTGTCCCACTTGAAGAAAGCGAAGGGCAACCAAGTGTCTCGCTAATAGCGAGACACATCAAGGTGTCTCGCTTCGTCGCGAGGCACACACAAGTGTCTCGCTAATAGCGAGACACATCAAGGTGTCTCGCTTCGTCGCGAGGCACACACAAGTGTCTCGCTAATAGCGAGACACATCAAGGTGTCTCGCTTCGTGGCGAGACACAAACAAGTGTTCGCGATCAGAAGCGAGATACAATCTCCCCATGTGTTGACTTCTTGAGATTTCGACGACGTTGTTCTTCGATCTTCTCATGATTTAGTCATATTTGAGGTTCTTCAGCAATTTTTGATGCTTACAGATACCCCCTCCAAAGTTTTCAGACTCCTCTGTATTTTGTCGAGGGGTCTGGAATACTTTGGATAAGATGCTTTGCTTCGCTCAACGTTGAACTTTGTAGAAGAGGCCCATGTTTTGCTTCAGCTTGAACTCGCTACGCCGGTGACCATACTTTGGGATCAATAGGCATTTGCATTTGTATTTGATTGATTGAAATGTCGAAGTCGATTTTGGACTAATCATCTTCATCTTGAAAGTCACCACTTGGGTTATAATTGAAATGCCTTGAGAATCATTCAGAGAAAAAGCGTCGTCTGGTTTTCTAAATATCAGATTTCCAGGAAAGCTTCTATATGTAATATCTGGAATTGTCCCACTTGAAGAAAGCGAAGGGCAACCAAGTGTCTCGCCAAAAGGACCGCCACGTAATCCGTCGAGCATGCTTGAGCTTCCTGAGGCGATGTAATGGCACATTTGCATTAGCAATGAGTTACAAAGTACATTAAAATCACGGTAGGATAAAGTGCTTGACCCCGGCAGAAGAGTGAACCCACTGCCTCAAGTTATTGCTTGTATGATAGATATAGGATTTTGGCAAACCCTCACCATCAACGGATTTGATGAGCCTTTACCAACTACCGCTTGAGTGGGCTAGCATGTAGATTATCCGAGTCCGTTCTACATGTTACGTTGTGCTAAAAGAGTGAATTCTCTTAGACTTTATGCTACGATATTGAATAATGAGGCTCGGTCAATTATCACGGAATTGATTACCCTACAAAGATGTGTTAGATGCGCACTTATCTCCGATAAGGGACGAGATAATATCCCTATGCATGAAGGCATAGTTTAGGTGTCATTAGGTAATGACATCTATGCTACGATATTGAATACGTAGGCTTGATCAATTTATGTTTTCTCTTGGGGCGAAAACGAACCCGTTGTGTTTTCTCTTGGGGTGAAAACGAACCTCGCTATCGAGTAGACCTCTCATTCATAAAAGGAATCGAGAGGATTTTGACCGTGGTCCTAACGTAGGAAGGTTTGACCAAGTGGGAGTGAAAATTAAAAAATGATCCTAATCGTAGGAAGGTTTGATCGATAGGAGTTTTGAGACAATCCTAATCGTTTGAAGGTTTGATCGCTCAATCTCGAAATGGACCTCTCGCTCATGGAAGGAATCAAGAGGGATTTTGACCATGGTCCTAATCAGGAAGGTTTGACTAGGCAGATATTTGAGACAATCCTAACCGCCGAAGGTTTGATCGATAGGAGTTTTGAGACAATCCTAGCTGTCGGAAGGTTTGATCGCCAATCTCAAATGGACCTCTGCTCATGGAAGGAATCAAGAGGATTTTGACCATGGTCCTAATCAGAAAGGTTTGACCAAGTGGGAGTGAAAATTAAAAATAATCCTAACGTAGGAAGGTTTGATCGGATAGGAGTTTTGAGACAATCCTAAGCTGTCGGAAGGTTTGATCGCCAATCTCAAATGGACCTCTCGCTCATGGAAGGAATCAAGAGGGATTTTGACCATGATCCTAATCAGTAGGAAGGTTTGACTAGGCGATATTTGAGACAATCCTAATCGTTTGAAGGTTTGATCGCTCAATCTTGAAATGGACCTCTGCTCATGGAAAGAATCGAGAGGGATTTTGGCCGTGGTCCTAATCAGGAAGGTTTGACCAGATAAGAATTTTGAGACAATCCTAACTGTAGGAAGGTTTGATTGCTCAATGTGGAAGTGGACCTCTCGTTCATGGATTATCCACCCCCAGCTTTCTTCGCAAAATTGGGCTGTCGGAGTGAGTAAGAAGGAAGAGCAGTTTAACCTCTTATATTCATCTGAGGAAAGGGAGTAGTTTATACTCATATACCGTTGAGTACGAGGGAGCAGCTTTATACTCAGATACCGCTTGAGTCTAGAGGGAGCAGCTTATACTCAGATACCGCTTGAGTCTAGAGGGAGCAGCTTATACTCAGATACCGCTTGAGTCTAGAGGGAGCAGCTTATACTCAGATACCGCTCTGAGTCATTTGATTCAAATTTTATTTCTGCTAAGACGCCGGCTTCAACCAAGGCTTGGATGATGGCCTTGAGAGCTAAGCAATCCTTTGTAGGATGGAGGATCCTCCGTGGTACGCATGATTTAGGGTCCGAAGTTTTGCTAGCCTCCTCTTGATTTGTAATTGGAGGCAACTTGATTTTGTTGTTATCAAGGAGGTGTTTGAAGATGATTGGAACTTCTTCGCCCTTGAAAGAGTATGTCCCGTGGAATTCGATTTAGAAGCTTTTGGTGCGGCCGTTGTTGCGACGCTTGACCAACAAAGAATACAGATGCCTTTCCTCTATTACGAGGAAAAATTTACTGAGGGTCACCGCCTTTTCGCTTCTTTCAACTTTCTTCCTTTTGAGGAAGCGTTCGGCTTGTTCTCCTCGTATTTTTAGATCTTTCCACGTAGTTGGTGGGACTACCCCATGACTTCCAAAGAATTCTATAGAAAGATTGTTGTGACAAGTCTTCAAGATGAACTTTTCAAGAATTGGATCCCCGCATTCATAGCTTTATTATGAATCGCTTAACGAAGGTGTCGATTGTCTCCCACCTTTCTCGCTGCCTAAGAGAGTTCCAATTGAGACTTCGTGTCGCCATCGAAGAAGTTGCCGAGAAAAGAACTTTCCATGTCCTCCCAAAGAATTAATACTCCGGCCTTGAGTCTTCGATACCAATCGGCAGCCCGCAAGAGTACCGACGAATGACCGAACCATCGAGGCTCGCTTCCGAGATTACCCCAAATGTGATTTGAAGTAAATCGTGTTGTGAAGGTGACCCTCTCCGCCAAATGGCGTGAAGTTGATCAAATTGAATTTTGGCGGGTAAGGAATTGAATCCCACTCCCTAGGATACGGACACGGATGCCGCCCTTTGACTTCCTCGCACGGACATCAAAGCATTGATTTTATTTTCAAGCTCTTTCATCCTTTCGCCATCATCCTCCCTTGTTTTGGATCGCTTCAATAGGAAGAATTGGACCATTTCCACCTTGAGCGCCAGATGCCTTTCTTTGGAGGTTGATCGGCGTAAATGTGTTCATCAATCTTCGAATCACCGTTTTCAACATTATGGTGGGTTACTCCACCTTGTTGATGGATTCAGCCGCTGATCGACCCGTGTTGTGCAACCGCTTGGGTTTGCAATTCCCTCATCTGTTGCATGGCTAGCTCCATCTCGTTCTCATTTGACCTTAAGCTCTTCTCTTTGCTTAGCTAAGGCTTCTTGTAACATTTGAGCGGGACATCGGGAGTAATGGTAAAAGCTTCTGCGGGATGGGGACCAAGACTTGACATTGTGTCATCGGAAGCTATCGCCGAATTGATGTCGGAAGCTTCATCTTCGGATGACTCTCCTCATGCATCCTTCTATAGTCGATCGTTGGGTAGCTCGCAATTATGTAGAGACATCTGGCTGGGAAACTTCGGTCTTGACTTTTCTGCGAAGTGAAATCAGGATCTGAATCCGTCGCCGGTCCTTTTCCTTTGTTCACCATATTAATGGTCACCTCGGGAAACTCATTAATTTGGATGGATGATCTCCTTCTTCTTCGATGTCGTCTTGACTGTGGCTTGAGATCTTCGTTCGGCGGGGAAAACCGTTCGAATACTGAAGCTCTTTGTGGGTGAGCGTTCGACTTAGAACAGGCACATCCTGATAACGTCTTAATCAATTTTGCACATGAGCAAGAACAATCTATTTCGTCGATCGTCCTCTTTCGTGTGTTGCCACCCCCAGCCTGATGATGTGGTTGGTGTGGGTTATTGCAAATAACATTTCCACCCCTAGATGTAACTTGGTTCTTGACTGGAGGACAAGTCTTCTTTTGGGGGCATCGACTATTGGAAGTTGCTTCTGCATGAATAATAAGCGTTTGATCGCCTTTAGTGACTTTGCGAATCACACGCTTCATTTTGTCTTTATCAGCAGACTCACAGACCCCCTTAGGGATACTCAAACGAGACGCAACGGGAACTCTTTTAGTTTGGTATGCGTCAAATGGCTCGGAACATTTCTGAACATCACCTGAGATTTGGGTACGACCCCCAACCTGTCGTTGTTCATGGATTGAGTGATCCAAACGTTCCATTACTGGTGTTTTGACTTTGGTTCTCGATTGTGGACCAAGGCGACTGAACACCGAAATTGAAGGCTTTCCAGACTTAACGGTTGATACCTCAGCCGGAGAAGTGGAAGAAAGGGGCGGAAAAGTCCATTTTTTGATAAGGTATGGAGGATCGCCGCTTTGGCGGCGATTGAGGCTATCTGTGGCCGAGCGATTTACAACTACCATTGTTGGCGGCGGCTTAAGCTGTCTCAGGCGGCGGCGGCTGCTCTCGGTGAAGAATTACGGCGAGGCGACTCTTGAGCCAATTTTGACGTTGACTTCGACCCAAACTTGGCGATTTTGAGCCGCTTGTCGGGTTGATTTCGACTCTGCGCCTTGCGAACAATGGCACGCAGATGAGCAACGCTGCACGACGCTTTGGCGCCGCTCCTTCCTGTCAATCGGGCCCTTTTGGCGAGAACCCATTCTTCCTTGGGAGGAGGCCGACGGATTGAGAAATTGCGCTTGTTGATGCCTTTGATCACGTGAGTTCGATAGTGAACTCCATCCGTTGACTCGAGCCATGGCGAACCGACAGCCATCTTTTGACGCCGCTTTGGCGAGCCCTCTTTGTCGAGCGAGCTCGGCTTTGAGATCCACCGAGGTGTTACCGAGAGGGAAATCGCCGCCGCAAGCTAAACGTAACGAACCTCCTCTTAAGAGATGATATCCTCCGATGTTTGCGGGTGAGGAGGACTTGATGAGGAAGAGGAGAGATACTCTTCAATTTGGCTTGATCAAGAAGTAGTCTATTCCATCAACCATGAGGTCGGCTCGATCGCCGCAAGTCGCGACACAACGATCTCGGGCTCGAGACCGGTGTCTCGCTTCGTGCAAGGCACACACAAGTGTCTCGCTAATAGCGACACATCAAGGTGTCTCGCTTCGTGCAAGGCACACACAAGTGTCTCGCTAATAGCGACACATCAAGGTGTCTCGCTTCGTGCAAGGCACACACAAGTGTCTCGCTAATAGCGAGACACATCAAGGTGTCTCGCTTCGTGCAAGGCACACACAAGTGTCTCGCTAATAGCGAGACACATCAAGGTGTCTCGCTTCGTGCAAGGCACACACAAGTGTCTCGCTAATAGCGAGACACATCAAGGTGTCTCGCTTCGTGCAAGGCACACACAAGTGTCTCGCTAATAGCGACACATCAAGGTGTCTCGCTTCGTGCAAGGCACACACAAGTGTCTCGCTAATAGCGACACATCAAGGTGTCTCGCTTCGTGCAAGGCACACACAAGTGTCTCGCTAATAGCGAGACACATCAAGGTGTCTCGCTTCGTGCAAGGCACACACAAGTGTCTCGCTAATAGCGAGACACATCAAGGTGTCTCGCTTCGTGCAAGGCACACACAAGTGTCTCGCTAATAGCGACACATCAAGGTGTCTCGCTTCGTGCAAGGCACACACAAGTGTCTCGCTAATAGCGAGACACATCAAGGTGTCTCGCTTCGTGCAAGGCACACACAAGTGTCTCGCTAATAGCGAGACACATCAAGGTGTCTCGCTTCGTGCAAGGCACACACAAGTGTCTCGCTAATAGCGACACATCAAGGTGTCTCGCTTCGTGCAAGGCACACACAAGTGTCTCGCTAATAGCGACACATCAAGGTGTCTCGCTTCGTGCAAGGCACACACAAGTGTCTCGCTAATAGCGACACATCAAGGTGTCTCGCTTCGTGCAAGGCACACACAAGTGTCTCGCTAATAGCGAGACACATCAAGGTGTCTCGCTTCGTGCAAGGCACACACAAGTGTCTCGCTAATAGCGAGACACATCAAGGTGTCTCGCTTCGTGCAAGGCACACACAAGTGTCTCGCTAATAGCGACACATCAAGGTGTCTCGCTTCGTGCAAGGCACACACAAGTGTCTCGCTAATAGCGAGACACATCAAGGTGTCTCGCTTCGTGCAAGGCACACACAAGTGTCTCGCTAATAGCGAGACACATCAAGGTGTCTCGCTTCGTGCAAGGCACACACAAGTGTCTCGCTAATAGCGACACATCAAGGTGTCTCGCTTCGTGCAAGGCACACACAAGTGTCTCGCTAATAGCGAGACACATCAAGGTGTCTCGCTTCGTGCAAGGCACACACAAGTGTCTCGCTAATAGCGACACATCAAGGTGTCTCGCTTCGTGCAAGGCACACACAAGTGTCTCGCTAATAGCGAGACACATCAAGGTGTCTCGCTTCGTGCAAGGCACACACAAGTGTCTCGCTAATAGCGACACATCAAGGTGTCTCGCTTCGTGCAAGGCACACACAAGTGTCTCGCTAATAGCGACACATCAAGGTGTCTCGCTTCGTGCAAGGCACACACAAGTGTCTCGCTAATAGCGAGACACATCAAGGTGTCTCGCTTCGTGCAAGGCACACACAAGTGTCTCGCTAATAGCGACACATCAAGGTGTCTCGCTTCGTGCAAGGCACACACAAGTGTCTCGCTAATAGCGACACATCAAGGTGTCTCGCTTCGTGCAAGGCACACACAAGTGTCTCGCTAATAGCGAGACACATCAAGGTGTCTCGCTTCGTGCAAGGCACACACAAGTGTCTCGCTAATAGCGAGACACATCAAGGTGTCTCGCTTCGTGCAAGGCACACACAAGTGTCTCGCTAATAGCGAGACACATCAAGGTGTCTCGCTTCGTGCAAGGCACACACAAGTGTCTCGCTAATAGCGACACATCAAGGTGTCTCGCTTCGTGCAAGGCACACACAAGTGTCTCGCTAATAGCGAGACACATCAAGGTGTCTCGCTTCGTGCAAGGCACACACAAGTGTCTCGCTAATAGCGACACATCAAGGTGTCTCGCTTCGTGCAAGGCACACACAAGTGTCTCGCTAATAGCGACACATCAAGGTGTCTCGCTTCGTGCAAGGCACACACAAGTGTCTCGCTAATAGCGAGACACATCAAGGTGTCTCGCTTCGTGCAAGGCACACACAAGTGTCTCGCTAATAGCGAGACACATCAAGGTGTCTCGCTTCGTGCAAGGCACACACAAGTGTCTCGCTAATAGCGAGACACATCAAGGTGTCTCGCTTCGTGCAAGGCACACACAAGTGTCTCGCTAATAGCGACACATCAAGGTGTCTCGCTTCGTGCAAGGCACACACAAGTGTCTCGCTAATAGCGAGACACATCAAGGTGTCTCGCTTCGTGCAAGGCACACACAAGTGTCTCGCTAATAGCGAGACACATCAAGGTGTCTCGCTTCGTGGCGAGACACAAACAAGTGTCTCGCTAATAGCGACACATCAAGGTGTCTCGCTTCGTGCAAGGCACACACAAGTGTCTCGCTAATAGCGACACATCAAGGTGTCTCGCTTCGTGCAAGGCACACACAAGTGTCTCGCTAATAGCGACACATCAAGGTGTCTCGCTTCGTGGCGAGACACAAACAAGTGTCTCGCTAATAGCGACACATCAAGGTGTCTCGCTTCGTGCAAGGCACACACAAGTGTCTCGCTAATAGCGAGACACATCAAGGTGTCTCGCTTCGTGCAAGGCACACACAAGTGTCTCGCTAATAGCGACACATCAAGGTGTCTCGCTTCGTGCAAGGCACACACAAGTGTCTCGCTAATAGCGACACATCAAGGTGTCTCGCTTCGTGGCGAGACACAAACAAGTGTCTCGCTAATAGCGAGACACATCAAGGTGTCTCGCTTCGTGCAAGGCACACACAAGTGTCTCGCTAATAGCGAGACACATCAAGGTGTCTCGCTTCGTGCAAGGCACACACAAGTGTCTCGCTAATAGCGAGACACATCAAGGTGTCTCGCTTCGTGGCGAGACACAAACAAGTGTTCAGACCGAGCGAGATACAATCTCCCATGTGTTGACTTCTTGAGATTTCGACGACGTTGTTCTTCGATCTTCTCATGATTTAGTCATATTTGAGGTTCTTCAGCAATTTTTGATGCTTACATCCGTGTTCTTCTCCGACGCCATTCTCAGAAGCAATTCAAGAATTTTTTCTCCTTTTTTCTCGACTCCGCTTCCGCCGCCGCATCGACTCCGCTTCTCTTCAATCGGCGCTGATTCGATTCTTTCCCATGACAAAATACGGCATGACATCGTCCTCTTCTGAAATTACTTCCAATCCAGAACCTTCTCCAACTACACGGGTCAATACTGGAGGAACAGAATCATCTCCTCTCCTCATCACTAGCCACAAACTGAACGGTCATAATTACCTTCAATGGTCTCAATCCGTAATGACGTACATCTGTGGGAAAGGTAAGGATGACTACCTTACAGGAGAGATCATGATCCCAGACAAGAATGATCCAAATTTCAAACATTGGAAGGCTGTGAATCACATGGTAATGTCATGGCTTATCAATTTAATGAACAATGATATTGGAGAAAATTTTCTTCTCTATGGAACTGCTAAGGAAATCTGGGATGCAGCTAAGAAAACGTATTCAAACACCTAAAACGCTGCAGATGAAGTAAGCGGACATTTGATATTAAAGCCAATCTGCACGACTTACATCAAGGCGAACTTTAGGTCACTCAATACTTCAACAATCTATCACGACTTTGGCAACAACTTGACATGTTTGAAATCCACGAGTTGAAGTGTTCTGAAGACACTATATTGTATCGGAAAATTGTTGAACAAAAGCGGACATTCAAATTCCTACTCGGTCTCAACAAAGACCTCGATGAAGTAAGGGGAAGAGTGATGGGAATCAAGCCTCTTCCAAGTCCCCGAGAAGCATTTTCTGAAGTCCGACGTGAGGACAGCAGGAAAAAGATAATGATAGGATCTCAAAATTCCACCCCAATCCTTGAAGGCTCGGCTCTTGCTATTCATGGACCACAGCATAATTTCAGTGATAACCGACAACGGAAAGGGAGACCATGGTGTGATCACTGTCGAAAATCAGGACATTTCAAAGAAACATGCTGGAAAATACATGGCAAACCAGCGGGTTGGAAGCCCACTAGACCTGCAGAAGATCGAGAAAGCCATGCCAATGCCGCAACCACCACTAATGACAATCCCTCAGAAACCAGCCCATTCACCAAGGAACAACTCGAGATGCTACAGAAAATATTCAATCAAAACTCTATCACTCAGAGTAATACTTCCACTTCTAGCTCTGCCATGTTGGCTCAGAAAGGTAATCTCTCCAATGCTCTCATTGTCAATAAACTGAACTCAAGACCATGGATCATTGACTCAGGCACATCTGATCACATGACCGGAGATATCAACCTATTTCACGACTACAGTCCATGTAAAGGAAATTTCACAGTCCGCATTGCAGATGGGTCTCTATCCAATGTTGAGGGAACTGGTTCTATCAACGTCTCCAAGAACCTAACTCTAACCGCTGTTCTTCATGTTCCTAAGTTGGACTGTAATTTACTATCTATCAGTAAGTTAACTCGTGATCTCAATTGTGTGACTAAGTTTTTTCCGAACTTGTGTGAATTTCAGGATTTGGTTTCGGGGAAGACGATTGCCAGTGCTGAGTTGTGTTGTGGACTCTACCTCCTCAAAGACCCTACTCCTCTTGGCAGACAAACTCAAAGTGCAAACTGTGCGTCAATAAAGAGTCAGCAAATTTCTTTTTCAAATTCTGTTGTCAATAAAGATGATGAAATTATGTTATGGCATTATCTCCTTGGTCATCCAAATTTCATGTACCTCGAAAATTTGTTTCCTTCCATGTTTATCAATAAAAACTCAAAGTTTTTCAATTGTGAAATTAGCCAACTTGCCAAGCATACCCGTACAAGTTATCCAAGGCTCTCATATAAACCATCTCACCCATTTGCCATAATTCATAGTGATGTATGGGGTCCCTCACGAATAAAAAACCTAACAGGAGCTCGGTGGTTTGTATCTTTCATAGATGATCACACTCGATTGATTTGGACATTCCTGATGAAAGAAAAATCTGAAGTGGGTCAAATATTCCAAAACTTTAACACCATGATACAAACGCAATTCCAAACAAAGATTCAAGTTCTCAAAACTGATAATGCCCGAGAGTACTTCAATTCAATCCTAGGACCATATTTCCTAAGTCAGGGCATAGTCCATCTAAGTTCGTGCATTGATACACCCCAACAAAACGGGATTGCTGAGAGAAAAAACAGACACTGATTGGAGGTAGACCGATCCCTCATGTTCTCCACACGTCCCTAAACACTTCTAGGGAGAAGCTGTCCTTACAGCAACCTATCTCATCAACCGAATGCCCTCAAGAATGCTCAAATTCCAGACCCCTTGCACGGCCCTCTTTTAGGTATTCCCACACACCAAACTCCTCACCTCTTTGGATCCTAAAATATTCGGTTGCACAGCTTTTGTCCATATCCATCAACAAAATAGAAGCAAATTAGATCCAAAATCCATTAAGTGTGTGTTTCTTGGGTACTCCTCAAATCAAAAGGGTTATAAGTGTTACTCCCTGGTCACCAACAAAGTTTACAACTCCATGGATGTCACTTTCTTTGAACATCAACCATACTATCCCAAAACTTTAATTCAGGGGGAGACTATGAGTGAATATCAGTTTACTATAAGTGAATATCAGTTTTGGGATGATCCTCATCTTCCACTACCATTACAACCCACTAGTAACCTCCAATCACCGAACTCAACTGTCACCGAGAGTCTCTTTCCTGTCCAAACAGAGAGCCTTACCTAACCATTCCACACCGAAGGTCATCACCCTCCTATCCAAGCCATCACCGAAAGCCCACAGATCCAACAGATTGCAAAGAACAAGGAGTTCTGTGTCTATGCCAGGAGAGTAAGGCCCGAGAGGCAGATAGAGCACGGAGCACCTCTCACTCTTGATCAAGAATCTGAACCAACATCAAATCCTGTTCAAATTCTCTCAGGTATGGATAACTCTAGTCCTAAGAATAATACTTCTATGGCTGATGATATAGACTTACCAATTGCCTTGAGAAAGGGTGTCCGGTCATGCACCAACCATCCTATTAGCAGATTTGTTTCATATGACAAGCTATCTCCATCATTCCAAGCATTTGTCTCCTCTCTCGACAACGTTCAGGTTGCTCATACTATTCAAGAAGCCCTTGATAATCCTGCTTGGAGAAGTGCTGTGAACGAAGAAGTCAGAGCCTTGGAAAAGAACGCTACATGGGTGCTCTCGGATCTTCCGGATGGGAAAAGGCCAGTTCGGTGCAAATGGATTTTTACGGTTAAACACAGTATTGAGAGGTTGAAAGCTCGCCTTGTAGCAAAGGGATTCACTCAGTCTTATGGCATAGATTATCAGGAAACGTTTGCCCCTGTTGCCATGCCCCTGTTGCCAAACTCAACACAATAAGAGTCTTGCTCTCCCTTGCTGCTAATCAAGATTGGCCATTGCATCAATTTGATGTCAAAAACGCATTTTTAAATGGTGACTTGGAAGAAGAAGTATATATGAAAATTCCTTCAGGACTAGAAAATGAGTCAAATCACAACAAAGTTTGCAAACTAAGGAAATCTTTGTATGGTTTAAAACAGTCACCCCGTGCATGGTTTGGAAAGTTTGCAAACTCAATTGTGAAACTCGGATACTCTCAATTTCAGGCAGATCACACACTATTTGTGAGGTTTTCCTCTGAAAGGAAGGTTGCAATTCTAATTGTGTATGTGGACGACATCATTTTAACCGGTGACTATGAAGATGAACTTCAGAGAATCAAGGAGTTATTAGCCAAGGAGTTCGAAATCAAAGATCTTGGTCATCTCAGGTATTTTCTTGGTATGGAGGTAGCTCGGTCCAAGAGTGGCATCTTTGTGTCTCAACGGAAATGTCTTGGACCTTCTAAAGGAGACAAGGATGATTGGTTGTAAACCGGTTGATACTCCTATGGACCCAAACAAAAAGATTGGAAAAGCAGAAGGAAGTTCACCTGTAGACAGGGGGAGATATCAAAGACTGGTTGGCAGACTTATTTACCTCTCACACACTCGACCTGACATTGGATTCCCAGTTAGCGTGGTGAGCCAAGACATGAACAATCCGACAGAAGAGCATATGGAGGCAGTAAACCGGATTTTGAGATATCTGAAGATGATTCCAGGAAAAGGAATGCTGTACAAAAAGGGAGTCAATAGGGAAATTGAAGTCTTCTCAGATGCAGACTGGGCAAGAGACATTTTAGACAGACAATCAACTACAGGTTATTGCTCATTTGTGTGGGGAACCTTGTGACTTGGAGGAGCAAGAAACAACACGTAGTTTCAAGAAGCAGTGCAGAAGCTGAATTCAGAGCTCTAGCTCTAGGGATTTGTGAAGGAATGTGGATTCGAAGATTACTTACTGAGCTAGGAGTCACTAGCAAGGAACCCATCAAATTGTTCTGTGACAACCAAGCAGCCATCAGTATTGCAAGGAATCCGGTTCATCATGACAGAACAAAACACATTGAAATAGATCGTCACTTCATCTCTGAGAAGATTGGAAGCTCCATTGTTCAACTCATATATACATCTACTAGATCTCAAACTGCGAACATCCTCACCAAAGCTCTACCACGAACTAATTTTGAAGAGATGACTCACAAGCTGTGGATGTACAACATTTACAACCCAGCTTGAGGGGGAGTGTGGAATTCTTAGCTGTTATTAGTTAGAGATTTTAGGCATTTATTTCCTAATTTCATTCAGTGCAATAAATAAGATCTGGTATTATGCACCAGATCTTTTAGTTAGGTCATTTTCTAATTTAGTGGCTTTGTTTCCTCTTTTTTGTATTGTTAGTCCAAGATTTGTGGCTTGCCAATATAGCAGCCAAGCCCTATATATGTACAGGAAGGAATTGAGTAAATAAGAAAAAGATTACTCTCAAAAATCTTCAGCATGCATAGAGGTAAAATAAAAGCATAGAGAGGTAAAATGAAAAGATTCATCGCTAAATGTGTGCAAGCACAATGCAGAGAAGAGTAGTGTAAGACAAGAAGAAAAGGAGAGTGCACGGAATATATGTAATATATATTACATATCTTTCAAACTAAATAATGGCCTAATTTTAGTTTTCTAAAGATTTCAACCAGCAAATACCACCGTTCGAGATCAAATTGAAGTAGTTCAAGGGACCAAATCCAATGCTATAGACATGGATGTGAAACTATAGAAAGTTCAGCACATACTGGAAACTCATAGATGTTACCCAGCAGATCATTTCTCCTGCCTTCTAGATAATACGTGATGCTATCCCCAAATCACCTTGGATGTGAATGAAGTTGACTGTTATTGTTACAAAAATATACCTCCTTGGATGCAAATCTAGTTGATTTCCTTTGATAGAAAGTATATACATACCAACAGTTTCTCTAGGTCTACCATCTTTGAAAGTAATATCAACAAGTTCAATGTAAATGGCACAAGAAGAACCATGATCGCGTCGGATTCATTTCAGTTACATGTGCGCTCAACTATGATTCAATTGAAAGCAAGTAAAAGTGAAACTGTTCAAGTGAAGAAGTGCTACTTTGTGTGTTATGTTTTAACTCAAACTATACAATGGGTCTATGTGGTTTGCGAGACAAAGAGCTATTAGCATTGAAATACAAATACCAGAACAACTTACTTGATGAAGGCACTTTGGCCTCTCTTGGAGAAATGGATGCTGATTTCCTTGCTGATAGCCTTGACTCTTGAGATACCTCATTGCCCTCCTTATCTACAGTCCCAATTAATTTCAGAAAAAATATTACTGTGTGATCAGGAAAATAACTAACTTTCATGTTGTTAGAGTTAGAAAACAGAAATCTTGTAAGCAAAGATGTTTCTTTGACTTAGTTAAGTCTAGATCACGCTATTAACGACAACACAAGTGCTTGCTTTGAATCCTATTATTGAGGAGAACCATGTACTAATATCAATTTGAGGCAAGAGCCATTTTGAAACATGAACAAATCCTTCTCATTCGAATTCAATATTTGGCAATTCATATGAAAAATCCACTTCATTCAAGTTGATAACATCCTTTAAAACATTGTTGGGAAAAAAACAGTTATGTAACTCGTTATTTCGCGTTATGTAACGTAATGAACCATAAACGTTACATAACCTTTTGAATTAACTCAGACATGTCTCTACATTATTACAATAAAAATATAGGGGTTTTTGCGTATGTAGCCCTCAAATCTTTCATACTTGCAAAATCGCCAACCCCCAAAAAATCTTGATATTTGCAAAATTACCCCCAATTCTCACACATTGATATTTTCTATCCCTACCTCAACAGTTTTAGTTTCCAAACGGGAAATGCTGCAAAAATACTGAAAATTATTGGAATTTTTTTTTCATTGCTCTATTTAGAAACCTACATTTTTAAATTTAAGGGGTAAAAAACCCAATAAGATAGAATTGGGGGGGGGGGTAATTTTGCAAATACCAAGATTTGTTTTTGGTGTTGGGGCGTAAATTTGCAAACATGGAAGATGTGAGGGGTCTATATATGCAAGAAAACCCAAAAATATAAAACAGAGACTATTTCGATATAATTTACGTCATTTCAGGATATTATGCGCTACTTCAATATAACTCAGTAACTTACGTGATTTCAATATAATTTATTCTAGAGAAGTGTATATTATTTTTAAAATTTAAAAGTGATTAAGTATTTGCTTTTAAAATCATGTTTAATTGAGGCTTGAATAGATCTTTAGAAATATATTTTCTAGGTATCATGTAGAAGAAAGATTAAGAAAAGTGCAAGTCCTTTTCATATAAAAAAGAGAGGGTTTATTCAAAAAAGCCAGCCATAGGTGGCTTCAACCTTAGTCTTTAGATCATTTAGTTGATGGCTGGATGTAAGCCACATCATCAACACATCATGTATATATATGTATGGATGTATTATCGTACATGTATCAAGAGAACGGGAGGTCAGAGGTCGTATCACTAAATGAATTATGACTAATTAGATATCTGAACATACACAATGTTTCATATAGTATGCTTTATACATTGTCCACAACCCCCTTGCATTATGGTCGTACTTGCACATAACATTTTACTGAAACATTGACTAACTCCTTGATTAACGATGCAGTTAGGTTTGCTTGTCCACGAAAGGGATGATTATGTGGAAACTCTGAATTTCTAAAATGACCCCTCTTGTACAATTAAACCCTGCAGTTCACAAACCTTGAGGCAAACTACAGTAACTTATACAGAGTTATTACTAGTGTAAGAAGGAAATTTTTGGGGAATATGACTTTGGATCAAATGAACATCATATGACCAGGTTGGATAGAACAACTAACTGCACCACTTAAGTGACAGAAGGTGACGAAACCTCTGTAATAAAGAAGATATCTGCAGACTATAGATATCTTCCTCCAACACAAATATCAAATACAGAAACCTATATAAATTCAAAAATTAGATTTCACCAACATTATCTTGCAGGGACAGGAACTTAAAAATGTTCCTGTACCAGGCAGGTGAAAGACTGATAAAGAGTCTGACACGACAGATAATCAGAATTTTGCCCATGTAGTAAGAAAATTGGGATCACATGTCAAATAATATCAAATTACTATCAATGTAAAAGTACATTAGTGAATAAGTTTTGAAGTAATAAATAAATGCATAATAGTATCAAAGCTTACCATCAGTAGAAGGCTTCCCATATTTGCTCCTCATAGCTTCAAGGAACACATTGCTCCTATGATCTCGCGTCACTATTGATGATAAACAAAAATGAGCAGCTAAGTGGGCACGGAAAACTTGGATGTATATTCTATGATCTTAGAAATATGGAAGCATACACTGCTCGAAGAGTTCATATCTGTAATTGGGAGAAGAGCCAACCAAGAGTAGCTGAACTGCTTCTGCGTCCCTATTTGTAAAAAGATTAGCAGCACTGTTTAAGTTTTGTGTATCTAACAGAATACCTGCAAGCTGAAACGAGACTAAAGCTCAGCGATGTGAAGCTATAATTATAGGCCAGTTAAACAGAAGAGCAGAGATCTTTACCAGAAGCTTTTTCAAGTTCGGAGCCTGGAGTAAACTGTATGCATCTTCACAATAGTTATCAGTGAGAACTGTGCACTGCGATCCTACCTGCACAAACAAATAAAATAAAAAATAAAATAAAAAATAAAATAAAATAAAATAAAAATTAAAGCATGTATAAGAGCTCAACAATCAAAAAGAAGTTCAAGCTCAAACTGAAATTACCTCCCCATTTGTTTTCAGAACATCTTGCCCTATGACCAGTATGCTTAATTTCCTAGCCATTATTAGACCCTCCAAATCAACCTGAAGCATAATCAGAATCGGAATAAGAAAATATAAAAGTATATAAATTTTGTCTCTTCCAGAAATCTAAATAATCAAACTACCACGTACGCCACCTTGAAAATTTTAACTTTTCTTTCAAAACTTCCAAAAAATGAAAATAGCTTTCATGGACAAAAGAAATCATTTCTGCAGGACTGCACAATATCAGATCAAAGAATATAAACAGAAAACTTTTTTTCATAAATCAAAAACTGAAATGTACCAAAAGAAACAATGAGCAAAAGGAATTGCATCCTGCAAATGTTTTCTATTAGGTGAAAGGCAACGTTAAAGGCCTCAATAAAAAGGAAGAAGAGAAGCTTCTACATCTGAAAATAATTTATAAACCATATAATTTTAAGGCTTTGCACGACTGACCAATTGATAAGGAGCGCATAGCCTCAGGGTTCTGCTAGCTGATCACACAAATCGTCGTGGATATAAAATAATATAATGCAAAGTTAAAGGCCTCAACAAGAAGGAAGAAGAGAAGCGTCTACATCTGAAAATAATTTATAAGCCATATAATTTTAAGGCTTTGCACGACTGACCAATTGATGAGACCCGCATAGCCTCAGGATTCTGCTAGCTGATCACACAAATATGTCGTGGATATAAAATAATATAATGCAATGTTAAAGGCCTCAATGAAAAGGGGCCTCAACGAAAAGGAAGAAGAGAAGCTTCTACATCTGAAAATAATTTATAAACCATATAATTTTAAGACTTTGCACCACTGATCAATTGGTAAGGCCCGCATAGCCTCAGGATTCTGTTAGCTGATCACACAAATACGTCGTGGATGTAAAATAATATAATGCAATGTTAAAGGCCTCAATAAAAAGGAAGAAGAGAAGCTTCTACATTTGAAAATAATTTATAAACCATATAATTTTAAGGCTTTGCACGACTGACCAACCGATGAGGCCGCATAGCCTCAGGATTCTGCTAGCTAATCACACAAATATGTCGTGGTCCCGTGGGTATAAAATAATATGTGTCTATAGCATGAATCCATGCCATTGTATTGAGATGGTTTCATAAAATGCTAAAGTAGAGGTACCGCAAAAATTAAAATTATAAAAATTAATATTTACGAGAAAAATCATTAGCATCCATCGTCCTTTATTAAGAAATTGGGATAAATACAAGAATGCAAATCAATGAAATCATTCATGCATCAGACCTTCTCATACCCTTTGAAACATCTAGGATATGTTACAAACATTAGGTTATATCAAAAGAAGCATCCAACTCATGCCCTAAGCTTTCAAGTATCAGATGTATATTAAGTGAGTGATTCTCTTAGTTTCATGTAATTAAACACTCAACCTACCTGCAGACCCTATGAAAAGTAAACTGGGATGCCTTTGCATATACACCCTTTTAGTATAAGTATTTTGCTCGCCTATACCCATAACACTCTGTCCAATTAGTCAAGTCTAGATAAGCACTAGTTTACTATTAAATTAAATATGTATATAATTATATATTACTTTTAAGACTTTAAATTTAATTTTGTAATTTTTATAGAAGATGGTGAAAATGAAGTCTTAAATTTTGAGAGGAACTTAACTGAGAAGTCATATATGATTATACAGTAATGTAGACTAATATGAAAATGTTAATTTTGGAGACCCCACAATTACTCTGCAACTTCAAGAGTTGGCCTGAAAGAAGTATCCAATATGATCCCAGAGACGAGCCACACCAAACATCAAGAAATCGATATTCTAAACTAGCTCCCTAACAAACTAACTGAGGAGTCAAACTAAGATACTACTAATTTACCCAACTGCAATCACTCTCCCTTTGGGTCCTCAGATACTCCAAGGATGCGCTGATACTCCCCTCTTCCTCTCGATGTTCCATCTGACTTTGACGATTTCTCCTAAATAACACTTGATACTAAAGAATCCACCATTTTCATGAATAAACTATTGCTGCTCACACAAAATGTCAAGCTTTACCATCACAAAATTTCTAATAAAGAACCTTAGAGCTTAACAATCGTCCACATAGAATGTGATGCAAATTAATCAATACATATTACATCTCAAAACTAAACAACAAGGGTACCTCATCGGCGAAAAGCAAAGCCGAAGCATCGATCCCCAAGTGATGAAAGAGCCAAGCAGCCTTCTTATGCTTCCACATCTTCCCTCTCCTCATATTCACCACCGGCACAACCACGGCGCTCTCCTTCTTCTTCTCCCTGTTCTCCAGCAGCCAAGCATAGCATATAGCCGCAATAATCGAGCTCGTAGTGCCTACAACCAAAAAGAAAATTCCCAAATAAATCACACACAAAATGATAAAATCACGATTCAAATCATAGAAAAGAACCGATTTTTGCTTTCAGTTGCCCTAACTTGTAGAGGACGACGATCCAGACAGAACGATCTGAGCCCTAGCCGCTCGCTCCCCCGTGGCGGTCCTCTCGACTGCATCCCTCTGCCTCTTCAAGAACCTATTGATCTCCTTCACGTCGGAGGCGGCGGCCGGAGACTCCGAGGAGAGGGAGATCGACGGCCGGCCGTCGAGCGAGCAGGTGGAGGACGAGATCGAGCGGCGGTGGGCGGACTGGACGAGGTTCCGCGGCGGCGAGAGAACCGGCGGCGGTTCTTCCCTCGCCGGCGACGCATCTCGAAAGGTTCTTCGAGGGGGGTCGGGGTCTTGCGGCTGCTGGAAGCGGGATTTGCGAGGGTTTTTGAGTGATTTTGGCGGGAGGGAGGGAGGGGATTGGGGTAGCGGGTTCGGGTTCGGGTCGGGTTGCTGCTCTTGGGTTGGCGGGTTTGAGGGGTTGAGGATGTTGGAGAACCATTGGTGGACGGCGGAGGAGGCCGGCGTTTTCTCCGAGGAAAATGAGCTGCGGGCGGTGGTTTTTAGGAGGATCTCGTTGCTGATGCTCTCCGTGGACCTCTGCCTGTGTTCAGATCAAAATCAGTAAGGGGGTGTTTGTTTCAAAATTTTTTTGGGGTTACAAGTTTATGGATTTGGAAGTCGGGTGTTTTTGATTTTTTGGATTTCATAACTTTGTTTGTTTTAAAGTAAATTTTGAGATATTTTAGTATTTGAGATCTCAAAATAATAAAATATCAATATATTTTGAGAGGTTTTAGCATTTGTGAAATCCTTAAATCCTAAGAGAGGATTTCATAAACGCTAAAACCTCTCAAAATATATTGGTGTTTTATTATTTTGGGATCTCAAATGCTAAAATATCTCAAAGATCTCAAAGATCTCAAATGCTAAAATATCTCAAATTTTGCTTTGAGACAAACAAAGTTATGGAATCCAAAAAATCAAAAACGCCCCACTTTCAAATCCATAAACTTTGTAATTTATTGTTTTGGGATCTCAAATGTTAAAATATCTCAAAATTTGCTTTGAGACAAACAAAGTTATGAAATTCAAAAAATCAAAAACACCCCACTTCCAAATCCATAAACTTGTAATCCCAAAAAAATTTTGAAACAAACACCCCCTAAGTTCTTGATACTGGGCCCTCAACTGTTCAAATTTTGAAATGAGACTATAAAATCATTGAAATTGTTATTAGGTTCTCAGAATTTTAATTAAACAAACTTATAAGAATTAGGAGATCTTGTATAAATTTTAATAATTTGATCGACTAATTTCGTAACAGGTTATAAAAATTGCGGAAACTAGTAGCAATATCAATGATTCGAGGGACTAATTTCAGAACATCAAAATTTAAGAGACTAAAAGAAAAACTTCCCTAAAAATATACACTCTATGTATAACGCATACATGCACAATAATATATACCCCTTCCAGGCTAAATGCCTTTTCGGTCCCGCTATCTATTAAATAAATAAATAAAATTTCTCCTGCACAATTTCTAGTCGCGTAGAGTCTGTACACGTGCCCACACAATAATATTTGCTAATATGCATTGCAGAGGTCTACTACATATGTATATACCTTCTTGCAGATCTTGATAGCGGATCCCTCCGATCAGCCATCCCGGACGGCTCCCTAACACCCCCCGACGCAAACCTCGGCGACCCAATAAACCTCGCAGGCGACCCCACCCTCGGCGGTGAATCCGCCACCATCCTCTTAGCCTCTTCGAGCCACTCCTGCGTAAGCCTACCGGTACTGACTTTACCGTTGGTACTTTCATCGTCTTTCTTCTTCGTCTTCCTACCTTCTCCTTTTAAATCATGCTCTTTATGTTCCTTTTTCGCCGTGGTTCCATAGAACCAATCGTCCATCATAAAGGCAGCGAGATCTGGCCTAGCCTCCATCTGAATACTCATTGAAACTTATAATTTTATCATCATTAATATACTTAATTAAAGTGCTACGCGAAGAAGAGAAAGTTTGCGATGTCTGCTTACCGTAGCCATGAGACCCGCGGCGGAAGTGCAAGAAGAAGAGAAGACTTGGTAACTGTAATGGAGTATGAAAATTTAACATATTTATATTTATATTTATATGTATATAATTGGAGGAACAAGGGGCCGGCCGGATCTTTCTTTGTTTGGTGTTGTGTTTTTATGTCAGTACTGTTTGGACATCGAAGGGAGATAGGAGCAATGCAGTACGAGTGTAAGTTTGTGGGATGGTCGTTGTCTTATTGCTTCAACTTTATTCACCAATCAATCGAATGACTTTAGCGCGTGAGTTCAGTTTTCGGCCCACGGTAAGGACAATCGAAGTCCAGAAATTTTGTTGTAATTGTTGGGAACTTTAAGAGACTTGCGCTTGTTCAGCAAAAAGTTTCACTATAAGTTGATTTATGTATCATTGAAGTTGCAGCTCTTGACACGGGAGATGTTAAGAATTAATTTTAACATGTTGTATATTGTCCATTTATAAATTAATGGTTAAACTTTAGATAAAATGGTTCTTGATATAACATCAGAGCTCTCCAGATTTGATGTGTTCTTAACAATTTTATGAACTTCCAGTTATTCTTAGTCCATGCGTCTATAAAAAACGGCTATGTAATAAAGAACTGTGATGGTTTAATTCAAGATTTTTAATTCTAAAATGAGATATGATATTGAAGATTAATCCTCAGTTGATAATTATCTAATTTTATTAAAAACTGAATGGTATGATTGCTTAGATTTCAATTACGTACCTAGAACTATGTATTATCATAAAGTAAATTTTTTAATTTGATGATAATTAAGCTATATATATCAATGAAAATCATTTATTGATTACGGCAGATTAAGCAAATTCTAATTTGATTAATACTAGTATAATGCACGTGCTTTGCACGTGAACGCACATGTTTTAAGTTTTGAATTTTTATTGAATAGTAAAATTATGTGTTAATAAATAAAATTGTATAATAAGATTGCTTAAAAGAAATGTATGAATTACTTATTATTGTATAGTTATTGTAATTGAATGTTTTTCTTATAATGATAGCCTAGTGCTAACCTTTTTTAAATAAGTCCCCAAATCTAAAATTGTTCCTAAATAAAACTATCAATTCTATAAGTTCTATTAAATATGCCCCACCAACTTCAAAGTTTTTAACTTTAACTCTAAATTAACTAAGCTGCATTAATCTTGCGAGTTTTTTCCCGATGAACACTAGATAGTTACACTTGATACACGCAACATATTGCAATAGTTACTTCTCATTATAATTATTTAATAGGATAAATTACAAGAAACCCTTATGAATTTTCAGCCCATATGAACTTTCAAAATTACACTAAACCCCTAATGACTTTTCTATTTCAAAGAAGACCCCTAATAACTTTTTGAATTTTGCGGATAACCTCTATAAATTAGAACCAGAAAATGGCATAAAAGGCATTTTGAAAGTTATTGGGGTTTGGTGTAATTTATCTAAAAGATATTTGGGGCTTTCTATAAAAGTTATTACGGGTTAGTGTGATTTCAAAGTTCATAAGGTCTATTTCTTGCAAAATCTTTGAAAGTTCATGGGGTTTACTGTAATTTACCTTATTTAATATTATAATTCATAGTTCAAGTAATACTATTAAAATAATTATACTGTCTATATACTATTAAAAGTTTATCTAATTTAATTTTTAAATTATGCTCTTAAATAATTTAGTACTATAAATATTTTATAAATTTTATTATACTATCATTAACAATTAATAGTACTATTATTAATATTGAATAATTTTTAAAAGGTTAGGTTTCAATCATTACCGAGTATAGATTGTTCAGTACCATGTAATAATCTTTGAGAAAATACTCTAAAACAATATTAAATTATTTATTTAATTTATTTAATATTATAATACTAAATGCATAGTGTAATTCATAATTTATGTGATATTATTAAAATAATTACACTATTTATGAGATTTAAAATTTATTCTATTTATTTTATTGCTCATTTAATTATAGTATAATTCTTAATAGTATTTAGTAATATCTATTCTATTTACACTATTATTTTAATTATTTTATTATAATTCATAAATAATAATTATATTAATTTAATTGGTTACTACCAACAATTGTGTATACTTATTTTATTTTATTATTTTTAAACAATTAATAGTCGTAATATTATTGATAATTATAATTATTTAGGAAGGTGAGAGGTGCATAATTAATAAGAGGTTATATTTATTTAATAAAAGATTAATTAGAGATAATGGCATTGTTAGAATTTATCAAAATTTGAGAGGGCAAAAAGGAAATTAAAAGTTTTAACACCTCAATCCTCTTTTATAGTAGTATAGTAAGTATAAGTATATATTGTGAATGCATAATTGATTACAATTGAATAGTAAATTTTACAATTTAATTAGAATATTGATTAAAAGGAAAATAATTTGGATAAGTATATTTTCCAACATAAATAAAAATTCATGTTTAGACTAAATAGAACACGTGCTGATATTCTAGTTGTTATAAATAGTTTGGTTACACATGCCTATCACAGAAAATAGTGTGATGATATATGTGCTAAATAACGTGTTAACGTATGATTAATTAGGGCCTTATTTATGTTGGCCGTATTACCTAGGAAATTTTCCATTCCATATTTTTGCTTTACAATTCCAATACCTCGGGTAGCCTCTAAGCAATGCCAAATTTGCATACCACAATGACTAAGTCAAAAGAGTCTCGAGGGTACCAATTGACAACCCTATATAGGGCTGTCCATTTGGGCTTCGGCCCAGACCGGCCGGGCCGGGTCCGGGTTGTATTGGTGAAGCCCGCCCGCCTGGTTATTAAATTTATATATATTATATATTTTTAATATATTTTTATATATGATTATATTATGATATGGTCATTAATGTATACTTATATCTATTTCTAAGTGTATATATTTTTTTTGAGAAAAATGGTCGTAACCTTTTAGTCCTAAGTGTATATAGTTGTATGTATTTAAGTAATGCTAAGTATATATATGTACAACTATATATATATACTTGTAAGTATACAAGTACATTATATTTTATACTTATATGTATACTCTTACCATGGTATGGATACTAAGATATAAGTATATATAATGTAGTTATAAGTATACTTATATGTGTATATTATAGACTTATAGTTATATAAGTATATTTTATATAAGTACATAAGTATAATTATATATAAGTATATTGCATCTAGTACATATAAGTATATCATATAAGTAAAGTATATAATTATACTTAAATAAGCATATTATAAGCATCTAACAAATACATATATAACTATATAATACATATTTATAAGTAAGTAATATATACTTTTGTGATTCTGTCTCTCTCTCTCTCTCAAGTTATAACTTATAAGTCTATACAATATACTTACATATAATATATGTATATATAATATATAGCTATATACTAATAGGTAAGTATATACTAATACATACTTATATAAATATAATAAGATTAATCTAATTTTTAACAATTTTTGTAAAAAATCAAAAGAAAGAAGGAAAAAAAGCCGGCGTTAGTGGCGTCGTTCGGGCCTGATGATCTTGAAAAGTACACACAGTCAAATATCTTTTTTAGTTTGATGATATGGAGCTCGCTTTCTCTTCTAATGTTCGACTGGTGAAGATGGGAAATGATGATTGCCCACACCAAGTTGAGACCTGTGAAAAAGCGGAGTTGGGATCTCCGGGGATCTCTCCGACGGTCAAGTTAGTAATGGATAAATATGCTCATAATCTCCAAGGAAAAAGGTTAGGGTTTTGGAGATCAGTTACCTCTTTCATTGAACAATACCCAATTTATATGAGGGATCTGAGGGCATTCTCGCCTTTCTAATTGATTTGGACTTGAGGGGTGAGTCAGATAGACTCTCCACGTGGCGACCGCTGATTAGGCTAAAGTTTGGTATGGGCGGCCGCGTCGGATTTATCTTTACGGGTGTAAAATGATCATTGGCCTTAAAGTTTGTACTGTTCCTTCACCATTAATGAGATGGGATTGGCGACGTGCACCACACTGTTAAGTTTAAGGTGTCTTAAATACTGTGAGGGACGGAGATATTAAGACACTGACTGTGCATTTAATCGTCCACGAAGGCTTTTGGCCGAGGAGCCGAGTAATGACGCTTTCGTGTCGTCGCGAAGGCTTTTGGCCGAGGAGCCGAGTAATGACGCTTTCGTGTCGCCCTCGAAGGCTTTTGGTCGAGGAGCCGGTAACGACACCTTCGTGTCGCCCTCGAAGGCTTTTGGCCGAGGAGCCGAGTAATGACGCTTTCGTGTCGCCCTCGAAGGCTTTTGGCCGAGGAGCCGAGTAATGACGCTTTCGTGTCGTCGCGAAGGCTTTTGGCCGAGGAGCCGAGTAATGACGCTTTCGTGTCGTCGCGAAGGCTTTTGGTGAGGAGCCGAGTAATGACGCTTTCGTGTCGCCCTCGAAGGCTTTTGGCCGAGGAGCCGAGTAATGACGCTTTCGTGTCGTCGCGAAGGCTTTTGGTGAGGAGCCGAGTAATGACGCTTTCGTGTCGTCGCGAAGGCTTTTGGTGAGGAGCCGAGTAATGACGCTTTCGTGTCGTCGCGAAGGCTTTTGGTGAGGAGCCGAGTAATGACGCTTTCGTGTCGTCGCGAAGGCTTTTGGTGAGGAGCCGAGTAATGACGCTTTCGTGTCGTCGCGAAGGCTTTTGGTGAGGAGCCGAGTAATGACGCTTTCGTGTCGTCGCGAAGGCTTTTGGCCGAGGAGCCGAGTAATGACGCTTTCGTGTCGTCGCGAAGGCTTTTGGTGAGGAGCCGAGTAATGACGCTTTCGTGTCGTCGCGAAGGCTTTTGGTGAGGAGCCGAGTAATGACGCTTTCGTGTCGTCGCGAAGGCTTTTGGTGAGGAGCCGAGTAATGACGCTTTCGTGTCGTCGCGAAGGCTTTTGGTGAGGAGCCGAGTAATGACGCTTTCGTGTCGTCGCGAAGGCTTTTGGTGAGGAGCCGAGTAATGACGCTTTCGTGTCGTCGCGAAGGCTTTTGGTGAGGAGCCGAGTAATGACGCTTTCGTGTCGTCGCGAAGGCTTTTGGTGAGGAGCCGAGTAATGACGCTTTCGTGTCGTCGCGAAGGCTTTTGGTGAGGAGCCGAGTAATGACGCTTTCGTGTCGTCGCGAAGGCTTTTGGTGAGGAGCCGAGTAATGACGCTTTCGTGTCGTCGCGAAGGCTTTTGGTGAGGAGCCGAGTAATGACGCTTTCGTGTCGTCGCGAAGGCTTTTGGTGAGGAGCCGAGTAATGACGCTTTCGTGTCGTCGCGAAGGCTTTTGGTGAGGAGCCGAGTAATGACGCTTTCGTGTCGTCGCGAAGGCTTTTGGTGAGGAGCCGAGTAATGACGCTTTCGTGTCGTCGCGAAGGCTTTTGGTGAGGAGCCGAGTAATGACGCTTTCGTGTCGTCGCGAAGGCTTTTGGCCGAGGAGCCGAGTAATGACGCTTTCGTGTCGTCGCGAAGGCTTTTGGTGAGGAGCCGAGTAATGACGCTTTCGTGTCGTCGCGAAGGCTTTTGGTGAGGAGCCGAGTAATGACGCTTTCGTGTCGTCGCGAAGGCTTTTGGTGAGGAGCCGAGTAATGACGCTTTCGTGTCGTCGCGAAGGCTTTTGGTGAGGAGCCGAGTAATGACGCTTTCGTGTCGTCGCGAAGGCTTTTGGTGAGGAGCCGAGTAATGACGCTTTCGTGTCGTCGCGAAGGCTTTTGGTGAGGAGCCGAGTAATGACGCTTTCGTGTCGTCGCGAAGGCTTTTGGTGAGGAGCCGAGTAATGACGCTTTCGTGTCGTCGCGAAGGCTTTTGGTGAGGAGCCGAGTAATGACGCTTTCGTGTCGTCGCGAAGGCTTTTGGCCGAGGAGCCGAGTAATGACGCTTTCGTGTCGTCGCGAAGGCTTTTGGCCGAGGAGCCGAGTAATGACGCTTTCGTGTCGTCGCGAAGGCTTTTGGCCGAGGAGCCGAGTAATGACGCTTTCGTGTCGTCGCGAAGGCTTTTGGTGAGGAGCCGAGTAATGACGCTTTCGTGTCGTCGCGAAGGCTTTTGGCCGAGGAGCCGAGTAATGACGCTTTCGTGTCGTCGCGAAGGCTTTTGGTCGAGGAGCCGAGTAATGACGCTTTCGTGTCGTCGCGAAGGCTTTTGGTCGAGGAGCCGAGTAATGACGCTTTCGTGTCGTCGCGAAGGCTTTTGGTGAGGAGCCGAGTAATGACGCTTTCGTGTCGTCGCGAAGGCTTTTGGTCGAGGAGCCGAGTAATGACGCTTTCGTGTCGTCGCGAAGGCTTTTGGTGAGGAGCCGAGTAATGACGCTTTCGTGTCGTCGCGAAGGCTTTTGGTCGAGGAGCCGAGTAACGACACCTTTCGTGTCGTCCTCGAAGGCTTTTGGCTGAGGAGCCGAGTAATGACGCCTTTCGTGTCGTCCGCGAAGGCTTTTGGCTGAGGAGCCGAGTAATGACGCTTTTCGTGTCGTCCGCGAAGGCTTTTTGTTTACCTAGTGATTTTTGCTCTTTTAATCATGGGTTATCGATTCCAAATTAAGAGTTAATAATGAAAAATATTCAGGACTATAACAGGCCCGGGCCCGGCCCGGCCCCTCCGGGTCCGGGTCCGGGTCACCTATTTTGCCCAGCCCAGACCGGCCCGCATGGACAGGTCTAACCCTATAGATTTAGAAATTCTCTTTATATTAGCATCCGGTCTTACATTTTTTGCCCTTCCAAGAAAATAAGGTATGCTCCTAGAATCTTTCCTTATTTATTTAGCTGAGGTCAGTATGAAATTCTTGTGATTATTGAAAGTGCAGTAGAATTTAAATGTAACAATGATCAATGAAAACTCAATGTTTTCTTTCCTTATTTTTGATGTCATAAATGTGCTTCTGCCCGACATCTTTATATTAGAAGTATGGTTTTAGTTTATCACTTTTTTTTTTTAAATTATGGTTTTAGTTCATCACACTTTTTTTTTTTTTAAAATTTGACTCCTACCGTAGTATACTAGCATTCTTATTTCTCAATTAGTTGCTATTGGTTGGGCATGATCCATCCCCATATACAATACTACTAACTTTAGGGAAAACGTGTATTGTCAATATACATTGCAAATAAACACGATTTTCACCATAATTTCGCAAGAAATCATTCATTGAGTTTGAAAAGAGAAGTTTGTTTACATAATATTCTTAGAATTGATAAATGGTTCTTTTGTTTTTTTGGTCTGAGCTACAAGGTGTCCCCACCCTATGATAAATGGTTCTTTGAAACTAATAATTGATAACCACCGTGTAGAAACTTGAAAGAGCATATTGAAATGAACATCTCGAGGAGAAAAAGGAAAATTGAAACCACTAAATCAATTTCATAAGAAGAAGTTATTTTCAAGAAACAAAGCGAGTTAAGGCCACCATGTAGATGACACGTTTTGTGCATTCGTCAAAGAGTACAAAAGATTTGAAACCGCTGCAATAAGCAAAAAACGACAAGTAAGATTGTAAATCTCAAGAAGCCCAAAAGAGTCAAAACTACAGAATTACAAATAAAAAACAACTTCGAGAAAAGCCTCCACAAAATCAAATGGCTTTAAATTGTAAATATAAGATAGTTCGAGGTGTTAAGAAAATCCTCCGGAAGCACAAAGACATCAATGAACTGTTTGATTTGTAAAAAATAGCAAATGAAGCTGTAATTGCAAATTATAAAAGACAGTCACAACTACAATCCCAGTTGTAATTATTTGTTTTGTTGTCTTTGCATAACTATAATTACAACAAGTTATTTTTGAAATAATTTAAAGAATTTGGAGGTCTTATTTAGAAATACCAAGATCCAGGGATCTCAGACAGAAATAGAGAAGATTTGGAGGTATTATATCATAAAAAAGGCCCTACTTTTTTAAATCCAATTATTGAAAAAGCATAAAAGAAACAGGAGGGAAGCACATTTCTTGCAGTATAATGTTAAAATTGTTAAACTTAAAATACACAATGTCTCCCACGCAACATACCCAACAAAATAATACTTTTTTAAATATTAGTCCCCTACATCTTTCATATTTTAATATTAGCCCCTCAGTCATGGAAATTGCTATTAGGCCCGTAATTTTTAAATTGGTTTGAATTAGACCCTAAACCTTTGAAATTGCTATTAAATCTAGCAATTCTTAACTTATTTTGAAATTAGTCTCTCCAATCAAGAGTAGAAGTAGCCATAGTAGGGAGTACCAAGTAAAATCTATTATTGTGAACCATTAGCACCGTCAATTCTCATAATTTGTTTCAAATTAGACCCTTCAATTGCTATTTTCTACTCTCAATTGGAGGGACTAATTTCATAATAAGTTAAGAATTGAAGGATCTAATAGCAAATTCAATGATTTGGGGCTAATTTTAGAAGAATTTAAGAATTGGAGAATCTAATAGCAATTTCATTGATTTGGGGGACTGATTTAAAATATGAAAGATAAAAAAAAAACACACTAAATAATCCTCAAACCAATAAAAATACAACATCCTCTCTCTTTTTTCCCCCTCTTTTTATTTTTCACTATTCTTTTTCCTTGTCATCTCCAACTCCAAGGTACAAAAAGGATCTCCCCTTCGATGCTCTCTCATTCTCATTCTCCAGAGTCTTCTCCGCTCTACGCTCCCTCTTATCTCTGGCTCCCCTAAACCCTAACCCTAACTAATCCCTAGCCATGTCAAAGCCCTGGGGCGGCGTCGGAGCCTGGGCCCTAGAGGCCGAGCGGGCCGAGGCCGAGGAACGAGAGCTCGCCGCCTCGGCCCAAGCCCAAACACAAAACCCTCAGAGCTTCCCCTCTCTCAAGGAGGCTTCCCAATCCAAGCCCAAGAAGAAAAAGCCCGTCCCAATTCCCCTCACTCAATTCGTCGCCGATCCTCATTATGACGAGCTCCTCCGACTCCCAACGGGCCCACGTGAGCGCGCGCCAGAGGAGCTCGAGTTCAGTCGCCGGGGGTTCCCCTCCTACAGCGGCGGCGGCGGCGGCGGCGGGCCGAGGAGAGGCGGGGGAGGGGGTTTTGATGATGAGCAGAGGCGGGGACCGCCGCAGTCTAGGGTTTCGGATATGGATCTACCGTCTCGGGCCGATGAGGTTGATAATTGGGCCGCTGGCAAGATGCAGTTTGTGCCGATGGATCGTGGGCGAGGGCAAGATCGATATGGGTCTCTTGGTGGTGGGTCGAGGGCTGATGAGGTTGATAATTGGGCTGCGGCCAAGAAGCCTGTGCAGAGTTTCGGATCCGGGTCTAGGAGCTCCTCTTTCAACCCGGCTTCGGATTCAGATAGATGGGTTAGAGGAGAAAGAGTACCCAGCACCAGTAATGGAGAGAGGAGGAGATTGGTGCTTGACCCACCAAAAAAGGATGTAGGAAGAGTGGATGAGGCTATGAAGAGTCAGACCCGGCCCAGCCCATTTGGGGCGGCCCGGCCCAGAGAGGAGGTGTTGACTGAAAAGGGATTGGATTGGAAGAAGATTGATTTGGAGATTGAAGCCAAGTCAATGAGTAGGCCGACGAGCTCACATTCTAGTAGGCCTTCAAGCGCTCAGTCGAGTAGGGCGGAGACTCCAGGGTCGCAGCTGGGTGAAGGAGGAGTTAGGGCTAGGCCGAAGGTGAACCCATTTGGAGATGCAAAGCCGAGAGAGCTTTTGTTGCAAGCAAAGGGAAAGGATTGGAGGAAAATTGATTTGGAGCTGGAGCATCGCGGTGTTGACAGGTCTCCATTCTCTTAACTCGGTGCATTTATTTGCTAAAGTGCAAAAGTATTTTGTTCTATATGTCTCATTTATCCATAGATCCTAGATTTGCATCTGGACTATGATTCAGACAAGAATAACTAAGTTTCTCGCATGCATTCAGTAATAGATTCATGTCTCTTCCTTTCGGTATTCATGTATTCACATATGTCAGGGCTTTAGATGATGCCGAGGGAATCCACTTTATCTTTATCTTAGGGAAATTTGATTGGTGCCTTGAGACGCACTGGATAAAGCCTAGATAGCCAATTGGTGGGTTTAGTTTAACCTACTTTCAGTTTAAGCTCATATGTCTAATAAGTTCTCCTAAACTGGAATGTAGTTTACATGGTTAAGTAGTCTCTAAGGAATCACATTCACATTCACTTGTAAAAGGCGCAAAAAGCGAGATTGAATGGAATTGCATTACAGGCTTAAATAAATAACATGAAGGACTACGAATTCTAAGTTTTTTTAGATACAAAATTAGAAAGATCAAAATGTGTTACTTTGCAGCTTGTGATGACCGATGACTAATGCTGTTGTGGGAACATAATATATGCATCTGACGTGTTTTGGGAGAATGCTTTGTATATTGAAAATTTTGTGAACTGTAATAAGGACAATTTTATATTGCTTAGAACTTTGGGGAATAAGTATGACTCATGCAAATTTGTTGAATGCATTTGTAATGAAAATGTTAAAAATGGTTGCGTAGTAATTAAATAAGAACGTAGTGATAAATGTGTCGGTGAAAATTTAGGAAGTAGAGTTGACAAAGCTGATTGATATGGTAAGGGAAACATCAATGGGTTGGCGTTGAATACTTGAATGTTTAAATTTTAAAAAAGAATTGGTGAACATGTTCGAATGTAAGTTCTGGGAAATGCTTCAAGAAGCAACTGAGAAATCCTTGAGAAAGAAATGTACTGAAATTTAATAAGAGAGATTGATAAAGTATTCATTTGGCTATTGACTATCCCTAGATAACTGGCATATAGTTTAGACAAAAGAAATGCTACTCAAGTGGACATGGGTATCCCAGACTAATAGGTTTTGTGGCGGAGACGAGGTTATATTTTAGGGGTTTTTGTCTTTAGACCCAAAGTTTACCCATATTTATGTTTAAACCCAAATACTTTTCTTTGTACTTTTAGATCCAATCATCTTTATGTATTTATCTTTATTCCCAAATTCTCAAATACACTACATACTTATGTGGTCCCCATGTAAAACTTATAAAAAATCCAATTTTACCCTTCTCTTTTTCTCAATTAATTCTCTCTCACCTCCTTTACTCTCTTATTTCTTTCTTCAACTCTCATAAACCCATTAAATATTTCTTCACTCCATTAATGTCTAAAGTTTAAATACTAATTATTAGTGGGGAATGGGGATTCATCTCTTTTTCAGATTCTAAGGTATAAATATTTCCAATTCTTCGACTTCTAATTTGCAAAGATAAATCGTAACATAAGCATTTAGGACAATTATAACATTAATTTGTCATTTTCTTTATCATAATTTTTCACATGGTTATTCATGATTCCTCTTGATTGTTTATTATAATTAATAATACTAAAAATCAAAATGTTGATTTTAATTTCATAATTTTGATTTTAATTTTGTTGTGAGACCAAATTTCATTTTTCAATGTACTTTAATTGACTATCTTTGATAAAACTTATGATTTTGTTTTCCTTTATGACAAATAGAGATGGATGATAAATTATTGTACATTGATGGATTTTAGAGGAAATAATCACTTCATTAAAATGAATGTCAAGGGAATTATAATGATTTAGTGGTTGTGTTGCAAAATTTAAAAGTATAACATTTATTTCTAAAAGTATAGCGTGTAATTTGAAAGTATAGCATGTATTTCGAAAGTATATCATTGAAAGTATAGCATGTATTTATGAAAGTATAACAAGTATTGTTAAAAGTATAGCATGTATTTCGAAAGTATATCATTGAAAGTATAGCGTAAAAACACAAGTATAGCGTGTATTTTGAAAGTATAGCAGATAAAACACAAGTGTAGTAGGTTTTGTTGAAAGCATAGCGATATTTTTGAAAGTAAGGTGTATATCGAAAGTATAGTAAATATTTCGAAAGTATAGCGGATATTGTCGAAAGTGTAACGGTATTTCGAAAATATAACAGATATTTTTGAAAGTGTTGTATGATAAAACACGTAGCGATATTACTAAAAGTATAGTAGGAAAAACATTAATACATAATTAGACCAAACACAATTAGACCAGACACATCAATCGGATTACATTAGTACATCAAGACATCATCATCATCACATATACACACAAAAGTTTTTTTTGTGTATGGGACTTTGTAAGTCAATCACATTATGCTTGCACCACAAGCAATTATACTTTGCACCATAACCACTAAATCATTGTAATTCCCATTGACAATCAATTAAAGAAGTGATTATTTTTCTTAAAATCCATTAATGCACAAAGACAATCCATCATTCATCTCGCTTATCACGTAAGAAAACAAAATGTGCAAATTTTATCAAGATAGTCAACTTAAAGCAAATTTAAATATGAAATTTGGTCTCACAACAAATTAAAATGAGAATCATAAATTTAAAATCAAGATTCTGAAATTAAAATCAATATTTTGATTTTTTAGTATTATTAATTCTTATTAATTGTAATTAACAATCATGAGGAATCATGGATAGTAATGTAAAAATTATGTTGAAGAAAATAATAAATTAATGCAAGAATTGTTCCAAATGCTTATGTGGATACATGCTACAATATTAGAAGTTGAGGAATTGAGAGAATTTATCTTATACTATTATAAAATGGATTGGGATGTTAAAACATTTCCCCAAAATGCCCTTCAACACATCCATACATACATACATGAATACATGGGTACTCAATATAAATGTGATAATTAACCCCTTCAAACATCCATACATCCACACATCCACACATACATGAACACATTGATATCATCTCATAAAATACTAATAAATGAGTAATTATTTAGGAGATCTAAATATGAGTGATAGGTTGAAACGGAACAATGCATCCAAGCAAAATGCTAGAGAAAGAGTTGATTTCACAATGATGAATAATAAATTCTTTGCAAGCATTATGCATGCATTTAAGCCCGCTCTAGGTATAGGAGAGCAATGAGAGAGGACAACCAAAGCTTTTCATCTTGGATTTCTCTTTTGAGCTTGAATGGATTTAATTTATTTTTATGTGAGACATTTAAGTTTTTTTTCAACCTTCTAGCTCCTCTGTCAATCTGTAAGCATTTATTTCTCATTTCAACGTCTCAATTTCTACCCTCCTAACTTTTTAATCTTAGTCCCTTTTACTCCTCTTAAATCCTATTAAATCCTTTCAAATTCCCATCACATGCATAACCTCCTTCCTATCACTATATCTACTATGAAAATTGCATCATCCCCAGATATATCTTTCTCATATATCTTCCTTGCCATCCCCGAACACCACCCTCCATCAGATTGTTGAAGCAAGAGTCGGAGTTCACCTCCGAGACCTCCCCTGTATACTCCGGCGATACCTTCGGTCAAAGAGATTATGATATCATGGTTAATTTCTCGAGTTATTTGATTGAACTATTCATTCTAATCTAAATGTATGTCTTATCATCGAGAAGCGAGGAGTATCGCTTGCTTTTTATTGTGCAAGTCAGTTTTGTGCTGGAGTGAAGATTTCTTAGAACACCATGTAATGTCTAAAAACA
This sequence comes from Asparagus setaceus, assembly GCA_012295165.1. Lineage (NCBI taxonomy): Eukaryota > Viridiplantae > Streptophyta > Magnoliopsida > Asparagales > Asparagaceae > Asparagus > Asparagus setaceus. The sequence continues at coordinate 38,092,436 of CM022701.1, forward strand.
TATGTCTAGCTTTCTTTTGTGTCGGATGTGTCTAGCTTTTGGTGAACATATATCTTCTTAATTATTGTATTCTATATGTATTGAAATAAAATCAATAATAAGATTATGTATCCCACTTTGTTTGAGTAATGCATGAGTATAGGAATTTTCTATACCAATTTAAGAGATATGACAACATTAGAAAATGAACAAACAAATGAGAGAAAAATGTAGTCCCTTGCTTTAATCGTTTTAGTTTTGTACAAACTCCTATTGGTTTTTCTTTTTGGTTGAAAAAATTGAGTATGCAACAATTTAGACTGCATTTTAAATTAGATTTTAATTTGTATGCAAGTCTTTGTGATTTGAATTTTTTAATGGAATTTGTGATTTGAAAATTTAGAACCCATAATACTTCTCAAGATTTAGATGCATTCTACTTTATTTTATTTTATTGAAGTACAACAATTTTTTTGCAATTTAGTATACTTAGGCAAATTTCATCTGAGCCCAACCGCCCAATGGGATGTACTCGACCCTAGGCTACACTATGGAAGCCATATTATAACAATGCTACAACTCGCCCGCACAAAGATCCTATCATATTTGGCCCATTTAAAGATCCTAAATTTTTAATTGAATTACATTTTTATATTGTATACACTGTTACAAGTTTTCTAAGTTTGTTTTCTTGCAAATATTTATGTTTAAAAAGCTAAACAAGCATTTTTGATATTTGAAGAAGAAGATATTCTAGGTATTCATGAAACATAACAATTCTTAGTGTCAAATAACGTGAAATAGCAAATATACAATTTACTAGCTACAAGCTGCAGATTTATTGGCCAGGAATGAAAACTGATATTAAAGAAGTTGCAGATTTATTGAAATTTAACAAAAATGTTTTTCATTTCTAACTATCTGTGCAATTTATGGACATTTATTTTTAATTAATGTCAAAAGACATGAAGTAGCAAATATACATATTACTGACTACAAAGTGTAAATTTTATTGGTATATGTTGCATTGTGTGCATATTGATGAGTAACTTCCTATCTACTTTTGATTGGTCATCTCTGTGGATAATCTAAACCCTTGCCTTAGTATGCACATTAAAAATTGTGAGCTAAAAATAATATGTTTGAAAGCCTCTAAATCATGCATCAACTAATTGGTCAATCTATGTTTTTACCATATATTAGATGCACATGTATCTTCAAAAGAGGACTTCCTAAGCATAGATATATATATTTGAATGAGCATCATGGATCATTGCACTTGTGAGCTATAGAATGTTTCTTAGCAAACAGGGGGGTAATTGATGACATTATTTGATTGTTTGTGCTTATTTGGATTGGGTTAGTTGATATACTCCAATGATTAATTATTGGTAGTTTGTACCTATAGAAAATTATCATTGCAATATATGTGCACTTATGGCCTACATATAAACATGACAATGGGTGCATGTGCATCGCTGTACTAGGATCTTAAAATACCAAAAAGACATGAATCCCACTAAAATTTAGTATTTAAACCTTAAGCATTAATGGAGTTGAAAGAGTATTTAATGGGTTTATGGGAGTTGAAGAAGAAAATAAGAGAGTGAAGCATGTGAGAGAGAATTAATAAATGAGAAAAAGAGAGGGGTAAACTTGTGTTTTTTAAAAAAAGTTTTGAGGGGACCACATAAGTATGTAATAAATTATAGAATTTGGGGTTGAAGATAAATACACAAAGATGAATGGGTCTAAAGATACCAATTAAAGTACTTGGATTTAAACATAAATGTGGGTAAACATTTGGGTCTAAAGACAAAAACCCTCTATATTTTATTAGGGATCTCTGAGTGTGGAGCACAGCGGTCTTTTGCAATTGATTATTAAAGCCTTCTTGCAAGACTTGGTGAAGCTTATTGACTGTTTGAAGCTTACGTTCCGGTAGGACGAACATCAAAAGTTATTTATACGAATCTCTAGGTTGTTTGGCAACATATATAAAGAAATGCACAAAAATTCATAACCATACATGGATTTTGCTTTGACAGTTAAATTTTTGCTTAAATGCCCTTTGATTGTATTTATTGCTTCTGATTGTGAATGGAAATTTACCATATGATTTGATAATGAAAAGGAGGTTGAAGCAGGCTAGACAAGAATATAAATATATTTCTATTTCCTATATGCGAAAGATTTATCCTTTTGCTCACATAACAGCTTGGCAAATTTACTTTAAGGGATTAGTTGTGATTAAAGACTGTTATGCCAAAAGAGTGAAAATGTCTGCTTACATGAGATGGTCTCAAGTCGAGCGTTTAAGGAAATTGCTTATCAATGGTTTTGGAGTTGGCCTACCTTATTTTATAGATTCACTAGCTTGGGTCGTAATACGTAATGAATTAGATATGTAAACCGAAAATAGAAACTATTTTTGTAATGTTTGTTTCTAGATAAGGATCCTATCAAAACCACCCCTTTAGGAATGGGGTGGATTGCACCATAGACAGAAGAGCTAAAATACCCAAACTAACCCCCCAACCACCCGTGAATGGTATAGATCACCTCATTGTGTGGCGGTGCTCTGATAGAGTCTGCACTCTTTATTTCTTAGAAATCCACTTGAGAGTTTTAGAAACACATGTTCCTTATTTTTCTACAGCGCACAAGTGATATTTTTATTGAATTATACTTTGATTTATATTTTAAGATTTATCTCTTATAGTTAATGAACTCATGAGTGATATACTCTGACAATGATATTGTAGCTATTGCTATGAATACAATAGCTGCAATGAGTACATGGTTTTTTGGTTGTCCTGTTAATAAATTCTGGAATGTCTGCACTGACAAATTCTGTATATGTTGTATATAACATATTGGTTAATCCTTGTTGTTTACTATGGGTTTTGTACAGACAATTGGACCATCATCAAATGCCTCTTTACTGTTCTCCATACAGTTAAAACTATATTTTTTATTCAGTAAGTACTTGTTGATTTCTTAAAAAACATATTTTGTACAGGCATTTTATAGGTGTATAAGTTACTTATATAGTTGTAAAATGGAGTTCTGTGTTATTTATGATACATGTATATAAAGCATATGTATATATAAATTATGAAACAATTGTTTACCAATTATTGTTACTTGTAGGGGCCTGTAACTGATTGTCACCATTTGCAGTATAACTGCTATTCAGTTGTCGTGTGTTTTGTTAGTAGGATTCCCAGTTGACTTGTATACCATTGAGCTTGTACTTTCATGCGGGAAATCCTGTCACCAAATGTATACTAGACTTACTGTTTCTGTTAGAGAATGGTGTCCCTGTTTGCATAAATTTTTGAAGTGTCCTGCTCTATTTCTATCCGGCCATCTTTGTGCCAGGGTACATATATGGGCCCATGTTTGAGATGAAAGAGATTTTTCTGCCTACAAATGTATTGTTTAATGAGTACATATTAACGACTTGCATATTTTGGTATTTGGTCTTCTTGCAGTGATATTACTAAGTTAGATACAATGATTTACAAGGAAACTATCAAACAAATGTGTTTCAGTTTTTTGTTCTTTTCCTTTTTTTTTTTTTTTTGGGTTGTTGAAAATAATTTGTAACCTGAAGTGAACTGCTGCAGCATAATATTACCTTTGGAGTTGGATCAGTTGATTTCTTGCTTGATTGTAGATGCTCATTGGACTTGTTATTGCACTTTAAAAGAGTAAACAGGGAATTGGTCGATGAGTTTCCTTTAATGTGAAGGTCGACTGTTGCATACTGTTTCTATATGGATTCCATTAGCAGGAAAACTGAAGGAATTTATCATATCAATTGATAGCTGGTCCTTGCATATTACTTGATTTAATTCTGGAACAATTCTTTGTGTTAATTGTCCTTCCACCATAAATCAAACACTTTGAAACCATTTATTTGATAATTAGGGAATGCTCATAACTGAGAACGAGACACCTTCAATCCTATTACAAATGGTTTTCTGTTTGCCCATCAGCTAATTAGTTATTTATCTCATACACTATGCAATAAATGAAGCGTTGCACTGTTCTTTTTCATATACCATCAAATTTTTTCTGGTATGTTTTTCATCCTCAACTTACTGTTTGCCTTGCCACTATACCATCTTATCAATAGAATAGGTGGTACCGTGGTACAGGCCATTTTCTCTCTAAGCAAAGCAGACTCTCAGCTATATTGTCTCTGCTGTATACTTCGTCAAAGTTCCTGTAAAACATCTTCCATTTTGTTTTAAATTTGCATTATTCAATATTTTCAGACCGGAAACAGATGAAGAAAAGATGCTCAAAAAAGAAATCGATCAACTAAAATCCCAGGAAGCGAATCTGAAGAGCGAGGCTGCACAAGTTTCTGCTGATGAATTCGGCGGTTTGCATGAGCAAATACTTCAAAAAGAGAGGGAACTAGAGGTTCTGATACGTCAGTTGGATGACAAGGTTAGGTTTGGCCAAAAAACTGTCGGCAATATGAGGCCTGGTTCAGGAGCAGGCAGGCGTGGTGCACCGTTGGATGCACGACCTAATTCACGGTCAGGTGTTTCTGAAGAATCCAGAAGTTCAGAGTTTATGGAGAGACCTCGATCACGTGGTGGCATGGCAGATGCTTGGGCTAAGCCCTCGAATGACAAGCGTGGATTTCAAAGTGGTTATTTTGGTGATAGAAGCTTAGACAGGTATTTTCATCCCCTTCCATTTCCTACTACAGATTGTTTTTTATTGCTTTGACATGGTAAGGAGTAGTTGAATTGGCAGATGATGAGATAGTTTATGATGAAATAGTTGTTAGTTGAGATTTTTAGAAAGAAAGACTGTCTTCTAAACTTGAGATGTGAGACAAACAATGAATCATTCTAAACTATTTTTTTTTTTCAATTCAGAAAAAGAAAAGGAAAAATTATGTTAAGTGACAGATGTCTATCAACTGATTCTTGTGGGCACTTAATAGTCCCAACATCCAAGCAGTTATGCTTTCTTTTTTCTTTGCTGTTGTGCCCTTGTTCCTCTTCTGTTCCAGTTGGTTGGTTGTTCTTGCATCTTCAAAGAAAACATATTTTGCATATTTACAGAATGGTCTATTTAGTATTTACTACTATGATTATCTGGTTTCCTTGTGTTTGTTTACTCTTTTGCTTACATTTCTCTCCAAGCTCTAACCTCATCCTTAAGGGAAAAGTTTACTGAATGCACATTATGTTAAAGTAAGACAGCTGTGAGAAAGACACAGCGTATTTCTAAACTATTTTGTTTTAACGATTTACAGTAAGTATTCACTTGCAGATTACAGATTTATCTATTTTCATTTGTTGCTTCTTGTCTCTTTTCAGCTAAATAGCTGGTGTCATAAAATTATTAACAAGGTTAGATTATTTTCAAGTTTGTGATTGTTGTGTATGCGAATGCTTGATTCTATTAAGAATCATCTGAGAGGTTATTATTAAGGCCAGTTCTTTTCAACTTCTTTTTTCAATCGCATGTTTATTGCTATTATAGAACCATTGACAGGAATATTGATAGAACCCAGATTGTGAAGTTAAGATGTCAGAGAAATATGTAGAAACTTTGGCTCTTGACACACTTTACTAGACTAGCACAAGATCGATATATGGATGTAAATTCAATTTTTTGGATATGATTTTTGAAGTCATTGTAAAGCATGAATTACTATACATCCTGCCGCCTCCCAACGCACTCTCCTTCCCACACGTTTCTCCAATCAATGAAATGGTCTGATGTATGTTTGGATCATAGCTACAGGGGCAGTTCACTGTGCATGACTGCGTGAGAAGTCCTTTGAACCAGAATAGATTTCACCCCATACCTGACTTCGTGAGAAGTCCCATAACCAAGGTTTGAAATATTGGCATCCGTCATGGTTTTGATTCACCATTATTGGTATCACTGTTGGGGTTTCAACAGTTTCAGATAACAAGTATCTACATATAGAATAAGTCATATTACTCAATTTTATATAATATTCTCTAATATAACATTTTTAAATCAACTTATGATAATTCAACCTTTAGATTTACTTCTCTACTTGTTATTAGCTAACATCATTTTGTATTTGTCAGAACTCGCTGATACTGGTGGTATCAGCCCATTTTCACTGGATCATATAGCGATGTTTTGGCTGGATCATATTATGGTGTTTATAATCCAATATGGTACATGTGATATTTAATGGTGTGGGCCAATACTTAAAACTTAAATATGAAACTTATCATTTGGAGGAAGGGAAGTCTAAAATTAACCTTCGCTAACCTGCTGGGTAACTGTCAAGACACAATTGTGAACCTGTTAACCCTCAACTCCTTATCGCTCTGACCTAAACCAGACACCACTGAACCCTTCTCTTTGTTTTTTACCAAATAGGTTCAGCTACTGTGTATTGAATGCTTTATAAATGATTATAACTATATGAGTATCTCAATCACTAATCTAAACTTTGTATTTTTATTCATAAAATCCTGTTGTGTGATATTTTAGTCCTAAAATGGCATTTGAAATATTTGACCCTTTTTTGCACCTTCCTGGTGCCGAATGATTGGAATGCATATCATAGTAGCAAGAGGGGATACGTCTTCATGGACTCCTACTAATTACTGACATGTTCCATCTTTTTCATTTCAGGCCAAAGTCTAGAGAGAGATGGTGAACAGTCGTATTACATATTCTTTCAGGTTTTGTACCTTACTTGAGGCCGGAAGCAGAGTAACTCCCGAATTTTTTTTATGCTTTTCCTGTCGTTTGATCCTCAATAGTTTTCCATTGTGCTCCTTGAAGAAGTGACTGTAAGTCATGGAGACAGCTTCGTTGTTATATAATTTATTTATTGCTTAACTTTCATGAAATGTAAGATGTGAACATTATTTTCCTTTTCTTTTTTCCCCGGACAAACAACAGCTTATGTTCTCTGTACCTGTAATTTCATTTCACATTTGTAGGTTGAAAAATGCGTTGGACTTTACTTAATGCTAACCCGTATTCTGTCGCACTGTGTTCTTTTTTCCTATTTCTCAACCTTGGCAAAATTCTGTTATTTTGAATGATAAATAACGCTTCTTCGATGTTGCCTTGTTAGTCCAGCTGAGGCATCCTTCAATTTTAATCTTTTTGTGATTTTAAAGTGTGCGCTCATGTGTTATATGGTGTTCATCAAGATGTTCTGCTCGCATCATTTTGTTATTAGCGCTCAAAAGAAGCCTCTAAGTGCACAATGATGAGTACTCTGCGAGTCAATACAATATCCTCCTTTACGATCATGGCCAGTAAAACAAAGGCCTTAACACAATTATACGCATGCATGCATTCCCTTCACCTCCTGAGAAATTCCATGTCAATGCCTGTAGAGATGCTCCATTTTTTTTACTTTTTATTTTTATTTATTTAATTTAATTTATTTATTTATTTTTTTTTTTTTTTTGAGGAATGAGAGAGATGCTCCATTGAACATAACCAATCTCCCTCGTGACCCAATCCACAGGAATCTAAGACTAAAATTCCTATAGATAGTTAGGAGCTCTTGGGAAGTTGTAAGAACTAATATCACTAGCTGAATTGATGAGAGTTTAGTTTGATATGCAATAATATCTGCAAATATTGTTTATGGATTATCATGAACACCATCATAGGGTATTTCGGGACGGGCCAAACTCTAGGACGGTTCGATGGGAAAAAGAAGTTCAGGAGGTTATATGCAAACTCCCCCAAGTTTTAGAGATTTTCGTTAAATTAACTCATTATTATATACTAAAATAGTTTTCCCCAGCCACAAGGATGATAGTTAAGTTCTAGCTGCTTTAGTCTCTATTAGTATTATTTTGAAAACGATATGACACCACGCAGTACCTACGTGCATATATGTGGACCAATAAAATGTTATTTTAACAAACTTCTCACCAACAGTATTACGTAGCTAATTAACTAGAATAAAATAATACAATTATGAGAATTCCTTTTAGCTACTACGCTTATGATAAGTGATTAAGGGTAATTCGGCAACAAGTAGAAAACAATCCAGCGCCATTGGATAGTACCACGGCCCATGATTTCCAATCAAATACTAAGTCTCACTTAGGCCCAACCCACTCCCAAGCGGCCCTGTCGGTTCTCGGCAGCTACATAAAGGGAGGAAGGGGCCAATCGTAATACCCAGTCACAATCATTATCTACCAATTGTAGTACCTATTTCTTTTAGTTCTAGCCTATTAGAAACCCACTTACATAATAAACCATGAAGGTATTATGCTACCTTCATGAAGTAAGTATACAATCTTGTCTTATTCTTTTGTTTGTTTAGTCTAATACGTTAAAAGTTTCTCTTCGATTGTTAATGTTCGTACTGTATTGCTATACTTTCCTTATGTGAGAAAATACTCTTTAAAGTTAGTAATTTGAATAACTCAAATAAGTGTAATTTTTATACAATAGTATTACCCATGTAACTGATTGTACGGTTGTTGAATTTCATCATATTTGCATACCACATTCAAGCTCAGTACCACACTTATTGATTGATTACACTGAAAGGGAACTGTCGGCGCTAAGCAGACTATTGATTGATCGATCGCCATATGTCCGGATTATGCATGGTTTAAGCCTCAAATTGTTATTGTTATTGTTTTATCGTGGATGGGGACATAAGGTAATATTGGCAGGTCAACTTGTAATGGAGGGAATTATATTTCATGCATTATTGCACCATTTTAATTATTGAGTGAATTTAAAATTATTTTTATATTGAATATTAATTGTACTTATTGATAACTTCACTGGGTAACTGTAGCTCACCCTTTTATTAACCCATCTTTTTCATATCAAACGGAAGTATAGAGAGAGCACTGTTGCGAAGAATAGATGAAAGTTTGTCTTGTAAATAGAGCTTTAGAAAAAGACTCTGTCATGTAAAATATTTGTGAAATAGCAATAAAAACAAGTTGGTGGTTTATATTGTATAAGTTTAGTTTCACACTCTGAATTAGATTCTGTATAGTAATTCTAAATTTGGGGTGTCACACGATATCCTTTCTTATGCAATATTAAACATGTCTTTTTCCAGCTTCTCTTTGCTACGCATCAGCGTCTCTTCATCAGCCTCATTAAAAATTATTAATCGTTTCCTTAATATGTCATTTCAACTTCTTCTATCGCCTCTTTTCTTTTTCCAAAGCTCTCAGTGAACCGATCATCTCTCTCTCTCTCTCTCATCCTCATATATTGCATCGGTAACGACTAGTATTTATAATTCTCTTTCTTCCTTTTTTTTTTGGTCTTTAATCGCAAGTGTCCCCACCCCACATTGGAGATGAGATTAATCCTGCTCGGGGCTGGTGGCTACCCCTCCCAACAAGTACCGCTTTCAGGTTTCGACCATTGCCAACAGGCAAGAGCCCGCCTAGGGCCCAGCTTGCTTACCTCTCTCTTCCTTTTTAATACCAAATAGTGGATTGAAAAAGAATTTGGATCGACACCATGGGCTCACATAGGTATATCTAAGCTTGGTTCATGGGCCGACTAGTAGTACATCATAGATTTTTCTGGCCCATGGACCAGGCTCAGAATGATCGCGAGTAGGACCCACCACGTAAATATATCTCATCAACTCTGCAACGAGAATAATAAGCGCCCATTCCGCCGCTCATCCCTCTCCACAATCCGCACTTTCCCCTGTACGGCACCCTTTTTCAGCCCACTCTTTAAATCATAATAATTTATACTGATTAAATTTTTTTTTAAAAATCCTCTTTCACAATTTCGCCGGAGATCTCGGTCCTAATTCATCACAAAAACGTAATAAAAAAGCGACAAATGGTCAAAGCTAGTCAGACACTGTTCTTATTCGCATAAAATTATAAGACACATTGTGAAATTGTCCAAACTACAATTTGTAGCCATGATTAGTAGTTTAGTGCATTTATTTGTTTCGATTTTTCTAACAAGTAGGCTTCTCTATTTGCACTAATTTCTCTTCTTATCTCTCCTTTCACTGCTTCTTTCATTCCCTAATGAGTGTTCATGAGCAATTGTGCATATTATCTAAGATCTTTCTCAGGAAACTATCAAAGCTCGTTTCTTCTCACCTTGGTCAAATGGTAGGCGAAAGCTAGTTGCTTGGAGAATGCATGCAGGTGATTGGATCAAGGTGAGCATGGATGATTTCGTGGATGCTCATGGTAGGGCCAGTGTAGCTGGCTTGTTCCGAGATCATTCATGCCAATGGTTTGGTGGATTTCAGGAGAATATTGGTAGGGCTTCGAGTCGCACGGCAGATCTGTGGGCGTTATGTAAGGATATTCAGGCTGCTTGGGATGAGGTATTTTGAAAAATCATTGTCAAGATGGATTCCACTCTAGCAATTCAAGTTGTTGACGAGATTAGTCCGAATGATCCATATTTTAATCTTATAAGGAATATACAGTATTATTACCTAAGCAATGAGAATGTCGAATTTTACATGTCCTCCATGAGGAGAATGATTGTACAGATTTACTAGCGAAGAAAGGACTGACACGTGATATGAATTTCTATTATCTTCGTCACCTCCCTCATTTTCTTAGTGATCTCTTGTATAAGGACTCTTTCAATAGTTATTAAAGTTTTTTTTTTTTAACGATCTTTTAAGAGTTAAAGCTAGCTTGGCCGTTTGGTTGCATTTGGACAAAAAAAAAAAAAAATGTACTATGTTTTCACAACTGTAATTCTTGCATACCAAAGAGTCAAGTTTTAGTAGTTTTACTATCCTACGTAAATCGAATCAAAAGTTTGGCAGATTCTCATGCTGGCGCATTTGTATCATCTTGTCTTTATTATTTCTACGTGTAGAAGGCTCGTGACACTCTCATGTGGACTCATCGCAACTCACAAGATCTATTTAATGACCGACTAATGTTGTGTATATTATCTTGGATCGTACCCTGGAAACTATCAAAGCTCTTTTCTTCTCGCCTTGGTCAGATGCTAGGCGCTCTCATGTGGACTCATCGCAGCTCACAAGATCTATTTAATGACCCACGATGTTAGGATACAAGCGTGATTATTGTCCCTCTATATATCTCTTCAATTTATTTTCTTTTTTATCTCTAAATTTTTATAGCCATTAATTCTTTGCCGCTTGCGCTGTGTCAACAAGATGTATTAAAAGAATGTCTGGTTTAAGCAATTAGCTAGTTATACCTTACTATCATTGAATTTATTATGATATTTTTTTGCTAGATAGTTGTCATTTATATAAAATATTATTTCAGCCTTTTTTTTTTTGGGTGCTATATAGTTATGACGATGTACTAATATGAAAGATTTGCCAAAATCAACCAGGCTACATAAGAAGATCTCAAGTAGCTCTAGATTTTTTTAAATATTTTTTTTTGTGGGGTCAGAAACTATGAATCCAGCCCCTTTTAAGACGGGACAATGATTTAATGTCCCCAATGTTTTATACAAAGGAGAAAATATAGTTAAATGTTACTAAATCTCTAATAAGTTTGACCTATTTTGAGAAACAGTTATGGAGTTTAGAAATATCATTTAACTTTATAAACATTTTCAGATAGTCTCAAAAGGCTAGAGTTATCTAAAAATAGATTCAGATTAAAAGTTTTAGGGGCTAAGAGGGTGTTTTTATTTTTTGGTGGTGGTGGAGGTTTTTTTTTTTTGGTGGGTGGGGGTTGGATTAAACTAGATATTAAGTTAGTTTTTTCATAATTACATGTTTAGTAAAATATCAAATAAGTTAACTTATAAGCCCCCAAACTAGCTATTAAGTTAGCTTTTCGTATTTATATATTTAGTAAAATATCAAATAAGTTAACTTATAAGCCCCTTTCACCCCTAACCCCCCCATCCCCACCCCTCCAAAAAAAAACCCACACACACCCCACCAGGAAAATAAAAAACAATAAGCACAACTTTTGAAAAACTGGTATACCCTAACTTTGAAAAACTAGCTTATAAGCTTACGTAAATAAGCTAGGTTTAACCAAACAAATTAGGGGGGGTGGATTAAACTAGCTATTAACTTAGCTTTTCCATATTTACATGTTTAGTGAAATACCAAATAAGTTAATTTATAAGCCCCCAAACTAGCTCTTAAGTTAGCTGTTTCGTATTTATATGTTTAGTAAAATATCAAATAAGTTAACTTATGCCCCTTTCACCCCTAACCCCACCCCACCCCTCCAAAAAAAAACTCACACACACCCCACCAGGAAAATAAAAAACAATAAGCACAACTTTTGAAAACTGGTATACTCTAACTTTGAAAACTAGCTTATAAGCTACGTAAATAAGCTAGGTTTAACCAAACAAATTAGGGGTGGATTAAACTAGCTATTAACTTAGCTTTTCCATATTTACATGTTTAGTGAAATACCAAATAAGTTAACTTATAAGCCCCAAACTAGCTATTAAGTTAGCTTTTCAGATTTATATGTTTAGTAAAATATCAAAATAAGTTAACTTATGCCCCTTTCACCCCTAACCCCACCCCACCCCTCCAAAAAAAAACTCACACACACCCCACCAGGAAAATAAAAAACAATAAGCACAACTTTTGAAAACTGGTATACTCTAACTTTGAAAACTAGCTTATAAGCTTACGTAAATAAGCTAGGTTTGACCAAACAAATTAGGGGGGTGGATTAAACTAGCTATTAAGTTAGCTTTTCCATATTTACATGTTTAAAGAAATACCAAATAAGTTAACTTATAAGCCCCCAAACTAGCTATTAAGTTAGCTGTTTCGTATTTATATGTTTAGTAAAATATCAAATAAGTTAACTTATAAGCCCCTTTCACCCCTAACCCCACCCCACCCCTCCAAAAAAAAAAAAAACCCACACACACCCCACCAGGAAAATAAAAAAAAACAATAAGCACAACTTTTAAAAAATTGGTATACCCTTACTTTATAAGCTTACGTAAATAAGCTAGATTTGACCAAACAAATTGTTAACTTATCTAAATAAATTTTATCATAAAAGTTAAAAGTCATTAAAAGCTAACATGTCTTAAAAGCTTCTAAAATAAGCCCCTTCAAACACTCTCTAAGTGACATTTTATATCCATAAAATATATGAACACTACGAAAAACCCTCCGTTCACGAAAAACATATATGGATACCAGATATAAATTGCCCACTCATTTATCAAAATAAGCTTTATAAAGAAACAGAAGTTATAAGATTCATACCTTTCTTTATGATTAGCGGGGTGAATAAATTTCATCATATAAATAACTATGTTTTATTAGCGCACTTATCAAAATAAGTTGTCACTTTATATATTTTGACATCGCAAGCCTAGCTATATTTCAAATTATACTATTTTGTAAAAGAATATAAAACTTGAAAGAAGTACACACTTGTCCTCACAAATCTAGAAGGTGAGCAAAAATAACAACCAATTAAATACCAATTCATTGGAAAACAGCCTTTTGTCAGCCAAGAATAACTAATCCAAGCAGATTGTCCTCCAAACTTAGCAATCAACATAAACCCTCTCTTCTTTCTCTCTCAGTCATTTCCATCCCTCAACAAACAAAACCCACAAATTATGACAAGCCCTAATCCTCCCTAAATCCCTCAGTCATTTTTATTTAGGCTAAATATCATAAAACCCCCCCTTAACTTTGGATGGCTATCAAAAAACCCCGCTTAACTTTGAAAATATTAGAAAACCCCCCTTAACTTTGGATGGCTATCAAAAAACCCCGCTTAACTTTGAAAATATTAGAAAACCCCCCTTAACTTTGAGATTTTATCAGAAAACCCTCCTAATTTAAGGGGGTTTTCTGATAAAATTTCAAAGTTAAAGGAAATTTTCTTATAAAATCTAAAAGTTAAAGGGGGGTTTTGTGATAATCCCAATACTTAAGAGGGGTTTTTCTGATATTCTGAAAGTTAAGGAAAGTTTTCCGGTAATTGTCCAAAGTTCAGGGGGGTCTTCTGATATTTAGCCTTTTTATTATTGGGATTCCCAAAATTAAATAAATAAAAATAAAAAATAAAAAGATAGAGTAACATGACGCTTGTTCTCTTTTCCTTTTCACTACCCCTTTTCATCATTATAAAATCTGACCCATCCCACTGTCTTCTTCCTCTGCTCACGCTCTCCAAGAGAAAAACCCAGCTGGATTCTTGTTCTATATACAAGACCCAGATCTCAGAACGAAGGCCAAAAAAAGGAAAATTTTTTAATTTTTTTTTCTCACTTGAAGTAGTGAGGAGAGCTGGGTCTGGATCTGGTCACCTCCCTTCAGTGGCGGTGATGGGTAGCAGCAAGCTTGAGCTTGTGCTGCTTCTGGTGGTGCTTTTAGAGGCTTCTCTGCTCTATGAAGCACAATGTGGGGTGACTTATGATAGAAAGGCTGTGGTCATTAATGGGCAGAGGAGGATCCTCATCTCTGGCTCTATTCATTATCCAAGGAGCACCCCTGATGTACTTCTTCCTTTATTTTCACCTATTTTTTTTGTATTTTTTTACTGATTAAAATGGTGAAAATTTTAATGGGTATTTTTTTGTTTTTGATTTAGATGTGGGAGGGGCTAATACAGAAGGCTAAAGATGGAGGGCTGGATGTTGTTCAGACTTATGTGTTTTGGAATGGGCATGAGCCTTCTCCTGGCAATGTATTATCATTTTCTCTATTTTTTTTCTTTCTTTTTTGTTAAAGTTTAATTGGGTTTTTTTTCCTGATTTTTTTAAACTAAAATTTACAGTATTATTTTGAGGGGAGGTATGATTTGGTGAGGTTTATAAAGACAGTGCAGAAGGCAGGTCTCTATGTCCACTTAAGGATTGGGCCTTATGTTTGTGCTGAATGGAATTTTGGGTAACAATCTTTTTTTGCTTATGTTCTTCCCAAATTTTTTAATTTAAGTTTTTCAATGTATTTATTTGATGGGTTTTTTTTTCTGATTATTTGTAGAGGGTTTCCTGTTTGGTTGAAGTATGTTCCTGGGATCAGCTTCAGAACAGATAATGAGCCTTTCAAGGTCTATTTCTGAAACCAGTCCCTTTCAGTTATTTCCTTTTTTTCTGCAAGAGTTGCAAATTTTATTTATATATTTGTTTGCCCATTATTGTTAATTTAAAGATTTCTTAAGCTTGGTGATTGTTGGTGTTGCAGAATGCTATGCAAGGGTTCACCCAAAAGATAGTGCAGATGATGAAGAGTGAATCACTTTTTGAGTCACAGGGAGGCCCAATTATCCTCTCACAGGTATTATTCTCTTTCAATTCTCCTTTATCTTTTATAAAATCTAAGGAATAAAGGAAAAAAATATTAGAGCATTTTGAAAGGAAGACTAAGTTGGTGAGATCTTGTTGCAGATTGAGAATGAGTATGGGCCAGAGAGTAAAGCCTTTGGATCTGCTGGCCGCTCTTATGTGAATTGGGCTGCAAAGATGGCGACCGGATTGGATACCGGCGTTCCCTGGGTTATGTGCAAAGAAGATGATGCCCCAGATCCAGTGGTATGAGATTTTACTCCTTCTCTATTGTTCTTATTTTAAGTATGGATATATTGCAAAGGTAATCTACATAGTTGTAATTCTTATATGTCATTATTGTTTTGAGTCATATGACTCATATCATTTTAGTTCGACTTTACTTATTCCTTACTTTGAAGGAGACAGCTGTAAAATCATGTGCATTACGCAAAGGGTTCATATGATAGTTTTGATGGGTATATATTTTAGTGTCCTTTTCATTTTGATGTGTAACCAAAGGCATGTCTTTGTCTCTCTAAGATGTTGTTTTTCATTCATGGAAATTGGAGTTGCAATTTACAAATCGGGACAAGTAGTTCTTTTGTAACCATAGTAGCTAAAGATGTCGTTTTCAAAACGATTTACAATAAAATTGGCCAGAAGTAATTTTTGCCAAAAAAAAAAGCGGAGTGCAACTGCCCTTTTGCAAATCGCTATTTTCTGCGATCCAAGCAAATTCTTTAATTTTGTGTTGATGTTACTGATTAAGTCAAAAGATGCGATGAGTCTCATTATATAGTGCTTCTGTCTACAGTACAATAAGGTGGACTCTTCAGTATTCTCCACAATCTGAATCCTGATTTGAAAATAAGTTTTCCTTTTTGATCAATTGGGGAACGGCTGAAATCTTTAGCTGATAGCTATTTTTTTTCGTGTGTTTTATGGCTTGTTCTTATGATTTCTTTGATATGCAACATGTGATTCTCATGTATTTTACATGTTTCAATAGATTAATACCTGCAATGGCTTTTATTGTGATGCGTTTACTCCCAACAAGCCATATAAACCATCAATGTGGACTGAAGCTTGGAGTGGCTGGTAAGTTTCTTCCACTGATGAATTTTCTTTGTGAAACTTTATCTGAATACTGACATTAATAAAAGCATTGAACTATATTAGAGATCTGTGTTAATTCAACACATTTTCTAATAAGACAGAACACATATTTATAGCTGCCACCTATTCTATTCTCATTTCTTTGATTTTCAAATGAATTACAGGTTCACAGAGTTTGGAGGCACTGTTCATGAGCGTCCAGTTCAGGATCTCGCATTTTCTGTTGCACGGTTTATTCAGAAGGGCGGCTCATTTATCAATTATTATATGGTTTGAACTTGCACATTCTATCTTTTGTAGATACAATTCATTCACATAATTTCTGTTTTCTTTCTTGAGCATTGCAAGAATTAATTGAGGCTTTATTGTAATTTCTATTAGTATCATGGAGGAACCAACTTTGGGCGTACGGCTGGGGGTCCATTTATAACTACCAGCTACGATTATGATGCTCCCATTGATGAATATGGTAAGAGGGGCCTATGCCAAACATCAATTTTTATCTATTTGAGTTCATTCTTATATGTTGTTTAGTCCGTAATGTTCTAATGGCATGAAAAGAAACCTTCCAATGTGCATTGTTAATTGAATAAAGCCATTTTATATCCTGTGCTTTTCCAGGGTACTATCACATCTTGTTTCTCGTTTTCAGCAGATTACAGATTTGATTGAGTTCGATGCATTTTACAATTATTTTCCCCTTATGTTAATTAACTTGTCTTGGTAGTCACATCTTCATGGTAAATTTTCAGGATTAGTTCGAGAGCCAAAATATGGCCATCTAAAAGAACTTCACAGGGCAATTAAGCTGTGTGAAAAGGCTCTAGTTTCAGCAGATCCAGTTGTTACTTCAGTGGGCAGTTACCAACAGGTTTTCTTTCATTCCTTATAATTAGCCTTTGACCGTAAATTTATATTTAAAAATTATTGAAATAACACAATGTTTTGAACATTAGTCTCTTAACTTGTCTTGGTATTTTCAGGCTCATGTTTTCACTTCCAAATCGGGAGATTGTGCTGCATTCCTCTCCAACTACAAGACGGATTCATATGCACGAGTAATGTTCAATAACATGCACTATAACTTGCCGCCTTGGTCGATCAGCATACTTCCAGATTGCAAAAATGTTGTGTTCAACACAGCAAAAGTAAGTGACACAATAGAAATTAGCTCAAAAAATGATGTCCTGGCACATTTTTTTATTTACTAGGATGCATGTAGTTATTGCATTTTAGCTAGAGGTATCTATTTGAAATGCAAGACACTCCTCAAACTTGAATCATGTATCAAATAAAAAACACCGCATAAATTGGTCAAGGATAAATCAACTGACGATTTTACTAGACTTTGGCTATATCTCATGCTAACAATTTATTTATATATGTAACAGGTTGGTGCTCAAACATCACACATGCAAATGTCGAATGTTAATTCTGAGTCACTTATGTGGGAGAGCTATGATGAGGAGGTTGCTTCATTAGCCGATAGCTCACACATCACCTCAAATGGCCTTTTGGAGCAAATAAATGTCACGAGGGATGCTAGTGACTATCTTTGGTACATAACCAGGTGAGTCTAGGCTCTATCTTTTCCTCGTTTTTCACACAAGGGACATCAAATATATTAGAAACCCTTAAAGCTGTTGTCTTATATTTGTCTTGAAGCTGTCATTTGCTAACTGAAACCCTTAGCTGACAAATGTAATTCCTTTACATAGATAGTCATGCATGTTGCTATTGCAAAGTAATTACTTTTTTTAATGTGCTCTGTCTCTTCATTTCAGTGTTGATATAAGTTCAAATGAAGGGTTTCTACGAGGCGGTCAACTTCCATCTCTTCTTGTACAGTCAGCTGGTCATGCACTTCATGTCTTCATTAATGGCCAACTCTCAGGTATGCTGACAGATTTGTAACTGTCACAAAGCCCAAACATGGATAAGAAAATAACAGTGATATATTATCTTATTAGGGTCTGCTTATGGTAATCGAGAGGATAGGAGGATCACTTACACAGGCAGTGCCAATCTTCGTGCTGGAACTAATAAAATTGCTCTACTTAGTGTGGCGGTTGGACTACCAGTAAGTTTCTTAGGTTTCCAGATTACAAAACATCAGTTTATTATGGATACATAAGTTAATTTTCCCTTTGTTTTTTGCTTTATGCGAAGAATGTTGGGGTGCACTATGAGTTGTGGAACACCGGAGTCGTTGGCCCTGTTGTTCTTCATGGAGTTGATAATGGGAAAAGAGACTTAACCTGGCAAACATGGTCCTATCAGGTCTAGTTTCTTTCATGATTTTTTTTTTTTTTTGTTGTTGTGCGCTATGAATTGATTTAAAAATTGTCAAAACTTTATCGCGTTGCAGGTTGGTCTTAAAGGAGAAAATATGAATGTAAACTCACTAGAGGGGACTTCATCTGTTGAGTGGATGGAGGGTTCACTAGCAGTTCAAACACAGCAACCCATGACATGGTACAGGGTAAGAAGATTCAATCTGGAATATTCACCATCTTCTCTTTGTTCAATTAGTATAGTGATTCAAAATTTGAACTCTTAGGCCTATTTTGATGCTCCTGCTGGAGATGAGCCATTGGCATTGGACATGGGAAGTATGGGAAAGGGTCAGATATGGATTAATGGGGAGCATATTGGACGATATTGGACAGCATGGGCACCAAAGGGAGAATGCAATGATTGCAGTTACACTGGAACATATAGACCTCCAAAGTGTCAGTCTGGTTGCGGTCAACCAACTCAACGCTGGTACGGACAAGTTCACTTCATTCTTTTGGAAGAAAAAAATTCTATAAAATCATGTAGGCACGAATCTTGATGCACATATCACAATCAACTAATTAGTGCATACTGCACTCATAGCAACTACACTGATAGCAACTGGACCAATAGCTGATAGTGATGTGTGCCCAAAAATTCGTGCTAGGACAGGTGTCTTCATTCTCTATCTCAGGCCCTATGTTGGATTTTTCAAGTTGAGGATATTGCTTAATACAATACAATGATCTTTTTACAGGTATCATGTGCCTCGGTCTTGGCTACATCCAACCAAGAATCTGATGGTGATATTCGAAGAGCTTGGTGGTGATGCGAGCAAGATCGCATTGGTGAAGAGATCTGTATCTAGCGTGTGCTCTCATGTTTCGGAATGGCATCCCGTGATCAAGAACTGGCACGTTGATGCCTACGATCACCCGGAGGAGGCGTACAGGCCGAAGGTCCACCTCCGATGTCCCCGTGGGCAGTCAATAACAACTATCAAGTTTGCAAGTTTTGGTACCCCCTCGGGAACGTGTGGAAGCTTCCAGCAAGGAGCGTGTCACTCTCCAAAGTCCTACTACACCCTTGAAAAGGTAATTGTAGTATAAAATGTAATACTCAACTTACACTGTAACTTCAGAGTTCTGGTGCAGCGGAAAGAACTATTTAAATCTCACGAGACATTTTTTTTGGGCGAAGAGTGAAATGTAAGGTCGTGTTTAGCAGCCGTCCAAAATGGGGCCAGGATTGATCCTGGACCTATTTGAGGAAAATTTGTGTTTAGCAGAAACCAGGCCAGTATTGACCCAGTTCTTGTTAGTCCGAAAAATAACCTTTCAACTTATTCTTTGATGGTGCGCCCCTCCCTAGGTAGATTAGGATAAAACTGGGCTGGGATCAATCTGGCAAAGTTTTTGGATGGTTGCCAAACACAGCCGAAAGTTCAAGACACAAACTAATTTCTCTTTTGACTACACTAGTCAAAGGCAACATGCATTATCAACAATTATTAATTCTAGCAGTCTGCTAGACCTAACTCAAGTACAAATTAGGAAGTCCATTATCACATGCATTTTCTTGTAAATTACATCTATTATAGCTAAACATGATTCTTTATGATAGAGAAAATTTCAAAATGACCCTTGTTTTTGTGCAGCGGTGCATCGGCCAAGAGAGATGCGCAGTGACAATCACCAACGATAATTTCGGAGACCCATGCCCTAATGTGTTGAAGAGTGTGGCAGTTGAAGCAGTTTGCTCATCAGCTGTGACACCATGAGAGACATTGAGCTCTCTCATCATGTGAAGATGGAGCACTTTACAATGACATCTCACATGGTTTAGAGCTGGCACATAATTAAGAAAAAGGAAAATTGATTTGATCAAAGTTACAACATGATAATAAAGTTCGATGGTGATGCATACAAAGAAAGAAGAAGGCTTGTTGGTGGGTAGATGGGTGGATAACAAACTTTGTTATCTACCCTTGTATTTATTCTTAGTGAGTGGAAAGTTGTCTCTATGCTTCTCATTGGATTCCCTTTGAAGAATAAAGGGGAAAAGAGAAGCCTTAAAAGGTGTTTTTTTTCTTTTTCTTCTCTCTTTTGTCATTGAATGTCTTGTTCAATTGCTTTTCTTTCTTTCATTCTCTTTGTAACCAGTATTTTATGTAAGTACAATTGTTGTATTGTTATAATTATAATTGCTGTTGTATTTTAAGTGGATGAATGAATGGCATTTTAAAGGTTTCTTTGTTAATACTCATCTTGATGTCTCTTTCTTATTTCTTTGCGTGGGTAGTAAGCAAAGATGTGTTGAAAGTTGATGAGAGTGGAGGTGATTAAAGCTTCCCTTGTCTAATAATTGCTTAACAAGCTCAAGAGAATGCAACTCCTTGACTATTCTGTTTAAAATTGGGGTGTAGAATAAGCACTATACTTTTGATATTACTTTGTATATTTACTTATAGAGATGACCAAAAAAAAAAAAAGTTTTGTTATAATACGTGAGTGTGTTACTTTAGTAAAGCTAAAATTTAATTTCCTATACTTCCTCGATAAGTTCATATTAAGAAGTGAAAAGTGTCAATAACAGGGTTTACAAGTTTAAAGTTGGTGTTTGAAAAAAATAGAGAGGATAATTTTATCTAAAATGACAAGCGCGCGAGATGATAAAGTTTACTTTACTAATTAAAAAAACCTCACGTAAGATTTTATCATCAATAGTGAAATCCAGAAAAGTTACTTTTTTGAATAAATAATTAATTTGTGATTAAAAAAAAGATGCCACGTGGCTTTAGATGCACAAAGGGTAACAAAATAATAAAAAAAAATAATAATAAAAGTTCAGAGACAGCATCTGCAGTAGTTTGACTCAAAAACATCCTGTCAGTAGCATTTTAATGAGCTTTGTACTCTCACAAAAGTTATTTTTGTTACGTCACTCTAGAGTCTTTCTCTCTCTCTCTCTGTACTAATGTACCTTAGCGTTCTCATTAGTTTTTTTTAAAGTTTGTTATGAACAGAAGCCATGTGAATTAAAATGGTCAAGCTCAACCACTGACCCCATCTCGAGGCTGACGTGGTCTGTCTTCTTGCGTGTCGGTGGCATTTTCTTATTCTCTCTCTCTCTAATCATGACTCAGAACATAAGGCTGGGCCCGTTTGGTTAGCTCTTTAAGTGAAAATTACTGTAGCGTCTGACGCTACACTAACTTTCACCCGCAAAACGACTCTTAAAGCTTACACTCCAAAAACGCCCCCAAACCCCCAAACCCAAAAGCGCCCCTGAACCTCCAAAATGCTACAGTAATTTTAAGAGATTTTGGGGGGGTGAAAGTTACTGTAGCGTCAGAGTAACTTTCACTTAAAGAAAGAGCCATCCAAACGGGTTCTAAATGGTTTTTTCTATAGTAAAAACCACATCTTTTTGTTCATTGTATATGTAAGATTAAAATCTTCGTATTTCTAGATTTTCAAATTCTTTATGTTGTAAGAACACTTCCGATTCTATTTAACAAATAGTTACTCTTTTTATTGTCATTATTATTATTGTCAGGGTACTTTTTTTACTTTGGACCTTATGTCCTTAAATCTTAATGGAGGCAATCATTATATTTCGTAAATAAATAAATAGGCTCCCCGAAAAAATATTATGGTTATGTTTTCCGCAAGGGGCTCTTTTATTACCCAAAATATGGTAGGAATTGCAAGGAAAAGGACTGATACAGCTCACTTTGGGGGGAAACAAATACAGAACAGGAAGCTTATTCTTTAGTAATTTGTTTCACAAATAATTTCCAAAAATGAGTTTCTATAAAGCGCAGAAAACATCCAATTTTTAGAAAACTCAACTCTTTTAGAAGAAATGGGCAAGAAATTTGACACACTCAATTATTTATTGATCCAACTGACTTTTCTACCCTGCTTTATTTTTCACATGCGAGTTAAAAGACTTTTTTAATTTTTCAGTTCTTATTTTTTCGGTTTGAACCAGACGAGATATTATAAGAGGAATATGTATTCATCCAATATTTCAAGTTGAAACAAGCAAAAAAAAAAAAAACATTTTAAAGAAATGCTTCCAAGTTGACCAAGATGGGTAGAAGCTAATCATACTATGTTAAAAATTTTGGACACTGATGTTTTCGAAATAGCTTAAGATATTTGGGTTTGGGGTCAAATTTAGAAATATAAAAGTTTAGGGGTCGAATATAAATTAACAAAATTTTGAGAGGATAACATGACAAAGTCATAATAAATAATAATAATAATAATAATAATAATAATATACTTTAAGGCCCTTTGGTTGCTCCTTTCTCTTCAACCTTTTTGCTACCAGACGTTGGATTCTCATTTTGTGGATATTGATTATGACCTTAGCCACAGTGAGATTCTACAGTGCAGAATCATTTTGGCTGCATCAATGATGCATGCTAGTTTGGTTCTTCCTTTGTTTTTCATTTCTTTAAATTAATTTATCAAAAACAACTCGAGACTTCCCATATTCTGCAGAAACTCTTTTCACCGTCTTAAAACTATTTCTTACAGGCCTTCAATCAACGTGTCATCTAAATGTTTCTATATTAATATATAATACGAAAATATGAAGATAATTAGAGGGAAAAGGTTATGTGACGTAGCAGAAAATTCTGTCATGAGGTCTAAATATAACGTATGAATGGAGAAAAAGCAAGGAAAGTTAAAGAATTTTTCAAAAAAAAAAGGAAAAAAAAATATGAATAGGTTTAATGGGTTTTTTGTTTGAAGTAAAAATAGGGCAAGATGCCCTATCAAAATTATATTAATGGATTAGATTTAATGGGTTAGGTTGAGGATATAGGATAAGATTATCTATGTGCACAAAAAGAAGATGAGTGCCAATAATATCAATCATAATTATATGGTCCCATTATTCTCTGTCTGAAAAAAAAAAAAAAACAAAAAACTTTATAGTCCTTTTTTTTTTCTTTCCATTATCTTCTTGCTTGCCTAATCTTTTGGTGTACTCACCAGCTTACATCATTCTATTCTTCTAGAAATTCAATTATTCTGTTCACCACCGACAGGCTTTAGGAAAATTAAGTATGTTGCTTCGTGGCAAGCATTTGAGTACCTAATAAGTACTTAGCATACGGTCAAGTTGGGACTTAAATTTAGTTTTTGATTCCAAAGCGGTAATTAAGAGCTAAAATTAACAAGTAAAGATTCTATCGGAATACCCTAGAGAAAAGACGGATCTACACAATTCACAGGCGGTTAGAGGGGCATTTTAGTCTGAGGAAGACAGCCTAGGACTTGAGGGATGTATGAGCAATTTCAAAGATTTGAGGGACTAATATGGAATTATTCAAGATTTGAGGGACTAAAATCCAAAAGCCTTTACAAAAAGGTCATGTCCTAGATTGTCTACATATATATGACACCATGATATTTTCTTAAATTGAAAAAAAAATTGGTACACTCATGATTCTTGGCTTATTTTCAGTTTGGTAACCAAAGTTTATTCAATTTTTCACATTGCTACCACTAAAATATATTTTAACATTTGATCCCCAAAGTTATCATTTCTATTTCACATTGATACCTTTGCCTAAATTTTATTAGATTTTTATTAAGTTTCTATTATATTTAGATCCATTTTACCCAATTGCTAGGGATCCAAAAACTAAATGTTTCTTTTAACAATTGACGGGGTATCGCATGTTAAGTACATCACATAATGTTAAACATGCCACATAAATTTTATCAGTAAATCTAACAAAATTTGGATGAAAATATCAAAGTGAAATGAGATCGAAACTTTGGGGGTATCAAAGTGAAAAAAGGATAAACATTGGGGTAGTAAAGTGAAAATGAGTCTTGATTCTTTTCTTTTTTCCTACATCTAGTTAAACATCTTGAGAGTTATACTGGGATGTTATCTATAGGAGGTGTTAAAACGAACCAAAACATAACATATATAGATTTAGTGTCCATTCATTTTCATGGTAGAAGACATTGTTTGGCATGAAAAGGACTGAGAGTCTCAATCCTGTTGTTTTCTTCTTGTGGCTTTGTTCCCCATTATTATCTTGGACCTCAGTAACGGCCCAAAGTATCCAATCCTTTCCAAAAGCCCATATTTAAGCCCAAGTAGTTTTTAGATTGGGCCCAGATTTAGGCTTCAATATCTCATATCTCTTTCCCTTGGTTTTCCCACAAAATTAAATTAAAAAAAATAAAAATAAAATCATCCAAATTATTAAATTTGCTAAATTCAACTTGATTTTCCATCATCCGAGATCCCCATTGCTCGCATGCCGGCGATGCAAGCTCCAATTTCTCTCTTTTTATTTCCATAATTTTTTTTGTTGTAATTTAATTTTGTTTGGATTGAGAGATTTGAGATTGGAGATTTATAATGCCTTGGAGCGTGGTTAACGATGGCAGCGGATTCCCCAGGATTATTCTCACGGAGCCCACTGGATCTTCTGCTGAGGTCTCTTTCTCTTCTATTTGCCCTCTCTTTCTTCATTTCTTGTGGAAAAAGATTGAATCTTTTTTGCAGGGCAGCAATTGATTCGTTGTTCTTGAAGAAATATTTCAATTCATGCACCACACTGTTAAATGAATGCCCAAACTTTTGTTTTGGATGGATTCTGTTATTAATTGCAATTGGATCAAAGATTCAAAAGGGTTTGAAGCCAATTTGTGAGACTGGATTGATTAATATGTTACATTCAAAATTTAAACTCAATCGATTAGAAATATGCCCAACAAAATGCCGATGGATCTCGATTCTTAGATCAATTTAACCTAAATTGTCCGAATGTTAACAGCGGGTGGATGGGTCATGTTAGATTCTGGTTGACTGATTGCAGATAATGATAAGTATAATGGATGAATTAAATCCAAAACTGTACTTTTTGGTAAAGCGAATAGACATTATTGTCGAAAAACTTACCAAGACTGTTGGTAAATGAAGCATGAAGGCATTTACTGTGGTGCTTATAGTAAACATTACCGGAGATTGCCTACTTGTTTGTTAATTTATTTATTTTTCATTCTTCTGTTACCATATGGTAACATATGATGCGTGTATGATGATATTCGTTCACTGCTTCATAGTAGTGGCATGATATAGCAGAAGTGCAAGTAGTCATTGACATATAGAGATATTGTGATCTGTCCAGGTTTATCTCCACGGTGGGCAAGTTGTTTCATGGAAGAATCAAAGGCGACAAGAACTGCTTTTTATGAGCTCAAAAGTAGGTCTATTCTGTCTAGTTTGCATTTTCTTACTGTAGACAATGATGATTAATCTAGATTTATATTTGGTATATCTGTTTGATAGTGTTATCCTGTGCTACTCTTGTTAGCACTTTACGCCTCTGACTTAACCTCTGAATAAAGAAATGCCTTCGAAGCATGTGTTATATTTGTCTAAATAAATGCTATGTTGATACTCTTGTAGCATGTGCATGAGTATGTTTTACTGCATTACCTAAGCTGGCTTATTATGTATTAACATGCTTCTAAAATCTATCTATGCTTCTCTCCCTTCAACACTTTTTTTTTGATATCTTTTATTCACAAGTAGTAACACACCTACGTGGTTGCATCTTATGATGTTTTAATATTTTTTCTCCCTATCACCCAACTTTCTATCTTTTCATAGCATGTGAACTCCATATGAACTGCTTGCTTTTTAGGAGATGAATATATTGAGAGCTTTTTTTCCCTCTCTCACTCCCACCCAGCACAAACATAGAGCCTATTAGGTTACAACCTTTTCATGCTTTAAAAACTACTGCATCTCAAAATACATGAACGTTCGATCAATTAATAAAATGAACTCATCATAACGTATCTCTAGTTAAAACCATCTTAGATTTTAAATACAATGCTCAATTCCTTCTATCTAATAGTGTACCTGCTCCCAGTGGTTATGGAGAAATGCTTTGTCGTTCACTTCATAGTAATGTTAAGGATTGGTACAGATCGCAGGATTGGCACAAATTGCATGACCAAATGTGTAATCTATTACAATCAAGAGAAGGTATTTTCACAATAGTGGTAGCTCACATAAACTAGAAGAAAGACAACAACTTTAGCCTAACTTATAACGCCAAAGATAAATGACATATAGGACAACTTATATTTCTTGCATCAATTGGCATGACATTGTATCTCTTGCATTATCTCTTCCACACTCTAGCACTGTCTTCAACCATATTCACTCTCTCAAGCTTTGTATGCCTTGGTTCACTAAGAGCACATGCCTCATTTTATGTCCTGCTTTACAAAGAGCACATGCCTCAATAGGCTCAGCAGAATTCTTCTACAGTTTCTGATTGTGTTCTGCTTTGGTGCTGCATCTATATTTTGGACACTTCTATCTTCTGATTAATTTAAGGCTTTGAGGTAATCACATAAGAAAAAGGACATTTCAGAGTAATATGCCTGTTAGTGTTATATGTTATTCATTCTGATTCTTTGTTAGTAAAATCCATGCATCTGCTGCACATCTTTCAAGTTCTTATGGCGTGTACAGAAAATGTGTAAAGTTTAAAGCATAATACTGAACAAGTTATGTACTTTTATAATTTGTGTGGATCTTGCATGCAAAACCTTGTTCAAAGAAATCGTTTGAGATGACTATATGTTTATAGTTATGACGGGTTGATGCAATAAACCAAAACTTAATTGTGGCGTGGGGGTATACATTTTGCAATTCTCAGTCTCTAAATGGATAAATGATCTCTAAACTGTAAATGAATAAATGAACTATACAAATGATTTGCTTTAAATTTCAGTCTGACCATCCAAAATTTTGACCCTTTTACCTCAAACAAAAGAATCAAGTATATGTACAGGGAGACATTACAGTCATTGTAAAAGGTCATGTTATGTCATAGTCAATGTAAAAGATCATGTTTAAAATCTGTAAGAAATGGCTACTTGAACACTGTTTTTGTTTGTTGAATTTAGTTTCTAATCCCTCTCAAAATATTTCCTTTAAAAAGACTTATGAATGGTGCAAAAGTGGAATACTGTCGTATCTTAATGTTTATCAATAAGCAATGATACAAACATTATCACAGAATACCTATTTATAGGCAACACACTTAAATGTTTTGTAAATCTTAACTTCTCAGGTTCATAATAAAACAGATTGATAGCTCTTTCTTATTTCTGACAGTACTTTGTTTTCGCAGGCTGTTGTAAAGCCAACTAAGCCAATCAGGGGAGGAATACCCATCTGCTTTCCTCAGGTAGTTTTATACATTGATCATTGTGAATACAACTTGCCTTCTTCACTGTAGTGGGAGCATAGCTGACATGTCCATTTGCAGTTTGGCAATATGGGATCTCTAGAGCAGCATGGGTTTGCAAGGAACAGATTATGGGAATTAGACAGCTCATCATCTCCACCATCGACTTCTAAGAGTCAATCATCAGTTGACATCATCTTGAAGTCCACAGATGATGACCTCAAGACATGGCCACGCAGGTGAGGCTTAGAAATTATTTACCGAAAGACATGAAAGAAATATCCTGTCAGAAACAGCTCCTCATTTGGTTAATATTTTCTGCAGCTTTGAATTGCGACTTCGTGTTATACTAGCTCCTGGTAAATTGACTTTAATTCCCAGAGTGAAGAACACTGATAGCAAGGCCTTGAGCTTCACCTTTGCACTACGCAATTACCTGTCCGTTTCAGACGTCAGGTTTTCAACTCACCATTATTTTCTACCTCTGCTTCATTTAATATGGATCCTGTCAGTTACATTTGAAACCTATAGGAGAATTTCTAGGCACAGGGACAAAGCCAGGCTTCAGCCTTTTGGTAGGTTGGAGGCAAGAAAAAAGTGATGGTTCAAAAATTTTTAAGAGCATGCATACAAAACATAAAATTCTCATATTTAACAAAATTTGGCATTAATAAATTATTTTATACCTAACTTTCTCCTTTTAATATCTTGTGGTCTTTCTGGGATAATAAGGCTTACTCATATGTACAAATTGTTTGATCAGTTTTAAGTTTACATGGTGACTAAATATCTTTTATAATTTTATAAATTTTCTAACCTTATTTTGATAAAATTCATAACAAAATTACTTCAAGCAAAGAACTAGTTTTGCATCTATAACAGAGTGTTAAGAAAAATGTTATACATGCTATATGTTCTAAGCTTACATCAGAAGAAAATTTATATTAAACTTAACCAATTATTTTTGAAGGGTATGTAATAACGGGAATTAAGCAGTTAAGCCAGTTGTTAAGTATTATGATTTTGAGGAATGAAAAGGTAGTTTGAATAGAATCCTATAAATTGCTGGATTTGGTTACCTGGAGAATATGAATGCTAGAAACTTGGGAAAGCTATTAACTTCTTGTATCAAGCGATGTAGGTTTTATTTCAGCGAGTTAGATGGGGTGATTATGGGTTTTAAGATTCTGAAAATAAGTGTACCCCAACAAGGTTTTTTTTTGGTGTGTGTGTATGCGTGTGTGTGTGTGTAAGTGCGTGTGCATGCGTGCGTGCCTCCAACTGTCTGCACACTTTTCAAAGTTCTTTTTCATTTTGCTTTCTTATGGCAATCGGTTCTAGAGGCTCTTTCTTTTAGCTGATATATCTGATTTCTTCAGTACTAAATCTATTTTTTATCTGTTGGTTCATCTATTGGAATTTGACTTTTATCTGTTAACTTTAGAATGTTTTCTACTGTTACTCTTTGTAAACATTCAATGGTGCTGTTTAATTTGCAGTGAAGTCCGTGTTGAGGGATTGGAGACACTTGATTATCTTGATAATCTTGAGGGCAAGGAGAGATTCACAGAGCAAACGGATGCTATAACTTTTGATGGGGAGGTAATATTTGCTTTTATGTCTCATATTTGTTGGTGTAAAGATCAAATCAGTAGTACACTAGCCGTGTTTATTAGTTGTGATTAATGTTAAACATTCTTTCACATAGCATATCTTAAATTTAGTCCCTCTAACCATTGCACCAAAACTCCGAAGTTATGGTGAGGATCGATGATTATAGTTTTATATTAAT
Source organism: Asparagus setaceus (assembly GCA_012295165.1). Lineage (NCBI taxonomy): Eukaryota > Viridiplantae > Streptophyta > Magnoliopsida > Asparagales > Asparagaceae > Asparagus > Asparagus setaceus. Next base: position 38,122,090 of record CM022701.1, read on the forward strand.
TCTAACATGCCCCCGCAGGTTGAACACCCTTTTTTTATGGGCTGAAACCTAGACTCACGCAACGGTGTCAATTTTTAGAAAATCTGCTTAAAATTCGTGGCCGGTGGGATTTGAACCCGGGTTGCTCTGATACCATCTTAAATTTAATCCCTCTAACCATTACACCAAAACTCCGAAGTTATGGTGAGGATCGAGGATTATAGTTTTATATTAATTCTAACAGCATATTTAAGTATATAATGACTGATGCATACAGATGTACATACTAATATTGATTTGCAACAAGAAATCATTCAAAGAACAATCTCGAACCATGAGCATCTCTTATAAATTGTCCTATGATTTATCTCTGGTATCTATATTTGCAATCGCCCTTTTGGGCAGCCAAGGAGAATTTAAGGCCTACCAAACCTCCACCAACATCACCAAGGGTTGCATTGACTCACATGTTCTACATATTAGCTCTTCATCCATTAAAATGGGCTAGCTTTTCTGCAGATTTGTGTAAACTAAGTTTAAGTAATAAAAACCAACGCTCTATTTCTCGGTAGCCATACCTCTGAAATGTTACAAAAGTGTGGAGACATGAGATAAATGCTTACTAGTTCTAATCATAACTTTGGTGGCATTTAATCTTATAAATATGTAATGTAGTTATGGCACTATGGGAAATGAAGTCCAAACCGTTGGAGGGTAATATGGACGGCAATGTGGTGTAACTGTAGAGCTCAATGATAAGCTACAATATAACTGAACTTTTAATTGACAGGTTGACAGAGTATATTTAAGTACACCATCAAAGATTGCAGTCATTGATCACGAGAGGAAAAGAACCTTGGAACTTAGAAAACAAGGATTTCCTGATGCAGGTGGGTCTCTGTCCTTCATAATTGGTTTCTCCAAGCTCTTGTATAGGATATGACAATTCTCTCTCACATGCTATATGACTGAAACTTTCAATGTTTTAATTCTTGCAGGAGTCTGGAATCCATGGGAAAAGAAGGCCAAATCTTTTGCAGATTTTGGGGACGAAGATTACATGTCAATGTTGTGCGTGGACTCTGCTGTGGTTGAGACTCCAATTGTCCTGAAACCTGACGAGGAGTGGACTGCGAGCCAAGAACTTTCAATTGTTGGATCCAGTTACTTCAGTGGGCAGTTGGACCCTCGCAGAGTTTTACTCGGGCAATAATAAATTTTTTTTTTGCCCATAGATTACCACAGTAATTTGCGGTCATTGATGGGTTACGTTAGAGTTATGGCTTATCATGAACTTGTATGGTTTTGACCTAAATGGCATCACACCTGTATTTAATTAGGTGGATGCCCCTTCTAAAATTATCTCTACTATGGTTTGATGATGCTAACAGAGTACAGTTATTCTAGTTATGCTTCTCAGTTTTCACAGGAATCTTGTTTATATGCTTATTATACAGAGATTTATCTTTTGCCTAGAGATTTTAAATCTTCAAAATCTGGTCTAGGTTTTTGATCAATAGGAAATTTGTATCAATGAAGCAGGGGTATTCACTCTTCTTTCTTTTGTTTTCCAGTGTTCTATGCATCCTTTACTGTCATTCACTTGAAGTCCACCATTTGCTTCTTCAAGGTAGCTATAACATTTGATTTTGAATCCAAACAAAAGTCAGTACACTCTGATTTATCGTTGTAATTTCCATCATTCAATCTGCTTCTTCAAGTTAGCTATAGTTAGCTATAACATTTGATTTTGAATCCAAACAAAAGTCAGTCCCTCTGATTTTTCCTTGTAATTTCCATCATTCAATCTGCTTCTTCAAGTTAGCTATAGTTAGCTATAACATTTGATTTTGAATCCAAACAAAAGTCAGTCCACTCTGATTTATCCTTGTAATTTCCATCATTCAATCCTTCGTCTAAATTGACCACTACTATCAAAAGTCAGTCCCCTCTGATTTTTCCTTGTAATTTCCATCATTCAATCCTTCGTCTAAATTGACCACTACTATCAAAAGTCAGTCCCTCTGATTTTTCCTTGTAATTTCCATCATTCAATCCTTCGTCTAAATTGACCACTACTATCAAAAGTCAGTCCACTCTGATTTATCGTTGTAATTTCCATCATTCAATCCTTCGTCTAAATTGACCACTACTATCAAAAGTCAGTCCACTCTGATTTATCGTTGTAATTTCCATCATTCAATCTGCTTCTTCAAGTTAGCTATAGTTAGCTATAACATTTGATTTTGAATCCAAACAAAAGTCAGTACACTCTGATTTATCGTTGTAATTTCCATCATTCAATCTGCTTCTTCAAGTTAGCTATAGTTAGCTATAACATTTGATTTTGAATCCAAACAAAAGTCAGTACACTCTGATTTATCGTTGTAATTTCCATCATTCAATCCTTCGTCTAAATTGACCACTACTATCAAAAGTCAGTCCACTCTGATTTATCCTTGTAATTTCCATCATTCAATCCTTCGTCTAAATTGACCACTACTATCAAAAGTCAGTCCCCTCTGATTTTTCCTTGTAATTTCCATCATTCAATCCTTGGTCTAAATTGAGTCCCACTACTATAACCGAGAAAATCAACTAACAAATGTAAGAAGTTCTAAAAAATATGACCACCAATCAGCTCTCACAGAAATTCTTTATATAAAGCATCTCACCCTGATCTCTCTTTCTCAAAACCAATAAGAATCAATGGCAGGCACCAAATTCTCCATGGCTTTGCTTTTCCTGATCTCTGGTGCTAATCCTCTCAACTTTCTACAATTGCCAAATAATATATATATATATATATATATATATATATATACACTCTCTCAAAAACTAACCTCTTTATTCTCTGTATTATGTGTTAAAAAAAACAGGAATAGTTCTGTTTGGGCAGTTTGAGAGGAGCGAGGGAGTGAGGGCTTGCCCAGAATATTGCCTTGATGTGGACTACATGACCTGCAAGTCCTCTGGTGAGCAGAAGCTTTCACCGAGGTGCAATTGCTGCAAGGTTCCTAAGGGAAATTGGGATCTAGTGTTTACGGTTGAATACTCGTATAATACTCATTGCTTGCGTAATGTACGGACTAATGAATCCCGTGTATGTAGAAGTCTATGTATTCTGTAGTTATCATATGTACAACCGAATAATAGAGTGAAGCAATTAACGTGTCTTGTGACTTGCACAAAATTTATTTCCAAATGTTACGCTGATCGCTTTGACATATGATGAGTTTTAATAGTCGACTATTTTTCGCAATGGTTTTTTGGGTTTTATCTGGTTTAGTTTACAACTTAAAGAATTAGTTTATTGATTCTTGCCATTATTTAATATATATACAGAATCACTTCTGTCTAATATTTTTATTACTTTACACGAATGATAAAATTTATTCTACACTATATAAACCCGTGTTTTTATTGTTGAGTGTTTTATTCTTCAAGCTATTTCTCTACCAAATGACAAGTAGGAAAAGTTTATCAAGAAGATGTTGTGCAAGAAAAAGAGCAAGTACGAGATGTTGTGCTTCTAAATTTTACAGGACTTTTTCGTTTACATGCATATGCGTAGAGAACTAACTCCAGAGATTTGATTATGTGGGCAATTCTTCAAAATCTTGTCAAGAAATGTTGAGTAATTGGAATGCGCATCAATGAAGAAGGAATATTCACTCTTTAGTTCTTTTATCTTCCTTTTTTTTTTTTGTGTCCATCACTATCCATCACCTGAAGTCCACAATTACTGCTTTAAAATATCTATAAAGACAATACACTTTGATATTTGTTGTAGCTTTCCATTATCCAATCTTTAGTCAAAATAGACCACCAGTATCACTGAGAATTCCGCTTCTAAGTACAAGCATCACAGAAAGATGATCTCCAAATTATCTCTCACAGAGATCCTCTTATATAAGCATCTCACCCTGATCTCTTAATTTCTTCAAACTAATAAGAAGCCATGGCTGCCACCAAATTCTCCATGACTTTGCTTCTCCTGCTCTCTGGTACTAATCCTTCTGTCAACTCTTTGCACTTGTTAAATAATATGCTGTGCATATAAACAACTACTCAAAAATTAACTACTTTTATTTTATGTGCTGTGTGATATCTTTTTTTTTTTTTAAAAACCCTCTAATAAAGGAATGGTTCTGTGCGGGGAGTTTGAGAAGAGCATTATAGTAGTGAGAGCTTGCCCTCAATATTGCCTTGATGTGGAGTACATGACCTGCAAGTCTTCTGGCGATCAGAAGCTCTCTCCAAGGTGCAACTGCTGCATGGCTCCTAAGAAGAGCAATTGTACCCTTCACCTCTCTGATGGCTCCCAAATCTCCTGCCCTTAGAATTTGAGAATTTCTTTAGTGTTGAGTACTTATTCGCGTGTATGTATTATTTTGCATAATCTAAGGATTATTACCAAATTCCATGTGTGTGTAAGACTATGCATTTTGAAGATATCCTATATGAGAATAATGTGTATGTTTGGTATCAAGCACGAAATTGGTGTTTAGTAGTGACGTGGATGCTTTTCATCCGCTTATTTAAAGGTGTCCATTTAAAAATGGTCCCCACTTGATTACCCAATATATATATGCTGAAAAAAACTCGAACAAAATTTAGACAGAGAGTACTTGAGTGGAAAATTGACGCAATTACTGATCTTGTGACTTTGCACAAAGTTATTTCAAAGTGTTACTACCTATATTGCTCTGACATGTGATGACTATTAGTAGATAGACTGATTTTATAACGATTTGTGAGTTTTATTGGGTGTATTTTAATGAAAAGAAGTAATTTATTGATCCTTGTCACTTTTTATTTACTTATATATCTTCAGAATTTTGTCTCTAATTTTCATTGCTACAAAAAATGTATGCACTTCTAGATTATTTAAGCTCGTGCTTTTTCCTGGTCAAATTTTCTTTCGTTCAGTGAAATGTTTGTGTCAATACTTGAATTGTATTGTACATGTACGTAAGCACGCCATTATTTTTTGTTGTTTTCCAAGTCAAAAAAGTTTATCAATATGATGTTATATCAACTTAGCAAAAGAAGGAAAAAGGAAGTTAGCAGGAAGCAAAGGAAAGAGGTGGTCTTGTGGTGGACATATTGTTTCGACGTCATCTTTGTTTCATATGGTTGGAAGTATAGCTGCTGAAAAATGGAATATAAGAGGTGGCTGTGCGCTTCCTGATGCGGATGAGGCTTTGGTTCGGAGATGGAAATTGATGTCCAAACATTCTATTCCTAGTAATCCTACTATTGTTAAATGGGAGCTCCCTGATGAGGGATGGTACAAACTGAACTTTGATAGTCCAGTTGATGTCCAATCGGGTGAGGCGGCTGCAGCCTTTATTGTTAGAGACTGTCGCTAAATTTAATACTAGGAAAATGTATTTATCTCGGTACAACTACCATCACCATTGCGGAATTAAAAGATTATGGTTGGGGCTTGGTGAGATTCATTCTATACTATTTGAAGGAAAGTTGTGGGTGGAGGGAGACTCTAAAGTTGTTATTCAGGCGATCACCGGATGCATCGAGCTCAACACCGCCATGATTTTTGATCGAAGATGTGCGTCATGCTGAATTCTATTCAATCGACTAAATTTTCTCACATATTTAGAGAAGGAAATAGGAGTCCAAAATTTGTAGCAAATTCAACTAGAATCTAGCGAAGTCTTTTTCCTTGGTAGATGACATGCCAAGAGAACTCAGTGGAATTTTGTTAGGTAACATCGAAGGGGTTGAGTTTGTGAGGTAGTTGACCTATGTCTGTAATTAACAAAAAAGCTACATATTATTCTTTTGGCATAATAAAACTCCTCATAAATTAGTTCTCCGATGATTGTTAAATTTGATGACAGCTTAGGTGTTCAGTCAAGACTCATTCATGCTAGAGAACAGTCAAGAAAGAAAGCTGTTCTCCTCTTAGGAAAAAAGAAAATAAATAAATAAATAAAACCCATCCTTCACTTCAACAACTATCCTCCCATGCAACAAGGCAATGAGATACAGCATGTTTTTCAGCTGCCATTATTAGTTAAGAGACATTACTCTGTATGAATATTATCAGCAAACAATTTGGCTAAAAGATGTATACATATCAAGGGGACAAAAATCCATCAAATCATATATATTCAGTTCTGATGAGCGTTATGATATCAAGCCGACCTCCTGATTTCATTTGAACTTCAGACAATTTCTCACGGCGAGTAGGAAAGTGAGTAGGACTTCATTAGCAGGGAGAATTGTGGGGCAAAACCAATAAGTATTTCTTCCCTTGAATCTGATGGAATCTGCAACAAAAGAAAGTGTCTTAGATAGAACGTAAGTGAAATCATGAATAAAAATACTCAGTTGTATGACATGCTTACTTGAAATTATGCTCTCTGGCTATCTTCTTTTCTTTTTGCCATACTGGAAATATGGAGACCATATTTACTTGAAATTATGTGTTGGCACACTCAAGTAGAATTTAGTATTCTTGAAATCATCAAGTAGTGGGTTATACCCATCTTTAGTCCTTGTTTTTGATGGCAAACCAAATTCCTCCATAAAGGCACCTGTGTCAAGCTAGAAGGAAATGGAAAATTGATTGTCAATTTCAATAGTGAAAATACCAAACAAGAAATCTTAAAGAAGGATAAGAAAAGTAGTTCATTCCTCAAAAACTAATTTGCACAGCTTACTGTTATAGTTCTTCGCTTCTTCACAGGCTTAGATGATGTAGATCCTTTCATCTCATTTGACCATCCAGAGCAGTGATGATCCATTCGCTCCAAGAGCCAGAAGTCTGTTGGGAAGAAGATATCAGCATCACCCTGCAACATCCAACAAGTTTTCTAAGATTAGTTGAACTACAGACAAAGGGCCAATAGTCAAACAATATGTGACCACTATTTTCACGTGGTCATTATGGTTGGGATGATTAAGTTCTATATGTTTACTATATGCATGTGCATTCTCTCAGAAGGATAAACTTGATTAATATAAGAAAATGGATACCTTGGCATCGAGGTAGCTGCTATGGTCAACAGTTCTGCCATCTTTCTGTTGGGAGAAAAGAGATGGTTAGCACTTCGGAAATTTCTATAGGAAGGACACACAATAAGTAAGTACTTAATAGCAGTCATTAACAACTCATATTTGCTGAGTCATATGCACGTCACACGCACAAGCTAAGATAACAGGTGCTCTAACCTGTATCAACATCTCACATCTCTATGATGAAGCATGTAAAATCAACGACCCCATCATGAAAATAAAGTAATAAACAGTATGTATAGTTAAAATTTAACTCGAATTCTACACCTCAATCAAAATCAGATGAAGACTTGAAAAAGCAGAATTGCAGTTTCAATTTCTTCTTTGCTGCCCATCTAAGTTGGTAATTTCGAACTAGTAGAAAACGCTGTGTAGCATGAACATATTCTCAAAGGTGAACTATCATATACATCTTACTAGAGCAAAATTTCTCTCTTCTTGTTTGTTAGATTACATCTCCTTGACAGAATTTAAGGCCTACAGGCCTTCAATCCTTGAGTATGAAGGTGCTAATAAGGCCTGTTTTGTACCACGGCTAGCCCATGTATCCATATCAAAAACAAGAAATCCAGATACTTATAGTCAGAGTATTAGTTCTTAACTTAGGTTTGTTGGGTGCATTTCACTATTCTTTACTATCACACTTGTCCAATGATTTTTAGTTCGGTTACATGTAGGTGACCTTCTTAGACCTTTTCCTTTACATGTTAGTGCTGATAGGTTAACATAAATAGTGCATTGTCTCCAGCAACCATTAAAATTTTCATATAATGGTTCTAGGTTGTTTTATTTGGTTAGGCAGAATTGTTGTTTCATAACATCAGCAAACTTTTGCAGCAGTGTTGGTTTGTTATTAAAAAGATTACCTTAGTTGAAACAAGTGGAGCTCTGTCACCAGCTATTTTGATATCTGGAAGATAGCTAAAATCAGAAGCAATAAGAGACATCTTCGGGAGAGCCCAATGCAGAACCTCCAATAATTGCTGCATCATTAGAACACAAGCAACTTATATATAGCATTTGTTACCTGATGGAAAGGAAGTGCAATCAAAGTGCTAACTGAACAAACTATTCTGGAAGTTTCACTTACCAGGCAGCCTGTAGGCAACCATACTCTTTGAGGCTTTGGAAATATTTTCGACCACATGTTTCTTGCAGTTGAAATTAGTCTGCTTTCATTTGCAAGCTCTTTATCCATGCCAATAATCTTGATGCACTGAGCAATCAGTTTATCTTGTATTGGCTTATAGACCTCAGAGATTTGTGAACTTCCTTGTGGAATGACAAATGTGGAAGTCAAGAAAATGATAGATAATACTACTATACTAGTATAGGCTTCTGACAATTCACAGGACATCAGCATCAGGCAAGTAGGTGACAAGTTACAGAAACATTATACTGAATCATGTTTAAAAAGCGGAAGTGAGGGGAAGCTTTGAACCCCCTGGAGGTGGCCTAAGCCTCACAAACACTATTATTTATTAAAAATAAAAAAAAACTATATAGCAACAAAAGTGAAAGGTAAATAATTTTGTAATTTATGTACATATAAAAAACTTTCAGTTTGGCAAAAGATTCATGCATTTAATTTTATTTTATAGGTCTGAGACATTGTACCATGCCAGGATGATTAGCGAAATATTTGAGAGGTGTGCTAGAAGAGTAGTCCATATTAACCTAAGGAGAGAGTTGTTATTGGAACCTTTTTATAAAAAAAAATCAAATATAAGGGTTGGAACACAGTATGAATTTGAAAGATTGAGAATTTTTGGAACTGCATTGTGGTTGATGAATGGAGAATATGCAATTCCACATGTTCCTCCAAACAAAAGAGAGAAGCATGTGACAATAAGGTGGAGCAGGGTAAAGTAAAATATTCTGTAATAAAATCAAGTTGCATAACAGAAAAGGGGGTAAGCCTGGTTTGTAGGGACTTCTATGCCGCTGTGATTATGGCATCATTCAGTAGTCCACTGCAATACTTCCTAATAAAATATGCCACCCTCCCTGTATGATCAGGCATCCTGAGGTGGGCCCCTTATCTTTAATCGAAACGGTGGAAAATAAGCGGTTGAAAGGGAAAGATATTATCCCTCTATTAGAGTATAAAAATATTATAACCCTCAAACCTCTCTACAACTTCAGAGTTTTGATGCAGTTGAAGAGACCTTTAACAAAAAATAGAACACCTGCGAATAGGACTATTTATTTGGAGACAAAATAAAAAGTTTAAGCAATTCATTTATTATGATTAAATTTCAGTGCCTTCCATTTTTGGCTGCCATTAAGATCTATGCATCACCGTATCTCTGTGCTGTTTGTGTGATCAGCAGGAAGTTCATACTAACCAATTCTAAGCATGATAATCTTCAAGAAAAGAAATTTGGAGAAAAATAGAGCATGCATTTGACAAATGATTGAAAATAAACGGAAAAGTATTGATGAAAAGAAAAAAAAAACTTATATACACAGGGATAGGTTTGCAGTGTTAACCTGTTCTGTACTTTTTCAAGCCAAACCTCCATCCATGGAGACCCTTGATTTAGAGAATATACAATATCATGCGGAAGATTGTCAAGTACCTAAGCATTAAGAGTTCACAAATAAATAAAAGTGGAAAGCATATCAAGAGAAACATAGTGCAGCAAATATAATTTGTCACAATTACTTGCATCCCTAGAACTTCTTTTATGTGTCTCTATAAATAAATATCATCAACGAAGCCCTTTACGACAAGTGGGCTAAGGTGAAACACACTGGTAAGCAGGATCATCATGAGGATTATTGATTTTACGTTCTCTCAGCATTACAATCCTCCTTTCAATTGTTGAACTTGATGATTTCTTGATTGCAAGTTTACTTTACCGAAATGACAGTACTGCATTCCATGACCCTAAATTATTTAGACTCAACATAAAAATAAAATATAAAATATAAAAAATTTAAAAAATACAGCACTGAGTTATGTAGATTGAGCTTTGAAGAATACACAGGGTTATAATCTCAAATCCATTTGATACCATAAAAACTGCCATATTACAAAAGGTAAGGACAAATGCAGAATGAGATACGGGTCAAACTGTCAGATCAATGCACGGTACAAAATAAGATCTGAATTGGTCAGTTAAATTAACAAACTAAATAAATGACCAACTTCTAGGAATGGTAGAAAAGTTATGTTACCCCGATACTTCATTTTGGGTGCCGTATTCGTGTCCGACATGCGTCGGACACGGATTCAACATGGACACGGTATGGACATGTGTTTCAAAGCAAAACCGGATTTCCCATTACGTGTAACCCTAAACTGGTTTCTTTGGTATATCAGGTTTAAAACCAATAGAGTTTTCAACCTGAAAAACAAAAGCCATCAATTAAAGATTTGAAAATTTCCCATAGTATCCCATGCAATCAAAATTAAACCCAATTCTACCTTTTCTTTTCCCTTCCCACTTTATCTTATTCGAATCCAGAAAAGGAATGAAGGTCTCTATTCCCAGTTGAGCGCTCAACGACCATAGAAAATCTTAATTCTTTGTTTGAACGACCATAGAAAATCTTAATTCTTTGTTTGATTTAACTTAATTCTTAGCTGTTATAGAATAAAAGAAAATACAAATGTTATAGGTATTTTAATTTATTTGATCTAATGTAAATTATAAAGATATAGCCGTGTCCCGTATCCTACCTTTTTACAAATCTGCCATGTCCCAGGTCTCTACCCGCACCTGCACCCGCACCCGCACCCGAATCTGTGCAACCCAGTAGAAAAGCTTCTATGGATACAATGCCACTAGATTAATGGTATGATCCGTGATATGGATATGGAAACGTGGTACTCTACTTTGAAAAGTAATCAGTACCGAGGAAGTAGGCTTAATAGACTCAGTATTCTGGGTCATGGTACCTAGGAAATTTTGGTCATTTCAATAATGATGCATGCATTTATGTGTATGACAGAGAGAAGACGCATAAACGCATATACGTTTGAAGGTTAATAAAACTGAGGATTATGAACTAGAAGCTTTCATCTTTTTCAGAATATAGAAAGCAAACACTTTCAGTTAGAAAAACATTACTGCATTAACTAATCAAAGTCAATCTCTAATTTTGAAAGCCGATGGTCCACTGACTATTTATGTTATGTAAGTAACTAGATTTGACAGCTGAGACTCTTGACTCTTCAAATTGAAAGATAAAACGCGAAATTTCTTTTCAAAAAACTGTTTCTAGCATGATTACACAGAACTGAGAAATACTAATTATGTACCTCAAGCATTATAACCCAACATGGCTCAGGCTCCACATCCCCTGTATAAATTGAAATAACAATCAATACTAGAGTTTATGATGAAAAACCAACATATATTCAACTTGTTGATTGAAGGAAATTACGTAGATCAATAACAAAATTATGAGCAGTCAAGGAGAAGATTGAGATGCTTGGAAGAGCTTACCCCATCCTTTTTTGTCAGTTGCATCACGACATTCTACACTGAACCTAGATGAATGACTCTGGACTTCCCCAACAGTTTCCAGCTGCCTTTTGGCAAGAGTAGGACTAATTTCCACTGAACTATGGATGAGAAAAGATCGTAGTTAGTACTTAGCACAAAATATCTTCCACTGATCTCATGTAATAAGAGGGAAAACTGAAAGGTTCGTGTCATGCCCCAAGCCCGCCAGCCCGTGGGCGCGATGTAAGCCCCTGGGACCCACGGAGTGCAACACATGGTTTGGCTCAATCCATTGCCAATGTTGCACTTGACTCCTCGGACTTACATTATAAACTAGTCAATCACTCAATTAATATCCAATGTGGGGCTAAATTTTGGGTATCACAAGCACCCCCACCTTAATTATGCGACGTTCTCATCACGGCATGACAATTAGTTCCTCCGAGTATCACCACTAGGCAATGTGGACTCTAGAGGTGGCTCCAACGGGCTTCTAGAGATGGCTCTCACCGCACTCACGCGGTGTAGCACTTAGTCCCGCATAGCACTTAGCTCCACATTTCCGGCTGGCTAACTGCTCTAATACCATTTGTGACACCCCGGACCTGCGAGCCTATTGGCGCGATGTAAGCCTTGGGAGCCACGGAGTGCAACACATGTTTTAGCTTAATTTAGTGTCAAAATTGACTAGTCAATATTGCACTTGACTCCTTGGACTTACATTATAAACCATTCAATCACTCAATCAATATCTGATGTGGGACTAAATATTAGGGTATCACAATCACCCTACCTTAATTACACGACATCCTCGTCGTGACATGACAATTGGTTCGTTCTAGTATCACCATCAGGCGATGTGGACTTTAGTGATGGCTTCTATGGCCTTCTAGAGGTAGCTCCCACCGCACTCAAGCGGTGTAGCATTTAGCTCTAGAGTATCACCACCAGACGATGTGGACTCTAGAAGTGGCTCCTACCACACTCAAGCGGTGTAACATTTAGTCCCACTTAGCACTTAGCTCCACATTTCCGGCTGGCTAACTGTTCTGATACCATTTATCACATCCGGTCCGCGAGCTCGTTGGTGCGATGTAAGCCCTGGGACCTACAAAGTGCAACACATGGTTTGGCTTGATCCACTGCCAACATTGACCAGTCAAATTTGGCAGTGGATTGAGGTCAATTTTGGCAGTGGATTGAGCCAAACCACGTGTCGCACTCGGTGGGTCCCACGACTTACATCAATCCAACGGGCTCGCGGGTCCAGACGTGACAGTTTGTTATTGCTAAAATATAGACAATGTAAACTGAGGAAACCATGCAAGTCAATATTGAAACCATGGTAAGTTTGAAAGTTGTAAGATGACAGGCAAGCATGACTAGAGTGACAGGCCTGTACGTTAAGCTTTTGTCAATTCCATTACCGAGAAACATTATAATAGCAATGTTCAATATCAATATGTAGTTTCAATACTGATCATCTCCCAATCTCTAAGGATTTATTTGGAGGAAATATCTAAGAATGACACTGCCAAGGGCTCCACAAGTGGCTGGTGACTGTTGACTTGGTGTCCCCGTGTTTTGTAGATGTCAAACACTGATGTTAGTCTGAGGTACATTATTACCTGACAACCCGAAAGCTTAAACTTCATGGGAAGATGGTCCTTGACATGGTATCAGAGTACACCAGGTGTCATGGAATTCTAAGTTCATCCTTGTCAAATTTAAAATATATTTATTCATTCTTGTCTTGTGTCTTTCTGTGAGGTCTACAAAGTCCCACGTTATAGACCTTTCCAGTTATCAATCTGCAATGAGGGGCGCAAAGTTCCTTTACACACACATGTGCAAGGCGCAATGTGATGAACGCACCTGAGTGAAGTGAGGCGGAGGCACACAACACACACATAATTTTTCAAGATAGATAATCAAGCATGATAAAGAACATGTTTATGAATTTTCACATAAAAAAAGTCAAAGATAAATAATATCTACTACCAATAAAAAATATGGTCTTAATTCATAATGCTAGCACACCCAACATATTGTTGAAGTTCATAATTTTCCAAATCAAAAGTTAAATCAAGAGTAATATCAAAGCAAAATCAAATAGTAAACGAGAGCGAGTTAGGGTCCTCAATCAGCTTACTAAAATGCCTAATGGGTTTATTTTTCTGGATATGGATTATTGGGTACAATGACCCAGATAAAATGTTATAGAACAAAAATATGAGGCTATATCTTGCATGCGCCCTGTGCAAAGCGCCCTCGGACAGGGTGCTTGAGAGGCGCAAAAAAGCATTACCACTTCAGATGCGGAGTGCTTCGCCACCGCCCCACATTGCAGGGCGCAATGAGGTGCGCGCCTTAAATAATCCACATGGAGGCATGGCCCACAAAGTCCAACATGAAGGAGAATGTTAAGGATTAATGTTAACTTGATATAAATTTTAAACTAACAATCCAGAAGCTTAAACTTTTGGGTGAAGTAGTTTCTGACAGGGGATGTAGGGAAGGCATTGATCTGCCAATATAAAAAATTTCATACACCAGCTCCTCAAAAAGTATATGTATGATGGACCATCCTGATGGATGATTTGGACCATTTGTTATGATTTTCATGTCTTAATCAATAAATAGATGACAAAATCATTTTGATTCTAGTACAAGTTTTCCTATTTATCAACTGACCTTGTATGATCCTCTAATAACTTTTCAGTCACTTGGTCACAGGTGAAAAGTCTCCAAATCACTTGTTTGTCATCAAGGAACGTTACAGGGTACAATATGGCAAATGTTGTTGATCATCCATTCAGTTGGTTCCACGTCTTTGACTGGTAAGTGTAGAAACTTTCTTACAGTGGTGCTCATTTCGCATACACTACATATATGCATGCCCTCATAATTGCATCCTAAAAGTTTCACATAGAAATAGATGAATATGTGCACACATACCCAGATATAACTACAACTAAGTACAGAAATTAAATATCTTTTCTTAACCAAAACATAGATCACAATATGGCAGCAAAAACTTCTATTTGATGCTACTTGGACACAGGACAGGGATATCGTTGATTCCAGATAGAAATAAAAGACTGTTCATTAGGTACTTGAGTTAAGGTAGGAGTCAATTTGTTTATGTGCGTTTATGATTTATTTTATTTAGAAATTGAGTTATCAGAGTTAAAGATAAATTAGAACTTCTATTAGCTTAATTATCAAAATTTTGGCACCGGTCTTCTCTTCTAGCAATCACAACAACTACAACGAAGCCTTTATCCCAAAATTTTGGGTCAGCTACAGAATTCAGCTAAAACAAATCGGACATTTTCTGATATTATTCCTTTTACAATGACACCTTCTTACCAACAAGAGAAGGACTGAGAGATCTAGACCTGAAGCAATTGAGCTAATCTTTGACTTCTACAAGAAGTAATCACCTTTTATATTACCTTAAGATCAGTCAACTGGAATTGTATACATTGCTTATTGCCTTGATGAAAAAGTAAAAGCAACTGGCGCATCAAAAGATTTCTTAAACATCTGACCTTGTTTTAAGTAAACAAAAGCATGAGAATAAGCAAAGCAGGATGCGACTGATTCTTCTAACTGCAGTTTGAAATTGTTGTGGTAAAAGTCACAAAAGGTCAAATCTCCAACTCCACTCTTAACATGACTTTAAGCTTTTGACCTTTCCAGTTTGGGATGCAAGGAAGCATGAAAGAATCATATGGAGGAATCTGCAAATTTCTAGATCAATTGTAATCTCTGGGAAGGAAAGGGGTAAATATTCATTACAACACAATTCAGAACACCTTAACGGGCTTTTAAAACCTCAGGCATCTAAGTGAAATTTGGATCTTTTGTGTTTGAACAAAACTAATGTCTAATGAATGAGTATGCACATACAGTGGCTACACCGTATACATGATGCAGTCTCCCACATGAAACTTTTAGTACACAGGGCAATATCTACCTGTCCCAGTATACAAATTTATAATACATATAGAAGCATCTTAATAAGCGTTTGCCTTGGGGTGCCCGCATGTGCTGGGTAGGTGTTCTCCACTGCTATCAACACCTAGCTGAACCTTAAGGCTACCCCTGGGGATATATAGCATATGCACTTCTATCTTGAAGTTGGGAGTAAGACACATTTAGAACACACACATCCAATATGACAATAGTTTCCCTTGTGGCATTTTTATGTGATATGTTAGTACTGGACCACACGTGTTTCTTTTTGTCTTATCCATGTTGTCATGTATATATCTTTGTTGGTGTTTCATAGCTTAGAGGATTAGGAGAACAAGTATGAGTGCATAATTGCATATACAGCATCTATTACCTGTACTCAAGCAAACATAGGTCTGTGAAAATGTTGCGAATTGTGCTTCGATGGGGGTATTATGAACCTCTGGAGTATGCACTGTCAGTGTGTTATGATTGCATTTATTTCAATTCAGGTAAGCAAATCTAAGTGCAGAACTTAAGTAATAAAAACCCTATCCCATCTAACCCCAACACATAATTCATCTCATGATCATCAATTAAGCCTTCTCCAATCTAAAGTGTCACACTTTATGGAGCACCAAAAGATGAAAAATCAAGAATTGGAAAATCTTCAAAGAAATATTATACCAGCAAAGCAAACATGAGAATATAGAAATTATAATAGAAGCCTAAAGGAAAGTTAGGTCATCTACCTTATTTGTATGCAAGTTAAGCTCACCAAACTGGGCAGTATACCTCCATAATCCCATAAAGAAAGAAAAAAAAATCCAGAACAAGGAGGTGACAACAACATTGTCAATAGGTATATTAAGCAAAAGTCAGCCCCGAACAGGCCAAAGTAGAAGTAAACCACCTCATAATTATCAGGAATAAATGTGGATCAAGTAACCTATATTGTCGCTTGAATCTAATCCTAAGAGAACACGGTATATGTATAACACTATAA
Source organism: Asparagus setaceus (assembly GCA_012295165.1). NCBI lineage: Eukaryota > Viridiplantae > Streptophyta > Magnoliopsida > Asparagales > Asparagaceae > Asparagus > Asparagus setaceus. The sequence continues at coordinate 38,138,539 of CM022701.1, forward strand.
CAGTATGAATATGCATACATGTTTACACCAAACACCAGTATTACTTTCACTAACTTATATTATTTTTAGCTGTTTGTAGTCTTTAGTTACTGATCCTTGGAAAGAAAAAGAATGATGCTCATGTACATCTTTCAATGTGAGCTAAGAGAAAAAGAAAAGATATGACATACGTGTAAGTCATATTATTATATACTTTTGGTGGCGCGTTTAGCATCATGTAGTCCATTATACACTTCGCGCAGGTTCCGGAACCACCCCCTATTTCATATATCTAAATAAAAAAATGATAGTATATACGTCAGTCACAAATAATAAAGAAATGAATAACAAATAGATAATTTATAGCATATAGGCCATTTGTCATCTGAAATAATAGGGATGCAAGAAAACTCGGCTTAAAAAGTTTTAGGCAACATGAAGACAACAATTTGGGTGAATGCTGTTTTAATAGGGAGGTAACAACCAAACTGAATTGTCGTTTTTCACCAAACAAGTTAAGCAAATGCTGCAAGTGTCATTTGTGCACACAATGGATCAATTTGACAGCCATATAAATCTATTCCTCAGTTTCTTCACTTTCTTGTTGAAGCATAGAAAATGGGTAATGCAGCAAGTGTCAGAAAATCATATGGGAATAAGGAAAGACGTGGATATGCAGTCTCTTAGGTTTCCCACCACCAAAACAAATGCTTAAATGTTGAATCATTTTTCACACACATTCAACTACTTACTGCCAGAATAAGAGTAATACAAGATAAATAGAATATAGCTGTATATGGTGATCGAACGATCCAAAACCATTAAAGAGCTGCAATACCCTCTCTTTAAGTATATCATCTCAAATTATACACAGTTACAAAAACAGCCCTCTTAAGACTCTTAGTCAAGCTAACCTATAAGTATCATATGCTCTCATCCTGCTAAAGAAATGTATTTCACTCTTGAACTCCCCAGTGACTTAGCAAATAAATCAGCTAGATTATCAATGATCTCACATGTATTATCTTCACGACTTTCTCCAAACTTTATCTTAAACAAAATGACAATCAATGTGTCATTGAAGATTGGAATTTTTACAGTATGGATCACAGCTTGATAATACTTCAACCAGAGTAACTCGCTAGTATCTGTTGTCCTGAATTTAGCTTCTACACGGGATCTAGCCACAACATTCTGCTTCTTACTTTTCCAAATCCGGAAACATCAAATTAGCTCCATAAAAGACAATATCAATGGTCGATCTCCTACATGTGGTGAATTAACCAAATCTACAAATGTAAAACCTTCAACATTCATAATCTATGATTCTGCTACAATAATCCCTGTCTTGAGCACATGCAAGATAGCTTCAAATATGGATTACGACATTCTAATAACTAGTGAGCGGAGTATCAAGAAATTGACACACTACATTAATTGCACATGAAACACCAGGTCTCATGACATAAGATAATTCAGTTCATCAACCACCCTCTGATATCAAATGAGAAGATCAAGCAACTCTCGACAATTTGCCACCAACTTTCTATTAGCCTCAGTAGATGTATTGACTGGCTCGCATCCCAACATACTTGTCTCACTCAATAAATCAAGAGCATATTTCCCTGAGATAAAGAAATATAATATCCCGGCTGTTCAACTCCATTCCAAGAATATCTCAATTATCCCAGATCCTTAACTGCCACGTCAAGTAGGTCATATTGCAAGTCAAATTTTTGTCCATGATTTTCATGTGCAAGAAATCGGTGCCTATTCAAAGAGTTGATATCAGGATGACAGCTGATAGTAAACTTTTGCCAGATATCATGTGATCCTTCTCAATTGATGTTGTGTTCTATAGTGAGCACCAGATTGAGGGAAAAGGTGATGACAATGATGATTTCGTGATTAGCATAATAAATGAGGTGAACCAAGAGTAGAATTGGATAAAACTGACATGATTTTCGTACAGATTAAAAACAGACTGCATCGAGATTTCGGACAGATACAAAGACAAAACAATAAATTAGCTCCAGACTCCAGGTTTGGAGTTACATTGACTAGTTTATTTCTTAGCTTTTACTTGATATTGGATATGTTATCAAATCTATGTTGTTGCACAATTAACCTTCTAGAATCACTGTTTTCTTGGAGAACCCAACATCTCTCATGTTTCAGTTGAATAAAAACTTCATATCGGAAGGAACAAAAATAAACATAGAAGAAATTGAACAAAGCTGAGAAAGGAAACATTACCCTTAATGGGACGGAGAGGTTAGCTGTTCGCAGTATTGCTTCTGCTATACCATGTGCATACCAAGGCTGCAAGAATAACAGAGCAACGGAAAAGAATTTCCTGCTGAGATATATATTATTGGATCGGAAAATCTCCCATGTAAACAAATTAAAATGAACAAGGGAAAATATATGATCAGCCATGTAAAAAGACCAATGTTCTCTTAGGAGGAATTATAATAATGTACATCTACCATGCTTGCCACGGGAAGCATGAAGGCCCATCTCATTCACCATTGACCATTACATGTGATACCTCACCATCTCTCAACAAGGTATGGTTATTGACTAACAAAAGTCGAGAGTAGCCAAAATTTCAACTAATATCTACATTTTGACTATTGAGATGAGATAATTAAGACAAATCATGACTGGATTACTTTTAATAATAACTCTACAGTTGCAGTCCAAGTTAGTGACCATGATATGGTAGGCTACAGATACAGGAAGTTATGGTCAATCCAGCAATTGGCTCACAATCAGCTCAACTCTCACAGGAAAGAAGTTCAATTGTAAAGTTTTGTGGAGATGATTGGGATAAAAATACCTTGGATCTCATTAAATAGTTAGATGATTGTTAATGTCACGATCCCAATTTCCGGGCCGTGAGGTGACCCCAATTGCCAGGCCTCGAGGAACATTGGGGTCGTGACAGCTAATTTGTTATCATGTTCGGTATTTAGAGAGACAAAATTTTGACTACTAGTTTCTTGGTTCTGATTGAGAAATAGGATTCTTGTTGATATTGACTTCTAAGAACCATAAAAAGATACTAAACTGATTGCTGAACTTTGGTATATAAATTTTATATATCTCGATTTAGATATAAATAATTTCTTATGTTTTTCTAATATAAATAGGTTTTGACTAGTGATAGAAGCTACACCTATATATAGCCTCGTAAAAATTTTGTTGTCTAGTTAAAATGATCAATCTTCACCTTCCTATTTGCCAATACTATTTTCAAAGAAATTATAGGTAAAATCAGGAATCCAATTTATCAAGCTTCGCTCAGCTCACCATATAACTATCGTAGAATATTCTAAAAAGAACTTCTCCAACAGATAAACCACAAAAATTATCCGAAACAAGCATCAAACACCGAGTTATAACCGGCGGTTCAAAGCTTGACTTTCATAGTTCACAAGGTTATAAGAACAAAGGCTAGAAGATCGTAAACAGCTAAAATCTTAACAACTGAAGAGGGATTTCACCTTGAAAAGCTCCACGGGAGTAAACCAGGCAATATCATGCTGCTTGTACAGATTATCCAAGTACTTCAAGTATGCAGTCCTACCTAAGTTAGCAAATGCTAGTTAAGAACAATACAGAAGCTAAATAAATATAAATGAGTAGTGATTAGATTACAATAAAAGCATAAAATTTCACAGTAAAATTTAGAGTTTGGATGTACCTTGGAGCTGATTAAAGCGGATGCTCTTCTCAAGCAATCCCACAGGCCCCGACAGCTTCGAGAAGTACCCGTGATTGGGATCATACAACGCCGATCGAATATAATCGCGAACCTGAGAAGAAATTAAAAAGAATATAAAAAAATGGAAAGATTGAATTTTTTTATTTTAATATAAGAAATTGGGGAAGCTCACGAGAATGGGCTTGTCGCCGACGATGTCCGTAGAGAATAAGGCCGGCGCCGTCCATCTGCAGAGAACTGAGAGAAGGAAAATGAGACTGAGAATTTAGAAAGATGACATCTTTTGAGAGGGAAGAGATCGAGGACACGTGTGTACGTTTGCTTGCTTGGAGAGAGCGGAGAAGAGTCGTTCTTGCAGAGCCAAGTTCCATGGCGGAGTTTGCGGCCGCTAGGTTTCGGGATTTCTGTATAGTGACGAGTGCGGACTGGAGTCGGAGGACCGCTCTGGGGATGAATTTGTAGAAAACACCCTTCAATTCACTACTTTTTCAACTTAGCACCCTGTCAAATTTGAGCATTTTCAGTTTGGGTTTTTGAGATGGGACAAATTCGAAATAAACCCATTTTAATATTTATTCGCAGAAATAGACTCACTTTAATTTTATTTACAAAGATAGATCCAGTTTCAGCCACTTCAGCACTGTTTCTGAAACTGAGTCGATGTAAAAAAATACAGTTTACTAATTACTCGGGGTTGAGAACCCCGCTTAATTAGTGAAGATAATTAAGCTCAAAATAGCATTGGTTGGCAACTACATCAATTTTTGAACTAAATTCTAAATAGTCGTGGTTGTTAACTATGATTTTTTGGAACTTTAATCTGCTAATTAGGCGGGGTTGGCAACCTCGTCTAATTAGTAAATTTTGTTTTCTTTTTACATTGACTTAGTTTCACCCAACAGTGCTGGTGTGGTGAAAACTTGGTCTATTTTCATAAATAAAGCTAAAGTGAGTCTATTTTTGTAAATAAATATCCAAATGGGTTTGACCTAGTCTTCAAGGGCAAGTAGTCGATAGACCAACGATTGCCTACCTTTGATTACATGATATTTTGTGTCATGTCCCGTTGACGGTACCGGATACTATCCTGTCGATTGATAAACTTGTAAAATGGGGAATTTTTCATTCTTATGCATAACTTGAGTTTTCGACTTCCGATTCCACTCCTTCTTTTTTCATATGCTTCCTGTGAGTGGAGATCACATGTATCTATGGTTATTTGCATGTAGCTTGTGGTTTAATGTGATTTTGGGGGTTTTTCGGAAATTCCTAAAAAAGTCTGCGACAAACTTCTGATTTTTGGTTCTAAACATCCTACGCATGTTTACTATATTTAGCCATGTAGGTTATGATGCTAGGAATGTGTTATTTTAGTTTTTATCATCTACTTACAAGACCTAGGAGGTTCACCACGATCTTGCTATACATGAAGGATGATTACTACGTTTATGAATTTGGAGCATGTTATGTTGGATCATGACTCTAGGCTCACTCATGCACGAGATAGAGACCTATATTTACTATGATTGGATCCCGATCGGGATATTACTGGTTAGCATACTCGTTGGAAAATTTGAATCTAATATTCGTTTGGCTTTATTGTTCTATATTCGTGGTATATCTTGACGAATACCGGATTCCATTTGGAAATCTCTTATGCGAGTTATGAGAGGGATAATGTGTTTGGATTCATGATTTGATATATTGTCTTCTTTGAGCTCCCAGACGTAGGGGGTATCCCAAATGGGTATCAGATGATGTCATCACTTGGTACGGGTATCAGATGCCATGAAGAGGTGTTTTCCATGCACTGAGATTCTTGCAATTAGTGCATAAGATTTCATGTACAACAAACTAAAAAAAAGGTAATTTGATCGGTCTAATTCGGAGGAGGGAGGGGGGAGGGATTGAGTCTTTGGAGCTATGTACCTTACGTGACTGTGTTTGATTTCTGGTGGCCTTATTTTCTGTAAGGTGTGTTGATACTATAGATTGGCGGAACCCACAAAAGGCTCATAGATTACATGAATATAATGTGAAAATTGAGAGTGGATCGAGAAAGTTATCGCGACATGGATTCTATTCATTCGAGTTTCCGATACAAAGTTATGCATGTTTAGTTCTAATAATAGTAAAGACCCCTAGGATTTGCATGATTAATTGTTTATTTAATTTCTTTTCATTTTTGATGGATTTTACTATCGTAGTAGTTTTATGTTGTTTTCTGTCATGTTGGGCCTAGGCATACCTCTTTTGTTATTTGGTCTATCTTTCTTTCTCTCCTATATGTATCTGATATCTGTGAGTATATCCTTCCGGATACATCCTCTTCTCTTACACCTTTGTGTCTTTTCTTGCTAGGTGATGGCTACGGGTCGCTTGCCCGATGATTCCTGAATTTATTTTCTTCCCTTCTTTCTCCAGGCTACGATGTTTAACTTACAGATCAGATTATGTGTGTTACGGACAGTTTTACCCTTGGGAGATTTTGGTGAGTTTTTATTTAACAATTTTACCATTTTGTATGTGTACATTGGCTCAGAGCCCATCCTATCATGTTTTAGACTTGTTTTACCCTATTTACCAGTAGTTTGACTATGAGTTGACCATGTTAGTAATTGACCATATTTGCTGCATATTTACTATTTTGTCCTTGTGGTATAGTGGATTTCCTAGTCAGAGGCTTAGGTATGTGCATGAGGACCACCCTGAACAGGTTCTCGTGTACATACTGACGGCAGAGTCGCATGCTCGTACCAGTATTTAGAGCACAAGGCATGACATATACAATTCATTCTTCGTTGCAAGTCTAAAATATCTTGTCAGATCCTCGCTTAGGCTTCTGCCAGTCCACCTTCGCTATGAATGCATCTATAACGTCGTTCTACATTATAGTAGTTCATCACTGATAATCTTGAGAAGAGAAATTGGTCACATAATCCTACATGTGTTTGTGTAACAACCACATCTTCATCCGTTACTTGTACGTTCCTAGTACTAGAAGTTGTGTTGGTGTAATAAGCTACAACACTCTAATGGTTAAGCTTTCAGAGATTGCTAGCTGGTTGCAGGTTCTCAATATCTTTACTAACATGTTGAAAAAGGGTATAGCACTAAATATTAGGATTTCTAATATTGTGATTAATAGCCTCGGTAAGAGTGGGAAGCTTCAAAAAGCAAAATGTATACTTAACAGTAGAAGATTTGTTGCCACCATTGTTACCTACAACACTTTGATTCATTGTTGCCTACAAAATAGCGAGATAGATGAAGCTCGGCATTTATTTTCTAGGATGAATTTTTAGAAGATTGGTTCTGAAACCATAACCTACACTATTATGGTTGTTGGTCTTCGTAAAGTAAAAAAAGTTTTCAGAAGCTACCAATCATTTTCTTCAATCTCTTCTAGGGAATTTTGAAAAAGATCTAGCGAATGGTCTAATCAACAAGCTGCATAAGCATGGAAGAATTAAGGAACTAAGTCATCTTTATGAAGAAATGAGAACTCTTCTAATTAAAAGATTTCGAAGAAGTCATGAATCTATTTTCCTTGAAGAAATATATGAGGAAATACAAAATGCTTGTATTGATCTTGGCAAGATGCTTGGAAAGCAATAACTCTTCTTTAGTTACTTTATTTGGTAAAGACAAATCGCTTTCGGATCATTCCCCACAGAGATTGAAATTATGGCAGGTAAATTCTATTTACCCACTGTTATCTGAGCATATGCAATATCAGCAACACATTGCGTTCTTTTTTTTCCTTGGTTCTTTATGATTAACCTATATTTTGAAACACCTGCATCTGAGTATCTGTTATTTCTTTATGCACATTGTGTATTCTTGCATGGTTGCATACTTATTCAAATGCAAGTTGATATGCTGCTTCACATTTTTTGGCTCTATCATTGGCAGAATGGCAAGATAAACAAAGGTCTGATGAATAAAAAGTTGATGATAATTATAACAATTCTTCCATTTATATTTTCCTTTTTTGATTGATCAAGAATGCACAAGTTCGTATTCATCAGGATTTTGATGTAGATTCTTCAGCACAATGATTGTACAAGTATTCTCTTTCAAGCATGAGAATGTCACAAGGTTTTGTGCCGTAGCGAGTTTTTGGGCCGACAGCAATACAACCATTTCAAAGATAATAGAGGAGGAAGTACACATACAATGCAAGCAATGTCCTGCAACAAGTTTAAAAAGTACATAAATAGTTTTGTCATAATAGAAGAAGAACAAGTCCGAGAATTTTACAGGAGGACATGCATACATGCTGCAACAAGTTAGTCATATCACTATCAACCTATTTGTTTTCCAGATCTATCTAAACATAAAAATTCATTGGACAAAGAAAATATTTCAAATTATTTTATAGTTGGCATCTTTTTGACGATTCGCTTGCTACAAATTCAGGATCAACCTTCGAGCCAAAAACTCTCCAATTAACCATTGCTTCTACTCCAGAGACATTAGGCATCGCCAAGATGGTTTTATGGAGACAAGGCAGTATGCCAACATGCTCTTGTACTAAGTACCAACAACTACAGGACGAACCAAATTTTCAGATAAAAGAAACTTCACATAACCTCCATACCCTGCTGATGGCATGCGTACATGAATCCTTATAAGGTTCATAAAAGAAACTCAATCAAATACCCTTGTTCAAGCAGAGCAGCCACACACAAAGAATAATATATAACACCTGAAAAGGATATAACTTGTTATGAATCGAAACTCCTACAAGCGAGAGAGAGAAAACAAGAAAGACAGAAAAACAATCACAGAAGATAGAGATTTTTACGTCGTTCGGCAATTTGCCTATGTACACAGCTGCAGTAGGATTTCTTTCTTTCTGATCACGTTGCAATTGAGAGAGAGAGAGAGAGAGAGAGAGAGAGAGAGAGAGAGAGAGAGAGAGAGACTATATATATAGATAAAGACTAGGGATGCAGGCTACATGTAGAATTACATATTTACCTTTCTACATAACATATAATTTTCCGGGGTCAGCCTGCACAGTCCAATCAGACACCACAACTCCAACACAACTTTGACATAGTAGGAAATAGAAAGAACAAACTTTGAAGGGGGAAATAAGGGAAAATAAAACTCCACAGATACTACTTGTCAAATAGAAGCAAGCAGAATCCATAATCGTGATTGATCATTAATATTGAATTCAACCTATGCCTAATTCACTCCAAGACTCTGGGAATCCTGAAAGAGAAATTCAATTTAAGCATTAATATTACCAAGATGAAACTGTTCAAAGTTGTGAATGGAAGCTATACCTGTAGTTCTCTGATATGATCACAGCTCACAAGCATTTATCTTTACCATACTAGGTGCAAAGGACACAATTTTTGTGGGATGAAACAGACTAGAAAAAAGAAGGGGGAACAGAATTCGGTACATTAGTTTCACCCTGTTATTAGTTAGATAAAATTTTCAGTATCAAGAGGAAAATGACCAAAACCACCACCAACCATTCAGGGAAAACTCATGACATGTTTCGAGTCTTTCGACAATTCATAAAGTATTTACTCTTTTGTGAGAGAGTTTAATAACTGAAGTGTCAAATCATAAGAGACTTCAAAAGAGGAGGCACTTTCAGTACTTAATAGACACGTAACTAAAACAGTTTGATGTCTTAAATGGTAGGTGCTGATAGATTCTCATAGTCGAAATGTTAGGAAAAAAGAACATGAAGACTCCATATCAGCTCCTGATACCATTTTCAGAGTTCTCCACAATGGAATTTAAAAAAGAAAGAAAGATAAACTTGAATAATTTTTAAACTTAGGTTAAGGTTGCCAAATGCAACATTGTTCATTGTGATGCATCACATCAAATGAGATATCCATAATTAGTGAAACCATGCAAATTATAATGTGAATAAAGAAATAGCAGACACACATATGCAACCATTTCAAAATAGGTTAATCATTAAAAATAAAATAAAAATATTTTAAATGCACTTTTACATTACATATGTGCATATAATAATAGGTAAATAGCATTTACCTGCCACAATTTCAATCTCCTCCTGGGGAAAAAAAAAAGAAAGAGTTTCACCTTTACCGAAGCTATTATTAACATGTTACTGCTTTCCAAGCATCTTGCCGAGATCAATACAAACATTTTGTATTTCCTCATATAATTCTTCAAGAAAAATTGACTCATGACTTCTACAAAATCTTTTAATTAACAGACTCCTCATTTCTTCATACAGATATCTTATCTCCTTAAATCTTCTCCCCTTATGCAGCTTTTTTATTAGACCATTCACCAAATCTTTTTCAAAATTTCCTGGAAGAGATCCTAGAAAACAATGGGTAGCTTCTGAAAACTTTTTTGCTTTACAAAGACCGACAACCATAATAGTGTAGGTGATGATATCAGGATCAATTTTCTCCACATTCATCCTCGAGAACAAAAGCTGAGCTTCATCAATCGCACCATTTTGCAAACACCAATGGATCAAAGTGTTGTAGGTAACAATATTGGCAACAAATCTTCTACTGTTAAATATAAATTTTGCTTTCAGAAGCTTCCCACCCTTTCCAAGGCTATTAATCACAATATTGACAGTCCTGGTGTTTGGTGATATACCCTTCTTCAACATGTTAGTGAAAAGATTAAGAACCTCCAGCCAACTACCAATCTCTGAAAGCCTAACCATTAAAGTATTATAGCTTATTACACCAACACACAACTTTAGCTCAGTGCTCTTATCTAACACGCATTTAGCCTCCCAAATCTTGGAATCACAGCAAAGACAATCAATATAGATACCTAGAGAGATGTCGGTTGGCTCCAGTCCATTCACCTTCATAGTCTCTAAAACATCAATTGCTTCCTTCAGCCTTCCCCCTTTACAAAGACCATTCATATATATGGTAAAAGTAATCAAATTAGGCTTCCAATCCTTCAATCCACTTTCCTTTATAATCTCCTTAACTGCATCAAAATCTCTGACTTTGCAAAGTCCGTCAATCAATACATTGTAGGTCACAAAACTAGGAGAGCAACCACTATCCTCCATAATATCCAACACAATCTTTGCATCTTGGATTTTGCCCTCCAAGCAATAACCATGTACAATGGGAGTATAAGTATGCACAGTAGGAGAACAATTGTTTTTCAACATAATTTCAAAAATATTCCATGCTTCATCGACTCTTCCCATTTGACAAAGACCCATGATCAATATTGAGTAAGTGGTTGAATCGGGCTTATAGCCACATTTCATCATACTCTCAATCACCTTATAAGCCAAAGCCAACTGCCTCGAACTGCAATACATCTTAACAAGAATGTTGTATGATGACACATTGGGCAAAATGCCCAATGTGATAACTTCTTTAAAGACCACTCTAGCTTCTCTCGGGCGGTTAGCCTTCACAAAAGCATTCATAACCGTGTTGTAACATAGAACATTAGGCTTACAATTGGATTGGTTCATCTCTTGCAACAATCTGACTACTTCATTAACCTTGCCGGCTACAGTTAAAGCCTTCATCATTTTGTTATAAGCATATGGAGGTCGCCAAAGATTGGGCTCTGCACCAATTTCCTTGACTGACAAATGGGTTTCTCTGAATGAATCCACTTCCTCATCTGAAGTAATTCTCTCATGACTGGAATTATTCTCCTCAGGCAACGCCGTAGATACTTTCTCCTCATCGTGGCAATCCTGATGTAATCTAAATAAATTTGCTACTGCATTTGAAAACCTTGAGGTAATATCTTTATCACTGCCCAAATCTTTCATAGGTTTAAGGCTATAAATCTTCTTCTCATCCTCATCGGACGATTCTCTGAGTGGGCCAGCTATCGACACAAACCTCCGGTTTAGTTCGCCGCACATTGTGTAAGCACTGATGGGTTTGAAGAGTTGAGTGCTCTTGTGAGCGATATTGGCGGCAGGCCCAACTTAAAGCGAGCGAGTAGAGGAACGGCGTCTATAGGGAATTTTATCGAACAGTTGGTGAGCAGCTTCGCTAACCAGTAACATGAGATAAAAAGGTGAGATTTTTAAGAGATAAGAGGCAAAAGTGAGCTCTTGAAAGCGAATTTTGTGCAGAAAGGAGGAAGAAAAGATTGAAAGACTGCATCAATAAACAACTTTTATAGTATCTGGCATCAATTTCTTCTTCCCTCTCTTTTTCTTCAGCTTTAAACTCGTGTAACTCATCTTATGAGATAAAATGAGAGATTTTTAAGCGATAATTGGGTAAAAAGAAGCTAATTTGATGTTGTCAAAGCAAAATTGTGTGCTGAGAGCGCCAATTCACAACTTTTTCGGGCTTTTGGTATCAATCTACTTCTATTTAGCCCCCATAGTTATCGGGTACTCTCAAATGTTAGCGTTACACGACCCCTATTGAGCGCTATATATACGGGTGGCAAAAGTTCAGTATAAATCCCTAAGGTGCCGTTTGGCAAGGGAATTAAGAGAGAAGGGTTATCTTGGTTAACCCATCTTTAGGGGTTAAAAATAATTAAATTCTGTTTGGATTGAATGTTTAAGATGAAGGGTTAATTTTATTGTGTTTGGTAAACAAAGAAGGGTTAAGAACCTACTTTTATCAAAATATCAATTTTACCCTTATTGAATCTAGAAAACATTCTACTAAATATCACATTGAATTAATTGAACATCCATATTGAGAAAAATGGCATCATTACCGTATTGTTTAATTAATTTATCATGAAATGATGAATAAATTAAAGTCTAAAAAGATAATAGCTTATATTAATTTTGATTTATGTATATTTAATGATACAAAACATCTCATGGGGTTTAAGACTTTTGTAAATTTTAAATAGAGATGAAATCGGCACAACTTGGTCCACATGTCTTTTAGTTTGTCCAACCAAGATGGGCAATCATAAAACATGAGTATCTTTGAATCTATCCTGAACTGCCATAGTAAAATCTTCAATTCTCCCTTAAGTAATGTAGGAGATTCATTAGTAATGCTGAATACTGATGAACACAAATAAAAGGAATTACTGGTCTAGCAACATTACACCTATTAGGAAAATTTTGGCCAACACATGAACAGTTATCAGTAATCTCACTCAATTTACATATAAGCAAGTTACAGAATGCAATGTATTAATTTGGTACTATCAATACAAAACTGACTCGTATGAATCATCTCAATCCATTGATTTATCTCCAGTTGTAGCTCATGATTCCCTGTTGCCTCCCCTTTCTAATCCAAATCATTAATTCTCTATGGATTGCCTTATAGACCTGCATCCTGATCGCTCGAACACAGGCACATAATAAAGATTAGTTAATGTAGTTGTTCCATTTTTCAATGTGGATATATTTCTCAGAACATTATGAAGTAAATAAATATAATTGAGAAATTATAAAAGCTTACGGTTCTTACTTTAAAACTTCGGAGATGACATCGGAATGTGCTGGTCGACGGAGAAGAATCTGAAAATGCATTGGCTTCAAGGGATCGAACTCTATACCTCTCAAGGTATATAGTACTACAACAGAGATTATAAACACATAAGATGAAAACCATGAGGAATCATTACTAACTAAACACTTCAAAACTGACTAATTATGTTTTGCTAAATCCTCTCTAGCTTACTATTCTCTATCATTTTTCTTCAGTGTTCAAATTCCTTCTTATAGATGATTCATTTGACAGTTGTAGCCTAGGAGGATCAGTAGCCAGATATATCGTAATCATACCAACTTTTCATGATGCGTCGCATTTGTAAGTAGAGATATTCCACATTCACGTATACATCAAATACGATGCATGTGTAACGGGAGATTCATGCATATAATTTTTGGTAGACATTTCTTCCTATATGTCTAGATGCAACCCTCTTGAGATAAATTCTAGGTTAGTGCATTTGAGCAAGTGAATATCGAAATGCATTAAGATTTCGAGAAATTTCTTGATTGTTTGTGCTCCTTCTTCAATTATTCTTTGCGTAGTTTGGAGTGACTTGGGCATTCTAAGATCACAGGATTTTCATGAGATTGTGTAATATGTTTTTGTGTACGATTGAAACATACTACAAACTTCATTTCATAGAAACTACACTTTAGTCAACATACTTGAAAATACACTTGCAGATGATGATCCTTGCTGCTTAAAACTGAAAAAATCATTAATTATGTATACATTGAAATAAAACTAAATGACCTCAAGCACACTATACAATGCAATTTCTATTTCACAAAAAATTGCCATTTGGCATGCACCCCTTACTCTCTAGCCAAAATTAAAAAAATTCAGGCTGACACATGGCATTCTCTAATTTAAAGAGTTTTAATCTAAACTAATAAAAATTAAATATAATCAACATATATGGAAAACACTTATAAATATTTTTGAATTTGAATTTCCTATAATTTTAAAATATCAAACTACCATAATTATCTTTTATTACTATATAAAACCACCCAAAATAATCTTCTGTTACTATATTTAGAGAAATCCCAATACATATGATAGAAATTTCAAATATTTAAAGCCATTGTTAGGAGTAAATTTTGAAAATATCAAAATAACTTAAAAATCCCATTTTACAGATAAAAATCAACCAAAATTTCTAAAATAACTAGAAAAAATAACTACTCTAAATCACTCGAAATAATAACTATATAACAAAATCTAATCAAATCAAGATATTATTTAAATGTAGTAATAAACTGGTTAAAATTTTTAAAATCTATAATATCGGTTAATAAATATTCCTAAATATTAGTTTCACGTTTTCTTCCTCCAGAATCGCCGATCCCACATTTACGATATTCCTCTCCCGTTTCTTCCCATTCTCAATCATACGTATCAATTTTAATTTTTTAATTTATTAATAATTGCATTTATTTAAGTTTTTTTTATCATAATTCTTGCATTTTTACCTTATTTGTATTAGTTTGTTTAATTCATGATCTTTAACTTTTATTTTATTATGTTGATTTAATTTGATTATTTGGTTTTTCATCAATAGATTTTATTCGACCACGATATCATCCATGGTTTCTTCTTTGGAGGGCTGCTAGCAGGATCCCAAATATGGGACCGCCTTATGGGACGGCTGACGTAGAGGGTCGAGCTGGAAAATTTTAATGAACTGGAGAAATGAATCAGCAAAGATAATAATGCCGGGAAAGGGCATTTTAGTAACGAACTATCTTCTCCTCTGAAAAAGGCAAGTTGCCATTGTTATCCCAAAAAAAACAAACTCCAACAGAACGGCTTCCAAATTTCTATGCACAAACCCAAAGGCAAAGCTTCTCATCCGGCAAGCGGCGGAGAATTCATATATCTCCTCACTCGTCGACATGTCCAGAAAGGTCTTAGCCGGATAGGCTCCAAACGCCGCAGTAGATGCTCAAGGAGCTCGCCGAATGGAGCACGCAGGTTAGGGCTTTGGAGATTTTGCCCCTGCTTCTCTCATGGGTTCCCTTACCTTCTCCGTGAGCTCACCAATTTCTCACCAAGTCATGAAATTATTTGTTGATGATTGGTTTCTAGGGTTTAATTTTGGGTTTAGTGGATGAGGACTTGTTCTGAAGCATACCAAATAATTGGAATTAGTGATCTCTTTAATCGATTTGATTGCAGAAATTTAGCGTATAGTTTACAAATTTCTTATTTTGTTGCAAAAAAACCCCAAGCTGCCATGGAATCCAAGCTCTTCTTGCAATGCATCTTCTTGGCATCTGCTACGAACAAGGATATTTAATTGGAGGCACTCATCTTGCAGGCAACGTTGATCCCTCTGGCTAATGTCGCCGGCAATGTCGATTCCTGTTTTCATGCTGTCGGCCTCGTGAACCTCTCGTGCTTATGCTGCGGGAAACCCCAATACCCTGTGCTCGCAACGGCATATCAAGTTGCCACCGGCCATGCTTTCATCGTCATTGACGTCGCGGTTGTTGTGGTGTTGCCGCCGCTATCAGTAACGCCTCAATGCTCCATCCTATTAATGTTGTGGATGACTCGCTAACTGTGTCGCGATAAAATTGTTCATGTCTACCTGTAAATATTTTTTGTTTGGATTCATATTATTTGATTGCTATTGAGATTGTTGTTGATTTATTTTTCTTGCGACAGTGTCTGGGTCTGAATTTGGTGATGTTAGATTTGATTGTTGTCAAAGTTGAAGGGGTTTCTTGCTATTGAGATTGTTGTAATTACCTTGATTCTACATGAAACATGGTTGTTGGAAAGGGAACGAATAGCCATTGGTAAATTTTGTGCTTACTTCTGTGCTTCATTCACCTATACCTGATAAATTTCAAAACTCGGTTGATAGCCTTAGGTGATTGTGAGTCTTTTTGTGGTGAGATTTTGTAACTAGATGTTCTGGTATTTATTTGTTTCCTGATGTAATCTCAATCAGGTATGCTTGATAAAACCATGTAGTTAATGCTTACTCAGCAAAGGAGAGTATTTTCCATTGACCAAAATGAAGAAGATGTTAAATTAACAGCAATCACAACTGCAAGTATGTTTTGTAAACCTATAAAAACAAATGAAAACATTAAAATGCGATAATAAGTAAACCATGATGTTTAAACTAGTCTCGAGAGCCAAGTTGAGCAAACATAATCACAACAGCAAGCAAATTCAATAACTCGCAAAAACAGATGAAAACACAAAAGTGCAATAAGTAACCAGATGTTCGAACAAGTCTCCATAGCCAAGTTATATATAAAAACACTTTCAATTGACAAATAAACAAGACCTTCAATATAGTTCTATTCGAAGTTATATCAATCCATGACAAGTAAGAAGTCGTGTTTCCGTGCTTCTATTTCTTTTAAAGCTGCTCCATTTCGATCTCAGTTTCATCAATAAGTTCCATTTAAACTTTGGGATCGTCATTTGCGACCTTCATTAATGATGACAAATTGTTAGTATCAAAAAAAATGTACAACAATATTGTAAGCTGTTGGTGTTCATTCTTACTTGAGGAAAACTATGAAAGTTCTGCGGACAAAACCCGCCCTGGTTATTAGCATGAAAACTAGGTGAGTTGGATAAACATGCTCCTCCAATCCAAAAGAAGAATTTTCAGATTTACGATAATAAAAATTAAATTTTAAAATAAAAAGAAACATTAGTATTGACTACATACCTGCAACAATGGAGGAAAAGACTTTAACATTTCATGATGACTACCAAATGTAGGCTGATAAAATGATCCCGACGACATTAATTACATGCAAATAAAAAACATGAATTATAAAGTACTAGATATTGTGATGTAGATAAAAATGAATAGTACCCAATTTGGAAAATGTATCTGTTGGTGACTTAAGATTTCATTATTATTAACCATAGGCATATTGTTTGGACGAACCTAGCCATATAACTATGGAAGATATGTCAAAAAATTTTGATATGAAATATTTAATGTTATAAACAATTAAACTTGTACCATATGAATTGAACTCCAATTTAACATTGGATTGTCCAAGGTTGCTCGTTGATTGTCAGCCTTTGGAAGCATTCTTGATTGAAGTTGTTCCTGCAAAAAATAAAATAATTTTTTTTAAACTTACAAAAAGAACATATGATTCTGATAACCATAAATGGCAGAATAGAAATGAAACCATGTGATACATATAGAATTTACTGGAGGTACACTAGAATTTTTAGTTTCAAATTTTGTGTTCGTTTAGAAACATGTAGAGTAGAAAATTAATTAGTATAGAATAAATATTGGTTAAAAAACTTACAGAATAGAGTATGATTATTTATTTACCCTTTTCTTCTTCTTGATATTTTGATCGATTGCAGATATCTTTCTTTTCTCTACTGGACGACCTTTGCTTTTTTACATGCACCGGATCACCAACTGCTGTTTCCCTTATATTCGGAGACTGTGACAATTTTGAATCATCCATTGCTTGCTTTCTTGCATCATTTAGACTATTCATTACATAATGAAATTTATTCTCAGATGAAGCTCCTATCTCAGCAAATATAGCGCAACTCTTTTGTATAGCATTATAACAATCAACTGCTCCAGTAGGCATTACATTAAAAGTTGTTGATGTATATAATCACAGTCACTAACCTCGGACGAGTTTAGCTTTTAAGAGAGCGAGTCCTCTCCTAAGCCCACCGACAAGGACTGGATCAAGGGGCTCGCCACAGCAGAAAAGAGGGACCTGTGGAAGAGGCGGAGTTGGGATCTCCGGTGGTTCCTCCGACGGTCAAGTTAGTGAAGGGGAAGAGGATCTAATGGAGCAGGAATTCACTCAGAAAAGATTACTTACTTGGCTCGCTGTTTCCGTTGCTATTTAAACCTAGGGTTGAGGGGTATTTTCGCCTTTCCACCTGTTAAGGATCCATCGATGAGTCACTCTCTTCCACGCAGTGGGTCGCTGGTCGCTGCTTTGTCCGCTATGGGCCGGCCTTTACAGTGTCAAATTGTGGGTAATTTGAGGGTCTCAGATGGTCCGCTCGCCATTAATGGATGGGATTGACTACGTCAGAGTCGCATGGGTCCGAGGTGCCTTAAATACCGCGGAGAGACGGGAGTTAAGGGGCTATCAGTGCATTTAATACAATGTTGATGGGCTCGAGTACCGCATAACCGTCGCTTGAGCGGAGGGAGCCACTCGTGATGAGGTAGGGGAGCCGAGGTCGGTGGCCGACTCGCCGCCTTTGGGACGCCCTTGAGGCAATCAACCGAAAAGGACGACCAGGTCGCCGCATCGCCCCGCAGGACGGTAGCCGGTGAAGGGGTCTAAATTCGCCGCATTGTTGGGAGAGGCCGACGATCGGGTTGGATGGGGCTATAATGGGTGACGGGTTGGGAGGACGACTAGCTCCGCCAAGGCCGTCCGGCGCATCAGTGGTCGGGAGGTGATAGCTGGTCGTGCTCACGCCGTCCGGCGGACGAAGCGACGGAATAGCCTCAAGGAGTCAACCGCGTATGGACGCATCGTTACCGCTTCGGCCGCCCGCGAGAGAGTTGTTGATGGGCCGATTTGCACCGCTCTCGTGGTTGGCTATGATGACAGCTTGTTCATTGGACCATGACGGGTCGACAAGCCGCCACCTTGTGTGCTCCGAGCGGGCTCACGCCTGCTGCTGACAGGAAGTGTTTATCCGTCGGGCTTGGTTTTCTCCTTAAATCACCGGGTTAGTGGTTATGACCATAACAGTTGGCCCCTTTCGCTGGAGTCGGTTGGAAACGAGTCCAAGTGAAATGAGTAGCGAGCCTTGGCCGAGAGAGCTCCGAGGGGTTCAATGTCTCATCGATGGGACGCGGACTGATGTCACCGAAGCGCTTCCTGGCCATTACGCTTTACCGGTTATGAGTGGGTCTCCGAATAGGCGGTTGTTCGCCTCCGGCGTTTCGGGCTTAATCCTCTTCGCTGATCGCAAGAAGGTGTGGTGTCGTGGGTCCCATCATATAAATACGGAGTGGTGAGGGAAGAGGGCATCCGCTTCCTCCTCAACCACGATTCGGCGATTCTCCAATGAGCTTAAACAGATCCAGATGGATTCCGACGCCATAAGCAGCCTTGATGAGTTTCGCTCGGTTACTCAGCGCAGATGAAGTCTTTGCGCCAAGTTTGACATTCAAGAGTTACAAGTTGGAGGCTCCGCAAATCATCTCCTGCTGTACCACGCGGAACGAGGGCTCCTTCAGATCTCAAGCACTTGAGGCGACCTTCTACCGCCATCGCATCCCTTTCTCCGAAAAGTGTTTGATGAGCTAGGTGTGTCTCCAGTGAAAATGACGCCAAACTCGATAGCCATATTGGTCGGCTTCACCGCCATCCGCCGGCTTTCGATTCGCCGACGATGAGTGGCCGAGCCATCCGGTCGGCATTACCGCCCGTAAGACGCCGCGATTACTATCTTCGCATGTCGGAGAATTCAAGGTTGTTCTTGATCCGCCCAAATCGATCAAAGGGTGGAAAGATAGGTTCGCTCGGTCACCGGGACGCACTCAACTTAGGTGCTGCCTTGGCCGAGATCGAAGAGAAACCCCGAGCCTAAACCTTTGTCGGCCAAGCACGCCGTGAGCCGAGCAGATCCTTCAATACACGGGCCACGCATAATGGACGCTTTGCTTGACAAACCGCCTTGCGCTCCATGGGATTTCGCCCACCCTCCCGCCCTTCCGGATGAAGCGAGGGCTCATAACGCGACTTCGGGGATAATTGGGAGAGCCGCCGAGGGTCGAGCCTACTTCGATGAGGAGTTCCTTGAAGAACCCGGAGGGGTTAGCTCGCCGGCTAAATGGCGCCGATGCGAAGTCGCCTTTGAGGGGGTTCGCCTCACCGGAAGGAGGCGAGAGGGCCGACGGGGACGCACTGCTATGGGATGCGAGCGATACCCAGGGTGTCGCCTGGGTGGCGGCACGGCACGGAGGACTCGGCAGAAGAAGACCAGCCGTGGCCCCCGAGGTGCTAGACGGGTGGGAGAGAGTGTGGAGCATCCGATAGAAGAGGAGTTATTAGAATCAGAGGAACGAGAGGACGACCGACTATCTACGAGGCGGGGAGGAGGTCGGATCCCGAGCCACGGGTGTAGCCCCTGAAGCTATGCCGGGGGAGACTCCCGTGGGGGGCGGTACACCACGGGGGAGTGATGCAGAGCCGAGACGCGGGTCGCCACTGGCTAGCCACCGCCGAGAAGGAGGCGGCGGGCCGGGGCGCAGCTTTATTCCCGGGGTGGCCTTCTCGCTATTACACGGCCGAGGTCGGTGGGGATTGGAGTAAGGTGTGTGACTCGATGATGGGAACGCTCTCCCCTGTCGGACGTTATGAAGGGGAGCCCGACGCGGAGCACGGTGATAGGCCGGCATGTCATTTGGACGCCCGCCGCAAGATAAGGTCGAAGCCATATACGGGAAAGGCGAGAGCAGCTTTAGCTTGCCCGGGACGTGGAGATTTTGAAACCGATTCCCGATGTCGGCCTGCATGTGATCCTGCGGAGTTATCTGGCTAGGGGCTGTTTGGTGGAGGAAGACTGCTCGGCCGGCCGCCGTGGCCACCAAGCCTATGAAAGGCTTCAAAGAAGCATCTACCTTCCGAGGTCGGCTCCAAACAGGATCTTGACTGAAGTTATCAAGGAACTTTCACTAGGCAAGCCGAGCTCGATGACCGGGCGGCGGAAACGGGGTTAAGGACCAGTCATTACGGGACTTAAAGCGTCCGGTGAGAGAATGCAGGCTGAGATTGGAGAACTTCGGCAGCGGCTTCAGAACGGTAGGGGACGACCTGGGTCGTCCGACGAAGTTTATAGAGAGCGCGACTTGGCGATGGCGCAGTCGCGCCGAGAGGCGTGTTGCGCGAAGACGCCAAGGCTCGGGCCATGGAGGAATCGGTCGCCCGTGAACAGCTAGCGAGGGAGTGTGCTCAACTTAAGGAATCCTTGAATAGGGCGGAGGAAAGGGCGAGATACTTGGAGTCGCGTGAGTATCGGTCGTCCCTGAGAGAGGAAAGCCGACCGGCCATCATCGAAGAATACCGACAGAGTACACTGGGGAAGGTTGAAGTCGCTCTGGCCTGCAAGGCGGGTAGCGATTTCATGGTTAAGCAACTACCGCCCGAGTATCAGGGTGTCCCAGGTCGGCTTCGATATCCTCCGGGTATAGCCGGCCAGATAGACCTCCTCTCAAGATTTGAGGCGGTGGGGGCAGGCTACGACCTAGGTGACGACGACGCCGAGGAGGGAGAGGAGGACGGATCATCAAGTGATGGTTCTTCGGGTGAGGCCGACTCGGGTCAGTAGCTTAGGTCTTAGGCACTCGTTTGTAATGTAATTGGCGGTGTGTATAGTTTGTACTCGTTATCAAATAAATGAGCAGCAAGAGTTTTTCCATTCTCGTTGTGTTTTGTGTTGCTTTCTATGGCTGAGGCGATTCGGTGGATTGTCTGGTGGGATGTCGTGACTTGATCGCCTCTCGCCACCGGGTCGGGTATGGCCGTCCGTAAGATGGTTGACCCGGTAGTTGAGTCGGCTCGAGATTACTTGTTCTCGTCTCGTTAGTTCACCGGGCCGCCGAGTGGAGCCGCCCCGCCTCGACAAATAACGGATTTAGTTTTCTAGGCACAACAGGAGGCGCTATCAGGAGATAAGGCTTGACGTCAGCGGTACTTTTGCCGTCAAAGGCGCTCGAATTTCGAGCTTAAGAGACGTGGGTCATAAAGGTGGGCTTTTCAATTTTCAAGAGGCGTTCGATCTTGGGCCAATCCCTACCGTTGATTCGGCGCTTCATGGATAGACACGCATGCTGGGTGTCTATATATACCCTTATCCTATTTGGGGATTTCTTTTACACTCTCTAAAGACTGGCTCCTCTTTCTCCTTAAACTCGAAGCGCTTTAAAGTTTTCGCCATGGTCGCTTCTACCTCCTGCTGATGTGATTGCCAAGCTCAAGTCTTGGCAATGGGCGAGAGGAGGACCCGAGGGGATCCATGAGAGGTACGATCTCCCTGAGAATTCACGCTTTCCCCGAAGGATAGCTATTGTTGATCATAGCTGATAAGTTACCTCTATACATGGCGATTTGGACAACGGATTGCCTTGTTCGGCATTCGTGAAGAGGTCGCGGCGAAGCTTGGGTGTCCCCGATGCTATTCCCCAACGCCATTGCTACGATAATGGCATTTTGGTGATCCGTCACCGAGTGAAGGTGGTGCCGACTTCTTCGGCAATCTCGCCACGGTGAGGGCTTAATTAAGAAGGACGCCACTTTTTCGTATGTGGGTGGTCGATTTGTCGATATCCCGGATTCGAATAAGGACCGGAAGAACAAGTTTGTTTGCTTTCGGCGCCGACGCCTTTGGCTTGTCGCTCGTGGTCGGAAATCAACAAGGACGGCTCAAGAACCTTCCCTCTCGCCGATGAGAAGCGACCTTGACAAATTTCGCCATTATTTGGGATCCCTAAGGGCTATAACCTGTTTGACAATGCTTCACGAGAGCCGCGGGCTGTCTTTTTCGTCCGACCGAATCGAGGTCGACAAGGAAAGGGAGAAAGAGTTGCTAGAGGCGCCCCTCGGTTGAAGATCCCACAAGTGGGGTCCCACCACAAAAGCTAATGAGCCGCAACTCCCCGTAAAAGGTCGTGGAGGATCGCCACGCGAGGCGCAGCAGTGGAGGAGAGGTTCGACGAAGTTGGCGCCTATGTTGCAGTGAAGAGGGTCCTTCCCGCCCGGGGCCGACACCCAAAGAAGAAGAAGAGGAAGACGAAAAGTCGGTGGTGTCGACTCAAGGGACCACCGGGGTGGTTCTCGAACACCGAGGGCATCACGGGAACTCCCAATCGCCGGGAGAGTCGCCTCTCGAAGTCCTCTCCCTTGCCTCATCCTCGGGCGAGGCCAGATTCGAGGGGAGTCATGGCCCCCGTGCCGGGCGGTTCCCCGGCCAAGCAGAGGGTCGCCACGGTGATCAAGGGGTCCCCGGCCACCAAATAGTGGAGACGTCCTCCGATGCTCGGCCAGAGGTCGGGGAAGGAGGCGGTCGTCTCAGACGACTCGGCTTCGGAGCCGGACTTCTTGAGCTTATTCAAGGACCTGGGCATAGAGCTTTTCATCACCGGATTGCCGGGCGGGCGGTTCGAGGTGGAAAGAGTCACATCCCAGCTTATCGGCGATCGTGGGAAGGGTACTCAAGAGAGGAACCCTCCCAGAGCGCATGTGTTCGCCCCCCACCATTCCCTCCACAAAGAGGGTACGGTGCTTCTCTCTGGGTGGGGGCAGCTCGTCGCTTCGGAGCAGTTCTCCCTCCCCTACGATAGGGAGCTTCTTGAGGAGACACCTTCGACCGGCCTCCGATTAGCCCTCTTGAGTTACCAAACTCGAGGGGCCTTGGTCGGGGAGGAGCTTTTCAACCGGCTGTCATGCACGATGAGAGTGGCCGGCAACTTGGCGGAGAGGCTTGTTGCAGAGAAGGGACGCCGAGAAGAAGTGGAGAAGAGGGTGGCCGCCCTGGAGGCGGAGAAGGCGGAGGTCGGCGCCAAATGGCGCGTTGAATCGGAGGCCCAGCAATCTACGATCGCTAACCTCCAAACTCATCATTCGAAGCAGGCGGCCGCCATTGATAAGTTGAAGGAAGAGGTCGCCCAGCTGAAGAGGACGGTTGAAGGCTCCGAGAGGGAGATCGAGGAGTGGAAGGCTCAAGTCGGGGGGTTGGAGAACGAACTGGGGGCAGCGAGACTCGAGGGTCAGAATTTGCGGGTCGCCCTGGATGAGTCGAAAGCAGCTCATCGATCGGTCTCGGACGACGCCCGGTCGATCGAGGCCCGACTTAAATTTGTGACGTCGGAGGAAGGCAAGAAGGAGGTCCTTGAAGAGTACCGGCAAGGGCCTATGGGGAAAGTGGAGTTGTCCCTGGCCGTCAAAGTGGGCTACGACTACTTAAAAGCCCAACTTCCTTCGGACGCTCTCTTGACATTGAGCCTTGCATATCCTCCCAGGGTGGAAAGTTCCCTACGCGTTCTGCAAGGCCTGGAAGCCAGGGGGGCAGGGGTGCAACTTAGTGCCGAGGACAACCCCGAGGAGGATGAGGACGACGAGGAAGATGAGGGTGAAGACGGAGAGGAGGGAGACGGCGGCGAGGGAGGAGATTAGGTCGCCTTAACATTCTATTTATTCTCCTTATTTGGTTTTGGCCGGAAAAGCATTGTGTACTTGTAATACATTTCGCCTATGAATGAAACTTAGTTTGTGTTATCTTATGCCAAACTCTTTCCCCCCTTCGCCCCCCCTTTTTTTTTGATGCCCTTATGTAGGCTTTGTGGCAACAGCGACTTTGGCCTAGACGGCCGTCTAGGGTTCGTATGACAGGGCAAATGGGTCGAGCGATGATCATAGCTCAGTTGGCCTGATTGGTAACTTCGCGCCCAATTGGTGGTCGGGCCTAGGTGAGTCGGGCCGACCACTGGGTGGTATGGTCACGACGGCCGCGAGGGGGCCAGTCACTTCTCGAAAGTGGAGTGCGCATATCGCCGGGCCGCCCCTAATTGCTGACTTTTAGGCTTCTGGGATGGGCGGTGGGTCTCATTTAAAATAAAGAGGCGTTTCGGCGGTTTTCGAGGCGCGATTCGCCCTCGTGGATTTCTCGAGGCGACGCCGAAGTTCCGCTGCCTTTAATTTCTTTCCGCTGATCACGAGGAGGTCTAGCATTTATGGGCTTCATATAAATAGGGAGGAGTCAACCATTTATGGGCTTCATATAAATAGGGAGGAGTCAACTACTCCCCTGGTTCTCGTAGGTTGGCGATCGGTTTTGGCTCGACGCCATTTTAAGGTCTCAAACCGAGCGCCGAAGTTTCACGAAAGATGGTTGGGCGTGGAGGTGGGTTCTCTCCTGGTCCGCCACCTCCGGGTTTCACCGAGCCGGGCGTAGTTCCGATCATTTATGAAGAAGGGGGGAGATCCCTTTGTTTGCACCTGGTGATAGGGGCGTGCTTCCTCGTCGCCCCTGCGTTCATTTCAGTGAGGAATAGCTGGAGCGCCGCGTGTTTCTCCGAGGAAGAGTGGCCTTGTTTGCATCCATGGGTTCCGGGCTATTGTGCTGATATGAAACCATGGGGGCGATGCTTGCCCCCATGGTGCCCTTTCATTAACTTCTGCAACTATTGCGGTGCCTCCTTCCTCAAGGGAGCACTAGCATGAGCGCCAAGGCGAGCAGAGGGGACGACGAAAGAAAGAAAAGAAGTTGAAGAGTAACGACTGGAATGTCTGTTTGGACTTGTGTGTTTTTTTTTTTGCAGACCATTGTAAATTTTTTGCTTGGAATATCAATAAAAGGTCGGGTGCCTAGGACTTACGTGGTTTAGGTCTTTTTCGGCAATGACCGCTTTTAAGGCAAAGAGCAAGCCCGAAGTCGGCCCCCGGAGCCGACGACCAAGAGGACGACCGCCAGAGGGTCGGGTGCCTAGGACTTACGTGGCGCCTAGGTCTTTTTTCGCGCTGCGGCTTCCTCCGGGGTTGGTGAGCGAGCGTCGGGGGCCTTGGCTCGACCTATCGAGGATGGATGACCCGACCTTCGCTGGGCGGACAGGGCTCGTTTCTTTAGCGGAAAGGGCAAGATCACCCGTCGCGACCAAGCGAGAAGAGTTCCTTGACTCGGCTAAACGAGAAGAGTTTCTTGACTCGGTTTAGCGAGAAGGGTTTCTTGACTCTACTCAGCGGACGGGGTCAGCTTGTCCCGATCCCGGCCAGAAAATTGCCCTGACTCAGCCCGCGTGGTCGGGTTCATCTAACTCGAGTAGTGAGTCAAGGGGCCGAGCTACGCTGCGGAGGGGTTGATTGGCGTTGGATTCGGCCGAGCAGTAATTTCGACGTTTCTTGCATAACTTATGACAAGCAACAATAATTAGAGGCAGAGTACTGAATTGCATTTGGGAAGGAATGAACTGAATTTACAACACTAAGCTATTGAAAAAACTTCCTGAGGTGCTCTATGTTCCAGGGGTGTTGTAGGACTCTCCCATCGGGGCTTCTGAGTCGGTATGTTCCAGGGCGTGGTTCTTCAAGGATGGTGTAGGGCCCCTCCCAATTAGGCGCCAACTTGCCACGCTTGGTGTCCTTGTCGAAGACCGCCTTCCTCAGCACTAGGTCACCGACTTGGAATCTCATCGGTCGGACTTTGCTGTTGTAGTATCGGGCGATCCGTTGCTGATTGACGACTTGTCTGCGCAGAGCGGTCACCCGGATCTCCTCCACCAGGTCCAGCTGTCCTCGAAGACCATTGGAATTTGCTTCCTCATCGAAGTGTTGGAGTCGGATGGTGGGCATGCCGACCTCCACTGGGGTTACTGCCTCTGCTCCATAAGTTAGCATGAATGGGGTTTCTCCAGTTGAACTCTTGTGGGTTGTCCTGTATGACCATAAGATGCTTGGTAATTCTTCGACCCAATTGCCGACTGCTCGGTCAACCCTCTTCTTCAGAGCCTGGAGGATGTACTTATTAGCGGCTTCTGCCAGCCCGTTGCACTTGGGGTGGGCTACCGAAGCGAACTTGAGCTTGATCCCCCATTCTTCACAAAATCTTGGAACCCCCGCCGAATTGGGTGCCGTTGTCGGTGATGAATGAGCGGGGACGAACCGGTGATACGATCGACTTCCGCCAAGTCGGTGATGTTGTTTTCGATCCTCGCCAAAGGCTGGCTTCAATCCATTTGGTGAAGTAGTCGATGGCGACTATCGTGAACTTGCGCCGCCTCGGCAAGGGGAGCGGCCCCAAGATATCCAAATCCCCATTGGGCAAATGGAAGGGGCAAGAGTCGCCTGCCGGCGGGCGGAATCTCGCTAAGAGTTGACACTTTTCGAGACCGAGACGAGACGCCGAGTCGGCCACAATGGTCGGCCAAGAATATCCTTGGCGATGATCTTTGGCGCAGAGTTCTCGCCCTAGATGGTTGCCGCAGTGCCTTCATGGATTTCCTCAAAACATAATCGCCTTTGGCCGGTCGGCACCGGTAGGGTCCCACTACCGCTAGATAGGACACCCGGTAGAGCCGGCCGCCAACCATGAGGTAGCGGCGGCGTTCTCGCGAAACTCTTTGCTTCGCCGAAGTCGGTAGGTAAGGAGCCTACCATCAAGAATTGATGATGGGGTCCATCCACAGCTTCATGGGGTATCCATTTGCATGATGTCCGAGGGGGTCCCGCGATGCGGGATGCGGAGCGTGTCGGCGAGGATGGGTCCGAGTCGCTCCAGCGCCGGTTGATGCGAAGCCGACAAGGCCCCGGCCGCAAGGGGCGCGGGAACTTGGACGATTTTGAAGTTGGCTAAGCGGGTAACGTGTCCTTGACAAACTTCGTGCATCGAGCCATCCTCTTATCTTTGGCAGCAGCATTTGCCGCTAACCCGATGAACCACCAGCTGAGAATCGGCCAACACGCCTCGCCTTTGGTCGCGTAGCCCGCAGCCGCCAGAATGAGGGCTTCAGATTCGGCCTCATTGTTCGAGGCGGGAACTTGAAGGCGATGGATCGCTTCAGGATCGCTCTCGGCCGGCAGGATGATGCCGCTCCGCCCCCGCTTCACCGAGGATCCATCCACTTTCACTCCCACCACGCAGGCGACTTCGTGGGAGTCGCCTCTAGGCTCGACACGTGGGGATGCCGTTGTTTTCCCCTTTGGGGTGCGGGCTGAGCAGGACAAATGAGGTCGCCCGTTCGCCATCTGGCGAGGTGGATTCTATGAGGAAGTCGGCCAACGCTTGCGCCTTAATGGTGGTCCTGTGCTCGAATTGTACGTCATATTCTTTGAGTTCGATCGACCACGCAACCATCCTCCCAGACGTGGTGGGACTCCCTAGGATTTCTTCATCTGGGAGGCTCGTCCGCACGATGATAGGGTGTGCTTGAGTACGGGCGCAGCCTCATGAGCCATAGTGATGAGGGCGAAGGATGCTTTCAACCGTGGGTAGTTCTGGCCTCTCAAGATCCGGTGACATAGTAGGCCGGGCTCGATGTGGTTTCTTCTCTAACAAGCGCCGAGCTCACCGCCTGTGAGACGGCCAAGTATAGGTACTGTGGTTTCCTTCCACCGTTGGCTCAAGAGCGGTTTGGTGCTCGACACGCTTTGAGTTCTCTCTGGCGGCGCGAAGACTTCGGGTCCACTCCAACTTCCTCTTGGGGTCCTTGGTCCCTCTGAGTATTTTGAAGAAAGGAAGGCTTCTCTACCGACTTGAAGTTTCCAAGGCGGCTATCTTTCCATTGAGCTCCTGAATGTCCTTCATGGTGCGCGGTTCCGGGAGTCGCTCGATGGCTTCTATCTTCTCCGGGTTGATCTCGATCCCCCTTTGGGTGATCATAAATCCCAGAAATTTTCCCGATTGCACTCCAAAAGCGCACTTAGTCGGGTTGAGCTTCATAATGGTAGCGCCGGTGCGGGCGGTTTCTCCAAGTCAGAATGTGGGCGGTCATGAAGTCTCGACTTCACCAAGATGTCGCCCACATAGGCCTCCACATTGCGGCCGAAGTTGATTCAAGATCTTGTTGACCAGTCTTTGATATGTTGCGCCAGCGTTCTTGAGACCAAAAGGCATTACTTTGTAGCAAAAGGTTCCCCGGTTGGTGATAAAGGATGTTTTCTCTTGATCATGCTCTGCCATGCGGATCTGGTTGTAACCTCGAAGGCGCCCAAGAAGCTCAAGAACCGATGTCCCGTGACTTTCGCCGAATTAACCGATCGAGCGCGGGAAGAGGGTAGCCGTCCTTGGGGCATGCTTTGTTGAGGTCGGTGAAGTCGACGCGACGCCCGCCATTTGCCACTAGACTTCTTCACCAGACGACGTTGACAACCATTCGATATTGACCTCCCGAATGAAGTCGGCTCTCGAGCCGCCGACTCTTCTCGCCGCTTTGCCGCCGCCCTGCGCTCTTTCTTCGCCGAATCGCTTGGCGGTTTGCCAACGAATAGCTCATGACAAATAACATCGTGAGATGCCCGCATATCTTCCGACTCCAAGCAAACACATCAAGATTAGATAAAAGAAAAGCAATTATTGCTCCTCTTAATGGTTCTGAGAGGCTGGATCCGATCCCGAGCGTTCTTTCGCCCTTGTGGTCGATGGAGATCTCATGGAGGTCTTCAACTGGAGTTGTCCTCTCGCCGTTTCTTCGAGTTGGCGAGCCGTCTTCTCGATAGGCATGACGGTCGCCACTTTCCCTTTATGGTGAGGGCGAGCAGTTCTGCCTCCGGTCACTTTCGGATCATTCCGGACCCCTTCCGATGTCGGGAATTTGATCATCTGATGATAGGTGGACGGGATGACCCGCAAGTGGTGGAGAGATGTTCGGCCCAAGATGACATTATGCCGACTTGATGTCCATTACTACTTAACCGACGCCAACGGTTGATTGGCGTGGGGTTGCCCTACGCCGTGGAAGGGTGATCTGTCCTCTCGAAGCCGAGTGTCCCGTGAAGCCAATCGTGGGACCTGTGGATCGGCCGGAGCTTGACCCGTCAATACCCATACCTTGAACGCGCCCAAAACAATATGTCGACAGAGCTCCTGTCGATCATGATCCTCTTCACCTTAAAGCCGTAGATATCTACCGATATGACGATGGGGTCGCCATGAGGCGCTTCGACTCTTCCAAGTCACCTCTAAAAAGAGATGGACACATCGGCCTTCGGCTTTGTCGCACTGTTCACCCAAAGCATGCTTGGCATACCTCTTTCTGCTATTGGATTCTCCTCCTAAGGTAGGACCTCCTCACGATGGTGTTGATAACCCCCACTCCCTTTGTCCCGGCTTCTCGTGTTCGGTGGGTCGAGGCCTGGGGATCGAGAGCGCAGGTCTGGGTCGCCCCTCTTGGAGTGCCGCCTCGATAGATCAAGTTCTTCAAGAAGCCTCTCAATGAGGTCTTCAATGTCCTTCCGAGAACACGG
This sequence comes from Asparagus setaceus, assembly GCA_012295165.1. Taxonomy (NCBI): domain Eukaryota; kingdom Viridiplantae; phylum Streptophyta; class Magnoliopsida; order Asparagales; family Asparagaceae; genus Asparagus; species Asparagus setaceus. The sequence goes on from CM022701.1 coordinate 38,168,640, forward strand.
CAGCCTCGTGTCATGGCCGTGGGTCTCGTGGTAGCTGGCTGCGCTGTGGGTCTTTTGTTCGGGTCCGCCCTCATCTGGGGCGGGGCTTGTGGAGGAGCCCTTCTCTTTGGGCTTTGTCCGGCCCCGTAAAGGGAGGTGTTGAGGACTGTGAACACCGGAGGGGGAGCACTGCTTCTCTGCCCTCCCTCCTATCGAACCGACCATTGCGGTTGTTCTTGGGAGGAGGATTCTTGGGATGTGTCTGGGCTCTTCTTTTCGAGGTGGGTCTGGAGCCGACCTAGCGGGAGGGGCCACCGGGGACGCATAGGTGGTCTGCTGAGGAGGGTGATGAGGCACCGGCACTGCCGGCGGGGAGGGCGCAATATGGCCGTGGCCGTCTTGCTGGGCTCGGCCGCTGTGGCGATCTTGTATGCTTCTGCTTCTTCCATGTTCATGTAGGCATGGGCTTTGGACATCAAGTGCTCATAACTCCTGATGGGATTCTTGTTGAGGGCTTTAGACAAGTCGCCAGGTCGCAGCCCCGCCACCAGAGCCGCCATAGCGACTTTACTCCCTTGGTCTTCGACTTCTAGTCTCTTCACCTGAAATCTCTTAATGTAGGCTCTGAGACTTTCGTCCGGCTCTTGCTTGGTCTGGATGAGCACACTGGAGGGTAATTTTGGCTTGGCGTTGGCTAAGAAATGATGTATGAACTGCCGGCTCAGTTCTTCGAAGCTACCGATGGACTTCTTCTTCAACGAGTTCCACCAAAGCTTGGCGCTCCCTGTCAAAGTGACGGGGAAGTAGCGACAGATGGTTGCTTCTGATGCTTGCATCATGATCATGGTGTTGTGGTAGTCTTGCACGTGCTCGGGTCTCTATCACCCCGCATTTGTCCATCGCCTATCTTGAACTTCTACGGCGCCTCATGATGGAGTCGGTGAAGGGGTGTTTCTCCGATGGCGTCGGCGATCGGCTGATACACTTGGTTGTAGTCGCCTGTGCGCTGGTGGGTGGTTGGGAGCGGGCGCGGGCGCCGACTCGAGGTCTTGAGGTCGCGTTCGCGGCGCCCTAGCCTTGGCTAGGAGAAGGGCTTTCATCGGTGAGGTCGGGCGCGGGGAGGCGCTTATATTGGTGCCTCGAGCCGCTGCCTCAGGGGTGAGAGGGCGCTGGCCTCGGGCGTCCCTCCATGACTTGTCGATGTGGGGAGTCTCTGGAGCGGACGGCTCAGACGGCGGCGACGCCGAAGCGTGGAGCGCGCCGGTGGAAGATCGTCCGCCGTCGCCGACGGCTTGGCCGTGGCGGCGCAGAGCGGGAGGCGAGTGAAGAGGTCATCCGCAAAAGCTTTGAGCCGGGTTTGCATGGTTGCTTGCATGGCTTAGGTGATCTTCGGTGGATTCACGGAGTTGGGCTTGAGTGACATAGCCAGCGAGTAGGTTCCACGACCGGAAAGATCATCGCCACTGGACATGACTGCAAGAAGAAGAAAGGATGCCCCACGGTGGGCGCCAAACTGTTGATGTATATAATCACAGTCACTAACCTCGGACGAGTTTAGCTTTTAAGAGAGCGGAGTCCGCCTTCTCTAAGCCAGTGACGGTGACTCCGATCAAGGGGCTGCGCTGTGGCCGAGAAAAGAGGGACACAATGGAAGAGGCGGAGTTGGGATCTCCGGTGGTTCCTCCGGCGGTCAAGTTAGTGAAGGGAAGAGGATCTAATGGAGCAGGAATTCACTCAGAAAAGATTACTTACTTGGCTCGCTGTTTCCGTTGCTATTTAAACCTAGGGTTGAGGGGGTATTTTTGTCTTTCCACTGGTTAAGGATCCACTGATGAGTCAGCCCTCTCTTCCACGTGTGGGTCGCTGGTTGGTCGCGCTTTTTGTCTCCGCTATGGGGTCGGCTTTACAGTGTCAAATTGCGGATAATTTGAGGGTCTGTATGGTCTGTTCGCCATTAATAGGATGGGATTGACGGCGCCTGTAGCTGCATGGGTCCGAGGTGCCTTAAATACCGTGAGAGACGGGGAGTTAAAGAGGGTGTCGGTGCATTTAATGCGATGTTGATGGGCTCGAGTACCGCGATAACCGCCGCTGAGCCGGAGGGAGCCACGCAGGATGAGGTAGGGGGGAGCTGAGGCCGGGTGGCCGACTCACTCGGCCTTTCGGGACGTCATTTGAGGCAATCAACTGAAAGGGACGACCAGGCGCCAGCGTCATCGAAGGCGGAGTAAAGAAGGAAGTCTAAATTAAACGCATTGTTAGGAGAGGCCGACGACCGGTTGGATGGGGCTATAATGGGTGACGGGTTGGGAGGACGACTAGCTCCGCCTTTCGCGTCGTCCGAGCAGACTAGTGGTTGGGAGGTGATAGCTGGTCGTACTTCACGTCCGTCCGTGAGGCGGCGGCGTGGAATAACCTCGAAGGAGTCAAGGTGGAGGCGGACGGTATTCACCGCTTCGGCGTCGTCCGAGAGAGTTGTTGATGGGCCGACTTGCACCGTCTCTCGTGTCGGCTATGATGACAGTTGTTCATTGGACCATGACGGGGTCGACAAGCGCCGGCCACCTTGTGTGTCGGGAGCGGGGGCTCACGTCTGTTTTCGTTGACAGGGAAGTGTTTATCCGTGTCGGCGCTTGGTTTTCTCTCCTTAAATCACTGGTTAGTGGTTATGACCATAACAAAAGTAGAATGGCCCAAACAATGTAAGCATTTAAAATCTTTTCTCCACCGATCAAGAATGTATTGAGTAGGAATCTCATTTACATCATGATAATTTAGAACAGCTAATGCGTGCCTGCACAAAATACCGCTTGACTGGAATAATCGACAAATGCACCAAATCTTTGGTTCTCTCCCATTATATTGAACATCAAATGTCTTTGTTATCATTGTACCATCTTTCTTTTTTACATGTTCCTTAACCTGAAAGTTCGATATATCTTTATCACTATGAATAAAAGAAAGAATACAAGATACTAATGCTTTTAGCTCATCTTGAAACTTTTTGAAAATGCTAATAGTATAAATTTGGATAGTTGCTCCTCCATGGGAAGTTGTGAAACTAATTTTGGAGTTTTGTGAAATGATTCAAAATCTGCTTTTGCTTCCTTCTCAAACTTACTTTGCAAAGCTATGTCGTACTTTGAAACAAATTGTTTGAGTGAAGTTTTAGAATGTACATAACCGTCAAAAAAAGCATTCATGCTCTCGCTTCTTTGAGTAGTAGACATTCTAGCTCAAAAAATATCCTTTACAAAGACAGGAACCCAATGATATCGATCTTCATATAATGCGCCAAGCCACTCATTTTCTTCAAGTTCATATTGTTCAATCATTTTATTCCACTCATTTTCAAAGTGCTCGATCCATAAGGACTCATATACTATGTTCTTCAAGATCTTTTTAATTGCTTTGTATTCTTTATATCCACTTAACTTTATTGGAACCTTTTGCATAATATGCCATAGACATAATCTGTGATGAGCCTTCGGAAATACCTCAGCAATTGCTGCTTTCATTGCTTTGCACTGGTCAGTAATTATGGCTTTGGGAGGAGATCCTGATATACATGATAACCACGTTTGAAACAACCAAATAAATGTCTCTGTGTTTTCTCTAGAAAGCAAAGCACAACCCAATAACACCGATTGATTATGATGATTTACTCCTACAAACGGAGCAAAAGGCATACTATATTTATTTGTCAAATAAGTAGTATCGAAAGAAACTACATCACAAAAATATTCATATGTCTGCCCTTGATCTTCCATCAGCCCAAAAGACATTCTTTAGCCTACCTTCCTCATCCACATCCATCGAGTAGAAAAAGTTTGGACTTTGAGCTTGCATATAATTGAAGCATTGATACAAAGCTTGTGCATCTCCTTCACCAAGAGTCAATCTTCAAATTTTTCGAGGTGATTTCTACATTCTTTTTCACCATATGAAACGTTTTCATATCCTCCACCCTCCACAACGCAAGATCGAAATGTCTTGCATGGTGTTATCCCTGCTGAATCATTATACTCTAGCTGTCTTTTGACTTTTTTTGGTAACTCTTTATGGGAACGAAAGAACCTTGACTTTGACGGAGTGACATTGTGGTTTTGTTCTAGCACCATCTTTGTAAGATGAAATAACCCGTCATTCTTCAATCTGGCTCCAAGACTAGCTAAACATTCTGTCCTTGCTGATGGTCTTGATCAATAATTATCTAATGTTGTGTGATGTGCTTTTCCCTCCTTACAACATGTTTATTTGAAACCTTTATGCTGACCATCCTCATTGAACCAAGACCGCTTCACTTTAATCCCAAATCCAATATTTTTGGCATATTGGTTATAGAACTCATAAGCTTCTTCAAATGATTTAAAAGTCATACCCACAGCCGGTTTTATGTGATTGGCTCCATTTGTAGTGTCATCAATATTGTCATCATGAATCTCTATATAAACCTTTTCATTGCATGAGCTTTTTGTTGTAGGTTCTTCAATTTCATCTTCTGATGTACACTACAAGTCAACCAAAAGTTAAATAAGCAAACTAAAATTAAGCTAATACCAATTCACTTTTTTTCATCTAATAAATTAAGTTGGAGTTACAATTCCTAAAAAGAAGTGGTTCCTGCAAAGCAATCATAAGGCTCTATTGCAACTAAAATATAATTACCTTGATTGTACATGAATCGTTGATGTTGGATGGAGAATGAGTAGCCATTGGAGACGAAACACGATACACCGGATAGGACAAGAACAAGAGATGAAAAAAATATAGAGACAGTGGATATCTGCAATCGATCAATTAGAAGAAAAGGGTAAATAAATAATCATACTCTATTCTGTAAGTTTTTTAAACAATATTTATTCTATACTAATTAATTTTCTACTCTACAGGTTTCTAAACTAACATTGTTTTTCCTTCCCAAACTATCAAGTCTGGCAAGATAGAGAGCAAGACCAGCAAAGACAGTGGAAGCACAAGGCGGCGTGAACATGAGATGCGAAGCAAGACCAGCAAAGACAGTGGAAGCACAAGTCCGGCGACACGGCGTGAACACGAGTTGCAAATAGGTGATGGTGACGTGTTACGGCGGCGTGAACACGTGAACACGAGATGCGAAATAGGTGACGACGGCGTGAACACGAGATGCGAAATAGGTATGAACAAAATAGAGATTCACGAATATGTATGAATAGGTTAATAATTGGCTGGTTGGAACGTCTACTATTTCTATTTTTTCCTTCCCAAACTAACCTTGTTATTCTCTGGTTAATTGCCACGTTGGAACGCAGCCAACTCAGCTGTCCCACACTAAGGTCCCATATTTGGGGTCTAAAAAGAATTATTCCTTATTCTTTTATTAATTTAATTCATGATTTTTTACTTTTATTTTGTTTTGATAGAGACATTCGTTTTAGCTCTCGCGAGAGCAAAATCAAAACATAGCATTTTAATATTTGCAAGATTAAAGGTTCTGACTAGGTTCTATGCCTCAACATATAATCGAGCTTCATGAAACTAAGATATTATTTAGCTTTCATGAAACTAAGACTATTAACTTTTCCCTTTTTAAAATTTTTTTAGATGCATTATTTGCTTTGTTTTTGCGGGTGTAAGGGATCTAGGTCGTCGTTGTTTAGCTCAGAAGCCTGCTCAACCAGTCACGATGTTCCTTCTCGTGTGCACCACCAAGGACACAAAGGGAGAAAGCAACTATTCTTTTCACAGTCTCTCACAAAGAAAGGGGAATGGCACAAAGCAATGGACAGGAAAAGCCTCACAGAGAAAGGGGAGAGGATCGCACAAAGTCCTTCTTCACCTCTACCCTCGAGCTACTACTAGCCCTTCTATATATAGAGAAGGGGGCGGCCGTCACGAGAGATAGATTTCTAGGGTATCGAAAGGCAGCTGACAAAAGGGGAAAGAACAAAGGGTCAGGTAAATAGGTAAGTGAACTGGGCCTCTTTATCAAATGGGCCAGCAGTTCATAGGCCAACAAATAGCAACAATCTCCACCTTTGGCCCAAGGTAGTGCACTGAGGAAAAAAACACGGAACTACAGGACTCATCATCGCCATACCATTACCATTACCTGTATGATCACAAAGAGGATACAAGCAATGGAAGAGAATACACAAAGTAAACTCAGATCACAAAGATCGGGGCAAGATCACCAAGCATGCCAAGTCCACAAAGGACCGAACTCTACCAAACGGTTATCGAGTTCAAAGGGAAAAATCACAAAGCTACTAACAAACACAAAGTAAGTTAATAGGCCACAAAGGCAACACACAAAGCAAGGGGGAAAATTACCCAATGTCAAAGTTCAAAATTCTTTGACACGAGATAAATTTTTTTTCAGTAAACACTTAGTACCCATGTCACCAGATTAAATTCTGAGGGAATTTTCTCCAACTTGACAATACCCTTTTCAACTATATCCCGAATGTAATGAAATCTGACATCAATATGTTTAGTTCTATCATGAAAAACAGGATTTTTACAAAGTTGACTAGCAGATTGACTATCAGAAAATACAACCACATTTTTATCAAGAAAACCAATTTCGGATATAAGGCCCCTAAGCCAAATAGCTTCCTTAAAAGCTTCAAAGGGGCAACATACTCGATTCAAGAGTAGATAAAGCAACAATGGGTTGTAGTTGAGATTTCCAACTTATGCAAGAGCCACACAAAGTAAACACATAGGAAGTAGTAGATTTTCTATTATCTCTATCATTTGCATAATTGGAATCTACATAGCCAACTAGTTTAACACCTTCAGAATACTTATAGAAGGTTAATCCTACATTCACAGAGGATTTTAAGTATCTTAAAAGCCATTTCAAGGCATTCCAATGAGGCATACCAGGATTTGACATATATCTACTCAAGCAACTAACCGCATATGTAATGTCGTCTAGTGCTAACCATGAGATACATGACCGATCCTATAGCATTCAATATGGCACCTTCTTCATATTATTTATTTCAGCTTTGGGGACTGATCCTTACTCAACACAAAATGGGAAGCAAGAGGCACATTCACAGATTTGGCATCAGACATAGCAAATTTACTCAAAAGTTTTTTGACATATAAACTTTGGTTTAAAACTAGCGTAGATTTATTTTTGTCTCTAATAATATTCATGCCTAGGATTCTTTTTGCATCGCCTAAGTCTTTCATGTCAAAATTTTCATAAAGACATTTTTGAACATGCGCAATGGACTTCAAATAAGGGCTAACAATCAACATGTCATCCACATAAATTAAAAGAAATATAGACACAGAGTCTATATTCTTATAATACAGACAATGATCAGCAGAACTCCTTTTACACTTTAAAGATTGCATGCATTTAATAAATCTTATATTCCATTGCCTAGGTGATTGTTTTAAACCATACAAAGCCTTTTTTTAACAAACACACATGATCAGGCAATTTAGGGTCCACAAAGCCCTCAGGTTGGTGCCTATAAATATTTTTGTCAAGATCACCATGTAAGAAAGCAGTAGTTACATCTATTTGCTTTAATTCTCAATTAAAATGAGCAACTAAAGCAAGCATAATTCTAACAGTAGTGAATTTGACAACAGGGGCAAAAATTTCAAAGATAATCAATTCCCTCCTTTTGAGTAAATCCCTTAGCTACTAACCTAGCCTTAAACCTAATACTTTCAGATTCTTGTTTCACCTTAAATGCCACTACACCCACTACGTAACAACTAGCGTGTTTAGGAACAAGTTTCCATGTTTGGTTAATTCTTAGGATTCCATCTCACTCTTCATAGCACTAATCCATTCTTTAGAATATTTTGACCTTAATGCTTCACTATAAGTCTTAGGTTCATTGCACTCAAGGGATTCAAACACATTAAAGGCAACTCGACATATTACAATTAGTCAAATTGTAATCTCTATACCTTCGTGTTTCCTAATGGTTCTTTTATTTCTATCCCTAGTGAGTTGATAATCATTCAAATCATGCATGTTATCTATTTCCGCATATCATGCTCCACCTCATTAGGAATAATCTCATCTTGATTTTCAATAATTATATCATTCAATTTCTCTTCAGGAGGTAATTCAGGTTGATTAATAATAGGCATTTGCTCCCCCTCGTTTGGAGCATCATTTTCAGAAATAGGAACGGGTAAAGATAAACAAGAAAATTTATTTTCATTAAAAACAACATCTCTACTTATTACTATCTTAAACCCCGGTTCACTCTTATTCCAAAGCCTATAACCTTTTTATAGGCTGTCAAAAAAATTACTACTGATAAGCTACAACCCACTAAATACGGTCGAACGAAGTTACAATCTGAAGGCTTCCATAGAGCTTAGCATCGCGTCCAAGCTCAATGCGTCCAAGCTCAAAACGCGGACCTCATGACCGCGTTCCAAGCTCAAGTGGGACCTCATGACCATGTTCAAAGCTCAAAACGCGAAGCTCACGGCCGCGTTCAAAGCTCAAAATGCGGAGCTCACGGCCGCGTTCAAAGCTTAAAATGCGGGTCTCAACCCCCGCGTCCCAGTTCTAAGCTAGAGACGCGGAGGTCGTTCAAGAACGCGGAGCTCGCGTTCTAACTCGTTCAAACACAATCTAAACGGTTCCAAAACTATTTTCCACGATTTGAGGGCCACGAATCCTCATTCTAAGGGGTCAGTTACACCCCTTAAGCCTCTATAAATAGCTAAAAAATCGGCTAAAGAGAGGATCAGAGATTTGAGGGCACCGGAGGAGCTATCAATCTTCGGTTCTTCTAGAGTTTTCAAGAGCTTAGGCTCAAGCTTTTTGGAGAGAGGAGAGATCGGCTTGGTGGTCTAAGAACTCATTCGGAGTTACAAACTTGATCGCAAGTTCTTCACAACTCCTAAGAGTTCTGTCGAAGTTCCAACGAAGCTAGGCATTCGGATCGTCAACAGGATATAAGGATCAAACTCCCACCGCTACCGATGAACCCGACATTAAACAAAAGGGAGGATCAAATCATCCTTCCTTCTTTTGTAAATCGGATCAACCGATAGGAGTGATTGAGGGGAGAGAGGTTGTAACTCTTTCTTCAGTAAAAGAAACTAATACAATACTTTTCTCCACTTTCTCTTTAACTTTTTCCGATAAATAAAAGATGGCGACTCCGCTGGGGAATGCTTCCTTCACCGACGAAGAGGTGGTGGCGCAGTCTGACGTCCAACTCATTGAAACAACGGTGGAAACTCTAACTGTAGAGTTCGACCAAGCAAGGTATGAAGAACTACTCTCTTTCGGGTCCCTTAACCCCAAGGCTATACGAAAGATCCACAAAGTCTCCAAAGAGACTAAGACCCCAAGTACGGTCGACTCATCAAAGGGAGACTCCCTTAAGCTTGACTGCTTGAACCGTCTCTCCTCTGAAGAGGAGAGTTCTGTCTCGGAGAAACTCGTTGATCGAGTTAAGAATTCTACAATCGAGCCACAACAAAAAGGCTTGGGTCACAAGAGGCCTCTTGAGGCAACAAATCCAAACATTACAGAGGATGACATTGCTGCAAGAGCATTAAAACATGCCAGGAAGAATGCTGCTCGACGGAGGAGGAGATCCCAGCGGCGAGCACAACTCCGAGAGAGCCGATCTCTCAATCAACGCGAACTTCGCATTTGTGAGCCTCGCGTTTTGATTATCACATTTTAATTACAAATTTATACCCTCATTACCTATTTTATATGAATAAAGATATTACTAATAACTATTTTTATCTTAATTTGGAAGCTAATGGAGTATTATTGAATAAGAGCCCAAATAAAGATTATTTCAAGCCCAAAAGATCTCTAATGAAGCCCAGAATGCCTAAATCCAAAGCCCACGACTAAGTTTAGAAGCAAAATCTCAGCACACATCACTTTCTTGATCAGAATTATTAATAACTTGACTTACAATTGAGAATCAAATTAAATATGGAAAAAATAAAGTCAAATTCGTGCTCAGGATGGTCAACCGCAAAGAAAAGGCGATATCTCTCAATCCGGGAAGCAGAATTCAACATATTATATATGAAAATCGCCTATCTCGACGAGACGGAGCCATCCAAACTACCAGATTCTCAAAATTTCATCAGTAGCAGCGGGTTATGACAGAAATCCGAATTTAAGTAATATATATTCAATTATTTGAAGGCCAAGTTAAATTCTAAGAAGCCCAAGAGCATTTAAGAGAAGCCCAAGAGTCTTAAAGGAATTAAATATTAAAGAAATAAAGCCCACAAAGCCCATCTCTCAAGGATTAAATCAATGGTCTAGATTATTTGGAGAGATCCTATGGCTATGAGGGTTGTTTAGGGGCTAACCTAAATCCTATGGTTGTGAGTGTTACTTGGGGGCCAAGACAAATCCAAAGGTTGTGAGAGATTCTTGTTATCTATAAATAGAGGGGTAGAGTGAGAGCTTGAAATTGTGAAATATTTTATAAAAACTCTATTTGGAGAGGAGGCTTACTCTTAATTGAGAAGACCTTCCAAAAATTATAACTTTTGTTACACAATTAATAAAATTTTTCACCCCTTCAATTTCCTTTCTCTTCTCTTTGTCCAAGGACCAAAAGGAGAATGAAGATGGATTAGGAATTGTGGGTTTCTCTTTTATTTTTTTCTCTTCTTTATTTTCTTGTTTGTAGAATAGATTTACTTTCATGCAATTTACTTTCTTGCAATTTACTTTCATACAATTTAATTCCATGCAATTTACTTTCATATATTGTCTTTAATTCATAGATTAGATTTACTTTCATTGCAATCTTCTTTTCTTTTTCTTTATTTCTTACCCTCTTTCATTCTTGTAATTATGTTTCCTCCTCTCTCTTGATTTCTTTTTATTTTTCTAACATGTGGAACTAAACCTCTTGTGGGGATCTAGTTTTGCATGAAACTAGTCTAATTTCTCTCTTATATTTGTGAATCACTCTCTTATGCTTAAAAAATCATGTTTAGTGATTATCACATTTTAATTACATTTTTATACCCTTATTACCTATGTTATATGAATAACGATATTACTAATAATCATTTTTATCCTATTTTGCAGGCTAATAAAGAAATAATGAATAAAAGCCCAAATGACTCAAATTCTCGAATTTCTACCAATATTTGAAGCCCAAATCGAAGACAAACAAAGGCCCAAGATACCAAATTGATCCAAGAGAAATTCGTGAAGAAAAATCAAGAAAAGACAAATTGGTTGGGAACCAATCGGTTGACCAACCGGTTGGCCAACCGGTTGGCTAAGGTTAGCTAACCGATCGGCCAACCGATCGGTTTGCAAATGCATTCAATTAATGGTGAATTTCTCTTCCTTTTGGCTAGGTTTGATCCAATGGTTCACATCAACTCAGTTGGGCTATAAATAGGGTGAAGACTGAGTGTTTTGAGTGTGAAATATTTTATAAAAACTCTATTTGGAGAGGAGGCTTACTCTTAATTGAGAAGACCTTCCAAAATTATAACTTTTGTTACACAATTAATAAAATTTTTCACCCCTTCAATTTCCTTTCTCTTCTCTTTGTCCAAGGACCAAAAGGAGAATGAAGATGGATTAGGAATTGTGGGTTTCTCTTTTATTTTTTTCTCTTCTTTATTTTCTTGTTTGTAGAATAGATTTACTTTCATGCAATTTACTTTCTTGCAATTTACTTTCATACAATTTAATTCCATGCAATTTACTTTCATATATTGTCTTTAATTCATAGATTAGATTTACTTTCATTGCAATCTTCTTTTCTTTTTCTTTATTTCTTACCCTCTTTCATTCTTGTAATTATGTTTCCTCCTCTCTCTTGATTTCTTTTTATTTTTCTAACATGTGGAACTAAACCTCTTGTGGGGATCTAGTTTTGCATGAAACTAGTCTAATTTCTCTCTTATATTTGTGAATCACTCTCTTATGCTTAAAAAATCATGTTTAGTGATTATCACATTTTAATTACATTTTTATACCCTTATTACCTATGTTATATGAATAACGATATTACTAATAATCATTTTTATCCTATTTTGCAGGCTAATAAAGAAATAATGAATAAAAGCCCAAATGACTCAAATTCTCGAATTTCTACCAATATTTGAAGCCCAAATCAAGACAAACAAAGGCCCAAGATACCAAATTGATCCAAGAGAAATTCGTGAAGAAAAATCAAGAAAAGACAAATTGGTTGGGAACCAATCGGTTGACCAACAGGTTGGCCAACCGGTTGGCTAAGGTTAGCTAACCGATCGCCAACCGATCGGTTTGCAAATGCATTCAATTAATGGTGAATTTCTCTTCCTTTTGGCTAGGTTTGATCCAATGGTTCACATCAACTCCGTTGGGCTATAAATAGGGTGAAGACTGAGTGTTTTGAGTGTGAAATATTTTGTAAAACTCCATTTGGAGAGGAGGGTCACTTTTAATTGAAGACCTTCCAAAATTGTAACTTTTGTTACACAATAAATGAAATGTTTCACCTTCAATTTCCTTCCTCTTCTTCTAATCCAAGGACCAAAAGGAGGATTAGATTAAGATCGAGGAGTTGTTGGTTTCTATTTTATTTCTTTTTCATTTTCTTTTTATTTTCTTGTTTGTAGAATAGATTTACTTTCATGCAATTTACTTTCTTGCAATTTAATTTCATGCAATTTAATTCCATGCAATTTACTTTCATGCAATGTATTTAATTCTTGTATTTACTTTCTAGAATAGATTTTCCTTTCCTTTAATTCACCTTGAGGCTAGAACCCTCTAGGAATTACCCTTTTCTAAGTGTGGAGCTAATATTGTGGGATCCCTAGAGATTGTTTGAAACTAGCTAACAAATCCAACTCATTTTCATGAGATTGAGATAAGCTAAGTGGATCTACTCTAGATTCCTCATATCTTTAATTAATCCTCCATACTTTACCTTCTTCATTTTCCTCTTATCCTTGTTTTTTATTTGTTTGTTATTTTCCTTATTTTTGATTTCATTGATTTTTACTTCTCTCTCAATCTCATATTCCCTCCATGTGCATATAATCTCAAACCTAGTTTTGTCATTATGTGCATATAACCACAACCACATTCTCAACTTTATTTTCTCCTCTTTTGCACATAATCCACATCCACTCTCTTTTATCTCTCCACATCCACTTTCACCATTTTCTCACTTTCATTTCATTTGAATAAACTCCTAATTGTCGCGCGCATAATTTGAGAACCAAAACTTGAGCAAAACTCTTCCTACTTCCCGTTCCTCGTGGGATCGATAATCTTTTATACTATAACTTGATAAAGGTTGTATACTTGCAACTAAGGAGGTAATCATTTATTTCCCATCAAGTTTTTGGCGCCGTTGCCGGGGAACGGTGCATAAGTAGGATTTTTATTGACTTTGGTTCCTTATTTTGTGTGTTTTCTTTTGTGTAGGAACTTGAAGCTTGAAGATCAAGAGTTGAAGACTCAAGATTGAAGAATTGCCTCCAACGAGGCTTTGCATTGCTTTTGCGTGGGTAACTTCTCTATCTAGTATTTTCAATTCCACCCTTTAGATAGTTCATATACATTAGAGACAATTAGGATAAAAAATAAAAATAAAAATAAAAATAAAATAAAAGGATTTTTCCCCTTGTCTAATCTCTAATAAACTTTATTTTTTATTGTCGACCATAATAAAAAAAATAAAAAGATTTTTGTTTTTTTTGCATCCTTTTAGTTGCTTTTAATTCTTAGGGTTGCATTCATATAATAGTAGGAATTCACCAAGTGATTTGAGCATCTTGATTTGGCACACACTTGAAAATATCTTAAGGGCAAAACTCATTAATCAAGATAAGGTGAGGGATTTCATCACCCTTTCCTTAGCCCAAAAATCACTAATTCCTCACTACACATACCCAAGCCTCTTAAAATTTGATTAGACGTTGACCCCTAAGGATTCGAGCTCATTAAGGAACAAGAAATCCTTAAGTGAGCCGGTCCAAGTTTATTTGGATTAATTGGTGTCTAAGGCAAGGTTTAGGGGTTGCGTAAAGCTCAGAAAGAGGTACTTAATTGATCTTTGATCTCCCTCTAGTACTATCCTTACCTGGCTAATTACCCAAGTAAACTTTGATCTTTTCACTAAGGGAATTTTTGATTAGGAGCTGGTCTAAGTCAACTTTAGGCTTAACCCTAGAGTTAGGGTGATTGGAAAGTGATTGCCTTGATTTATTTTTAGTTAGTTTTTCCTTATTTTTTCTCATCATCTTCTTAACTTTTTCTCTTGTCCTTTTCAAATAAAAAATTTTTTTTGGTGTATGCAAACTTGGGTTAGGGATAATACTAATCGTTTAATTCGTTTTGATTCATCTCTTGAACCAAACGAAATGGCTAATACCCCCACACCTGTTCTTCAAGATGTTTGTTACCCCACTAGAAATGCAATCCCTCTTGCATAAAACTCCCCGAGATAAATGGAACCAATTTTGAACTTGACCGCATTTCATAAACATGCTTCCCAAATTCTTAGAGTCGAAACCAAGACGATACATCTTTATCTCGAATTTGAAGAAGTTTGCCTCATGATTAAGATGAGGGACTTAACTCAAGATGCGATCAAACTCCGATTTATTCCATTTGCCCTTAAGGACAAAGCCAAAAATGGTTGTATAGCTTGCCCACGATTCCATCTCAACTTGGGGTGAATTTATGATTTTCGAAAAATTCTTTCCTATCCATAAAAGCGATCAAGCTTAGAAACAAAGATTCAAAATTTTAAAATTGTCCCTGAGAACCTTTTGGAAGTATTTTGACAAATTCAAAGATCTTCTTATCCAATGTCCTCACCATGGTCTTGAAAAGTGGCGATTATGCCAAATCATTTATGAAGGATTGGATTATTCTTCAAAAACTTCCTTAGAGTCAATGTGTCAAGGGGATTTCATGAAGAAAAATGCCGATGAAGCTTGGGACTTTTTAGAGAATTTATCCGAGAAAACTATGCAGTGGGAACACGGTGATTCATCAGTTACCCAATCCAGTTCTAGAGGTCCTTCCTTAGAGTCAAACATAGCCTCTGAAGCTAAGATGACTACAATTCTAGTTAGAAACTTTAGAAACCAAAGAACGAGCTCGGCTCAAATCAATCAAGTTTACGCCTCGGGTTGTCATGCTTGTCTTTCTGACCCATGCTTGAGCAATGTCCACTCTTAGGAAATACTCAATCTCTAGAAACGGATGAATCTTGCATTCGACATCCGATTAATGATCCTTTTCTCTAACCTATAATCTAGGTTGGAGAAATCATCCAATTTTGCATGGAATCGTGGTAATTTCTAAATCAAAATTTCACTCCCTCTTCAAACCAACAATTCCCCAGGACATGGTTTCTTTGTTCTCAAACCAATTTTCCACAATCAAATCAGTCATTTCCAAATCAGTTTCCTCATCATCAATCTACAAATCATATTCCTTCAAATGTTGAGAAACGTCTTAATGTGTTGGAAAGAGGTTTGGAAGCCTTGATTAAAACCTCTACACGGACTCTGAACTTGTTGACTCAAACATCTAACACGATGAACTCCTTTATGCAATCAACAGACAAATTCTCAACTCCAACACTCAAGCCATAGCTAGATTAGAAACCCACTTGGTCAACTAGCTAGCTATAAGTGAGAGAGAGAAAGGATCATTTCCGAGTCAACCCGTGACCAATCCAAAGAACGCGGGGTCAAGTTCAACTTTCCAAGATCAAGTGAATGCAATACATTCACAACAATCGAGTAACGGGTTAATAATCAAGTCCTTGAGCGAGAGAATTACGTTGAATACATGCATCTTGAAGCCAACATTTGAAGAACCCTTTGTCAATGAACTTAGATTTTAGAAAATAGAAAACAACAAGATTTCATTTTTGATGAAATTTTTGTTAATAACGAATCTAAGTTCAAAAAGCATACAACCATTAATACCTACCTTCCATTCTTTGCACACATCACTAAAACCACGAAATTTTTGGAATTTAAGCACATCATGATCATATCATTTTGAAATTCTTTAAATTTCGGGTAGAATTTTCAGCAATAAGATAGGATTTAATGTAGAATGTGAGCTTCTCATGTTTCATCTTTTATTCTACATTTTTATTTTTGTCCCACAATAATAATAAAAGAATTTATTCTTCTCTCATGTGAGAGTTTCTTGTTCTTTTCAATATGAAAAAAAAACATATGAGAAAAAAAAAGAGAGAATAAATTTTTGACTTCACCTTCTCATACCAAAGGTAATTACAGAATTTTTATCATTGTTCGAAGTCGACCGAACAAATGTAAGTACTTCAATTCTTATCTGTTTTACTTTGTGCATAATAGAATTTGCATTGAGGACAATGCAAAATTTAGGTGTGGGGGTGGGGATTAGTCATTTTTATCTTTATCTTAGTTATTTTTTCCCTCTTTTTCTTACCATTTTTTTATGTCATTTTTTTCTCTCTTTTCATCATAAAAAAAATAGTCACTTGCCAACTTAATAGAGTTGATTAATAATTGATCAATTTGATAGAATTTAAGTCTTCTAATCCTTAGTTAGTTCTATACTCAAGTTTACCTTTTATGACAACTCAAATAAATTTCTTAAGAAATGATTTTCAAGTAGTATACTTTACTTAAGTTTTAACTTAGATTTTTAATTAAAGTAATGGAATTTTTGCATGCCTAACTTAGAGTTGAAAATAATTTTTCAAGTTATCTTGATCAAATATTGTTCAGAATATATATACATATACACATATATATATTATACTAACTTAACAAAAGAAGAAAAATTTCTCTTAAAATCATTGGTGGTTTTATTTTACTAAGCCTAAGTTGACTGAGTAATTAAGCCCGAGGAGTATTTCTATACTTAATGACCTAAGCCCAATTGGGTTGGGATTCATTGGCCCAAAACTCGTTAAATGGTCACTTAGAAAGCCCGATTAAAAGAACAAAACCACCAAGGAATAAAGAGTTAAAAAAATTGTCATACTAATCATGTTTTTATATATAGTTATATTTGTATATGTTCTTGAAAAATTAAATGGATTTAAAGACTTGAAGTTTGTTTAAAACTAAGAGTTAGCATGTTCTTTTCAAAACTTTCAAATTAAATTTTGAGTTAAACTTGGTTTTGTATAACTATAATGGAAGGATTTTCTTAAGAAAATTACATTGGAGTTATGATAAAAACGTTTTCTTGAGTATTAACCAACTTCAATTGGAATGTTTGAAGATATCAAATGAATTAATTATTTTATTAACTTCTTTAATTTGGCAAGTCGACTGAATTTTGTGGGTATTTTCATCGCAAAACCCTCACGAGACTACAACTCGTCCACTAGGGTAACCTAGGGGTTTAAAGGCTTGTTGTATGTGCTAAATACAACCGCGATTCCTGCGAAAGTGAGTTAGGTTTTCTTTTTATTTTCTTTGCTAGAGGACTAGCAAAAGTTTAGGTGTAGGGGTATTTGATTATCACATTTTAATTATATTTTTATACCCTTATTACCTATGTTATATGAATAACGATATTACTAATAATCATTTTATCCTATTTTGCGTGCTAATAAAGAAATAATGAATAAAAGCCCAAATGACTCAAATTCTCTGAATTTCTACCAATATTTGAAGCCCAAATCTGAAGACAAACAAAGGCCCAAGATACCAAATTGATCCAAGAGAAATTCGTGAAGAAAAATCAAGAAAAGACAAATTCGGTTGGGAACCAATCGGTTGACCAACCGGTTGGCTAACCGATCGGCCAACCGATCGGTTTGCAACAGATTCCGAATTAATGGTGGATTTCTCTTCCTTTTTGGCTAGGTTTGATCTAATGGTTCACATCAACTCCGTTGGGCTATAAATAGGGGTGAAGGCTGAGTGTTTTGAGTGTGAAATATTTTGTAAAACTCCATTTGGAGAGGAGGGTCACTCTTAATTGAGAAGACCTTCCAAAATTATAACTTTGTTACACAATAAATGAAATGTTTCACCTTCAATTTCCTTCCTCTTCTTCTAATCCAAGGACCAAAAGGAGGATTAGATTAAGATCGAGGAGTTGTTGGTTTCTATTTTATTTCTTTTTCATTTTCTTTTTATTTTCTTTGCTAGAGGACTAGCAAAAGTTTAGGTGTAGGGGTATTTGATTATCACATTTTAATTATATTTTTATACCCTTATTACCTATGTTATATGAATAACGATATTACTAATAATCATTTTATCCTATTTTGCGTGCTAATAAAGAAATAATGAATAAAAGCCCAAATGACTCAAATTCTCTGAATTTCTACCAATATTTGAAGCCCAAATCTGAAGACAAACAAAGGCCCAAGATACCAAATTGATCCAAGAGAAATTCGTGAAGAAAAATCAAGAAAAGACAAATTCGGTTGGGAACCAATCGGTTGACCAACCGGTTGGCTAACCGATCGGCCAACCGATCGGTTTGCAACAGATTCCGAATTAATGGTGGATTTCTCTTCCTTTTTGGCTAGGTTTGATCCAATGGTTCACATCAACTCCGTTGGGCTATAAATAGGGGTGAAGGCTGAGTGTTTTGAGTGTGAAATATTTTGTAAAACTCCATTTGGAGAGGAGGTCACTCTTAATTGAGAAGACCTTCCAAAATTATAACTTTTGTTACACAATAAATGAAATGTTTCACCTTCAATTTCCTTCCTCTTCTTCTAATCCAAGGACCAAAAGGAGGATTAGATTAAGATCGAGGAGTTGTTGGTTTCTATTTTATTTCTTTTTCATTTTCTTTTTATTTTCTTGTTTGTAGAATAGATTTACTTTCATGCAATTTACTTTCTTGCAATTTAATTTCATGCAATTTAATTCCATGCAATTTACTTTCATGCAATGTATTTAATTCTTGTATTTATTTTCTAGAATAGATTTTCCTTTCCTTTAATTCACCTTGAGGCTAGAACCCTCTAGGGAATTACCCTTTCTAAGTGTGGAGCTAATATTAGGTGGGATCCTAGAGATTGTTTGAAACTAGCTAACAAATCCAACTCATTTTCATGAGATTGAGATAAGCTAAGTGGATCTACTCTAGATTCCTCATATCTTTAATTAATCCTCCATACTTTACCTTCTTTATTTTCCTCTTATCCTTGTTTTTCATTTGTTTGTTATTTTCCTTTATTTTTGATTTCATTGATTTTACTTCTCTCTCAATCTCATATTCCCTCCATGTTCATATAATCTCAAACCTAGTTTTGTCATTATGTGCATATAACCACAACCACATTCTCAACTTTATTTTCTCCTCTTTTGCACATAATCCACATCCACTCTCTTTTATCTCTCCACATCCACTTTCACCATTTTCTCACTTTCATTTCATTTGAATAAACTCCTAATTGTCATGCGATAATTTGAGAACCAAAACTTGAGCAAAACTCTTCCTACTTCCGTTCCTCGTGGGATCGATAATCTTATATACTATAACTTGATCAAGGTTGTATACTTGCAACTTAGAGCTAATCATTTATTTTCCATCATTTAGACTAATCAACTAGAGAACTAATCGATAGAAGAAGAATTTGATAGTCTATGCTTTCCTTAAGTGGTTTGATAGTTTATGCTTATGAATTCTAGGATTACTATCTTGTTGTTATTCTCCTCATGAGTATTGATTTTATTTAGGTGATAATTTGATAGGTTATGCTTTCCTTAAGTGGTTTGATAGTCTATGCTTAATAAATTTAAAATGAAATGTGATAAAAGAGAATGGTTCATATTTTATAAGTGAGATTAGCTAGTGGATTCAATTCTAGATTCCTTCATATCTCTAATTGAATCCTCCATCTTTTACCTTCTTAATTTTGATTTCTTGATTTTGTTTTTATTTATCGGTTTCTCTCTCTATCTTATTTTTTTTATTTACACTTATTCACCTTCACAATCTCAATCTCTCCACAACACATTTTCTTCCTCGTTTCATTTATTTTATACATAATTCACAATCCACTCTTTAATCTTTCCATGACCACTTTCACCATGTACATAAACTCCTAATTGTCATGCATAATTTGAGAACCAAAACTTGAGCAAAACTCTTCCTACTTCCGTTCCTCGTGGGATCGATAATCTTATATACTATAACTTGATCAAGGTTGTATACTTGCAACTTAGGAGCTAATCATTTATTTTCCATCATTTAGACTAATCAACTAGAGAACTAATCGATAGAAGAAGAATTTGATAGTCTATGCTTTCCTTAAGTGGTTTGATAGTTTATGCTTATGAATTCTAGGATTACTATCTTGTTGTTATTCTCCTCATGAGTATTGATTTTATTTAGGTGATAATTTGATAGGTTATGCTTTCCTTAAGTGGTTTGATAGTCTATGCTTAATAAATTTAAAATGAAATGTGATAAAAGAGAATGGTTCATATTTTATAAGTGAGATTAGCTAGTGGATTCAATTCTAGATTCCTTCATATCTCTAATTGAATCCTCCATCTTTTACCTTCTTAATTTTGATTTCTTGATTTTGTTTTTATTTATCGGTTTCTCTCTCTATCTTATTTTTTTTATTTACACTTATTCACCTTCACAATCTCAATCTCTCCACAACACATTTTCTTCCTCGTTTCATTTATTTTATACATAATTCACAATCCACTCTTTAATCTTTCCATGACCACTTTCACCATGTACATAAACTCCTAATTGTCATGCGCATAATTTGAGAACCAAAACTTGAACAAAACTCTTCCTACTTCCCGTTCCTCGTGGGATCGATAATCTTAAATACTATAACTTGATAAAGGTTGTATACTTGCAACTAAGGTAATCACTTAAAATTTACCTACCAAGTTTGTGAGCCAAAATGTGGGCCTCGCGTTTCTGAGCCCAATCATGAGGCCCGCGATGAGACGAAACACAGCCTTCAATGGCGCGTTGTACAATCAAAACGCGGGTCTCGAACCCGCGTTCAGCAACCAAAACGCGACCCTCAGGGAAGCGTTTCCAATATAAAACGCGACCTTCAGGGAAGCATTTCCAAAACAAAACGCGAACATCAAACCCGTGTTCCACAACCAGAATGCGACCCCCAGGGTAGCGTTTTTCAAAGCAAACACGAACCACGCGTTCCAAATGCTAGACGCGATGTTCGTAAAGACCAACATGGATTTAAAATTCATGTTTATCAGAAACCTGACTCGTCCAATGATAGACAGGGGGTTCCAACCTCAAATTCAGAGGGAGGCCCTTTGCAAGTTGCTGACTTGAGGGAACTCATACCGAGAGAAAGACCGGTGCAACAAGTCACTCATACCTGTCAGTGTGAGCGACTTATTTCTGCGGTCCTCTCGGAATTCCAATGTTGTGCATCTGCTCCGAGACAGTCCGTCTTTGAACGGCTGTCATACGACAATGTGCCTAACAAGCGATGGCGTTTTCGAAAGAAGGAATCTTTAGAGGATGAATACCCTGGAGTTACTATCAATATGGTTGGTAGAGGGGAACCACACGTCCCGAGTTCTGATAAATCAGAAACAGGTCAATCGCCGAGTGTTCAGGAGATAGTGAACGAGTTCAAGGGAGTTTATCGACACACTCGGACCCGAATAGGAATTATCCCTCCCGTCAACTATCGGAGATTGGCCAAGGGAAAGGAATCCGATGATGAACATTTAGCAATCGCGGAATTCCAATCCTCCAGTTCCTTCGTTGAGCATCATAGTTTCGTGTATGTGACAGGGAATCCTGAAGATTTCATGAAGAGACTCGATGAACAGCAGGCTATGCTCCAAGCTCAACAAGACACTATCAATGAGCTCCGGACTATGATAGCCGTGCTTGTTGCAGATAAAGCCAAGCCTCAAAGAACGGAGTCTTCCCATAGAATAGGAGCATCTTCGTCGAAAGAGAAGGAGAAAAGGGCCGAATCTGCAAGCCACGAAACTCACGACTTGGGGTCTGCCTCTGAGGAAGAGAAAGGATCTGAGGATAAATAGAATTCTCAGTCGGTCAAAATGGAGGAGTTTGAAGCTCGCCTTAATGCCATTGCCAACAGGAGTGAACTCCAAGAGGAAGGTGTTGTGAGGCCATATCCCGCTGAGTGGGACGCGGCCCCTTACCCTCTAAAATTTAAAGCTCCAACTTTACAAGCTTTTGATGGCACGGGGTCACCAAACCAGCATATCTACTATTTCAAGTCTCAAACTAGAAATATGATATCAAATGACGCCATATTAACCCGTTTATTCATTGGCACTCTCAAGGGAGTTGTCTTTGAATGGTTCATGAAGTTGCCTGCCGGATCAATCCAGAAGTGGGCAGACTTGGAAAGGCTATTTTTGGCCAGATTCTTTGAAGACGATACGAAAGTTTCGGTCCCTACTCTTCTTACCACCAAACAGAGGAAGGGAGAATCTATCAAGGCTTTCGTAGAAAGATTTTGAGGAATGGCCCTGCGATGTCCATCAGGTATGACACAATCTACTCTAGTGGAAACTTGCAGGCACAATTTGCAAACCAACCTTCTAGCTCAAATGGGGGTTGCAGAATGCCGATCTTGGAAACAGCTAGTTTCCCAAGGCGAGCAAGCCGAAGAAATTATTGCCCGAGTCAGAGCCGAAGAGACAAACAAGCCAAAGTCACCGGTGTGGCGGAATCAAGGCAACACTTATCGAGCAAAGGGGAAGGATACTTTGGTCACTGATACTAATACTCAAGTGCCAACTGCCAAGTAGGGTAGGGCACCGAGTCAGCCAAGAGCACCTAAGCAATACTCATTCAAGGAAGATCACGTGGTCACTTTATTCAAGTTACTTCAGAAGAATAACAAGTTGAAGTTGCCTGAAGTTAAAAGACCTGAAGAAGTGGGGAAGGTAGATGATCCAAACTATTGCCTCTATCATCGCATGTTGGGACATCCTACAAGAAAGTGTTTTATCTTCAAAGACATCTTGCAAGCACTGGTGGAAGCTGATGTGCTCAAGCTGAAGCCCGAGCAAAAGACCGTCTCCAACAATGTGACATCGGTCCAGTTTGGAAATTTTCCACCCATTGAGACTCCTCATGGTGCTATCCCCATCCCTAAGGAGAAGATGCGTTTGACAAACATCGATCCTCATGGTCAAGTGGGTAAAGGTTTGGTACCCCTTGCTCCTTGCTACCCCAGAAGGAGGAGCAATGTGGGTCCACCCTGACTTGCTTAAAGACCAGCAATAGACGAGCGCTTCAGGTAAAAACAAGAAGGGTAAATCTTCTAATATGATTATCTCATCTTTAAATGAAGATGATAGTAACCCGGTCCCTCTCACCGATTCGGAGGAAGACAAGAGTGCTCTCGCCGCCGAGCAAGGAGCAAATCCCGGGGCAGGTACAAGATCAGGAAAAACATACTAGAGGAAGTATGATCAAGATGTTCATGAAGCACCTGTGCAAGCCGAAGAGACTGGGGGTCCTGTTTTGAAGAAGCCAGTAGACAAAGGAAAGCCAAAGGAGATCCGTTACAGCAAAAATCTTTTTCAAGAAGCTGGAGGGTCGAATACTCCATTCCGTTTCGACGTCATGGCTCAACTGGCTAATATCCTGGCGAGAATCAAGCTCTATGAACTTTTGAGGTTGTCTAGGTCTACACGAAAAGTTTTGGTCGAAACTTTAACGGATATAGAGAGGTTCATTACACAAGTTCCTATAGTCCCAGAAGCTACGAATGAGCTTTCTTGTATCAAGTGCCTGCAGACAATGAAAAGTTTGTCCTGCATATCATTTACACAAGAAGATATGCAAATCAATCACAAGCATGATAGGCCCTTTGTTTGGTGTAAAAATCTCCTCTCGGATTTGTATTGATCGAATTGCTTGTTTACAAATCAAGAATTACTTTTTACAACATAAGCGAAGGAAAGGCTCTTCTTGTTTAACGTGGGTTCGTCGGTAGCGATAGGATACCTCCCTCGATGCTCGAGTCGAGTTTGCTTCCCTTGGACGATTCGATCGAAGTTACGGTCGGGCTTCAGTACGCAGTAGAAGCTCCGACGTGGTTGAGTTTGGTTCTACCCGAACTTGCTTAGATGAGCTACAATGCAAGAGTTTACAAAGAGCTCGAAAGCCTCCAAATCTGAGGATTCAGATGGAGTCTACTTCAACAATCCAAGTTTTTACTCAAGCTTGAGCTAATAGAGCAAGAGAGTAGCTCTTTAGCCCGCCCCTTCTTTCCAGCAGTAGTTTCCCAATCTTATTACCAGCCCCTCTCTGTTGCCAGGGAGGCTTATAAATAGGCAAAATGTAGTGAGTCTTTTTTTTAACTAAGTATCAATGCCATGTTTTTCTTCTGTGTCATTTAAGCTCACTTCTAGATCAATAATCATATTGTACACCGTAGGTTGTTTTTATATTTGTATTTTTTTGCGATCTGGTGGAAAGTGTGTGTTCTATCCCAAGCTTATAGAAATGATAGAGTTTCTAATTTCCATGTGGAATGATATAGCATGATGCTTAAAGTATGTTTTATTTCTGCTTCACGTTTTATCTAGTACTTTTCTATAATATGGAATAATGATAGTTATTTCATTTTGTCACTGTTTAACAATATCACTACAAGAAATCAGGTCTTTAATGACCAAAATTAGTGAAGGGACCATTTGACCGTCATTAATGTGTATAAAATAACAACGGTTTTAAAAACCTTCATTGAGTGATCACAAATATTAGAGGAATGATGTGAGATGGGATAACGGTTTTCTAGTCCCTTCATTGATTTGATCCCAATACCGTTGTTATTGGGCCTCCTGAAAGACGAAGGAGTCCATTATCTTCATTAATGATAACTCCTAATCATAACAGGACTAAAAAGTTAATCAAAATATATACTACATATAAAAGAGGATTGCCTTGTCAAAACTTTTGATTTCCATTTTGCCCTTTTAAGTTTAATAATTCTCAAATATGTCATTAGTTGTAATTAATCATTCACTAATTATATATAACCTCTTATTAATTATGCATTTCCTCACTTTTTCAAAACCTTTGGTCACACTATTATTTTATTATTTAATTATGTTATTTAATAGAAAATTTGAAATTTATCCCTAATTTATCTTCACATAATATTTAAAATTCTAGAAAAATTAAAAATAATAAAAATTCATTACGGTTATGCCTTATGCCTTTGGTTTTCACCTTTTATTGAGGACTATCTGTTAACTTTCATCTTATTAGCCTTTTAAAAGTATGATAATAGTATGAAAAATAATTTGTATTTATTATAATTGTAATACTTTTAATAGTATAATGATGTTAATAGTATTTTTAAATTAATAAATTACACTGTAATTTAATAATTGTACAATTTAGTAAATTATTTGCTAATAGCTAGCGTAATAAACTAATTATGAAATTAAAATGTACTAATAGTATTATAACTATGCTATGTATAATATTATTATATTTAAAAGAGAAGAACTTATTTAATATATTATAATTATTTTAATAAATTATGATAACAATTATCCAAACTATAATAATTAATCATACAGTTCTTTATCCACAGCTTTATCGCACAATTTATTCATTTAAACAAAATTGTAATTGTTAAGAATTTATATTGCTATACAAGTCATTTTAAATAAAATTATAATTGTTAAGAATTTATATTGCTATACAAGTCATTTCAATATTTTTGTAGCCAACAAAATTTTTTTGAAAAATATAAAACAAAACAGATGTGCTTTCGTGCAAAGAACGTGCACTATACTAGTAATATAAAAAGGGAAACCGAAACCCAATGTCCCCAATATGATATCTCTTTGTCCCTCTAACCGCAACTAATAAACCCTAGTTAAAAAAAATCGCGCTTCTTTTGTTCATCGTCTCCTGTTCGTCGTCTCCTGTTCGTTGGCTACTGTTCTTCGTCTCCTGTTCCCCGGGGCCCACCCTCCCCGTCCGTTACTCTCCCCTTGCCACTCCCCAAAAAATGGAAACAAAATAAAAAATCTCACCCTTTTTTTTCCTTCCCTTTTATTGTTCAGGAAGGAATCGCGAGCTTCTCCAATGGCGACGTTCGTCTCGTAAAACTAACACTAATGTGTTTGATGTCACATGCCAGCTAGTGGAATGCTCTCCAATCGACATATCGGATATCTTGATTTGAGTAGCTCTATCCCTTTTCTTCTCTTGTTGATCATCAATTCCCATAGCCTGCTGTTTTTTTTTCCCCCTATGATATGGTCGTTAATGCTTATTGATTGTGCCAACAACAAACCGAAACTGTTTGAAAAATCACATGGAAAAGGGGTAATCAACAACTTTTGAACCCCACATCCTCCACAAAATACCATACGACTACAAACGAAACCTCTTGTTTGTCTGCTCTCATTACTTCCAAGTAACAGGTAAAATTTTATTATAACCTAACTTGCCATAAGGGGGTGTTTGTTTGTATGAAAGTGAGAGACGAAAGTGAGAAAGTGAAATGCATTTAATACTTCGGGTGTTTGTTTAATTGTAATTAAGTGGTTATGAAAGTGAAATGTCAAAAAGAATCAACGTCAGATTTAATGCAGGTTTAAGTTCTCCTAAAAAAGTGCTGAAGTCAGATGAAAGTGAGAAAAGTGGGGACCACTCCTAATTAAAATACTATATTAACTAATATATATATCTTTTTTACCATAACCAAATTTATTATTATTATTTTACTCCTTTAGTTTTATTCCTTCCGCATTATCTCGGCAATTCAGGGCTAACAAAGGCATCGTTGAATTTTTTTTTTATAACACATGTGGTTAATATTTTTTATATTTTTTAATAGACTCGTGTATCCATTATGCCTAAAAGTAACATGCACATGAATTGACATAATATACTTTTAGTCAAGGATAAGAATAATAAACTTTTAATTTAGATAAAATAGGTTAACAATGTCAACAAATAATCAAATAAAATAGGTTAACAATGGCAACAAATAATCTAACTACTTTGAAAATGATTTAGAAATTGATTTAATAAATAAATAAATAAATTGCCACATCATCTTTAATTTTTACTTTCACTAATTATTTATTTTACAAACAAATATTGTATTTCACTTGTATGCTCACGTGGATACATTATCTCACTTGCAAAAGAAAGTGACTTTCACCCTTTCAATTCACTTTCATTTTGCCAAACACCCCCTAAGTAACTGAGCTCTACAAATCTATATCTATATCTATCTATCTATATATCTATCTATTCTATCTATATCTATCTATCTATCTATATATATACTATATTAAATCTCTTACCCCTGAATCTGCCATTTGGCAAGTTGTTGCCATGTGTCAGCTTCTCATGCATTTTTCTGTTCTAAAACCGGTCCTATTCTCTCGTTTCCACCCAACTTCCATTATTCAATTCAAAATCAACTTCAGCTAGCTTTCTATGCAATCACATACTCCAATACGTTGTTAATTACGAAGAGACTTTATCACTTTCTTTTTTTTTAAAATCAAAATAAGCGAATCATTGAATCCTCTTTTATTTGTTCCAGGCAATATTTGCAGTTGCAATTTCAAACCCTTTCATATCCCTTTAAATTGTTCCAGGCGGTATTTTCAGTTGCAATTTCAAACCCTTTCATATCCCTTTAAACCCATTCTTTTCTTCTCCCTATCTATTCTCTACAGATTCTTTCCATATATTCTTATTTTCATCTTTCCTATTATAAATAGAACTCTCTATTGGGTCAAGCACCTGCTGATCGTATTCAAAGCTCCAATCTGAAGATAGTAGAGGTTTCTCCATTTGCTTTTTGCCACATTTTTTTCCCCTGATTCCTTTCATGAACTTATTACTACTTTTATAAATGCCGTTCCCTTTATACTAAAACCTAGAGTCAACTTGCATTGTAAACAAGACAATTGAATTTTTTTTAAAATTTTTTTTTGGTTTGTTCTAATTTTATTGTGACTTGCGCTGTTTCTGTTTGGGTGAGGGGACAACTGCAGATGAATTTTCTTTTTAGTTTTAAAATTTTCAGTATTGGAAGGGTGATCAGATATATAGAAAAGGTATGTTAATTACTTTTTTTTTTAATTTTTATAGCAATCCTTGGATCTTTCATTAAGCCATTAGTGCTGAAATTAAAGCTTGAACATATTACTCTTTTGTTCTGGTTTGGATCAATTGAGGTGGTTAATCTTTGAAATAGATGCATATAGGTATTTGTTTCTGTTAATTTGTCAGTTTCTAATGTGAGTATATTGCACATTTCTAACAACTATTAATTTATTCTTTGTTTTAGTTGTTGATAACTGAGCTAACTTTTTTTCCCCTAAGTTTTCAATGCATGTATCAGTTTTGAGAATGAGACAGGACACTTTGCTCAGCTCGCAAAAGGTAAATCTCCATATTTACACACATAGGTTGTACTTTCAAATGTCGAGATTTGCTTAAGTGTCTGCATGTGGTTATTTTTCTCTGGGGTTTTGTAGAACTTTGTGTTAACATCTACTCTCTTTTTTTTCTTTTTCTTTTTCTTTTTGGAGTAATAATCGTTTGATGATTACAATAACGTCTTAGGTTGATTGGAAAAAAAAATGCTAGAGGACGTTAGAACATGATATAGAGCGGTCTACTAAAATGACTACTCCATAGATGTCATGTAACAGATTGCACAAGCACATCGATATTGAAGTGAGTGACTAAGACATTTATTGAAAAAGATTAATGCATACCACTGTGAAATCTAAGTCAATTGATCAGATTAATATTTAGATAGTTTATCAAACATTTGTTAGCTATTTAAGTTTAAAGTAGTGATAATTACAACTCATATGAGTTAAACATATAATTTTGGTGGTTTTGCATATTTAAAATTTCTATATTTTATTTGATTGAGACATATTTTTAATTTCAAACAACCTATTACTATCTATTTTTTATTTCCTATATTTATTCTTGCTAAGTGACTAAGTCTCTCATGATTGTACAAAGTGGCTATTAATCATCAACTTTTACATTATATGTATGAGTTGGAGTGTTCTTCACAATGGAATAGTTGCACATAATCTCTATGCGAGTTCTTTACAATGGAATAGTTGCACATAATCTATATACGAGTTCTCACTACTTCTTTTAACTTTTGGGGTACAATAAATGATCAATTTTGTTCTATTTTGATTGCTTACAAATATTATTATTTATACAATTTATAATTTTTTAAAAATATCCCTCACTAAATGAATCCGTGCATGGCACGGGTCTGAAACTAGTTCATAATACAATTGAAAACCAGAAAATTTTAGCTCAACTTGCTTGCTTGATTGATTCCTGCTACGGTGGAAGTAAAAGAAACACGCACACTGAGGCCCAACCCAACCAATTCAAGTGTAATTAGCACAAAATCAGTTGCTCTGTTTTTTATTGAGTAGGCAGATGTAATGGAGGCAAGCAAAAGGGCTACAGCATTTGGATGGATAACTGGGCTTTTTTCTGTGGCATATGTGCTAGGAAGTTTATCGGCACGATTTCTTCCGGAAAGATGTATTTTTGAGGTATTTTCTTATATCACAATGAAGCAATTATAATTTTGAAAATCAGTGACATTTCTCTAACTGAGAATTTATTTTTCCAGATATCTGTCAGTTTATTGATTATCTTCGTACTTTACATGAAAATATTTTTGGTGGAGACTGTGACTAAGGATAACGGACCAAATAAGCATGCTCCATGTTCAATTATGGTTTGCGGAGTTTTCCAGAAGTGATGGAACTCGATGAAAGATACTATAGCTGTGGTCTCTACTAGGTACACTAAATTGCATAACACACCATATATCAGTAAAGTTATCTGCTGTATTCATTTGTTTTTAAGGAAATTGTCAAACTTATTGATACTTTCTGATGTGTTGGGATTGTGTGATCAAACTTGTCTCCCTTAACTTGGATGCGGGTAAGAGCATCTAATTAAGATAGATAATTTAGATCCATAAATTCACCATTAGGATAGGGTTTTATTTTTAAGGGGTTCATGGCTCCCAATAGACTCAAGAGTCCATTGTTAATTACCCTCCTCGAGGAGGCACCTTCGATTAAGAGTCAACAAATTATCAAAGAGTACTCGCAACAAAAATGTGGATATTTAATAAAATAATATATTTTTACATGGCTTAACCAAGGGCATACCCCCAGTATAACATTTGGAAAGAAACTTAAAACATGCTTCCAGTGGGGCATATAGAGATGAATATTAATTTGAGTGGAGGTTGATTTGATTTGGGGTTTGATTTGATTTGGAGTCCAATTTAGTGACATAGAGGTCGATTTGATTTGGCATTGGATTTTAGTTTAAATGACATTTCGATCATTTAACTTGGATTTGGATTTCGGTCAATGTTGAATTGGTTTTTAGTTTAGCAACATCTCAGTCATTTAATTTGGACTTGGATATTAGTTTAAATGACGTTTCGGTCAATATTGATTTGTTTTTTAGTTTAACGACATCCCGGTCATTTGATTTGGACTTGGATTTTAATTTAAATGACGTTTCGGTCAATTTTGATTTGTTTTTTTAGTTTAGCGACTTCTCGGTCATTTAATTTGAATTTTTAGTTTAAATGACATTTCGGTCAATATTGATTTAAGTTTTTAGTTTAGCGACATCTCGGTCATTTAATTTGAATTTTTAGTTTAAATGACATTTCGGTCAATTTGATTTTCAGTTGATTTGGTTTAGATTGTTGTTTAGCGACATTTAGGTCATTTTGATTTGAATTTTAGTTTAGCGACATCTCGGTCTTTTAATTTGGATTTGACTTGGATTTTTTTAGTTTAAATGACGTTTCGGTCAATTGAGTTGGTTTTTAGTTTAGCGACATCTCGGTCCTTTGATTTGGATTTTTAGTTTAAATGACATTTCGGTCAATATTGATTTAGTTTTTAGTTTAGGGACATCTCGGTCATTTGATTTGGATTTTTAGTTTAAATGACATTTCGGTCAATTTTGATTTGGCTTTTAGTTTAGCGACTTCTCGGTCATTTGATTTGGACTTGGATTTTAGTTTAAATGACATTTCGGTCAATATTGATTTGGTTTTTAGTTTAGCGACATTTCGGTCATTTGATTTGGACTTGGATTTTAGTTTAAATGACGTTTCGGTCAATTGATTTGTTTTTTAGTTTAGCGACATCTCGGTCCTTTGATTTGGATTTTAGTTTAAATGACATTTCGGTCAATATTGATTTAGTTTTTAGTTTAGGGACATCTCGGTCATTTGATTTGGATTTTTAGTTTAAATGACATTTCGGTCAATTTTGATTTGGCTTTTAGTTTAGCGACTTCTCGGTCATTTGATTTGGACTTGGATTTTAGTTTAAATGACATTTCGGTCAATATTGATTTGGTTTTTAGTTTAGCGACATTTCGGTCATTTGATTTGGACTTGGATTTTAGTTTAAATGACGTTTCGGTCAATTTTGATTTGTTTTTTAGTTTAGCGACTTCTCGGTCATTTAATTTGAATTAGATTTGGAGTTTGACTGTAGTTTAACGATATTTCGGTCATTTATTTTGAACTTGATTTGGGTTTTGAATTTGAATTTGGATTTTAGTTTAGCGACGCCTCGGTCAATTGAATTGAACTTGGAGTTGTACTTGGATTTTGATCAGTTTGATTTCAAGTGAATTTATATTTTAGTTTACGGACTTTGCGGTCCATTTTTTATTTGAATATTTGTGAATTTTGTGATATTTAGAACTTTAGAAGTTTCTGCATGTTTTGTACTTTTAGCACTTTAAGTTGATTTGCAATTTTATTGCACTAGTGAATTTCATAAGTTTGGGGTTCTTTTTTGCAATTTTAACATATTTTGAACTTATCTCTTGTAATTTTGCAGGAACTAGAATTTTCAAGAATTATGAAGGGGGTGAACTGCAATTTTCAAATCTTTGGGATTGAACTGCAATTTCATGATTCCAGGGGGGTAAACTGTAAATTTAAGAAGTTTGATCGAGGACTGAATTGCAAATTTTTAGATTTAAGGACTGATTTGTAGACTTTTGCACGTTTAAGGAATTGGTTGAAATTGATCAGGTTTTGGACTTTGTCTTGATTTGGATTTGGAGTTCCTGGGGCTGAATTGTACTTTTAGAACTTCACTGGGATGATTTGCAATTTTGTAGAGTTTGAGAGTTGATTTGGATTTGTTCAAATTTTGGTTTTATTTGCAATCTTGAGATGTAGAGGGACTATTTTGTGAATCATTTAGGCTTTAGGAGCTGGTTCGGAGTTCATTTTATAAGTTAAGGGCTGGTTTGTAATTAGAAATCTCTTATGATGTTGTTTATAATTTGTAGGTGAAGGAAACAGGTCCGGATCAAAGTAGAACAGATTTAACATTTCCGGAGCTTGATTCATAATATTTTCCTTTATCAGTAACATATATATGAGTTTGTTTTACCATCAGATTCTTATGTCTTTAAATTTTTTTCGTACAACTCCATACATTCTCATTGCTATTAAGCAAGCGTCCGAGGTTATGTACAGTTAGTTTTGTTCCTTTGTGTTATTTTCATTTTTTATTTGTATATGTGCATTGCGCCTTCATTCCAAAATTCGGCAGCATGACGTCGTAGAAGAGTTGCTTTTCAAGACTGCCTGCCAGCCGTAAGGACCGTAGGTCGAAGTCGATTTGAGACTGCCTGCTGGTCACGAGGACCGTAGGTCGAAGTCAATCTAAGACTGCCTGCCGGCCGCGGGGACCGTAGGTCGAAGTCTATTTGTTGGATAATTAGTTTATTTTTGTATGTTTTCGATTGATTTTCTTCAATTGAGCTTTTTGGACACATTGATCGTCTCCTCATTCTTTTTGTTCTGTCTGAGATAGAGTGTCAAGGAGCAGAAAGCCAGGAAGAAGCCCGGGGCAGCGGCTAGCTCAAGGCAATTGGCTCTTTGCGGTGGAGATGAAGCAGGTTGAGGGCTTTATGAAAGGCGTTGTACTCTCTTGGCGGTGATCGGCTCTTTGCAGTATAATGGAAGACTTTGAAGGATGTTTGTGGCAATGGCTTCCGACGATGAGTGCGACTTAGATCAGAGGTAGTGACGAGGATTGTAAAGAGCAGCGGCGATAGCAATTAGAGTTTGAATAGATTGTGAGAGCAGCGGCGATGGCGAGAGGTTGAATAGCAACAGCGATGTCTTTGCGAATGGCAGAGAATAATGGAGGCGACACCGCGATGATGTACTAATTGATGATGTTGCAATGGCCCCTTTCTCCTCAGGCTCGTTGTATACCCATGAAGAGAGACAAAACAGAAATGGCCAAGATCAAGAAGGAAGAAGGAAACTAAACAAACAATTGATATCCTTTAGTTTTGTTTTAAGAACTTTTTGTTGGGCTTGCTTGCTTTGTCTCTGTTTGATGAAGGAAGGAGAAGGAAACACAGTTGTTTCCTTTTTGTTGTTTTCGTTATTGGGTTTTGGCCACAGATTGCTTTGGTTGCTTCCTTCTCTCCGTTGATTTTTTTTTTTTTTTGTTGCTTCCCTTCAATCAGTTGATGGCCTCCCTCCAGATGGGTTCCTGGATGCCTCCTTTTTTTAGTTTTTAGTTTTTTTCTCAAGATGAAGGTGGGTGTAGTTGAGTTATTAGTGGGGAGTTGAGAGATAGTGGGAGAGAGAGAGAACGTGAAAGTGGGGAGTTGAGAGATTAATAAAAAAAATTCTTGAGTTGTTGAGGAAATTCGGATATGGTTAGGAGAAATATGAAATTGGCTTGTTGAGGATGGGTACGGGTTGCTATTTGGCAAATTTGAAACCACCCATTTGTTTGGTATTTATTTGAGACTATGTAGTATTAATTAATTAGTATGAGGAGATTAGGATGATATATATATTTGTTCCATATATACATTTTTGTTTCATATATACATTTTTTTACACATACATACATATTGTGCGAAACTTGACATTATTATTTTTTTCTTTAACAAAAATATACGTCAACAGAGATTTTCTTATTTTTCCTGCAGTAGGACACTTAAACGCATATCATTCGTTTTATTCTTCTATAAGTTAGGCATAACAGGCATCAGCAGCGTCTTAATGGTACAAATCTTTCCTTAACTATGTAGCATAATTATTAACTATATATACCATATGATACTATCATGTGAAATATTATGCCATAAACATTATGAGAGAAACCTTATCCTTGACATATTTTGCAGTACTATCTGAAAGCAGCTTTTGGATTTAACAAAAATCAGTTCTCGAAAATTCGAATGATGGTTGACATTGGTTCCATATTTTCTCAGGTATTATCCTAAAGATTTATTGTTTAGTTACAAATTTGGTTTCCGTTTAAAGTTTCTATAGTCTGAGATATTTTTATCCCTTATCCAAAATTGCTGATTTGGGCTATTTATTTGGCTTGTAGATTCTGTTGCTTCCTCTTATCAATCCATATATTGGAGAAAGGGGAGTATTATGCATTGCCTCGATTGCTTCAGTTGCTTATGTAAGTCTTTTTAAGTAACAATTGAGACTGACTTCTCTTAACAATATAATATTTGCAATTGCTTTGAAATTGATTTTTTAAATTTATGTGATTGTTTTT
Organism: Asparagus setaceus; assembly: GCA_012295165.1. Lineage (NCBI taxonomy): Eukaryota > Viridiplantae > Streptophyta > Magnoliopsida > Asparagales > Asparagaceae > Asparagus > Asparagus setaceus. The sequence goes on from CM022701.1 coordinate 38,203,182, forward strand.
TTTTTCAGGCTATTGAAGGTGGGAAGAAAGGATCGATTGCTTGAGATTTTGAATACTTTTCCAACTTGCTTAGACATAAAGTGATCTTAGACACTGTATTTATTTTGTCTTGGATAGTTTCATTTTTATTTTTGAACAATTGGATTATTAAGTCTTGTTGTTAGTATGGATATTTCAGGATGATGAAATTTTGTACCTTGACGATTCTAGTGAATGAAAATTTAGTTCTCTCATCATATTATTATTAGAACTTTTGAACATATTTGTGTTGTCTATTGTGAAGATTATTATCAGTTTGAAAGTATAAATAGATTTACTTCTACGACAGTATCCAAAAGATGGAGAACCATCATTAAAGTGTTTTGGTACATCTATGAAGGGAATACACCATCGTTGGTGGGTTATTAATTGCCCGCCATGAGACTTTTATGATGGTACATATCCGCTATTAGTTAGTTTTCAATGACAGGCTTGTCAACCGTCATTAAACAACGGCGACGAATGTCAAACCATCGTTACACAACTACAACGAGAATGATGAACCGTCATTACACAACATCAATGGGTAAATGGCCCCATCGTTACTAGTAACGACGGTGATATCTACCATCGCAACTAAGAATGACGGCAATGTATCCCGTTATTATTGACTCTATCACGACGGGAACTAAAACCTTCATGACACTTTAGCAAAGAAGGCTTTTACGACGGGCCACGAAGGGATTTCCCCGTCGTTAGCATACAATAACGACGGTTTTTGGATCTTCAACGAAGGGATTTCCCTTCATTAATGACCTGATTTCTTGTAGTGAATGGTAATGGATCCACAATCAAAGGTATCACTTCTATTGTAATGTTATTGTAAACTCTAGTAAACGTCAGAGGAATATTCGGCTTAGTAAATTGTTAGCTATTTAGTGTGTTTTTTACTTTTACAACACTATCCTTCCTTAGTTCCATCTCTCTTTGTAGAAATTTGTTTATATCTTTGTCTAAAACATTAGGAATAGATAATTGTAATTTTTCTTCAAAATTTACCCGATATTTAATAACTAATTAAGATAAACAGGTTGGAGATCGATGATCTAATAAACAAATATGTTACATGAAGTTTGATATGTACAAAATTGATAAAGGTGATATTGTGTATGCAAGTATATAAAAGTACTCAAATTAAGAGAATATGTCAGCTAAAGCTCATTATTCATGGGTTTTCAAGAAAATACTCAAATTAAGAGAATATGCCCTCATGTGCATTGATATAAATCCTTCTGGTACTGTATGGAAGGGTGGCAACCCTCCTTACACAACAAAGAGTACTTATCAAATACTTGAGGGAGATCATCCTAAAGTTGAATGGAGCCATCTGGTATGGGGGAAACTATCTATCCCTAAGCATTCTTTCAATTTCTGGGTTGTGTGCTTGGATAGGCTGCCTACAAAATCTAGACTGATGAAGTATGGTATTTTGAATGATGATAGGTGTGTGCTTTGCAATTTACATGTGGAGAATAGAGACCACTTATTCTTTGAATGTGGCTTCAGCAGCTATATATTGAAGAGTATTATGTCTTTTGTCCAAGAAAGTCAAGTGCCTGTTAAATGGGAGGAAATCTTACTTTGGATGAAAACCAGATGCAGGGGAAGCTCATCAATAGCAAGTATTGAAAAAGCTGCAGCTGCGGCAGCTATATACTATATTTGGAAAGCCAGAAACCTGATAATTTTTCAGCAGAAGATGGTCATGTTAGAGGATTGCATAAACTGGGCTATTTTCAACATCAAAATCAAGTGCAGTTCTATACAAAAGATCCGGGACAATAATAAGAATAGAAACTGGTGCTCTGCAATGTCCATATCATCAGAGTTTGTGAAAAAGTGCAAAAACTAAAAGTTTTGGTAGCTAATGACTGAAGTTTCTATGTAGTTGTGTTACAGGTTTTTTTGTAAATTTTTCTTTCATTGAGTTTTCCTTTGAGACTTACAGGATAAGCTCAAAACTATGTACAGGGTTAGTATGTACTTCATTGAAAATTTGGAAATGGAAAGTTTTACTTACTTACCAAAAAAGTATATAAAAGTATATTGATACCGTTTAACATAAAAATTCCTTTCATTAAAATTTTAAAATGTTTAAATAGAAATTATGACATATGTAATAATCAAGGTTTAGAGATATCAACTCAAAATAAATCTAACTGAATTATAATAACAAAATAAACCAAAAAATAAATAATCATGATATTTAACCTCGTATGCATAAAACTAGTAATAGTATAAGACATGGTTCCAATATAATGTGTGTACACTCATTTTGATATTCACACTATACCATATTCCAAAAATATGAGAAACGGTTTCAATACTTATAACAAATCTTTCTGTACTCTTAGCATACATTTTCAGTACTTTTCTCACAATTATTTGACCTACCATAAAACACATATGACATTATTATTATTATTTGAAAAATTAAATTAAAAAGTTAGTTATAGGACCCTTTTGAACCATTTATATAAGAAAGTTATCACACTACACTTCTTTTTTCTGAAACTTTTATTTCTTATGTTGTATAATATTTGTTCGACTATATCATGACTTTAAATTTGACATTTACTAAATTGAGTATATTGCGCACACTGAGAGAGAGAGAGAGAGAGAGAGAGAGAGAGAGAGAGAGAGAGAGAGATAAGTTCTGGAAAAAGGACGGCAAAAAAACTATATACTTTTATGATTTTTAAGCAGAAAGAAGAAGATAGAATAGTAAATTTTATCCTTGCTCTATTAAGTTTCTATAAAAATTTAGGATTAGATGTATAATTTGAGATGTGACCATATAAGGATAAATTTAAAACAGATCAAAATTTGAAGGATATCTTTTAAAATCTAAAATTTTAATAGCTAGCTATTCAAGGGAAAAACCAAGAAGGAAAAAGAAAAGACAAAGATGATATCTGTAATGCTAGCAAGATTTTTAATTGTTGACTACATGTCAAATACATTTGAAAGTAACAATCGACAAAAAGTTATTGTGACGCTTCTAAAATTAAAAAGATAGATGTCACCATGCCACCAGCTTAGTTTGTCGTTTTAGACTAAAAGGAAAGACAACAATGTTTAGAAATTTGCTTCATTTTCTCTCATTAATGCCACCCATGCCAAAGATTTTCTACATTTGGTAAATCCTATATATATCACAACATTTATAAAAGAACTTTTCTAGAAAAATTTACTTTTTTGTCAGCTTGTATGTCTAGTTTTCTTTTTTCCATTATTGTCTTAAAGACATAAATTAACCATGAGTGGGAAAATCTCACACCAACCTATATTCTTAGTAATGCAAAGCTCGAGATTAGCAGAATGGATTCAACATTCTGAATGGATTCAACATTCTACCGTGGAGTTTCCATGGTGAACAATTTTTAAGACCAATCTCCAAAAAGAAATCAATGTCTGTCACATAGAGTAACAACAGCCCTACCACGGGCATTGAACGTGATCTATAATTTTTGCGTTAACTAGAGGTCCTAATATTCTACAATTTAGCATGATGTATCTTAGATTTGACTCCGAACTTTCTACGTGAGTTTTTCCCCCCTTTCATACTATCATGATGCTATAGATGCCCCTGAATTGAAACTTTTTTTACGAGGGGAAAACTAGGAGCTCATGTCCAGAGAGGAGGCCTGAGTTCGAGCCCTCACGCTCTCAGAAGGCATCAAGAGGTATCGCTACATATATCTGAGACCCATTTGAGGACACGGCCTTCACCTGAGAGGAGACCTCTTTGATAGACCTCAGACCATAATGGCATAATCAGGGAAACCCTCCCACATTTGATCAATAGAGATAAAAGAGAGACGTTTAGTTTCTATATATGTTCGTGTGTTTATCCGTTCTCAGGTATTCCTTTTTTTTCTATGAATAATATATAATTCAAAGAGGCAAATTCATCATTGATACAATAGTAGTACAATACTGCATCTTGCACCATCCTAATTTATTGAGCTCCCTATATTTACTGATACAATATTAGCTACTGGTATAACAAAATGATCACACAACACATGAAACCTTGAGCATGTCCATACTGTTATTGCTCATTCATGTCGATATACTAGTTACAACATGCACTATATACTCATAGATGAAAGAGGAGACAACCATGCAAACGACAACTGTAATCTAATTATATAGATCGTCCACCGTTATGCTCAAAGGCGAACCATTGCCATTCTCATCACTGTCTTCATTGCTGCAATAAGAGAGATCTTCCATGTTATCATAGTTATTCTTTGTAATCTTAGAGCTCTTCTTCTGATGGGCCTTTGCCGCGCTCAGCTTGCACGCTGCTCCTTTGGTCTCGGACTGTTGCCTGACCTTCACTCCCCTTATCATCTGTGTCAACATTCATTTCCAAGAAATATAAACAAATTTGCGCCGGTATGATACAAAAGAACTCAAAGTCAGATCAGCCTAACGTTCACCTTACATTTCTAAGAAGACCTTAACCAAATATTTTCACACTTTAAGCATTTATAGTTATTATTTCCAGTCTATTTAGTCTCCATGGTGGTTCTCCGCCCCAAAAAAAAAACATAACCAAAAACACTATTGATCTTGTTGAGGGTAAAATGGGAATATTTCGGGGCGGAGGACCATGTGGATTCAATAGGCTGAAAATAATAACCATCAGGACTTAATGGATTAAAGTAATAGGTTAAGAACTTCTTAGAAGTGTCAAGTAAACATTAGGGGCTAATTTGATTTTGAACTTGCTAGACAATGTAGTTGATAATAATGTTGATCTTTACATATTTGCTGCCCTTGAAATCCGAGTATATCACTATGAAGTCCCCTTCCTGAAGCCCGTTTGATCGGACAAAATCTCCTAATAAACATCAAATGCACAATTCATACACATCGAACCAACAGAGCAAACAATATTATTTACATTCTAGTATATACGATATCTACCTGTGTTTTCCAGGAGATACATTCGGCTTTTGTTGTTGGGCCAAAACCTATAAAAGACATTGCATAACAAAAACTTGAGCAATTCTTCGAATATTCAAATAATGCATGCTACGACTGCCACAATTAATTTTACCTGTACTTCATGTTCCATACCCGAGAGGTTCCAATGTCCTCCATTGGGATAGATATCCCGTCCCTTGAATCCAGCTCGGGCAAGTGAATCTCCGCCTCCTTCTAATCAACAATACATGCAAAAAAAAAGTTACATAGAACATCTAACCGATAAATTCTCATTCATGTATCTCGATATATGCATTTCAATCTTGATCAAAATGGCTGAGAACACAATAAATGGAAGTAAAATATACTAATCAAACCGTGCAGAGGGTCGCTCACTTTCGGCAGCACGATTCTCCCTAGACTCCCCACATCGCTCTGCTTGAGCACTTTCCTCAACAAAAACCTCAAATTCTTCTCAGATTTCCATCCCTATAAACATATAATCTCACTCTCAATCAAAATATATACCAGCAAAATTAACATAATTCGTCAAAAATTAACCTGTCGCTTATCCGAAGATGAAGACGACAAATTGCGCGACTGCAGTTGAGTCTGATGCATGTTGGATGTCTTTGCTGACATATGTACGGAGCCAGCAGCAGAATCAGTAGGCAAATTCTTTTGTCGAGCAGATGACAATAAAGCCCAATTCTTCAAAGCTTTATTGCTATTAGTTGCAGCAGTAGGAGGAGGTGCAGCGGATGAACTCGAGTGCTTCTGGCTGTGGCTCTGATTATTCCTTTGCTGATGAAGAACCGAGACCCGTCTCTGCCTCGCCATTCTCTTCTTCCTCGCTTCCTTCGTTGCTGACGCTGTAGACCCTCCAACACTCGGGCTGGGATGAGGATACATCGGAGGATATGGCGTATTATACCTCGTTGGATACTGTGGAAAGCCAATACCGGGGAGCGGCGGATAATGAATGGGTGGCGGAGGAGGAGGAGAAAATGAGTGGAAGTCCGTCAACGGCGAGAATGGCTGGCTATTGACAACAATGCTGCTAGTGCTAGCACTCATCATAGAAGGATTAAACGTCGGCACCGGGGTCATCGGATGCCAATAGTCTAAATTAGGGTTAGGGTTTGCCACCGGATCAGAGAATTGGTAATGAGGGTAAGCATTTGCCGGCGGCGACATTGGCTGGTAGTTATAGAACTGAGCCTGAGTTTCAGGCTCTTGGTGGTCCCCGCCGCGAGACTGAAGCCGGCGCTTCTTGTTCTGTAAATGGTTATTCTGGACCCAAGTCAATATAAGCTTCAGCAGCTGACTGCGGCCTTGCTTGCCGCCGCCGAGTCGGGCGGCGGCGCACTCGATCGTCGACTTCTTGAGCTTGATGCTCCGCAAATCCTCCGGCGAGATCGAGTCTCGGTTGTTCTTCAACCATTCTAAGAATATCTTGGCCATCTCGTCTGTAGACGAGTTGTCGCTGTCGCCGTCTTCTCTGTCCTGAGGAGGCGGCGGAATTGGGGGTTGAAGAGCGGCGTCGTAGCCGTCGGGGAAGAGGAAGGAGGGGTCCAAGGGGTTTGATGGGTCCCACAACTCGATGTCGCCGAAAATGTCAGCAGTGTCGCCAGAATCAGCGGGGACCATGGCGGGGTTCTGAGGCTGCATGTGGGCTTCTTGGGCCAGGCCTTCGTTAGAAAACAGGGCCCAAGATGAAGAAGACGATGACGAAGATGAGGCCGAGGATATTGATGGGTTTTTGTTGGAGTTGAGGTTGGTGGAGGAGTTGGCAGTAGGAGAGGAGAGGCATGGGAAGTCTGGGAGAGAGGAGAAGATGAGATCTTCGTCGGCAAACATCAGATCTTCGTCGTTGATGTCGATCATGATGTCGACATCATTACCTTCTTCTAATTTCTCATGATTTTTCTCTGATCTTTTTTCTTCTGCTATTGTTTCCTTCTTAGTACCAGGATCCATCATTCTACACACAGAATTTTTAAAAAAAAAATTTTGGGTTTTTTTGGTTTTCCCTTTTCAGATCAGAAAGGAGAAATCCAAACAAAAAGAACTCAAATTGAGGGGAAAAGAAAAAGGGGAAAAAAATATGTGGAGGTTTAATTACAACAACAGAAACAACCTGAAAAGGGCAAGGGGTTGCATGGCGATTAGGGTTTCTGTTTCTATTTTTGGTGGGGAATGAAAGCAACAGAAGCAACTTGCCTGAGCCTACCTTGTACTTGTAGGAGATAAATTAAAGTAATCGAAAGCGACCCTCTCTTCTTTTTCTCTTCTCAAACCCCACAAGGAAAATTAACAAAAACCCCCCAGAACGGAGAAAAAACTTTTATTCAAGTACAAATCAGTGCAATTTACAGCAAGAAGTTGAAGAAAAGGAATAGATCGGCGAGGAGTATTAGCGATCGGAGAAGATATCGGAACCACCGACACGGTTAAAAAAAATAACTCTAAAGCACTCGCTTGCTGCCTTCACGTTCTTTCTCACTCTTGCTTGCTCTTTTTTTGCCTCTCTTATCTGAGTTCAACAGGTGTGGATAAGTACAAACCCGAGCCCAGACCCGACCAAATTCAAGCTTAGACCTTTTCTGCACTAATCAACAAAAATTGTTACAAAACTAGTCTTAAGTCTAGTCTAGTCGAGTAAAATTTTTGGTGTGAACTTGTAATTGGGTAAACTCTAGATAGGTTCTCTATACTAATTAGTTATTCATCTACATTTACTGAGGACATCAAAGAAAGAAAATCTTGCAGAAATCTCCTTGTGAATAATGAGGGAGGATTAATATGTGCAGTGTAACTTTTAAAATTGATGAGCAATAATCATGAACACCTGTCATGGTTACTAATATCAATAAGTTTAAGATCTGTGCGGGATGTGTTGTAGTTTTTTCCCATATAATTTTTCACTTAGAAGTTAGAACGCTGCAAATGGTTTTTTTCAGCTACATGCATCTAATGCTTTCCTAAATTCTCAAACTGATTTTTATATAAAGTAAAGTTAGGTTGCATAATATAAAGATTTTTGAATTATAAAAAAAAGTAAGAAGATGTGAATTGAATCTAAAATAATAAAAATAGAGAAATTACAAAAGAGATTTTCTGTATTCTAAATTGTAGAGAATGTCTACAATTATGTAGGTGGATGAATAAGACTGCTTCATTCAGTGGGACCCACAATTAAAAAGATTTTAATATAATTTTTTCATGATATATTTCATCTTAATTTTTGAGTGTCTCTCAAATAACCCGTTTAACTTTTAAATTTTCAAAAAACTCTCCCATTGCGTGAGGTTCTCAAAAGACCCTTCAATTTTCAACATTTTTATTAAAAAATCCTATTTGTCATTTATATATTCTCACTTGTTTTTGGCAACACTTAAATACACGAAAGTTTTAAAACTTTCACTTATATACCATCATTTGTTTTGACAAGACTTTTATACCTTAAACTTTTAAAACTTGCACTTAAATATCCTTAGTTAGGCAAACTTAAGGGTATTTAAGTGCAAATTTTAAAACATTAGAATATTTAAATGTCCTTTTTAAAACCATACGGTGCTTAAGTAGAAGTTTTAAACTTTATGGTAATTAGTGCTGTTGGGATATATTAGTTAAAGTTTTAAAAACTTACGATATGTAAGTGCTCCAAAAAAAGTGAATGTATATAAGTACAATATTAGGGAAACTATAAGGTATTTAAATGCAATTAAGCCTTTTATTAACATCAAACACGTTGTAATAACATAAATCTCGTCTTTTTTCTTTTCTTTTTTCCATTTTTTTTTTTTTTGCCATTTCAAAAAAATCTCCTTTGTTCAATATAAAAACTTAATACAAGTTAACATCAAACACATTCTCATAGCATAGAAACTTTACAAAATTTAACTAAAATTCTACAATAAGAGAAGGGGATTTTGAAGATTAACAAATGAGAGCGATTTAATTTTCAGTTGGTCTGTCTTACAGTGGGCCCCACACATCAGTCCTCACTTTATTTACGTCTTCGTTTTTCCTGGTTTAGGACTCTGCGCCCCCACAGCGCCCGCCATCCGTACGAATCCCACTGGCGCCAGGAGCGGCGCCTGCGACCGGGTCCCGCTGTTCAGTCCAAAACACCATTCACTCAACTTCCACTGGCTGCTGCACTCTCATTTGTTTATATTGCTGTTTGCTGTTTTGGATAAGACGGAGAGACACAGGTGAGATCTTTGTTCCTATGGTAGCAAGTTGGGGTGGTATTTGAGATTCGTGCTGAATCTGCTGATGGCATTAATCGGTTATTAAAGTACAGCTGTCTCCCGAGACAAGTTTGGATGGGCGAAATGTTTATGTTATTATTTTCTTATCGTTATTTTGCAAAGGAGGCAAACTGTGTTCCTATATAATGTGCATTCAGCGTTGGATAAAATTGGTCAAAGACATGTACAGATCATGGATTTGGATCTTTTTTATTTATTTTCCGAAAATAGTGTAAAGTAGCACTGAGATTATAGCTTTTGATTATAATTAACCTTTTATCATTAATTAATGGATGGATGTTACATTCTAAATCATAGTTTAACCATATAACCTGTTAGAATGTATAGATAAGTCTCTTTAGCATTCTTACCTCATTAAAATTTCGGTGTGCTTTTACGTACATGGTGTCGGAGCAATTAATATTCAAATTCCATCGGTCGAATTTAAATGTGGATTTAAAAAATAATACCACTATTTGCGTTCATATTTTAGCCATTTAAAAAGTCCTCAATCTCATGAGACATTTTAATAAAACCCTAATCCTTATCCTTCATCTCACAATTCTAAAACTATAACGCAGTGGGGAGTCCTTTTGACATTTCCTTGTATTGTGGCCAATTCATTATCTTTATTATTATTATTATTTTTTCAATCAAAGAGCTACAACCAACCAATCAAGAAAATAGTGATTTATTTACGAGCTTTTGATAACAAAATTAGTAACATCCTCTGTTCCTCATGTGCAAAACATAACAGTACCCTTGTCCCCGCTTTGAATCGGTGATTGAAGTTGTTGCCATTGGGTCAGAAGGTGGAATACGCTGAGCTTGAATTCAACGAAGTAATTAATTTTGATCATCATAATAAATAAATACATTAGAAAATTAGTACAGCCAGTGGTAGGAATTGCATCGACCGCCTTACGTCCGAGCTTTGGTTGGAAACCAAGAGCTTCAGCTTTCACGCTTTTTGTTGCCATTCGTTGTTTAAACGGCGGGTCCAAAAAGGAGCTGCGACGTGTCCCACCGCGCTCGTGAAGGTGACGTCAGCTAAAACCCCTTTCTTCGGGCCTCCAAGTCCTACTGTTCACATGTACGTCCCCCCTCTCTTATGTTAAATTTCAGAAAAACCCATCCAACTTTGAAGATTTTGCACAGAGTACTTCTGAACTTTGCAGGTTTTGTGAGAACCCACCCACTGAACTATTGGAAGTCCCGCAAAGTCCTAAATAAACTTTGGAATGTTTGTCGTTAACAGAGTTAAAGGTAAGATTAGACGTATACAATAACAAATTTTAAATAAAGAATATAACAAATAGAGATATTGATGGAATATTTTTTAGCGAACAAGAGCGAAACTGTTCATTTTGGTCGCGTGAAGAGCAATTGGGATATGTCAGTCAATATGATGTAGCGGAAGCATAATCAAAAATCTTATTCTCGTACGAGCAAAACAGCACAAACCCTAGAAATCCTAGGAGTAGAAAACTTTTAAAATAATAATAACTAATTTAAAGAGTTCACAAATTTGTTCCCCTTATATAGGGTATAAAACAAAGCAAAAGTACTAAAAAGCATTTTCTAAAGCAATTAGACTTCCTAAAAATAAAAAAACTAAATTGGACTAAAACTCTTCGACGCACAGTTTGAGCATGAAGACGATTTTCTTTCACCTCGAAACTCGATTGGAACGAAGAAGTGGTTCAACTTGTAGAACACTTCCCGAGCTTTCCGAAAACATATAATAATAGTGATTCAATGGAGGGAATCAAAAGTTATGGTCCGTTGAAGTTGCACGTCGAAATCTGGCTGAAGATCATTATCTTTTCTTGGTTCGGCCGAGCTTCGTACGATCCGATTTCTCCCAAAAAGCATCAGCAATTGTCTCCGCATCACAATGTAACAAAATGAGACAAGTTTAGATGTATTTTGCGAAATTTACTTATTTAAGTTACATGCCTAAAGTTTATCCTAGTTCCACTTTGATATTTTAGAGTTTTCTTTTTCCCAAAATATGACTCAAAATGCAACAAAATCTATTTGATTCTGTAAAGTCTTTTTTCCCCAAAATAACCCCAAAGCTCATCAAAATCTAACCTTGACACGCTAAATTTACAATTTTTGTTACAATTTGAGTTATCAAAGTTAAAATTGCCTACCAAAAAAGTTAAATTTTGTTGAACATTTAGAGCGGCATAAGTTTGGAGTATCAAAGTGCAAAATAGGAAATTTTAGGATATTTTTGTTAGAAAATCTAATAGACATCATAAGAACCGTGTTCATTTCTAGATTTATCTATAATTAGATCTTATCAAATACATATTCATAAGATCGGGAATTTTACCTAATTCTGTAGATGCCATACTGTAAGCTTGGCCTTCACCTCTTTACTCTATCAAGGGAATCTACTTTTATTTGATTTTGTAAAGTCTTTTTCCCCAAAATAACCCCAAAGCTAATCAAAATCTAACTTTGACATCCCTAAATTTGCAACTTTTGTTAAGATTTGAGTTATCAAAGTTAAATTTTGTTGAACATTTGAGAATTTTCCGGCATAAGTTTCGAGTGTCAAAGTGAAAATAGGTAAACTTTGGGATATTTTTGGGTAAAATAAAAGTTTCGAATATCAAAGTTAAAATAAACTTAAAGATATTTATGTATAAATATCAGTTTAGGATTTTTTGCAACACTTCCAAAAGTTAAGGGGTTTTTATGAGATTTATTCTGTTTTTAGTAGGGCTAATGCTCCCCATATTTTCATGCTGGCCTCATGCACGTTGCAGCGGCAGGCACATAGAGTGAACTAGAAAACATGTGAAAATAAAAATAAAATTCGGATATCTATTGTTTGATAACTTGGTATATTCTCTATTGAGAAAAATATTTCACATTTCCACTATTAAATACATCATTTTATGTTTGTTGTTTTATAATCACATGATTATTTCGGTTCCATATTAAGTATTTGTTTATTTTGCAACCATGCATTCAACTCAAAATATGTAATTTTTAGGTCGAGAGGATTAATGTGGATCATCCATTAGAATGGGATATGGATCATCTATGCTAACAAAAAAGTAGCGGAAAGATTATTATACTAATTATAGTTCTTAATTTAATTAGTGAATGATTATGATTATATCTAACACTTACTATGTCTCCATGAATCTCACTATTTTCCTAATTTATACTCAAATACAAATCATAACCACTTATACTAAACAAATCAACGAGTAATATATATAGCTAGACAATTAGTTAAGACAAGCTAGAGAACAAACATTAAAGTTTGTCCCCACATCAGCTACATTTCCATTAAACAAGAGAATGCAGTACTTCAGAAAATCTAGCATTTCAAAAATATTAGATTATATATTAAGGGTATATATGTTTGCCTAATACTTATTTCTTTAAGCCTTATAAGTTACTTATTATTTATTTTTACTTATTTTATTAGAGGCAAAATAATAATTTAACATGAATAAGTAAATCTACATATAAGTGTCCGAAAAATAAGTTAGGAAATCCCAACATATTTTCTTTACTTATACGTTAAAAATAAGTAAATAAGTAAATAACTAAAATGAAAAAAAAAGAACCTACTTATAAGTTAAAATAAGCAGGTTGCCAAACATGTTCTGGTAAAAGTCTACTTTTTTGGTCCTTGTGAGCAACATTTTTAGAATTCAAGAAATGCCTTCACACCTAAACAGATCAATTGTAAATGCTCTCATACTTGAAAAAATCAACGAGTATGCTCTCGCACTTACAATTTACAAAAGTGCAAGTAACGTTGTCACGCTTAGAAAAAAAATTTAGAGAAATGCCCTCAAAGTTGGAAAAATCCAAAAAAAAAAAGGAAAAAAGAAGAAACTTGCAATGAATATGCAATCAAACTATCAAGTTTCTTGACAATTTAATTGTAACACTCCCTACATTTGGTGTCATGCATGCATTGCATGCACTGGACTCCTGAACCAGATAAAGTATGCTATACTTAAATCAAAAGTGTGAATGATACGAAATTAAAGTACTTATTTTAGTATTTATACAAAATTAGGCAACCATATGAATAAGCGGTTATGTTAAACAGAGCATATTAACTATACTACTTAGATATTAAAGTTTAAGGGTTATATGTTAAATATATGAATTAGAAGTTACTACTTAACACGGCAACACTTTTTAATAAAATTGACATCTAATACTAGAACTTAACATTAACCTATTAACTGTATCATAGAATCTATAAAATTAACAGTTATACTCTAAAGTTAACAACTGATGGGTAAACTTAACACTCTACGTTCAAATTTAACATTCACTATATAAACTTAACAGTTATGTTATAAACTTAACATACAATAAGTAAAGTTAACTTTAGCTATGTAAGATTCATAGCTAATTCTTTATAGTTCACAGTTAACCTATACAATTACCTCTTTAACTTTCTAAACAACCGTGTTGGCACTAAATTTCACAGAACAACCACTGAAAATTTTGAAATTGCCTGCTGAAAGTTTCAGAAATTATAAATTTATAGATAACCCCCTGAAAATTTTACAAATACCCCGCTGAAAGTTTTAGAAATTGAAAATCCCCCTAAAAATTTTGCAAACACCTCATAAAAGTTTTAGAAATTACAAATTCTCCCTATAAATTTTGCAAACAACCCCTACACTTTTGAAAACTGTAAATAATCCCCTAAAAATTTTGTACAAAATCCCTTGGAAAATTTAAAAATTGCAAATAACCCCCTAAAAAGTTTGCAAATATTCCTCCTAAAAGTTTAAAAATTTGCAAAAAACCCTAAAATATTTCAAACACCCTGAAAATTTTTAAAATTGTAAATACCTCATGAAAATTTTGCAAATGGCCCCTAAAAAGGTTTAGAAATTGCAAAATAGCCTCCTGAAAGTTTTGCAAGAAACTCAAAAGTTTCAGAAATTTCAAATATCCTCTGAAAGTTTTGCAAGCAGCGCCTTGAAAAATTGGGGGTTAGTTGCAATAGTGGCAAGGGACATTATGAGGGTATTTTGGGGAGGAGTATGAAACTTTTCTCATTGCTGAGTTGGTGCCTTAGCACATGAAAACTTTATTTTTGGGGCCAAAACACATGCTGAGAAAAATGAGAGGGTTAGTCACATGAGATTCTCAATTTTGTGGCATAAACATATTTTTCCCGGAATTTTTGGAGTTTTGCTGTAATTCTCAGGAACTTTAACTCAATGAAAGTGGATAGTTTTTGGTATGTAGTTTAACAAATAATAACTTGTACATATATTTTGTTTGGGATACTTGCCCAACTGTGATTTGTGTTTGCTTCCATTCAATTTTTTAAGTATGTAAACTCTTGATTTTAGAGAACGTTACAATATTATGATGAGTGCGGCTTGAGTTTCCAATGCATCTCACTGCTGAATTTATTTTGATTCGACCTGGGATACTGTAGGTAAATAAAGATCAAAGGGGGGACGACACTGTAATCAACCAGAACTTGCACAAGTTACTCGACGGTTTAATGTGTTCAATTATATTTTATTCTTATTAGCGGGTGAGCGGATCGGGTCTTGGTTTCGGAGATGCGTTAGTTCGTCGTTAAGAAAAACCTATCAACATAAAAAAAGCTAATTCAATAAAAAGCCCAAGAGTCTTTCCCCCTTGGCGCACGAAGTCTTCTTGGACTTGGTCTTATGTAATTTTCAGTTATTTACTTGGGACTATTTTATATTTTTGGGATTATCTTTTCTTTGCTTAACACTTTGGGCTCATTTTAGTATGTTTTCATATCTCTTGGGCTGAAGTCCATTAAAAAACATCTTTCCTTTGCTCTACCTTTTCCTTCCTTTGCCCGACAACAAATGGGCCAGGCCTGTTAAGACTTAGTCCTCTTATTTTGTTTGTTTTCTTTAGATCAGCTCTAACCCTGGGCCGTTTTCTTTCTTTGTTATTTTTTGCTGGACCTTTTTCGGGATTGAATGTTATCTCCCTTTTGACTAGCCTAAAAGGGCTTGCTGATATTAGATCCCCAAATGTTGTTTTTCCCCTCTATATTACACCCCAAAGCTTGGTATTGCTAAATAAGAACCCGAATTTCTTGAAGTTGTTTCAAAAAACATGAATAATTTTAATCCAAATTATTTACCTAAACACGGTTTGCTCGAGTAAGGATTTTATCAGAACACCCTATAGAAAGGACACTGATGGTTAGGGCGTTTGTTTGGGAATTACAACTCATCTATTTATGGTGTAGATCGCACCACTCTTATAGAGATGGTTCTGATAAGACCCCTACTGGGTATGCTCTTCACCATATAAAGTAAATAGAATGATAAGTCTTAGGAACTCAACATCATTCTCCCTCTACCTTTATTTTCGAACTCTATATCTTTCTCTTCTCTATTTTCTTCAATTTCACTTTAAAATCTCAAACCCAAATAAGTTTTAACAACCCAATTTTATGTCAATTTCTCATAAATTTTATGGTAAATGTAACAAAGAGACTAATTCTGAACATTTAAAGATTTTGGAGACTAATTTAAAATATAATACTTTCGGGGACTAATTTTAAAACACTTAAAAATTTTGGAGACTAACTTCAGAACTCTTCATACCCTCTCCCTTGCCCTATAATCAACACCAAATCAACCGAAAGGTTGGAATGCATAAGGATATAAGTGATACTGCATCCAAAAAATGTTAGAGATGACTAAATATTTCTTCAATTTCAACCAATTGCTACTTATGGGGACTAATCTCCAAGCACTTAAAAGATTTGATGGGCTAATTTTTAAATATGAAGATTTGGGGTGCTTTAAATATGAAAGATTCGGGAACTAATATTTTAAAACACCCAAAATAGAGAAAAAAATAATTTACTCAACAATTTTGCATCATATCAAACAACAGAAATCAAAACTCGCAAATGGTAATCAAACTCACAAGACTGAACACATAGATAGACTCATCAAGAACTTATTGTAACCAAAATAAAGCACGTGACAGAAGTAAATCAACAAGAAGAATGTATGAAAAACTAACAAATCGAAGTTGGGTCACGGCAAGAATCACACCAGTGCAGGTTTCTTTAATCTTCTAATTAAAATTGTTTTCAATCACAAGCGGCAACGTACAATTAATTCTTGAGACCAAGATGAATTGGCTAGGAAACAGTGATGATATCATCAAGAATTAAAGAAACGAATCAAGAATTAAAATCTTCAAATTATTCGCCTGACGAAATCTGAAATCTTGAAGCCATCTCTTACAAAGGGCACAGCTCCCACAATTAAACGCTCCTCAGGCACCAGAGCTTCATCCAAGGGCAGCACAACCGTCGTCCCAGGAAACGCAGTAAGATTCTCCCACATATACAACCTCCCATCAATCTCAAGCAACACCTGCATCTTCTGACATCCCAAACACTCGAACCTCAGCGGCGTCGGCGCCATCGCGCACTCGATCACACCCCGATTCTCAGAACTCGAATAAGTCCCGAACCACCTATGCGGATTGCAGATCCTGACCTCCAACACAGCAAAATCCTCCCACTCTCCATTACCCTCGTCGAAAAGATACAGGCGCACCGAGTCCTGACGTACCACCGACGCGCAGAGACAGTCCCCCATCACCACCCCCAGCGTCGCGTGTAGGATGTGGCGATCCCTATTCGGCAAAGGAACAGTTAATTCTTGCACCCTCCGAGTTACAGGATCGTAGATCACCAAGTCGCATTCCTCTGCGAGCCAGTACGCTGTCGTGCCGCAAGAAGTTGCGCTGGAGGGGATGAGCGGTGAAGTAAGGTCGATCTCATCGTCGGACCACTCCCATTTCTCGTCCGCCGAGCAGTAGGTGTCGAACCTGTAGACGAAGTCTTCATCGGTAAAGATGGGGCAAGAAATGTAAAAGACCGGGAGTTCGGGGTCGGATTTGTCGATGGAGATGACTGCAGGGCAGTCGATAGCAGGGTGAACGGGGATAGGCTCATTGGCGTTTCGTCGGTCTTGGGGGATTCTTTGATACACCGATAATGGTATCGGATGGGAATTGGCTTGTGGGTTGCAAATGTAGTAGAAGGACTGGCCGTCCATGAAGAGGACGACGCCGGAGGAGGAGGAGCAGATGATTATGGGAGTTCTTGATCCTGGGAAATGATGGTATTTACGGTGGTCGACGAAGTTGTAGAAATGGATGGAGTTGACGAAACGATTCATGCTCATGATGCCCACGGTCGCGCCATGTCGGATGTCTTCTTCCGCCATTAGATTCGAGGAGTAATATTGGTGCGTTCTTGAAGAAGAAGGATGGATGCGGATAACTGCTCTTTCTTTCTTTCTTGGGTTCTCTCTCTCTCGAACTCTCTCGAACTCTAAATCAGCTCTAATGCAGCAGTACGAGGAGAGGAACGAGTACTATATCTAATAGGGTTTTTTTCCAAGAAACCACCTTTAACATTTACATTTAACATAGGGTAATTATAGGGAAACCACCTTTCATTTTCAATTTATACATAAATCATCTTTAAAGTTGGTTTTATTGCAATCAACCACCTCCCAGTCAAATTCTTCACTTAAAACTCAAAATTACCCTTAAAAAACTCACATTCAATGTACATGACTCATTTTTTTAGTATTTGGGTCTTATTAGGATATAACTCACGTACCTTGAACTTGAATTTTTAAAATTTATTTTTGGTTTTTTAGTGAAATTTTGACTAGGAGGTCGTTGATTGCAACAAACACCAACTTTAAAGGTAGTTTATGTATAAATTAAAAATGAAAGATGGTTTTCGTATAATTACCCTATTATTAAGGTGGTTTCTAGGAAAAACACCGTATAATATATCAACGGAGATGGGAGGGATGACGAGTTGCAATCTAGACTTGAAAGCACAACAACTAAGTAAAGTTCTATTTTCTGATAAATCATCATAAATTGACAGGGGGCCTTCATTGGTTCCTTGGTGTTCACACTACGACGAAAGTTGTAGTTTGTGATATTTTTTTTGTTATGCGTCACATTTTTGTGTTGCCTAAATTGAGTTTGAAACAAGTCGAAAGTATAGGAAGAGCAAGAGGGTGTTTCTACACATTTGGAAATGTGTCACAACTCGCGACATATATTTATGATACTTTTATTTTATTTTGTATCTTCAAACACGAACATATGTCGTAGCAAAATCCTCCCACTCTCCATTACCCTCGTCGAAAAGATACAGGCGCACCGAGTCCTGACGTACCACCGCGCGAGAGACAGTCCCCATCACCACCCCAGCGTCGCGTGTAGGATGTGGCGATCCCTATTGACAAAGGAACAGTTAATTCTTGCACCCTCCGAGTTACAGGATCGTAGATCACCAAGTCGCATTCCTCTGCGAGCCAGTACGCTGTCGTGCCGCAAGAAGTTGCGCTGGAGGGGATGAGCGGTGAAGTAAGGTCGATCTCATCGTCGGACCACTCCCATTTCTCGTCCGCCGAGCAGTAGGTGTCGAACCTGTAGACGAAGTCTTCATCGGTAAAGATGGGGCAAGAAATGTAAAAGACCGGGAGTTCGGGGTCGGATTTGTCGATGGAGATGACTGCAGGGCAGTCGATAGCAGGGTGAACGGGGATAGGCTCATTGGCGTTTCGTCGGTCTTGGGGGATTCTTTGATACACCGATAATGGTATCGGATGGGAATTGGCTTGTGGGTTGCAAATGTAGTAGAAGGACTGGCCGTCCATGAAGAGGACGACGCCGAGGAGGAGGAGCAGATGATTATGGGAGTTCTTGATCCTGGGAAATGATGGTATTTACGGTGGTCGACGAAGTTGTAGAAATGGATGGAGTTGACGAAACGATTCATGCTCATGATGCCCACGGTCGCGCCATGTCGGATGTCTTCTTCCGCCATTAGATTCGAGGAGTAATATTGGTGCGTTCTTGAAGAAGAAGGATGGATGCGGATAACTGCTCTTTCTTTCTTTCTTTCTTTCTTTCTTTCTTTCTTTCTCCTCCATTTTCACCTTCACTTTGTCCTCCTTTCCCCCTCATTGATCCATCTCCACCTCCACACCACATCCTCCCTTCTCTCTCATCTTCTTCCCTTTGCCTTCACTATCGCCTTGTCCTCCTTCCAACCTTTATCCTCCTCCACTTCTTCCACTTATGCCACACTTTCTTCCTTCTCTCTTCACAACAAGTCTCATCTTTTCTTTCTCATCCTCTCCTCTCCTCTTCTTCTCATTCCTTCTCAAACATCACCTCCTTCTATAGTTATCTCCTTTGTCGTCGTTCTTTCTTCAAAGTCATGTCTAAGTTAACCAAAAAAAAAAGAAAAAAGAAAAAAAAGAAAAAAAGAGCTAAAGCAACTAAAGCTTTCAACAAATAGTTAAAATTTATTGGAAGACAGTTAAAGTTATCAATAAATAACTAAGTTAACAATAATCCACTAAAATTAACAAAAAACAACTAAAATTAAAAGAAAATGACTGAAGTTAACAACTAATACTTAAAAGTAGACAACTTCATATTAGTGGTAAGTTACCCGAGAATAGGAAATATGCATGTATCAATATTATGAAAAACTCATAAGGGAAAATAATAAATTAAGTATTATTAGTTAATTTTGGTTTGTGTCATAGTGAAGAAGTTTAGGGTGAGACTCTTTGTGGAATACCCATGTCAAAGACGCTAACAGAGGTTCATGATAAATTTGTGTTGAAAATTTCTCGATTGATGAAGAATTTTAAAAAGTTTGAGGCAGCTTATTTGTCAACAAGATGCATGTCACGAAAGCCATTAGGCAAACTCATTTGTCAGAATTGTCCAATTAATAGTATTGGAAGCGAGTTGATTGCTAGAACAGAGGGAAGCACAATAGACATTATCACTTCTAATGAAGGGTGTCACGGAACAAGAAATAAATGAATGGATAAATCCATTTCTTGAAGGCCTATGCATATATCTATATATCTTTCAACAAACTAAAAGTTAGGGCAAACCTGAAGCAAGAAGATCTATTGAGTGCATTTAGTTTAGCCTACTCCTTGGGTTTTGATCGACATAAAGAGTTCTCTACTATTACTATGCAAATAGGAAAAATAAAGTTTTTGAATGTACCACGATTCTGAATGAAGACCGTGACATTCATTAACCTGTAGTTGAAATGAAGAATAGGTTAAAACTTAGTTGTATTTATTGGAATAACCATATCAAGAGATAGATATCTTCAAATGACTTCGATGGTGTTGTGCAGGTGTTCCATCATTAAATTTAGAGTTTTTACATGAAAATTATCGTAACTTTTGCCCAAATCGCAACTTACCGCCTTAATTTTACCCTCCTCTCTCCTTCCTTTTCTCCTCCTCTCCTTCCTTTTCTCCTCCTCTCCTTCCTTTTCTCCTCCTCTCCTTCCTTTTCTCCTCCTCTCCTTCCTTTTCTCCTCCTCTCCTTCCTTTTCTCCTCCTCTCCTTCCTTTTCTCCTCCTCTCCTTCCTTTTCTCCTCCTCTCCTTCCTTTTCTCCTCCTCTCCTTCCTTTTCTCCTCCTCTCCTTCCTTTTCTCCTCCTCCTCCGTTCCCTCCCCCCTCTCTCTACTCTTGCCGCCGACCTCCTCCCTCCTCCTCTTCCACCACTGATCCCAACACCACCATCCTCCCTCCCCCTCTCTCCTTCCTTTTCTCCTCCTCTCCTTCTTTCTCTTGGGTTAGATTGGGGGGTATAATAGGAATTTTAGATTTTTTAATAGAAAATATCAAAAAATGTTACATTGAGGACATGTAAGCAAATTAAGATGGTTTACATTAAAAAACTAAGTGGTAAATTGTAATTTGGGCAAAAGTTAAGATAATGTTTTTGAGAAAAAGGATGGAGCATCACACGGATACTCCAGCCTACTAAGTACCCAAAAAAGATTGTTACAATTGCGAGACAATATCCTAAATTTCAAAAATATAGTCTATATGTTTAGGAATTACATACTAAGCAAAAAATTATCCCAAACCCTTTGTACAAGCAACCAAACAAAACATCAACACTAATATTACTATCACCAAGTGTATACAAAATTATTTTTACAGTATCAGATTCAAGGTTTGAAATCTTCATTCCAAAATTATAGTTCTTGGATTGAGCCTCTCATCAGCAGCATTTACCAAAAATAAATCTGTGACTGGTACAACCCCTCCAAAAGTTCCATCCATTGCTCTCATTCTAGCATTCATCCTCTTGCGCCTTTCTTGCAAGCAGAGAGTCCTAGCAGAAATATTTTTATGACCTAACTAGAAATTAGAAAAATGCACAATCTTATTCAATATCTCCAGAGATAATTCAATATCTCCAGACATATTTTCTTCTTATGATAAAAAGTTCTATCATTATGTTCTTGCCAAACACATCAAACTAAAGCACATATGTGAATGTCACGATGCAAGTTAGCTGGACAATCATTCTTCAAACCCCAATTAAGCCATAAAGCTTCAAAGATCAAATCTAAAGTCTTCTGTAATCTCAAGTTTAAATTGTCAAGATCTCTAGATAGACTTAATGAATTTACAATGTATAAATAGATGAACATGTGATTCCTCAACTATATCTCACAAGCAACAAGTATTATCAACCGGTATCCCTTTTTTATGTAAAATATCTTTAGTATTCAACTTATTTCTCACTACCAACGAGCAAAGAATCTTAATTTTCATAGGAACAAGGAGCACCCAAATGTTAGCTCAATCAAATCTAATTCCTCCATCGATGAGAAAATGGTAATATGATATGACAACATATATTTCAGAGGATTCCAATAACCATTTTCTTTTATCATTCCATTGTATCCAATTAACTAAATTTATATGAGCCAATAACTCAAAAATAAATGAATAGCTAAATCACCACTTAATTGCCTCAAGAATTTAATATCCCAATACCAACCCCCTTGAGACATTTTCCTCGTAGAACTATTTGTTGTGTAAGGAACTATTGCTAAAGCAAACAGTGTAGGAAAAAATAAATAAAGCAGAAGCACATGTCCATTTATCTAGCCGAACAAAGTGTGAAAACCATTACCGACCAACATCTGAGTACTGCATAAGAAACTATTAATAGTAACAAATATATTTCTCCATAAAGGAGATAAGCAATATTTACCCTACTAACTGATAATCAAGGAGGTCATTATTTACAGTGAACAATCTGTTTCCACAAAACAGAATTTCCATCAAGCCATTGCCCAAGCCATTTGCAAGAAGAGCATTATTCATAATTTTTAAATCAATCATCTCTAATCTGCCACATGTTTTTGGTTTACAGATTTCCTCTTATTGAACAAGATTAGAAGCATTCTTATGATCCATAGAACCTACCCAAAGGAATCTCCTCCTCATTTTATCTTTTCGATTACCCAAGAAGGAAACAAGAAAAAGGATAACAAAAAGTAGGCATAGATGACAAAATAGAATACACCAAAACAAGCCTACCTTGTCTTGATAAAGCTCTGTCTTTCCATAAAGCTAATCTTTTTTTCAAGTTTCTCAAAAAGAGGAAACCCGTCATCTCTCAGTAATTTCCCTGCTCTGAGAGGAATACATAAGTAAGTAATGGGAAAACAAGCACTTTTGCAATTCATCATAGTAGCTAGTTGTTGTTGCAAAAGTAAATTATTTTCTAAGGCAATGAGCATGCTTTTATTAAAACTGATCTTTACTCTAGAAGCAAGCTCAAAACTGTATAAAACCAGTTTTAAAATTGTCAAGTGCTCAATATAGCTTAAATTTAAGTAAATCATGTAAAAACCTTTAAATTTAAATAAATATAGCTTAGTTGATTTACTATTTATTGTGTTAACACTGATTATGGCTCTGCTAGGTTTGGGATGTGACCAGAAGCAAGGCTCTTGTAGAAATGAGGGAATATGAGAGGCATGTATGGTGTGTAGATTTCTCATTCATAGTCAGACCACAGTATTGGTCAAGATCAGCCAAGACCTATGTGGAAGCATTTAAATAGGGGGCCTAGAAATAAATATATTTTTCCAACTATTTGGTGCCCGTTTGTTTGCACGGAAGTAACCATGAAGTAACTGAAGTAATGGAAGTAAAGCCTACTTCCGCTATTTCCGAGCAAAAAAAATTGTTTGTTTCTCCGAAAAATCTATTTCTTCTACTTCTTAATTGCTGATGTGGTGCCTAGGTGGCACTACCACTTCCTAAATATACTTTCGCTCCTCAACTCCTTGAAATAGCTCAGAAATAGAGAAAAGGCTTGTGGGGCCCACATGAAAAATTAACTACACGTGAAAATAGGGATTCTTTGAAGTCCCATCCTGATCTCCAGCCTAGCTGCCGCGCTCGAAGTGTATGCTCAAGTCATGAAATTGTAAGCTTCATTGAACAATAATGTGGTTTACTTTATATTCTAATTCATACATAATGAAATTAAATTAATGGCTTCAGGCGTGTCCATAAAAGTGCTCGTGCAATCAGACATCTTGTTATAGGAAATGCATATGATTGGATTCCTTGAAATAAAAATGCATGCGTTAGCATAAATTATATAATTTGTAAAATGCTCTAACTTGGTTTACCACTCACACAGTTCACATAGTGTACATCACATATGGTTTTGATCTTTTTACCATGTGACACATTTATCCACATGGCCATGGTGTTTCCTTTTTTTTTTAATAAGAAAATGGTTATTAAAATGTTCATCACGGTGAGATATATTATGATGACTAAGTTTAGTGTGGTGTATATACTAAATATATCTTTTATTTCAATTATGATTCAAACAAAGATCCTCATGAAATTAACATATATTAGTTACTTCCTAACAATATTTTCAATTATTATCCAAATTTAAAAAATAAAGAGAAAAAGCATCATTTCTACTACTTCAAAGAATATGTGAAACAAACAAAAGAAGTGTTACTTCCTCTACTTCCTACTTCATAGTTTTGGAAGTTACATCATTAATCTACTTCCTACTTCTAATAATGAACCTTTAAGCATAAGTTACTTCATTAATCTCTTTCAAATTTAACAACGGTACTAGGGGATTATTGACTGCAAAGATGATGAGAGTTCCGTAACTTCATTGAGCATGATGTTGGCAAGAGGTTGGAAGGGCCATGAGCATCCTCACTTCACTTTGACATGCTAAGAACATTATATATACAGGTCCTGGTGAACCTTTAAGTACCCTGTTCACTGACATCTTCTTTTTGGAACAAATAATGAAATCTAACAGCTTTTAGTTCCTCCCAGATTAATAATAAATGCTAAAGTGTCAAAACATGAGCCAACAAGGCAAATGAGACGTCAGGAATTTGAAGACAACAAAAAAGATAGTAAGAGAAAAGGTCCATTTATTCTGATTCCCTCTTTTTTCAATAAATAAAATTCTCAGGCCTGCACGAGAACCTGCATGAATTTCTAAAAAAAAATACTTAATTCTTTGCAACACTTAATTTAGTGGGAAAGTTTAATAGTGTGAAAGTCATTCGACAATATCCAAACTCGGTGGGAGCTTAGAATAGTAATAAAATGATACTTTATAAAAAGAGACAGAATCAACTCTCAGTAGGGAACTGGGGAAGGGAAAAAAAAGGCTATAAACTAAGTCCTATTTCTATTGGAATTTTATGTGACTTCCATGTAAAGAATTTACTAATACTATGCTTCCTACATCAACTTCATAAAGCTACTTCAATACCATTTCACATGAAGTCTCAGAAAACAAATAATACAAGTCAAGAATTTTTTTTCTACAGTGAATAATGTGTTGATTTTGTAGAATATCATGGAATCTTGGATATCTATAGGCATTTCATGTGAAGCTAGTGGGGGATTTAGATACGCTTAATTCTGTGTAACTAAATAAGTCTGGGGTGTTGCGATACACTATTATTTAATTGCTTTCATATTTTCGGGTTGATGTCTCCATCCTGACCCTAACGGGTTTCTAGTTTGGAGCTCCCAAGTGCAGGTGTATTCGCTGGTCGCACGACTCATTTGTCTGTATGAACTTGACTCAAAGTTTAGCTATTTCAACGTGACAGAGGTTGGTTATGCTCGTCATGTGCGAGTGGGAGAAGTAAGATTACGGTTACGCCCATAACCGCATAACCCCCCAACAAGGGTAGTTATAGTAACTAACCCATCCCAAAATGAAAACTCTCTCCCTCTTCTCGGATGAACAGTAACTCTCTCGTGAACAGTGATCCGAGAGTTCGATTATGAAAATATAGCCATCAAAGATAAGTGAGTTAAAGAGGCACTTGAGTTGTGAATCACATTTCCGTTTCGTCGTTGTAAACGGAAATTCGACGGCGATTATCGTGGAGTGCGTGAATCTAGCCGGCGGAGATAAAGATCCTGGAACGCTTCGAATCGGTAACTTTTAATTCCGCATTTCCGATTCGTTGATTATTCTCTAAATCTAACATTGGTATCAGAGACATAAGGCTAGATTTCGTGCTCTTTGATAAGTAAGATCATTATATGCCCATTAAAGAAAGCTTGTTAGATGTTTAATGGCAACTTTTGATATACTTGTTGTTATGATCTTATATTCGCACGAATGATAGATTATACAATATTGATGATCTCTGCAAAATTTCATTTAAAACCGTCATGTGGTTTGAGAGATATTAAATTTTGAATTTTGATACGTTCTTGAATAGTCTGATGTTTGCAGTCATATATCTCTCTGGTTACTAACTTTTTTGATCGGTTATAAATCCCTATGTGTAGATCTATGTGAGAGCTTTCCATAGACATATTATTTGTATTTTTTGGATTAACGATCGAAAAGTTATGCTCATTCAAAGTTGAGATGATGCAACCTAATTTAGGGTGAAAGGTTGAAGATGACATGTGGTTTTTGCAATTCGACCCCTAAATTTATTTTTTATTGCAGACATGATAAAATCACAGTTATTACTAAATTGCACATAAGCCCTTATATTACCAGAATTTTGTAAACAGAACCAGAATCTGTTTTGTGTAAAATTACGGGGAAACCCAAAGTTTACGAAAACTTGCAATCAGACCCAATTTTTTTTTGTGTAAACTTACAGTTTAGTCTAAAATATTTTTGTTTTTTGCAAACAGACCTAGTTTCTGGAAAATTGCAGTTTTGACCCATTTTGGGAAATTTACAGATTTGACACAATTTCTGGAAAATTACAGTTTAGCCCGGTTTCGTATAAAATTACTGTTATACCCAGAAAATTTTAATTAATTGCAATTTGACCCTATTGAAGTCTATAAGTTGTTATTTCATGGCATGTTTAGCATAAAATTAATTGTATTTTTTACAAATTAATTAACATGCTTAATTATGTGTTGTTAATTAGCATGTTTAATAACATGTCATGATATATTTTTGAGTGGGAGGTTTTAGGTTGGTAGAATTTTTAAGAAGAAAATTTCTCGCCTAATTCCTAGATTTTGCGCACAATTGAATGATTTAATAATGATAAAACTTTGTTAATGGGAGATGATTGGATGTATTACATTTCTTTCGATTCCATGACTCAGTTAGATTATTATTAAATTGTTCAAGGTAATGCAGCAAAATGTTGTATGAATTATGCTAGTTATTAATTATGTGCCATTTATTATGTTTCTAGTTGATTATGGCTGCTACCAAGAGCATCGTTGCTGACCTCAATAAGGGGGAGAAACTGAATGAGAAAAATTATGATGTTTGGCATCGCAAGATTCAATATCTCCTCGAGGAGCAAGATATGCTGGAAACCATAACACAATGAGTGACTGAACCTGAGCCGGGCAACACTGCGCAGCATAAGCGTGATCATGAAGCCTTCCAAGCTTGGAAGAGGAAAGACCGTGTTGCTCGCATATTGATGCTGAGCAGCATGAGAGATGATATCATGTTGTGTTTTGAGAGGTATCGGTCGGCTATGGCAGTTTGGGATGCTGTTAAGCTCCAGTATGGTGGGACTTCCACTACTAGACAGCGCCAGCTCACTCTCAAGTTTGACGGTTATAAGAAGCGCCATGATCATTCGATGAGGCAACATCTTACTGTTATGTCAAACATGATTAACTAGTTGAGAGCGGCAGGACATGAGCTTTCTGATGAACAACATGTTCAGGCTGTCATCCGTTCTCTACCTAGCTCATGGGAGCACATGCGGGTTAACCTCACCCATAATGATAACATCAAGACTTTTGATGATGTTGCTCGCCATGTGGAACTTGAGGAGGATCGCCTTCTGACTGAGAAACCCAGCGGGGAGGCATACATGGCTGAGGCTAGCTCGCGCAGAGCATTTGGCTCTAAGCGCGGAAGAGGTAGAGGTGGAGCACCTAAATGGGGTAGAGATGCTGGACCGAATCCTAAGAAGGCTAGATATAAGCTAAAGGCATGCCATGGCAAGAAAGACAAGACTAAGATGGCTTGTTATAATTGCAACAAGTTGGGTCACTTCGCTCGTGAGTGCACTGAGCCGCAGGTATGTGATACAACGTCCGACTCTACTATATTTGTTAGTAGTTGTTTGATGCTTGCTGAAACTGTTCCTATTTGGATCAGACTCGCAGCGAACCCACCACATAGCGCAGAGATCGGACAGATACGTGGAGTTTCGCCGGATTCCGTTGGGAGTAGACGATTTACATGGGAAACAACTCAAGCGCAGAGGTCCTTGGGATCGGCACCTGCAAATTGGATTTGCGAGGTGGACGAACGTTGTATCTACATGACGTATTGTATGCACCTGACATCCGGCGAAGTCTTGTTTTAGTTCTAGTCCTTCTAGGTTTAGGTTTTAAATGTGTGTTTGAAAATGGTTGTGTTATGTTGTATTTGGGAACAACTTATTATGGTTGTGGATATTTGTCAGATGGTTTTATGGTGTTGGACACTATTTCTACTTGTAATAATATCAGTAGTTGTTTTTCTTTTATTGCCTCTTCTAGCAATAATATCTGTGATGATTTAAAATGGCATGCTAGATTAGGACATATTGGCCAAGAGAGAATGAAACGGTTAGCTCGAGAGGGTCTTCTTGGCCCACTCGCTAAAGTTGACTTGCCTACTTGCGAGCATTGTTTGGCTGGAAAAATAACTAGAAAACTATTTGGTAAAGCTGTGAGAGCCACAATATCCCTGTAGCTTATTCATTCAGACATCTGTGGCCCAATGAATGTGAGGGCAAGGCATGGTGCATCATATTTCATCACATTCATAGATGATTTTACTCGATATGGTCATGTCTATTTAATCTCCCACAAGTCAGAAGCATTCGATTGCTTCCAACGCTATATTAGATTGGTTGAGAATCAATTAGACAGAAGGGTTAAAGCTCTTAGAACTGACCGTGGTCATGAATATCTATCTGAGCAATTTAAGAAATTGTGTGATGAAAAAGGGATAGCAAGACAGCTAACTATTCCTAGAACTCCGCAACAAAATGGTGTTGCAGAGAGGAGGAATAGAACCCTTCTTAACATGGTTAGATCGATGATGGCGCAAGCTAATTTACCTATCTCTTACTGGGGAGATGCATTATTGACTGCAGCCTACATTCTTAACTGTGTACCCTCTAAGTGCGTACCTTCTACTCCACATGAGCTATGGACCGCTGAAAACCTCGATTTAGGTAATTTGCACCATGGGGATCAAGAATTTTGTTCACCAAACTTCTCATAGGTATGGAAAGTTGGGTTCAAGAGGAAAGAAATGTATCTTTATTAGATATCCTGAATATTCTAAGGGATATATTTTTATTGGTGAAGAAGCTGATGGAAGTGTGACAGAAATTGAGTCACGAGATGCCACTTTCCTAGAGGAGGATTTTCCTAGCAGAGGCGAGGTAACTAAGGATTTCCAATTTTATGAATTGGAAATCTCAGATTCTGTCACTCATGGCAAATCAATTGAGCGAATAGATGAAATTCCTCATCCTCACGTGGCTAGTGGGAGCGGCACATCTGATAGCCCAACTCCAGTGGAGCGAAATCAAATGGAATCTCAACCACGTAAAAGTGCTAGAGGTAGGATCCCCCATCGTCATTTTGAGATTGAGGGGGAGGCCTTCATGATAGCTCCAATGGATGATGAAGAGCCTAAAACTGTTCAGGAAGCTCTTGCAGGCCCCACTGCTAGGGAATGGATTAATGCAATGCAGGAAGAAATGGAGTCTATGAATAACAATCATGTTTGGGACTTGGTTGACCTTCCGCCTGGGCGTAAAACAATTGGGAACAAGTGGGTTCTCAAAATCAAACGCAAGGCAGATGGATCTATTGATAAGTATAAGGCCCGTCTTGTGGCTAAAGGCTATACTCAAAAGGAAGGAATTGATTATGAGGAAACCTTCTCACCAGTTGTTAGGTTTGCCTCGATTCGTCTCATTCTAGCTATTGTCGCAAATATGGATCTAGATCTCTATCAAATGGATGTAAAACGCATTTCTCAATGGAGAATTGGATGAAGAGATCTATATGGACCAACCTCGATAGCTTCGTGGCCAAAGGTCAAGAGCTAAAGTTTGCAAGTCTGGCCGATCTATATATGGCCCGAAACAAGCTTCAAGACAAGTGGAACCTCAAATTTCATCAAGCTATTTTAGCGATGGGTTTATGACGATAGAGGAGGATCATTGTGTGTATATCAAGAGGTCCGAGATATTTTTGTGATCCTATCTTTGTATGTGGGATCTACATACTTTACCGGAAACAAAAGGGAGTTGATTGATGCCACTAAAAAGTGGTTATCGTCCAATTTTGAGATGAAGGATATGGGTGAGGCTAGTTATGTTCTTGGAGTAAAGATTGTTAGAGATCGCTCTAAAAAGCTACTTGGTTTGTCTCAAGAGACTTACATTAAGAAGATGCTTGAGCGTTATCAAATGCATAACTGCAAACCCATAGATATTCCTGTGGAGAGAAATTTGAGCCTAAGCCTTGATATGGGTCCTAAGACTCCAGAAGAAAAGGAAAAGATGTCAAGAGTTCCCTATTCCAGTGCTGTCGGAAGTCTCATGTATGCTATGATATGTACAAGACCCGACATATGTTATGCTGTTGGACTTGTCAGCTGATTTCAAGCAAATCCAGGACTTGCGCATTGGAAGGCGGTCAAAAGAATTTTGAGATATCTTAGAGGGACATCAGACTATATGTTGTGTTACTATAGTAGAGATTTGCGCTTAGTAGGTTACAGTGATGCTGATTGGGGAGGTGATCTAGATGAGCGCAAATCAACATCAGGGTATGCTTTTCTGCTCAATAATGGCGCCATATCTTGGACCAGTAAGAAACAATCTTGTGTAGCCCTATCTACCATGGAGGCTGAGTACATAGCATGTTCTGCAGCAGTGCAGGAAGCTGTTTGGTTGAGGAGATTCATGCAGCACTTAGAGATTGTCACTGATGTATCTGATCCTGTGACAATCAACTGTGATAGTATGGCTGCACTTGCCTACTCCAAGGATTCCAAGTATCATGGGAAAACCAAGCACATACAACTGAGATATCACTTCATCAGAGACATGATGGCACAGAAGGAGGTAGTCTTACAACATATTTCTACGAGTCAGATGGTTGCAGATCCATTTACCAAACCTATTGCTAGGGATTTATTTGTTTCACATGTTAAATTTCTAGGACTGCGTAGAATATGACTATACTTATGATTTGTTGACTACTTTATGTTTTGTATTATGAGATGATACATTTGTTGCACTTGTATGATGGATTAAACTGAGTAGATATATATTCACATATATTTGTGACACAAAGTATCATTTGAAAACTAGCAAATTCTAAGAAGTATGTCGATAGGTTAAGATTGGTTCTCTCACACGAATAATCGCCTTGTGGCGCTGATGAAGCGAGCAAAGATGAGACATATGTTAGTTATAGCACTATGAAAGCGAGTATAACTCAAATTTTAATGTCGCCTTGGTAAGAACCAAGATGAGGTTTTTTTTAAGAGAACAAAGAGCCGACATGAATGTTTCCCCACCATTCATGAAACCTATACATAAGGCCAGGTACAAGAAATTTATTTGGCGCTGTTGAAAGTGAGCAAATGAGTATCTCGAGTTAGGCGCTTATGACGCGACTGAACTAAGACCTGTACGGTGTTTAGAGTTTAAGACATACACTCTACATTGTAGAGTTCTCCACCATAGCATGCATTTCATACTGCATGTGCTTAGCGATCAAATAAGGAAGTGAGTGAATGGGTTCCTGCTTCCTCACTGTGTGAGTCCTAAAGGTCAAAAAATAATCTCATTTGTACCCTATGTGACTTTTGACTATGTCATAAAGTGGAGAGTTAATGATAGCTACTCTAGTGTGTTACCTATGGTCATGATTGATTCGGCCTAATGGGACATTACTGGGCAAGCAGTTAGCTCGAGACTAAGTGGCATGAGGGCGAAAGGAAGACTAATCTGGAATTACACACATCACTTGTATTCACTAGCTAGCCAGTTGTGTCGCTTTAATGCCAGCGGACACAATTGTGGATACATGTGAAGTTTAGAAAGGATTGAGTGTGGATCTAGTGAGGGATTTAGATACGCTTAATTCTGTGTAACTAAATAAGTCTGGGGTGTTGCGATACACTATTATTTAATTGCTTTCATATTTTCGGTTGATGTCTCCATCCCGACCCTAACGGGTTTCTAGTTTGGAGCTCCCAAGTGCAGTGTATTCGCTGGTCGCATCGACTCATTTGTCTGTATGAACTTGACTCAAAGTTTAGCTATTTCAACGCGATGAGGTTGGTTATGCTCGTCATGTGCGAGTGGGAGATGTAAGAATACGGTTACCCATAACCGCATAACCCCCAACAAGGGTAGTTATAGTAACTAACCCATCCCAAAATGAAAACTCTCTCCTCTTCTGATGAACAAGAATCTCTCGTGAACAAGAATCCGAGAGTTCGATTATGAAAATATAGCCATCAAAGATAAGTGAGTTAAATAGGCACTTGAGTTGTGAATCACATTTCGCTTCGCCGTTGTAAACGGAAATTTGACGGCGATTATCGTGGAGTGCGGAATCTAGCCGGCGGAGATAAAGATCCCGAACGCTTGAATCGGTAAATTTTAATTCAAGATTCGATTCGTTGATTATTCTCTAAATCTAACACTTCATCTAAGCTTAGAGGCATCACTTTTGTCAATCTCTGTGTGTTCTATTGTTTTTACTGTTCTTCAAAAATATTTAGCCTCAGTAACTATAAATATTTTGTTTCTTACACTTTAATGTATTATCAATATATTCTTCTGATTCTATTGTATGTGTTGAATGATATTAGTACTAAAATTAGTATGGTTACATACTTAGACGTATTATTATGTGCATCAATCCAGCAAATGTTTTCTTGTTATAATAAACATAACTTGCTATCTTTTTCCTTTGTTGTTGCTATTATTGTTAGTTGTACTTATTTATTGACTTTTAATTCATCTGATTATTTCCCTGTCTTTCAGGAATTTTGTGGGTTATCAATTTATGATGGGTATATTTCTACAGGATCTGAAATAAATGAGGTAAGTATTTCTGTTTCCATATCCTCTAATTAATGGTGAAAGGAGCAATGAGGAGGAAGTGTGTTTCTCCTAGGTTTACTCTAAAGATTGATCTCCGGAAAACCTATGACTCTTTAAATTGGACCTTTCTTAATGATGTGCTTATAGGCTTGAGTTTTCTTCACAAGTTTAGAAGATGGATTATGGAGTGTGTATGCGCTGCCTCTTATGCTATTGTGGTTAATGGTCAGTTAAGCGAACATTTTGTTGGTAAAAGAGGGATTAGACAAGGTGATCCTATCTCACCATACTTGTTTGTACTTGCTATGGAGTACCTAAGCAGAAGCTTACTTGATTTAGAGGCAGAGAAGTGGGTTTAAATATCACCCTAAATGTAAGAGGGACAAGATTACACATTTGTGCTTTGCAGATGACTTAATGTTATTTTGTAGCTATGATTTGTCTTCAGTGGATCAGATTTACCCACTTCTCTCATGTATCTGGATTGAGTGTAATGAATGCCATAGTCAGGAATCAAGTTCAGTACCTCTTGGAGTTTGTTGAGGGTACACTTCCTATAAGGTATCTAGGCATTCCCTTATCTTCTAAATCAACTTTTGCTTTTGATGTGGAGTGCTTATTGAGAGGATGACCTCTAAAATTAAAAATTGGACATCTAGATTCCTTTCATTTGTAGGTAGGCTTCAAATGATTAAATAAGTTATTTACAATATGCTTGCTTATTAGGGTAGCATTTTCATCTTGCCAATGAAGGTTATTAAAACTGTGGAGCAAATATGTAGAGATTATTTGTGGACTGGTTCATATGAACATACTAAAGCTTATGTCCTAGGATAATGCGTGTTTGCCAAAGATATGTGGAGGTCTTGGATTGCAGCAAATATTTCCTTATTGTGAACAATCATTTCATATATATTATTTGCTTGGGATTTACACTTTGATAAAGTCGCATGTGATTATAGATACAATAGTTTTAATATTTTTCAAGAGAAAAGCAATAGTGCCCCCAAGCTCCAACTCCTGCCTATGCCACTGATCTCCGCTAACAAAAAAATAGTTGATAGATCATTATATTAATTATAGTCGTTGATTTAATTAGTGGATGGTTATGATTCATTCCGTATCTAACACCCATCATGTCCCCATGAATTGCACTATGTTCCTAATTTACACTCAAAGACAAATCACAACTACTAACTAAACAAATCAACGATTGCGATACATGTAGCTAGACAATTAGCTAAGACAAGCTAGAGAACAAACATCAAGTTTATCCTGCACATCAGCTACATTTTCCATTAAACAAGAGAATGCAGTACTTAAGAAAATCTAGCATTTCGAAGCTATTAGATTAAGCTCATATTATACATTAAATTTACAAAAAGAACTCGGCAATCGCGGCCTGCTGGGCTTTACTTACTTTAGGCTTCATGGGCCGATTGTGCTTATCTGGGTTTAAAGAATATTGGACGAGACAGGAAACTTCAAAAGGCAACTAAGTCGGAGGTTTTCTAATCTTTGCGGGTAAGCTATTAACGGGTTGGACCCGTTTCTGCTCTCTTGCTCGTAAGCCAGGCTCCTCCGCGATCGCCTAAAACCCTAATCGCCGTGAGAGACGACGCCGATCATGAGGACGACGACGGCGAGCTTC
Source organism: Asparagus setaceus (assembly GCA_012295165.1). Lineage (NCBI taxonomy): Eukaryota > Viridiplantae > Streptophyta > Magnoliopsida > Asparagales > Asparagaceae > Asparagus > Asparagus setaceus. The sequence goes on from CM022701.1 coordinate 38,237,584, forward strand.
AAGGAGGTAACTTTTTGTTCTTCTCACTTACTAATTCTATTCCTTTTCCTTTACCTTTCTTATTTTTTCTCAATTTTTTCTTATTTTTTGTGGTTTTCTTTTCGCATTTTCAAATAAAAGGGTTTCATCTAGGGCTTTTATTTATCCTGAAGCATTTCCCTCTTTATCCTATTTAGCTGACGTAATCGCAGCAAGATATCTGGAGAGATTGTAAATGGAGAAGATATTTTATTTCTCAGGGTTTTTTTTTAATGATAATAAGCGAATGTTTGAAACATCTGTATGATTGAAACCCAACAGTAACGTTTCATTATAATACGTTGATTTCTTGTTATCAGGCACTAGAGCACTTGGCATCAATCGATCCAATCGAACTATGCAATGAAGCGAAAATTGAACGTTGTCGAGCTACCAGAGATCTGAGGAGCTGCGGTCGCCCCGTTCAACATGTTCTTAGCTCCTGCGGGCATGCATCTTTGTGCGCCGAGTGCAGTCAGAGATGTGATTCTTGTCCTATTTGTAGGGTTTCGATTCCAAATAGTGCGAATAGAATCAAGCTCCGCCTTTATTATAAATGCATTGAGGCAGGATTGCTTTCTAAAAGATTCGATGAAAGGTTCCATGAGAAGGATGATGATGGTGGACATGCGATTGCCGATATACAGCGCTTGTATTGTTTGTTTGATGTTGCGCTAGAGAATAATCTGGTTTCTTTGGTTTGCCATTGTATCCTTTCATTGTCGTTTTTAATGCTAACTTTGATGCAAGCTTTATGCGTGTTAGTCTGCTCAATGTTACCTTAATAAGTTCAATAGATGTTACGGATGTTTGTATGGATGAGAATGCTGTATCGAGCGATCCTGTTCTTGCTTTTCTTTTGGATGAAGTTGTGGTGAAGGATTGGTGCAGGCAAACATTTATCAGTATCATTCGCGATCTTCGAGAAAAATGTATCCAGCTGGAGTTGAAATGCTTTTATATGCAGTGGGTCTTTCATATGTTCTTTTTATCTTACTTCTAGTGAAAAATTAAATTTTTTTAAACTTTGTTGTAGATTGTCTTGGAGCAGAAGAAATGAAATCAAAGATATCTTCGTTCCAGAAGATGACGTTAAAGCTAACAGGAATTTCAAATGTTCTCGAGGTTATAGTTTCTTCGCTTAATGAAGCCTTTTCCGGGCCGATGCATGACGTGCATTACCTGCTGGAGAGCACATTGAAGGCTAAGCAGGTTAGATTTCTTGCACTTCACCAGAAGGCTTTAACCATATATATTGGTGAATGTATTTTTAACATTTCATATACTGTACTAGTGTGCTGTCCGTCCTCTCTTGAATAGAAAAAGTAAATTTGTGTATGTGTTATACCTTTTGTATGTTTTGGTTAATTCAAATGTCAATATTGGTAAATGAACACATTGCATTAAAGCCAATAAAACTTGTTTTTTCGAGAGTGAAACCTGTTAGTACAGCTTTGAATAAAACATAAAACTGACCATGTTTAAAACTGTGGTTCTTGTGAATGAGTAGTGCGTACCTTAGGCCTCCAGTTGCATCCACAAAAATTTCATTTGTGTCGGTATATTTTATGTTATGATAATGTTTACACTTTTCAGGCATGTTTGGATGCCTCAATCCAAATGATTCGAGCACCAGATTCCATATTCCTGAAGGATCTAGGAAGCCAGATAATGCTCCGTGTGGCTTATCAACACAGACTGAAATAGTAAAGAACTAAGGATTCAAATCCCAAAAATGGCCCAATCGTTTTGGATCTGGCAAAAGTGGTTGTTACCTAATTTTGTAATCCAAAGGATTTCTCTTGTTTGCAAGAGTACATTTTGGATGAAACCTAGTGATTTATGATGGAGTTAATGGGTACTCAAACTCACTCTTGTGTTGTAATCTAAAGGATTGCTTCACTTTAGAAAACATGTGCAATCCAGTGGAGTTTTAATTGAAAAGAAATCCAATCGATATTCACTCTAACAATTTCAACAAGCACTGATCCACTTGCTGGTACTTTATATAGCATGTTAAGATTTTATGATATTCTACTCATTGCAAACTTAGTTCTATTGACGCAATTCTTAGTCTTTCCTGGGCAACTATATAGACAAACATGTTCTAAATTATATCAGTAATTAGAATTAGATTATATTACTGTCATGTCACAAAAGTATTGTCTTTATAATTGATGTTTTCACTTTTTCAGCACCTGGAGATAATGATTTGGTGTATTCGACATCAATTCTTAGAGAACATCCGGTCTCAGTATCCTAATTACACCTCATGGATTTTCCATTTCCATGAAAAGAAAGCAGCTGCAGTGAAGCGAGCGTGGCCTGACATTTCAAGTTATCCAGAAGTTTCTTCTGGATCCAAATCAGCACTCTTCATTGAAGAAGCACTATCAAATCTAGGTATAGGACAAAACATAGCTGAGGGAATGGAAGAAGTTGACATTCTTTGCCTGCGAGATGAAAATTCACCACTTTTGCAGTCCAACATAGATGAGGCCAATAAGAATGAGGAACTCTATCCTTTTGAAAATGTGCGAGCTGCTACTGATACTCTCTTTCTACACGGAACATCAGATATGGTGGTTGCAAAACGTGCGATAGTATCCTTATTTGTATTGTTACATTTTCTTCTACTTGACACTTATTATGGTTTCTACTTTCTATAGGTTATTTGTTTCCTTAATAGTTGAAGTTTTTATATTATCTATTTGACCGACATTGGAGTACACCTGATACCGAATGGAGACATTTAATCAATGATTTTGCTGCATCATTCGATATAAGCAGACACTCAGTACTAGAATCTTTAACATATTATCTTCTGGATGATCAGTCAGACCAGGCACTTCAGGTAGTTATATTCTGCACTATTTCTTGTTCCATTTTGTTGGTTTATGGAGATAACCTGTTTTCCGCTGGCAGCTGTGTATGATATGGAATTTACTTGCATTTTGCAATTCGGATGTTAGACATTCATTGCGCTTTTACATTAGTTCGAAGCCACACGGTTATCTGGTTGAATTTTTAAAGCAGACGTTCTCTTTTATTGAAAAATTTGTTAATAGTTGGGGACAAAGTTTTTTTAAGGTGGTGACAATTGGTTAGTTCATGATTAAAGAGTAGTGTTTAGTTTTTATACATCTCATTATGTGTCATGCTTCAAATTGCAGCTTTGGAGGTCTAGAAAAACATGTTTCATATACTCTTACGTATCTCCTATGTAAGTTAACTTCTTTTTTCCTTTCTGAATTTCAAGTTTTTGTGTATAATTTGGTGCTGAAAACGTGACTTGGACTCAGCCTGAACCAACCCTGTCCTCAGATTGAGGTTGTTAAGGTCCAAAACCTAGTCATGTTGATAGAGTTGACCCTCAATGGGCTTTTACCTTGGTGCCTTTTCAGTTTCTTTTCAGAGCTGGGCTCACACTGTACAAGCTTAAGTACAACGGACCAAGCAAAAGTCTTCTATGATATTTTAGAAACCTGTTGGGTATAGATTTTGTTTTTCTTTTTTCCCCCCGGTGTCAGCAAAACCTAGGTGGCCAGTCTTAGCTTCCTTTCCTTCTCAAAAGTTTCATTAGTAATCTCTGGCCTACTCATCTCTCAGATTGCAAAGTTCATCTCCCACACCATCTCTGTACTAGCCTACTAGGTCGCAATTGGTAATACGTAATCAAGGATACTGTATGATACAGGTATCTTGATATGACGCATCCTGAAAATTTACAGATTCATAGATACGCATCGAAAGAAATTATAAGTGTGAATTGACATATTTCTAATATGTATAAGTAAGGCTATTATGGTTTAAGAAAGCACAACAATTTAGCTAATGTAAAAGATATCATGTTAAATAACGTGTTAAATAATTTAATAGTTACTACATCAACTATAATTCTTTGTTGAGAGAAAATGGATAGATTATGTAATTGCATCTATAAGTGAAACATAATTGTCATCCTATTATTAAGCTTTTAACTTCTTAATCTCGGACGTTATCTTTAATATCTTTGGAACACATTACAAATTTTCAGATACACCGTTAAAGGTATTTGGCAGGTAATCATTAAGTATCTAAGTATTTGGGGGTAGGATATCAATGTGATACAGGCAGATTGGCTTTATTGCTGTATGCATGGGACAGTCTTAAACCAAATTGAACTACTACTAAAGCGCTTCTCATTAATCATTATCATCAATACTTAACACCTTTTCATATTGAGCTGGTATCTTTATAACTTATAAGTAACTCTCCAGTGAGTAGACTCCATTAAAAGACCAACTAAAATTTTCATTGCTCGGTAACCAAACATCAGTTTTATAGTCTTCCTGGCCACGTAAACACTACAATGGAAGTGCTAGCCAATAGCACAGTTGACAGGTGAGGAAAACTCAAGCTCGTGAAACTAGGTATATTACAGGCCAAAGATTTGCAATGAGAATTATTCTTTTTTCATTGAAGGACTACAGGCAAAAAAAAGTTCAAATTTTGTCAAATATTGATGGAACTTTATGTATTATATATTGGCAGTCTATGAGGATAAAACAGATTATCACCAAATGCCACCCTCCTAAATCATAAAGCAGTTAGGGTCATCCCAGCAATGCCACACCCACTATACACAAAAAATTTAGAGAATTCATGGAGCCTAATTGCTGAATCATTTTGCTTATCTATTACTCTATGGACAGTCTATTCGGTAATAACTGAAGGATAGAACACAAAATGCAGCAAACTCAAGTGTCATTGTGCCTGGAGTTATATAGTTCGGGTCCAGTTGTTTCTCTGCCACCTACCAGCATCTACTTGCCTCCAATTGTATATAATGCTTGTATAAAAGTTTATTGCAGATAATATAGAACCTTTATGGGTATGAGCTTTATGTTTTAACTACAAAACAGTTGTGGACTAATATGTTATTTTGTGAGAATTTTGGACTTCTGAGATAGCCTGGAGAGCTGTTATTATTTTTGAAAATATATGTGAAGTGCTAATTTTCACCATATATGGTCATGAAGCAGTGTCTTGTTGTTTAACGTTCCTGAAGCTTGAGTAGTTGTTAGTGCTTATGTTCTTATTATTACTCATATGCAGTTGTCAATCTATTCTTATGATAGGAGGCCACTAATCTTCTATTAGAAATTGCTGGTCTGGAGACACATCCGAAGATAGCACAAGTTTTACTTGAACGTCAGCGTCCTGATGTTGCACTGACCGTTTTAAGATGTAGTGGGCGTGATGGCTTCTCTGCCTATCCAAAATCTGAGCATGACAGCCTCCTATGCATCAATCTGAAAGAAGCAATTACAGCTATTCGTGTCAATATTGAGTGTGGTCTGTTAACAGAATCCTTTATGTATCAAAGGATGCACTGTTCGAAAGTGAAGGAATTAGAATTGAAAAATAAATCTTCTGTGGCATTTTCCAGCAGTTCTAGATCGAACTCTTGGATATATCATATTGAGGTTTTGGTAACTGAAATTTGCAACCTCTGTATCAGAATGAACCTGGTGGACAGAATGATTGAATTGCCTTGGAACTCTGATGAAGAAAAATTTCTCCACAAGTCTCTCTTCGGGCATGCTTGTCAAAACCCTGCTTCAATATATGGCAGTCTACTTGTGGTGTTTTATTTGCAGGTAACTCCCAGTTCCAGTTTACTTTCCCTTGTGCTTTACCATCATTTTAATCTGCTATATTACCGTAGTTTTGTTATGATCCAAACAGTAGTGTTAACCTCGTCTTGAATACTGCTATTTTCGTGTGCTGCATCCAAGACTTTGTTTAGAGCTCGGCAATAATACGCAAGTTGCACAATTGTCCAAGCTGTTTACCATTAAATGGCGTTCTTATGAGGAAGTCTACGAAGCCAAGAAACTCCTGAGTCTCTAATGGTGTGGAGGCTAATCACAAACAAGATGGCAAATTCCAAGTTAACATGAAAAATCTGGCCAAACCATTGATTAGCTGGTTGGTGGCTTTCTGTAAAACCACAAATATGCGGTCTGGTTGGAACCTACCTTATTGGGTTAGTTATAAACATAGAAGTCGGGAATGTGGTACGCTATAGCGAACCGCGACCCGGGTTCAATCGTTCCGGATTGTTGTGGAACACGACCCGATTCACCAACTCCAGCGACCCAATTTAGACTTCAAACTCGTTAAAATTTTAAAAAAATAACTCTTTTTAAAAGAATAAACAACAAAAAACGTGGGAAATTAAGCAAATAAAGTATGCGTATCTTAATTGCAACATGATTCTCAAGGTTCTGTTACCATTACTGATATCAACTAGCATTTAAGAACCGAACCTAAAACGTACCACGTTCCCTGGCGTACCATATAAGCCTACCCCCCTCGTACCCGATTCCTAATGAGTGGTGTACCACGTTCCCGTACCCGTCCTGTGAACCGAAACGAATCGGGTTTCATGCAACTATGGTTATAAATATGGAAAAAAGACATCACAAATTATTCTTGCAGTAACAATATCATGAGGAATTATCCTTATTTCCCATTATTTTTTTTGGAAAAGTTTCTTAATATTGTCTACAGGTCCATTTGTCTTTGATCAGATTTAAGTTGATGTTTTGTTTAGATCCATTAATATCATTCTCCCGGACTGTCTTCACGTTGTTGGAAGCTTATATTACTATAATAGAATTATTATTAGGGCTGTACTATTGAACATTGGCAGAGTGAAGTGAGCATTAACTAGGAAATAAATGATGGATTTTCTGGTAGTTAACGTCCTTTTATGCATGAGAGGTCCACCCATGAACTTTGTTTATTTAGACAATTGATTGGGAGATTTGGAGAAGAACATGGAGATGTACTCGCAGTTTTCACTGACATAAAAAAGGCTTGTGATAGGACCTAGGCATATAGCATGAGGACTTGAGGGTGACAAGCTAGGGGTAATATTGATGTGATCAAGGATTTTACAATGGAGTTTACTAGTGAGAGATAAATTTGAGATGCACTAGGTTTGGTGCTGTATATCACAGCATTGGCTGTTAGGACTAGATTAGAGAAAATTTAAAGGTAGAAATGTGAAGAAAATCTTAGAATTTAAAATGTTTTGAGCTGCTAGGATGATGCATCTTAGAAAAAACTTGAATGTGAAGAAAGAGTGTGCCTTAATCCACATTGTTGACCAAGAAGCCTTAGATTGATTGCTTTTATTTCCATTCATGATGGTGGGAGTGTGAAGAATGCTAGTCATAAATTAAGAAAGATGGCTGAAACACAGACGTCCTACTTAAATATTAGGGTTTTGTCTTTAGACCCAAAGTTTTACCCTGATTTATTGTTAAACCCAAGTATTTTTATTTGTATCTTTAAACCCAATTAACTTTCTTTTATCTTTAAACCCAAATAGTATAATTCATAGTTGAAATATATTATATTTATATTTTTAAGAGGTAAAACTCCAAAATACCCTCACTTCCCTCAAAACTCTCTCTAACATAGGAAATTAAAATCAAAATTATGAAAACTAAAATCAAAATTTTATATTTTTAGTATTATTAATTATTATTAATTACAATGAACAATCATGAGGAGTTATGAATAATCATGTGAAAACTTGTGATGAAGAAAATAATAAATTAATGTTATAATTTTCCCAAATACTTATGTGAATTTATGCTATAAAATTAAAAGTTGATGAATTGGGAGAATTTATACCTTAAAGTATCAAAAGAGATGAATCCTCACTAAAATTTAGTATTTAATGGGTTTGTATGAGAGTTGAAGAAGGAAATATAGAGCAAAGGAGGTGAGAGAATTAAATGAGAAAAAGAGAGGGGTAAAATTAGATTTTTGAAAAATTTAGGAGGACCACATAAGTATGAAGTGAATGTGAGAATTTGAGCTTAAAGATAAATAAACAAAGTTGATTGGGTCTAAAGATACAAATAAAAGTAATTGGGTTTAAACATAAATTATGGTAAACCTTTGGGTCCAAAGATAAAACCCCTAAATATTACCACCAATGGAAAGTGACGCAAGTTCCATTACCCCCAGTTTCCTTTTCTCGTTCATTAAGTAAACTAGTCAATAGTGGCAGAGTAGTAACTGATCTATCACTTTGGAAGTTCAACTAAACCAACCCATTTTAAGGGCCCCTATGCTACACCATATATTTTTCTTCACCCCGTAGTTCACATCATTTTCCCCGTAGTTCACATCATTTTCTCAAGTGAGTGCAGAAGATCCATTTAATCAAACATAGTTTTCTGAGATTGCTATGGAACCAGTATGTTTCCAGAATGTCTGCAATTAGGCAAGAGGAAACATATCCAAGGAGTAGCTGGAACGAATGAGTTCATGGATGCACAATGATATACTGAAGAATAAAATAATTAGAGAAATTATGGCACCTGTAAGAAGATAGCTTCAAACTGAGACATCAGTGAAAGAGGATTGTCCCAGACCTCTCGTATTTATGAGTGCTGCAGATGGCTGTAATGGGATCATAATTGAGAAAGCTGTTCTGGCTAAAGGTGGACTACCTGGTAGAATGGTTTGGAGGGATGAACTAAAGAAGAAAAATATTGTTATATTGTATGTTGCTAGCATGCTAGGGTTATCAACCTTCAACCCTTAGTGGAGCTTAAGTTCAAAGTAAAACTGACACAAGCAATCCCAGAAAATTTGGGATCTAAAGGCTTTGAGGTTTTGGTTGTTCTGATAGTAGGTCTGGCTAGATTATGCTCTCTAAATCTCTTGATACACTGGGATGATTCTTGAAGTTGTCAATGATATGGTGTCGCCATTTCTTTTTTGGTAGCATTAACTAACTGTTGGATTTATGTTGTGTACTGGCTTGGTTTTTTGGGACTTGTGAAATAATCATCCAAGAAGACAAACCATATGAACAGAAAACAGTTGTCTTTGTTATTCTTAGTGTAGGTTTCTGGATTAATTCTTTCAATAGTATTCTAATGGAACAATAATATGCTTAATTTATGTTTCATTTCCATGTCAGCGCTATCGGTATATAGAAGCAGATCAAGTAGACTGTAAACTTCGGAGTTTGGAGCAGAACTTTATGGAGACAGCTAATGAGGATATCAAATGCCGGATAAATTCAATAAGTCACTGGAGAACAGGATTAGTTGTAAGCTTATCCTGACTTTTCTATAGCTTTATTTGAGACTTTCACATTACGTTCTCTGTAGTCTCCATACCTGAGTAGTCTCCATAACTGCCTTCTTGTGTGTCTTATCTAGATTTAAGTATTATTATGATTAGCTTGATCACATTTGGGTTTTTGCTGTTTCCAAGCTTACCCAATATTCTGTGTTATTTAGCTTCTTTTCATCGTTACAAATGTAGTGCTTATATATAAAGAGCAGATTTGGCACATTCCGCTCTATTAATGTGTTGATATGTAAGGTTTCTCCATGTGATGTCCATATATGACTATATGAGGCATTGTTCAGACAACCTACTGCAAAGGGTAGCTGTAACTTCCATGTAAAAATTCGTTGTACATAAATGCATGGAAGCACTTCAAAGAAATTAGTAGATTAGTAGGATCTCTTAGAGTCTTATATGGAAAATTTTGCTTATACATTGTTATGATGAAGGCGTAGAACCTTGATAAGCTGTGACTCTATTCTGTTGCATATCCGTTTGAATACAATTGTTTGATGATCCTTTGAGAAGCATATCATGAGACACTGATCTACCACTAGTCTTGTAAGTTGTAATGGCATTAATTGGATATGGAGGGCTACGCGAGAAGAGTTTATACCTCACGAATGCTATAACTCCATTACTTGTTTTTGTCGAATGATTCTTTTAGTGTTTTTTTTTCCAAAAGTGCTTTTCGCAGAATGTGAGAGACTAGTTTCTGTAGTTTGTATCTTAAAGCATTTTAATTTTGCTTCTAACTATTTTCAATTTGTGAATCAAAATTGAATAGGAAAAGAGCCTAGAATTGCTTCCTGAGGTGCAGATACAACAAGCAAGGGCTGAGAGGACTGCTGATTTTGACCTATCTTTATCCCAAGATGTGCCAATGCATTTTGAGTCAGATTCCATTAGTATGCTATCAAATCATGCTACCATATCGACTTTCTCGACTGCAAAGCCATCTCTATTTCTTCACGAGAGTACTAGATCCTTTCCTTTAAGAAACCCTTCACCTGATGTGGTGAAAAATTTTGCTAGCAGCATGAATAATGCCCATTTGGAGCCAGGTAAAAAGGCACCATCCATTCTTCAGAACAGTTTTCTTTCTCCTTTGGGTAGTTCTCCCAGAATGAAGTCTGTAGTTGGAGTTTCTTTGAGTCCCTACAATGGCGGCCACTCTCCTTCAGATGGTATAACATCTGATATCCGACATCATCAATCTGTTGGCTTCTCACTCTCTACTAGTTTTCAATCTAAACCACAAAGTGTGGCCCTTAGATCTCAGAATGGCAATCAGCTTCGTGGTGAAAGTGCTGTGAAACTAAAAAGTGTTGAAGATTTCCAGCCACGCAATTTGAAAATAACTACCGAAGATCACAATGATCTGATGGATACTTCACTTAGTAATGGGTTTTCAAAAAAGCCAACTCGTAATCAGCAGCCGAAAGGGTAAGTGACAGTAGGATTATGCTGCATCAACTAAATATATCTACTGCAGGTTATGGACTTAAAAAGTTATTGACAAGTTGTCTCTTTACATTTGTAGTTCTGGAAAGAAAGAATTTCCTGCTGAAGACTCGAACTTAAGAGTCGGTTCAAGGTGGAGATCTGATGAATCGAGTGAAGAAGATGAGCCAGAGCAGGGGTTCACCAGCACACGAGTGGTAGAACTCTGTTCTCTGATCGAAGACCTGCAAGATTTTCCAGATCAAAGATGGGTCTGAATGATTTGTGAAACTTGAGCATGGGTTTTGTTTTTTGGGGGTTGATTATTGTTATAGGCTGAGAGATTGCTGCAGGTATTAGTTTCATTTTGTTGGATGGTTGTGCTATTACATTGTTGTAACCTCAAGTGATGTCGACAATGGTAATGAGTAAAATGTATTCATCTGAAATGAATGGGTTGCTCTGTAATATTCAGTTTTGAAGTGTACTCTTTTCTTAATGGGTTGCTCTGTAATATTCAGTTTTGAAGTGTACTCTTTTCTTAGAATTTGGATGACATAATTCTTGGTAGAAGGTATTGAGGAATTCAGGCATCGGGGAATTCAGAACTTTTCTTATTGAGGCTCAGGTGCAAACTTGTGAAAGCGACTCAAAGTTTTGTATGTATGTTAGGTTTTTTAGATAGCAGTCCCTTATTCAGTAATTGTATATTAGTCCTTCAAATCTTATAAATTGTATATTAGTCCCTCAAATTCTATTTCTTGCATCATAGTCCATCTGTTAGTATTTCAATTAACAAACCTAACATGGTTGGATTAATTCCTAACTCAACATGTCTAATTACCAAACTACCCCCCCCCTCTATCTGCTGTTTCAAGCCTTTGTGAAGCTTAACCTCGGTTAGGGTTCTTTTCTAATCAATAAAGATGAAAAACTGAGTGGATTTGAGTTTTTTTTTAAGTGGATATTGGGTTTAAACCGATTAAAAAATGTGTTGGGGAATATAATAGAGGGTTATAATGGTCACTTTGCCATTAGATTTGATGGAATGTTGCCATCAAATCTAGCGAAGGGCCAATTTGCAAGACCCTATAAGATTTGAGGGACCAATACGCAATTTTCCTGATGTGAGGGACTAACACACAATTATGTAAGATTTAACTTAAGGGGCTAATATCTAGAAAACCCCTCTTGTGTTTTGTGCGTTGGGTGCTTCTTTTGGAATGAGAGTGAAGGGAACTCAAGCAAGTTATTTTATCTCAACTCTGTTAAACAAACATTGAGCTATCAATATGTAAACAAACTGGGGGAAAAAAGGTAAAACTTTAGATTATCTCACAGTAATTAGTCCTCTGAAAAGAAAAGAAAACAATATTCAATTTTTGAACTCCTCACCCGAGCAAACTGGGATCCTCTACCCATTAATAGTGTTTCCTAATATTTGCTAATGCATCTCCACCTTTAATTTTGTGGATAAGTACAAAATTAAAAGTAAAGCTCACAAAATAAAAGGTAAAGATACATAAGCAAATATTAGGAAATACTGTTGATGAGATCCCCGAACCCGTAACCCCCCGAGCCCGTAACTCGTAACTTTCCAAAGCGGATTCGGGTATGAACCAAACCTTACCCAAATTCAATATGATTATCAAAATGGACCTCTATTTGCTAGAGTTTATAAAACTTTGGATCCCGTAACCCAGGAGAGGGGGAAAGGGGGTTTTACGCGGAGCAGCGAGTCTTGGGATCCCACCCATGGGCTCCTTCTTCAAACCATGGGCTTTTATGAAAGGCAAAGCCTCAAAAGGAGCAGCAAGCGAGAATCAAAGAGCAAAGAAAGAGGAAGATGATGAAGCGTTTCTCGAAGAATTTGGGGTGACCGAGCAGCTGCTCGATTATGTCAAGGGATTCACTATCAACGCCTTCAAAGATTACCCACTTCAAGGTTGTCCTCCCCCCCTAATTTTGTAGATTTTTTTTTTGGGGGAATTTCCCTTGTTTTTATTACAGAAATATGTTTTATTTTTGAAAAAAAAAATGATGGGTCTTTTTCAGATGATGAGAAGGGGCAACAGATTGATGGGTCTGCTTCGAATGTCAGCAAAGATCTCACTGAGTGGCAGGAGCGGCATGCTACACTTGTTCTCTCTAAAGTCGAGGTACCAAATATTTCCCATTTTCTTTATGTTTTCATTCATTTTTTTTAATTTCTATTTTTAGGCACTTTGAAGTCTAAAACTTAATTTAAAACAGCATGTTTTTGACGCTTGATAATTTGTGATGTTGGTTGTGATGTATCTCACTCCTTTGTATTGTGGAGGTCCATTTACTTGTAACCTTTGTCTTATCATGTTGCCTACCAAATTCTTGGCCAAGGAAATTTTGAAAGGGGTATATGAAGCAATAAGCATGCCTTCTATCCATGGTCATGTAACGGGGGAAAGCCTGCGACAAAATTCTCCTAGAGGAATGAAGTCTAATTTGTACATTCTAGAGATTTCTGTGTAAAACTCTGCATCTATTAATAGGGTGCTATAATTTCTGACTGAAGTTCAGAAAGTGCACTGTGTCTCCAATTCACCATCACTATCCCAATGGAACCTTAAAGTTTCTCCATTGCGATCATGGTCCTCGCAGACCTGTTCTCTCTTTATATTCCGTTGTTATTCTAATTCATTTTAGAGCCCTGGTTCGTTCATTTATTCAGGCAATTTCAGGACGCTGTTCAGGGTAAAACATTTGATAATGGTGCAGTCTAGTTGTGATTAATTGAATTGCTAATTCTAACTTTATGTTGTCGCCCAATTTTGGGATTGCACTTCAATAGTTGTTATAATATTACTATTTTTTTCAAACATGATATGCATAAAAGTGGCAATTCACATGAAGCATATATTTTTTGACATATGAGTTGAATATTTATTACTTTAAGATGCTTGGCTATATTAGGTTAATACTATTGTTAGACAATTTCTATAGGATATGTTATAACGTTGTTGGATTTAATTTTAATCATTCTTCTTCCAGGAAATTGCGCAACTTAGATATGTTCTTTGCCCACGTCATTTAAAGGAGAGGCAGTTCTGGAGAATATACTTCCTACTTGTTAAGACCTACACATCTCCGTAAGTTAAGCATTTACCAATTATGCCTTCTAATACTATTTATTTAGTTTGAACCTTTGGTAGGCTAGTCCTCAATGAAGTTTACAAGCTCCAAATTTGGCCTTTGATATACTCATGAGTTTTATCCTGATCATGTTGTTTTCAGTACAAGGTCCTAAGACTCCTAACCTACTATAATTATGTGCAAGCTCCATTAAAAATATTCTCTTTATATCAGCAATTTGAAGGAAATTGAATATCAGTGAAGAAGCACTCACTATAAGTGCTCTGCAATTGACCTGGAAGACATAACTAGGCTGTCTTTGGTGGTCCTGTATTTCAGATTTGGCTCGAGCATAATATGTTCATTGTGGACCTGAATAATTTCATGTTACTCCCTTTAAGGATTCTTCTTACTTTTGGAAACTTGTAGATAGGAATAGGATACATAGTTTTTCCATGAAGGATAAGAATTAGACTATTAGAGATAAACAATATATCAGTGTAACAAATTCTGCTGGCCAAATAGAAGGGTTCCATAGTAGACCCTTTGATGAGGGTCCCTGTGATGCTAAGAATTCTATGTTGATAAGTACATATCTCGCGATGCTAAGAAGTCTATGAAGGATAAGAATTCTATGTTGATAGGATATCTAGTTTTTCCATGAAGGATAAGAACTAGACTACTAGAGATAAACAATATATCAGTATAACAAAGTCTGCTGGCCAAATGGAAGGGTTCCATAGTAAACCCTTTTATGAGGAATCCAATGATTCTAAGGATTGTATGTTGATTAGTACATATATTGTGACTTATTATTCTTCTAGGGAGATTTGGGATATCTTGCATTATGGCAAAATTTAGAATATGTGGTTTGTGTCATACATATCAATAAGCTACACCATTAGGTCAACTAATTTGGATGGCTAATCATTATATCTTTTTTATTATTTGGTTGATTGTCTTTCATATAATTTAATCTACCAAATCAGACAAGCTGATAATTTCAAGCTGCAAGACGATGCTGATGATTATTGTTGATATAACTTTTGTTTCTTGTACATAGTCATTTCTGACTGTCCATCTATACTCAACTATTTTGCTCGACAAATGTCAAATTTAAAGAAAAGAAGAGGAAATGAAGAATAAAGTACCATACACGTACAATAATGCTCCAGGAAAACTGGAAACCCATCCTCACAAGCTACAGACAGTTTAATAGTTTTTCAATTTATACCTCTGCAAGTTTTCAGCTTAAAGTAAAACTATGCATGTATATTTGAAAGTTTACTCAGTTTTCTGCTCGTCAGATATGAAATATGTGCCTTGACAAAAGCCAAGCTTAGAATGTTGGACCAACAGAACGAGAAATCAATAGATAAGGCTGCCATTGAAGTGGAGATGACTGACACTAAGCTAGGCGGTGATTCATCTATTACTTTGCAATGCAACTCGGAACAACTTGCAGATGAATTATAAGAGTAGATGAAGGGATAGGTACTTAACCCTCCTTTTATTTTTCTAATTTTATTCATATGCTGAACTTGCAATTATCTCTCTTAGCTCTCCTTACTGAAACAAAGCTTCCAACTGCATGTGCATGTTGCCCTTTGGCTGGAATTGAGATAAAATGGCATTGGGATATCGAGCTTGGATTCCATTTGTGAAAAATAATTCAGTAGCATAAAGTGTTCCGGTCTTCTTATTTTTGTCAGGAGAAGTACTGAAAATCTTAAATTTTATATGTACTGCAGATTTAATCTAATAAAGTTGCATATAAAATTTAAAAAATAGAATAAAACTGATACAATTTTTTGTTCTGTTCTGTTCTGTTTTTGTTTTGGCTTTTTGTTGTTATCCAAAATTTTAAATTTGTTTGTCAAAGAAAATATACGACCATCTCATGGCTAGTTACTTTTACATCCTTTCTAATGATGTAAGGCTGTAGTCCTCTGATTTCATGTATACTGAATTAACAAAAATAAAAAGGAAAACAGTAAAAATTTGACCCTTAAATTATTAGTATTCCTTTGACTCTGGTGCCATACCTTTCTTTCTATTTTGCTACAAGCAAGTTTGAAACTCCATTAGCTACAAACTATGACTAGTATTATAATCATGTAATAAAATGTTATGTGGCTCTTTTCTTTTCAACAAGAAGTGGAAATTGAAGAATACAAGAAAAATAACCGTAGTATGTAATGTAGCTCAACTGAGGTTAACTGTCTATGAGCAGATTTACGATGGTTCCCGTTTCTTTTCAACTTATACCAATGATTAGTTTCTGTTTAGGCGAGTTCCTCACGAGCTACTATCAAGATATCAGTCTTATAACATGAAAATTTAATTAGCGCTTTTAGTCTCTTACCTTTGTGGGGGCATCTCCTGCTTAAGGGAGCACAAAGCAAGATGCAATTGCATTGGATTAATAATTTTTTGTATGCCTGAGAATGAATTGGGCTGTCTTGTTATTAATGCTAACGACTGGTTGATCTCTCAGCTTGTCTTAAACTTGTTGCTGAGGAGGAAAAGGCACTTGAAACTTCAAACTCTAACTATACCATTGCTTTAGGTCACCCCAAGTTTCCATGTTAACTAAAGATTATATTGCTTGTCAAGTTGCATATAAAATTTAAAAAATAGAATAAAACAGATACAATTTTTTGTTCTGTTCTGTTCTGTTTTGTTTTGGCTTTTTGTTGTTATCCAAAATTTTAAATTTGTTTGTCAAAGAAAATATACGACCATCTCATGGCTAGTTACTTTTACATCCTTTCTAATGATGTGTAAGGCTGTAGTCCTCTGATTTCATGTATACTGAATTAACAAAAATAAAAAGGAAAACAGTAAAAATTTGACCCTTAAATTATTAGTATTCCTTTGACTCTGGTGCCATACCTTTCTTTCTATTTTGCTACAAGCAAGTTTGAAACTCCATTAGCTACAAACTATGACTAGTATTATAATCATGTAATAAAATGTTATGTGGCTCTTTTCTTTTCAACAAGAAGTGGTAATTGAAGAATACAAGAAAAATAACCGTAGTATGTAGTGTAGCTCAACCAAGGTTAACTGACTATGAGCAGATTTACGATGGTTACCGTTTCTTTTCAACTTATACCAATGATTAGTTTCTGTTTAGGTGAGTTCCTCACGAGCTACTATCAAGATATCAGTCTTATAACATGAACATTTAATTAGCACTCTTAGTCTCTTACCTTTGTGGGGGCATCTCCTGCTTAAGGGAGCACAAAGCAAGATGCAATAGCATTGGATTAATAAGTTTTTGTGTGCCTGAGAATGAATTGGGCTGTCTTGTTATTAATGCTAACGACTGGTTGATCTCTCAGCTTGTCTTAAACTTGTTACTGAGGAGGAAAAGGCACTTGAAACTTCAAACTCTAACTATACCATTGCTTTAGGTCACCCCAAGTTTCCATGTTAACTAAAGATTATATTGCTTGTCAAGTTGTATATAAAGAGTTAAAACTAGTAGTACTGCTTTAAAAAAATCGCATAAAGAATAGTAGTTTGAAAATGGTTGCAAAAGGGGGCATGTTATATATACCTACTTGTGAGAAATATAGATCACCCATTGACATGTCCATCCCACAAAAGTGAAGTATAAACTACTTTTATTGTAATACTTATTAACTGACAAGTGCAACTGTGCAAGTCTCAAATTCAAAGTATGAAATTTGAAAAGAGCAGAGACAACTACTAAGAAGCTCTTGGAAAACCTTAATCATGATCTATTGATACCCACAGATCGCAGCAATTCAATCCCCACAAAAGGCCTTTATTGGAAAACAAGTTAACTGTCAAATACAACCCCAAATCCTGAATATTTGAAAATTTTGAAGAGAACAGAGACAAGACTGCTAATAAGCTCTTGAGAAACCTTACCATCTAAATATTTTTTCAATGGTTCATCACGGACCTACTTATAAACCAGCACAACTCCTCCCTCTCCACACAATAACTCAGTACCGTTACCAAATTCTTATGCTGATAAGCTATCTGTTGTTTCCTCCATGTTTTTGTAATCGAACTTTCTTGGTGGTTTCCCAAAGATTGGTCCTTTTCTTTTGCAGACTGAGCAGGAGGAGCGGGTTGATTTGGTTTGCCAAGTGATTGATCTTGATCCTATATCAATTCTGTAATTCTTGAAGGGTTGTCTTGGTTGCATTGTCTTGTGATAAATGGTTGTAGCATTTAATAACCATCTGCTTTCGGTGATTTGCACTTTGTTGGCACCATTATCTGTTTATCACTGATCTTAGTTCCTGTTTCAATCAGTCAACAATGCAGTTAGGAGAATTAAGAAGTATAAAGAGATTTAGAAGTTGGTTTCTGGTTCATTGATTGACTGTACCTTTAACTTTTAATACGTAAATAGTTTGACTTATATGTAAATCAGTTACTATTTCTCTTTATTTAATCATGTGATTGAACATGTGTGGAAGAGTTACCAATTTTAACCATTAATCCCTTAAAAGGAATAGAAAAGCATTATTTGTAGAAGTGTTGAACTAGTGTTTTGCTTATAAGAGCGTGACATTTTGCATTCTTGAAAACACAAATGAAATGAGGTTTCCTTCTAAAAGATGAAATGACCTTCTACAAGAGCAGTTTCTCTGTTTCACTTTAAATATGAACATAGAACTAATGCATGGTTTAGCAAGCTTGTTGGCTTTATATAAAAATGCTAATAGATCATGAGACTTCAAGCTCATTTTATCTTTAGCTCTGTTCCTCACGTCAAGCAATCAAGATGAAATGAGCTGGTTGACGTTTGAATTCCATGTAGAAAGTCACAACTGAATCACGTAGTTGGATTACAATGTCATTTTCCCATTTGTGTATTTTAGCACCTGTATTTTGGGGCAAAATTTCAGGGTGAATAGCAAATTAAAAGTATGAACTACAAATTATAGATAAGATTACGGTAAACACTAACATGAGAAAGTTTAAAGTAATTTAATTTGGGCATCATGTCAATTTCTCCTCTTGTGCATGCTAATTCCATTCTTACCTTTTCTATTTGAAGTCTCTGAAAACATCTGATGATTATTGAGTGCAGATGCTAATCCGAGGCAACAATAAGATTAAGATGCTGGATTTCTCTTGCAGATATAGCAACACCACCCTTTTGGTAAGAGCTAAACTTGAGGAAGCTCGAGGTGTTATTGCTCGAACTTATCAGGCTATTACTTGCTGTGAACTTGCATAGCTTGTATTTCATACTGGAAAGTTATCAATTATGCAAGATGTACTTTCGGGCAGCATTTGCATTTCTTCTTCAGGCAATAAATCCCTGCCTTTGGAGCTCTATACTATGTTTGTACTTATCCAGAGTTACCCAGCTTGCTTGATTCACTTCAGCTTCTTACGTGGACATCTGAGCTTGCTTGATTCTCTTCAGCTTTATACATAGATGATCTGAGCACATAGAAGGAGCTTCACCTGCGCTTGAGCTTTGCTTCATATAGTTTCATTTATGAACGGCTTAGGCCTTAGATTTGTTGAAAGAATCAAACCTATGTATTTAGTTTCATATCAACTAAACATAGAATCTGAGAAATGAAGCAATTTATTGGGCAAGAATAACCAATGGGAATTCTTTGTGTTTTTAATGGACCTTTTTGAAGAAGAAAATAATAGAAGCTGATACAATGAAGAAGAGGCCTCCAGTTTTCAAAGGGGAAGATAACAGTGACAGTGAAAACTTAGAAACCACTCTTTTTTTGGAAAGTGGGGTGTTTTTTTTTTGGGGTTGGGGTTGGGGTGGGGCGTGAGTGAGTTGGTTTTGGGGTCAATGGAGCACTCTGTTTGCTTCTGGTTAATATGTTACTTTGATCCAATTTGAAGTGCTTGACATGTTTACTACATAGAATATGAAGATTTGAGGGGCTATTATCAAAATATATCTAATTTAAGAACTACATAGAATATGAAGATTTGAGGGACTATTATCAAAATATATCTAATTTAAGAACTAATATTTGAAAAATTCCTTAAACAAATAATTGCAAAAATAGGTGTTCAAAAATTGTTACCTATGCTAAATATTGATTTTAGTTTATATAATCAAACTGTTTAAATGATTTTTTTTGTATATATTGTTTCCAAAAGGGTTTAGTTTACGTAAGTCCTATGTTTCATGATTTCATCTATAATTTCTTAAACAAATTCAAGGTTATGGGAAGATGATTATTTTGAAAATAAAGTTTATTTTTGAAGTGAGGACCAATAGCAGATGACATGTTATAAGAGATGCCAATGATTTCGAGACATGAGGCAAAGTAAGAGACCAAAGTGAGGTTAAGACAAAATGAAAATAATTTGTCTATAAAATAATAAAATCCATAATAGTTTCCTTAAAATACACTTTTGTCACTATTGGTGAAAATTGGGTTAATTAGATAATTTTCCCTCCCTGGCTCTGCCGATTACTTTCTTTCCGTTTCCGTTACTTTCGGTTAAAGTTCCACTCGACCTCAGCATTCAGCAGACAAGCCCCCCTCGTTTTCTACTCTAGAACTCTTTTATACTCTTCCTCTCTCTCAACTTCTCCTCTCCAAAATTGGGAGAAAAAAAATTCCAAAAAATTCAGCAATGGTCCCAATGACGAGAACGAGCAGGATTTCTCCTCTCTCCAATGGCCGTCGCCGCATCAGCAGCAAGAGCAGAGTATGTACCCAATCAAATCCTCTGTCTCTCATTTGATACTGTTTCCATTTCTCATTTTGAGCTGATTTTTTTGTTTGCTTCAGATGAAGTTGGGTTTGCTTGGATCCTCACTCTGTCTCTTGGGTTTCATTCTATTCACTGCCTCTCTTTACTCCGCTATACAAAATCAAAACGTTCAACAGAAAGATCCCAATACTAGAAATGCTACCAAATTTGAAGCTATTGACTTTGGTTTGCCAAATATAACAATATTTTCGGCGATTCGGCCATTTTATGATGATGGGTTGGATTCAGTTGGAGCAAGGCAGGAAATTGCTATAAGGTCATGGTTGGGTCTTTCTCCAAATGTCAATGTTGTTCTATTTGGTCAGCACCCTTCTGTTTTTAGATTTGCCAGCAATTTTGGAAACAGGGTTGTCGTTGAATCGGGCATAGATTTCACGTAAGTGGCTTAAATTTGATTTCTTTTTTTTTTTCCCGGACGGATTGTTATGAATTTTGTATGTTGCAGTTAAGATAGTTTTATAGTAGATCCCAATTTTTTTGCCAGTCCTGAAGAAAGATTTAGTAGAATTTTTTAGTGTTAGAGTTAGATTAATGTTTATTTAACAAGTGTATGTTTTTTTTAATCAACAAATCTAAAACTTATTGTGGGAAGAGGTACTTTTGTTCCATCTCAAGTACAAAATCTTGTGATTGCAATACCACGAATACTCTTTAGAAGCTAGCATTTGCAATAGGAATGTCATGCATTCTTGGTATTTTCATCCAGCATAATCTAATGTTGTGCCAGACACCTTGCAACCATATGTTGCTTAAATATAAACAAAAGAGATTCTTTTGTTTATAAAAGAGATACTATTTTCACATTCTGTTCGAACGTGTGGGGGCACCATAAGCTCGCATACATACATATTGAATTGAACTCTGAAATTTCTTTCTTTCATTCATGATTTGATTAGAAGCTAAGGAGATTCTAGATCATTAAAGTTTTATTGCGTATTTCTTTTTTACTTTTAATAAACATGTATAAGTTGGTATTGTTTTTGATGTTTAATAATAGTATTGAATTAACCTTAATTTTAGCTTCTTAGGGACTCCATTCTTTCACTCCATGGTTGCAAGGTCGCAAGCTTCTCACTCAGGCATTTCTCTTCTTGTTGATCCGGAGACCATTCTTCTACCTGACATCATCACCACCCTTCATTATGTTCATAAACTCAATCGCGATTGGTTCCTCACCTCCATCTCTTCAAGCATCTCACGCTTTCCATTCCTTCTAGATGACACTGGACAGAATTGGCTACAAAAAGACGGGAAAAGGATAGGAACCAAAAAGGTAGAGAGAAACCTAAGTGCGAAACTGCAAAACTTGTTGGATGGTTGAGTTAATTGCACATATATCTCCTGCAGTATCATTATTTTAAACTTATTACCCCTGTCATTTTATTGTTGCGGATAGACCTCCTAGGTTAAGTTTTTTTTTTTTGGCTTTTTAACCTTGGAGAAATTTTAGCGGATATTATCGCAGGGTGAAAATTAGTGAGTCTATCTGAGGGTAAAAGAGTCTAAACGATTTAACCTAGGGGGTCTATCTGAAACAATAGAACTTACAGGGGTCTATCCGCAATTGGGTGATAGTACAGGGGGTCTATCTGCCATTAACCCTAATGGTTTGCTTTGCTAATTGATGGCATTATCTCTTAGCAGGTGCAGGAGTTTCTAGTTCAGAATCGCCAATGGAGAAATTGTGGAGAGAGAATCCTTATGGCGTGGAATACAGGAGATCCTCCTCTACATGCCGGAATTATTCCTCCTTTCGTATACAATAAAGGGCTTCATAATGAGTGGCTTGTAAATGAGGTGTTGTCATCAGACTTTAGAATTGTAATTGATGCCACTTTGGTGGCTCCTGGTTTTTATTTGGAGAGTTTGGCTGTGAATTCTAGCAGCAAGCTTACCAAAACTTGGGAGAATGAAGGGAACCATCATCTTGCCTCATTGTATGGATCACTTTATTTCCGTCCAAATACC
Organism: Asparagus setaceus; assembly: GCA_012295165.1. Taxonomy (NCBI): domain Eukaryota; kingdom Viridiplantae; phylum Streptophyta; class Magnoliopsida; order Asparagales; family Asparagaceae; genus Asparagus; species Asparagus setaceus. The sequence continues at coordinate 38,260,027 of CM022701.1, forward strand.
ACAATATCATTTAGACTTATAAAGTACTCGACAGTACTGTTTGTTTGATTTAGCAAACGACACTGTCTATTTTTTGAACGATTTTTCTAATCCATCATGGTTATCTGAAAAGTTCCTGCAATTTTGGCGACAAAGGAATGGACGAATCTTATGAAAGATGTCCATTTATGGGACAGAAAAGTTCCTTGTTCTAAGTGGTATAAAGTTTCTTTCAAAATGCCAAGGGAATTAAGTTTATCACTTTCTCTAAATTCGCTTCTTCAAATTATTGGAAACAAGGATAAGTCTGTTGTGCTTGCAGTTGCTGGAGACAATTACAGGGACATGCTTATGAGTTGGGTCTGTCGATTACGTCAGTTAGCTATCACAAATTTCATAGTTTGTGCTCTGGATCCTGATATTTATCAATTCTCACTGTTACAGGTATGACACTCTTTCTCTACCTTTAGATGTTAAATCTCGGCTTCAGTAGACCTTCTTATAAGTTATCTATTAGGTTAATGACAGCAGTGTTTTCCTTTTACTGTAGTCAATTTCTTCATTTTATTTCTTTGGGTTAATTGCAGATAGACCCCCTGTAGTTCTATTGTTACAAATAGACCCCCTGGGTGAAATTTTTAACTATTTTTATTGTTCCTTGACAAATAGGCCTCTTGAGATAAAATAGTTTTAAAAAATCACTCAAGGGGTCTATACGCAATTGAGTGATAGTCTATCTGCTGCAATAGAACCATAGGGAGTCTATCCGCAATTCGGCAATAATACAGGGGTTCACTTGGCAATTAACCCTAATTTTATTTGTATAACTTTATGCTGATGCACGCCTGTCTCCTAATTTTAGGGATTGCCAGTATTTAAGGATCCCCTCGCTCCTAGCAATATCAGCTTTGATGACTGTCATTTTGGTACTAAATGTTTCCAGAGAGTAACAAAAGTGAAATCTCGGATAGTGTTGCAGATACTAAAACTTGGATATAATGTCCTCATGAGTGATGTTGACATATATTGGTTTGAGAATCCGATGTCTTTTCTCCATTCGTTTGGTTCTGCTACGTTGCTGGCAATGTCAGATGAATTCAACGAGACAGGTAAATGTAACCACAACATTCTTTATATTTGATCTTAGGCTATCCTCTTCGTTTCATTTCTCATTTATTTTTTTGTTCTTGCGGATCTCTTACTACTTTCTAGAAAAAGTAATTTGAATTTCCATGTTTCATGCTGAAATTAAGAGAGTTGATGTTTTTTATCTTTTTGAGAAAACTCAAGTTATTGAATAAGCTAGATGGTCAAGTGTCTTAGCGACAATAAGTATCTAGCAGACTAAGGTAAATATTGGTGAATTAGTGAGATATATTGCTATTGTGCCCAATTAGAGCTAGAATTAGATAAAAGTCAATATCTGTAGAGTTTCATTGACATGATATTAGAGTCTCAAACTGATTCATCAGCAGCAATGTTCAATGTTTTGATTGAAAAAATAAGACCACTTATTCACTATGATACTGGTTGCCTGAAAGAGTCCTTCACCAACCTTTGCTATTAGAGGAACCTTTTTTTTTTTTTATCACTGAAGGCATTTCTCAAATTCTATGAAGTGCTAGGACCTTTCTGGAAATTAGTAACATTTTTTCTGCCCCATCTTGATCAGATTCTATTCATTGTTTTACTGAGAAAGTGAGGATTACACGAAGAATCCATGTTCGTAAACGCAAACATTGTTGGATGTACCTGGATTAACCAGATCCAGCCAGTCCCATCAAAAGATAATTGAAAGCACAGAGATACATTCCAAATCATCTCGAGTTTCAAGTTTTTACTAATATCCAAATTCTGAGCCTCAGGATCTTTTGAGTTAAATTAGGTTGCACTATAATTTAAACTAGGGCTAATTGCGGATTGACGCCCTGTAGTGTCCCTGTTTTTCGCTACCCCTCTAGTTTTATAGTTGGAAATAAACCTCTTGAGTGATTTTTTTTTCCTCTACCCTCAGGGGGTCTAAGCTGTCAAAAAACAAATTTCTCTTTCTTTGAGGGTAAAAAACTAGTCAGGGTCTATCTGCAACAATAAAACTGGAGTGGTACTAAGTTCAAAACATCAAAACTAGAGGGGGTCTTCCTGCAACTAACCCTAATTTTTTTTGAGGAAAACAATTAACCCTAATTTAAATTGATGTATTTTCCTCTGTAATAATACTTGCGGTTTATAATAATTTTCAGAAAAATCTGAAATTCACTGATCTGTTATAAACACTACATGAATAATTAAATATTTCAGACTCATTGATTCTTTCCGTCCATTCCCTTCTCCAACAGAGCCTATCAACTTGCCTCGGCGATTAAACTCCGGCTTCTACTTTGTTCGCTCCGATCCAACCACCATCGCCGCACTAAAAAGGTTGTGAAGCATGCATCCACTTCAGACTTGTCAGAACAGCCAAGCTTCTACGATGTTTTATGTGGAGAAGGCGGAGCTAACCGTGTTGGTGATGATCGCTGTTTTGAACCAGAAACAAAACTAACTGTTATCTTCCTTAATCGAAGTTCGTTTCCTAATGGAGCTTATAAAGGTTTATGGGAGAAGTCTAACGTCAGATCAGCTTGTTTGAAGTTAGGATGTGTTGTTCTTCATAATAATTGGATTAGCGGGAGGAAGAGGAAGTTTGAGCGGCAGTTGCGTTCTGGGCTTTGGGATTATGATTCTAGCTCTAGAATGTGCATTCAGAATTGGCAAAGGACTACCTACTCTTGAGTCTTGAGTGAAGTAGCTAATCTTCGATTTGGAGAATAAGGACATGAACATGGAGTATCGGTGACTGGTATTCTTTTGTCCTTGCTCTTGTCATTATGGACTGCAAATTCAAAAGCTTCTGATAGTGAGATTGTTTTCATTGAGCTCTCACTGGATACTATACATGTATCTGAGATGGAATATTTATTCCTCATATTTTATATGTCTCCTGGTTTTGAATTGAGTTGCATATCAGTAGTGCAGGGCAAGGATACAGTAGTGAGGACTGTTCTTTCGAGTAGGATGGTCGAGGTCTATTACAGTGTGATCTCAACTCCATTTATGATGCAGAAGTGTCGAGTCTTCAAGTTCTCAGGCCAAAGGAAAGAATCTTTCCAGGCAAAGTTTTACCTGGTGCTGGCATCTACTGTGAAGAAGTTGCAGCAGAGATACCCCCAAGAATTCGAAAATATATGAATAGGTCGCATGGAGAAGGGAGAGAAAACTGTGTTCAGCGAAAGATTTCTGCGTTTCACATTATAAATGATAAATGGAGTCAATAATAAATGATTAAGGGACTCAATGAAGGAGATATAGAGTATTTGAGAGGAGATATAGAGTACTGTTAAGTGTAAACAATATACAAGTTATTCAAGTTTGAAGTCATTTTCCTGTGGACAGTACTAGTTGTTTTTTTAGTGTCTTTTTTGTTCTTACTTTGAATATGTTTTCTTTTTTTCCCGGTTCGTGGCTACTAATTTTGGTTCATCCCTTCTATTAGGCTTACATACTGCAGCAGTGTCTGTGATGAAATCCAAAATCAGAGAACTTTCTCATTCTATTTTTCTCTAGATTTTGTGAAGGATCTCCATTTTATTTTTATGCAATAAAGACAACTTTTTATAAATGATGTTTGTTGTTTTTCATTTATACTCTAACTGGCATATTGGCACGTGCATGATTAGTCTTATATTTTCATTTAATAGTTTGATGATGATTTAATTTAGGCAATTTTACTATGAAACTCTACATAGGATATGTATCTTAAACTATTATTTATCAATTAAATCTATCCTTAACATAATTTTGTTGAGTAGTTTCCTAATTGACTATAATATAATTAGAGTAAGTGACTAAAATTTAAAATAAAAATAAAAATGGGGATATTGAAATTTAATTATGTGTGTATTATCATTTCGTGATTTAGAATGTTCTAGAAATAAAAAGGAAAAAGAAAATAAAAGAAATAAAATAAATGTTTCTCTTGAAAAATTACAATCTTAATTATGTGAGTGAAAATCCTATTCTCATGTCATGATTTAGAATCTTCTAGAAATAAGAATGAAAAGAAAGGAAAGAAGAAGAAAAAATTTCTATTATAAACTTATCATTTTACCCTCCAAATTATAATAGGAAGGAGGAAAATGTCCAGCACTCATCCAACTTTTATAACCCCACTATGCTCATTATATAGTAGTATAGATAAAAATCCTTAACAACTTTCCATTGAATCCCATTCTTCAAAATTATTAAGCTCTCATCTTTAAGCTTCTTCATCATTCAGATTTCTGGGAGGTCACATGGTAAAGACGTGTTGCTCCTCAGTAGGAATCTTGGATTCGATTGTCATGTACACCAAAAGCACAATAGTTATGATTATTGATGATGTTGTTATGTGCGCCAAAGACGTATTTTCCTTTGTTTCAAAAAGTTTCTTTCAGTTCTTTCCATCCACAAGTACTTTTTTATCAGTACTACATGTGTATTTATCTTACTTACATAAATTATGAAAATTAGTGAACCATCAAAGGTCCATGTCTGAGATTGATCTAGGTAGGATTTATCTTCATGTGTTTAGTATCATTTTGGATCCATTCCCGAAAACTGTGTCAAATTTAGATATTTCGAGGTCTATCATGTAATGGGCCCCATTGACAGCGAGATCAAGCCGAGTACATCTGAACGGGCCCTTATTATATTGAAACCGGATCTCATAAACCCGGATTCGACCCGTTAACGCCCAAACTTTATATATACCATAGCCGCTGAGTTCTAGGGCATCCGATATCATTTGTTCATCGCCATCGTCAACTCCTCTCCTTTTCTTCTGTACGCACTCCACAAATCGAATCACAACCGACAGAAGAAGGCAAAAAAGAAATACAAAAACCCTAACCCTAGCTCAACCTCAATGGATCCGAAAGAAAACAACACCTCATCAGATGTAGAGATGAAGATCGAAGAAGAACAAGCGGCGGCGGCGGAGGAGGAGGCGGCGGCCAACGGAGAAGCGGCGGAGGCCGAGGAAGAAACGAGCGAAGAGGGGAAAGAATCCGAGATGAAAGACGAGGAAGAAGCTCAGAACGATGGGGAGCCTCCCTCAGCCTCTAATAAGCCTTCGATCGAAGGCGCTAGCCCTGGGTATTTCTATTGCTATTGTTAGATTTTGTTTCTTGTATTTAGTTTTTAGGTCCTAATTCGGGGTTTGTTTATTTGGTTTTCTAGGAAGATTTTCGTTGGGGGGCTGCCCAAAGATACTACCGATGGTTAGTTTGCTCTTTGCCCTAGTTCAGTCTTTTTAGGGTTTTGTGTGCTTTTCCTTTTTAGATACAGGTTAGGATCAAGATTTAGAGGTTGCTAGAATATGCCCGAAAAGGTTGAATCTTGACCAATTTTGTGGGATTTTCGTTCGGTTTCTTGGTTGATTTTGCTTATTCTGGTTTAAGTTTCAGATTGAATTAAGTTATATCTGTGCTAGAATTAATATCAATGTTTGTAGTTACCGAAAGATAAGCATCTAGCTTGCTAAAAAGTGTGAATTTTAAAAAGCATGTAGTGCTAGTTTATCTGCATATAAATTCTCTGGATATAAGCTTGGTTGATACTAGATTTTTAAATGGAATTATAATCTTAGACTCTGATTATTATTGTTTTCCCTCAATTGGCTGATGCTGTAGAGGCTTTCAAGGGTCATTTTGAGAGGTACGGGAAGATAGTGGATTCGGTGATAATGAAGCATCGAGGTACGGGGCATCCCCGTGGGTTCGGATTCATTACTTACGAAGACCCGTCTGTAGTTGATGCAGTCATTGCTGACACTCACAAATTCGAGGGAAAGCAGGTGAACAAACATTTCATATAAGAATGGAAGTGTAAATATATGAAAGTTTTGTTAATATTCAAAATCCTTGTTTCTTTGAGGATGAAACCTCCTGTCTCATAAAAATGAAGCGCTTTGAAATGACTATTGAGGCCACGACTTATCTATTCTTTAGGGGAAAACATAGAAACTAAAAGATAATACAATTTCTCATTGGGCGAACAGAAACATTCATAACCATGATGCAATGAGTCATTAGTGTACTAGACCTGATCAATTCTGATTCATGACCTGTATGGGTACATGGTCTTTGACACTCATAATGGTCATTATGTCTTAGATGGAACGAAAACATGCAATATATATTTGTTTCCTTATAATGCTTTATTGACTGGATGGACAATGAAAAACATAGTAAAATGAAAATTTTGCTTGTGATATCTAGTGAGCTTTTGTATCTTCTTGGTGCCCACCCATTCTTATGTTAAATATTTGTTTGAGAGCAATTTTTTTAATAATACATTATCATTTCAACCCCCAACCCCCTCCTCCTCCTCAATACTATGAGGATCACAACATTTGTCGTTAATAACGTAAAGCTTGTAAACCCTTGTTTTTATTATATTTTTTTGGTTTCTTTAGTTCCCACTTCTAGATTTTCAGTGTGTGGTGTCTTTTTTATCTTGTTGATGTCTAATGTTAAGTTTTTAATTTCTTATTTGTTTGGTCTATGCAGTCTCTTAATTTCTGATTTTTTTCCTTGAATTTTATTTTTATACCTTATATTATCTATTTTTAATTAAAAGTTAGTGCTATTTGCCTCAAAATCTCTGTTAAAACCTGCTGCCTTGCCTTGCATCTGTTTTCACTTTTCACAATATTTCCACCTCGTTGACAAGCTTAAAGAACCTTATATGCTTGTACACGCTTATTAAAGGTGCTTCAGAAGCCTCCTGTGCTTGTGCCATCAAATTTCAGAAAGTTTCTCAATCCTAGATGTGTTAAGCCTGCAATTCGCGATATTTTTTTCATTCCCAATGAGATCTTGCATTTTGGCCAATTCCATCCACACTAAAAGTATCTTATTAACTAAATAGTATTAAGCTTCTGTTATATCTGGACATGGATTAAAACCCATCATCAACAAGTTAGTTTTGTCTTCTCCAATACATGGATGTGGATAAAGGTTTCAAGTGTAAATGCTTAAAAATCCTCCATATATAACATATAAATCAAAATTTGATTTTATCATTATCCTTGCACTCTAATCAAATCAGATGATTTAGGATTCAGATCTATCTAAGATGATTGTAGAAGTGTTGAGAAGCAAATTACTTACAACCAACATGAAGAGATGAATAAGCTAATTTGGGATTCTTGTTTGCAAAGTTGCTTCAAAAGATGTTGCAAGTAAAAACCACAAACAAGTCCCTTGTAAAAACCACAATCAATTGTTTTTTCTAATGTTTGACATGTTTCCATTGAGTTCTTGAGAAAATTTGTGCTTGTTTGCTTGCTACTGTTCATGTATGATATGGAATAAGTAGTGGTATCATGTTCTCACCCTGCAGTTTCTATAAAATTGGAGTACAAGTTGAAGCAAAATATTTATTTGAGACACTTATTTATGAGATAAATTTAATAAATGAAAAGAGTGTTCACACAATAGGGAGTAAAATTTTAATAGTGAAAAATAAATATACTTTGTTATAACTTTGGCGTCTCTTATTAAACTTCCAGCGGGCAAAAATTTTCTTGTCTGCCTCTGATTTAAGCGGAAGGTCACCTTTAAGGTTGAAGGTGGCAAATAAGTTCTTACTCATTGATGACCCTTGGGATGCCATTTATGCATATTATTTAGTGTATGACAATCAAACATGAACAATGAGTTATTTACAATTGTCATTAAAAATGTACTCAACAGTTATAGAATGTACCTTATGAAGCAACGTTAACATCTTCATTTAAATGGTTCTAGGTGGAAATCAAGAGAACGATACCCAAAGGAGCAATATCTGGCAAGGATTTCAAGACCAAGAAGATTTTTGTTGGTGGCATCCCAACATCAATAAATGAGGGTAAGCCATTTGTTGTTTTTCTTGTCCATTATCATCTTTTAGCATTGGGGGCATGTAAACTAATTTGATGGTTGGATCTGTGTCAGATGAATTTAAGAATTTCTTTTCGAAATTTGGTGAAATTGAAGAGCATCAGATCATGCGGGATCATACTTCAGGCCGTTCCCGTGGTTTTGGTTTTATCGCATTTAATAGTGAAAACGCTGTCGACGAGCTCTTGACTAAGGGTAACAGGATTGAGTTTGCTGGAGCCCAGGTTAGTTAGAGAGTCTATTATCCTTTTTTTTTCTCTCCCTAATTTGTATATTTTCAGGTTGTAAAAGTAAGTCTTATCAAGCAAATTCTGTTTCTTCAATCTATTGTTTCTAGTGACAATCATAAGTGATATTAATTGAAGTTCAGAAAAAAGAAACTTTTGGCAGATCAATCAACAAACATTTTGTTTATGATTATCTGAAAACCTCTAATCTTAAGCTGGCCAAGATATTTCAGAGATTGCTTCATGTTTAATTAACTAGGTTTGGACACTTAATTTGATTCAAGTCTACTGTACTAATTGATTTACATGTGAGCCTTAATCTTTGACTTGGGTCTTAGTTAGCAGCCAGTTGTTTCCCTAAAACTAACTGTATCTTCGGCAATAATGGATCTGCACCATGCATCCAGTCTGAATGAAGCCAAGCATTATTCAACTTCTTAAATGAAAAAGCTTGTATGATGAGACAAGCCCATTAGGTGCAAAGACAATGCTTGACTAGTAGTAAATGAATCAATTTTAGCAGAATTCTGATCAGATGTAAACTGATGATTTAACTTCTAGTTTATTTTAGACTATTGAATGTTAATGTTTCAACCAAATTAAGTCTTAATCAGACTGATAGCAGAAAACACTGTTGTAAATAGCGGTAAATAGCCCCGCAATAGCGGCGCTAATAGCGTTAGCGGTCCCTTCCCGCGACTCTATTGCCCGCTATCGGTGACATTGTGGAATATGCACTTTCTGCTCGTAAAAGCGGCCAATAGCGCGCCATAGCGGTGAATAGTGGGCGATTGCGAGCAAAATTCGCTTTTTGACCGCTATTTAAAAGCTGTTTGAGGTTTATTTTTTAAAAATTAAACTCGACCTGCAACCACTGCATCCCACCGCCTCCCGCGATTTTTTGACCGCTATTTAAAAGCAATTTGAGGTTTATTTTTTTAAATTAAACTCGACCGCAACCATCGTGATCCCACCGCCTCCGCGATTCCGATGTACTCCTGCCACCTCCCATAGCCTCCGGCACCTCCCTCAGCACTTCCTCTCATCTCCTCTCATTGTGAGCTCCTCCTACTGTAGTCCTCTCACCGCTCAGCTCATCTTCTCAAAGACGACGACTCTTTGACTCCTCCTCCAGTCGTCTTCGGTATTATGTGACGGTTACATGTCTATTTCATATTTAGGATCTCTTTAAATCATCAAATATGCACTTTTAGATTTTCGAGATTTTTCTTTAATTTTTCTTTTTTTTAATATTTATACATATCTAAATTAAACCGCTATTTGACTTTGCGCTTTTTACCGCTATTTTGCCGCAATAGCCCCAAATAGCCTTAGCGATGCCTCACCGCTACGCGACGTTATCCGCTATCGATAACCTTGGCAGAAAATGAAGTCCACAATGCTCTTGTAGCCTGAAAACTAAACAGTGGCAAACTTGAAGTGCTTCTGTGGAAGATATTCTATAGGGATTCTTTAGAAGGTCTTCTATAAAAGCAGAACTACTAAAACATGCCCCCGTAGTTTGGTTTTCTTGTTGGATTGTGAGGATATTATCTGATCATGAGGATGTTTATGAGATTACATTAGTTAAAAGTTCTATTGTACTTTCTGATGATAATGTTGCTAATCATAGGTTTAAATACATGTTCCTACACAGGTAGAAATCAAGAAAGCTGAACCAAAGAGGCCTGGAAGTGCACCTGCACCGCCCCCACCCACGAAGCACTATAGCAATTCCAGACCTGGTTTTGGGAGAGGGTTTAAAGATCATCATTATGGCGGTGCTGCAGGTCGCGGCGTTGAGTCTGGTGCTTACAGGTATGGAAGAGGTTCTGGAAGTAGAGCAAGGGGTTACGGTGGATATGGTGTGAGTGAGTTCGATGGTGGATATGGAGGGTATGGAAGCATGCCTATAGGATCTTATCGAAGTGAGTCTTCTGTAGGGTTTTCTGGTCGTTATGGAGGGGGCCTTGGTAGAGGTTACGGTTTAGGTGGTTATGATGGACCATCATCTGAAAGCTATGGGAGATATGGTGGTGCTACTGGTTATGGTAGCGGTTATGATTCGGGCGCTGGCGTCGGTGGCTATGATTCTGGCGCTGGCTTTGGTGCTTATGATTCTGGTGCTGGAGTTGGCGGTTATGGAGGCGTTGGTGGTTATGGAGGAACAGGCACAGGTCTGTACGGTGGCAGGAGGGATTATGGAGGTGGTCCTAGTGGTCGCTACCATCCATATGGAAGGTAGAGCTCTGCTTCTAGGGTAATGTGATTGTGTCTGCATTACGCCTCTAGGGTATTCATGTACACCTGAGCATTCACATTTTATAGGGCAGTTTTCTTGAATATGAAGGGTGATTTTTTGTTCTAGATACCCGGCATTTCAGGGAATGGTCCTGACTATTTTAGACAATTTGTTGAAATATTTACAGTGTTCTTATATGTAAAACTAGGACCATCTTTTCTTTCCTTTGTATCTCTTGGGAGTAAATGGTTGATGATCCATTAGTGGGTTAGTGTTTAAATTTGCACTAAGTGTGATATTATTTATGTTCTAGCGTTCTCTGAGAGCTTCATTGTATATTTCCGGTGCTGATTTCACAAGTTGGAACTGGATTTGATTTACGGGGATCTATTCCTGAGTTGCTCTCTTAGCTTTCTGTTTCCTGTAATATGGTTTGATAATCATTCTGGTAGATTGAATGTGATGCCGCTACCAGTGTTCTGTAAAAAAAAATCCAGCTTTTCTCTTGCGTTTTGCTGCGTATGAGTTAAATTGAACTCTACGTCAACACTACCATTTTCTATTCAGTCATTCTTGTTACTGTTTTCAACTGTTTACCTATTGTTCTCTTGAATGGATTAAACATTTCCATCATTAATTGCCCGAGGCTGATGTTGAACGTCGCATGATTACTCGTCTGACCCTGTGAATGGCAATTCAAACGCGTTCCTTAGATGAGTATATAAACTCACTACAACAGTGATCTGCCAAATCCATAGCAATGACGCAACTCATTTGCTTTCCGTGAAAGATCTATTCACATAGTTGTCAGAATAGACCACTATCTGATGTAAAACAACAAACAAAAACTTGATGATTGTTGCTTCTGTTATGTTTTCAAGGCACAACAAGCTATCAAACTACTACGGCAATGTATGTATTACAGCACCAAAGAACTGAGTTCTGAAGTTCCGAATTTTAACCTTTTCCCTCCATAAAATGTTTTATCCATCCGACACATCCTCGATTACATTATTTTAGATCAACACCATCATAAACCTCTGCTGCAGGTAATGAAGAACATGAAATCCCTGTACGTAGACTTACCACCTCTTTATTGTCCTGAATTGCTTGCACGCTTCTGAGCAGCAAACAATTAATGTGAACAAGAACATCCTTGTGAGCCTGATGATGCGGACATAAAGCTGCGCTCCCATTGGTCTATAGGCTGTGCTTCGGCATGGGGAACATGTCGAGGATGCTTCTCTCTTTTATCTCCCTTTATCTGCTTCAGTGCATGTTTAAGTGAAGGAAGCAGTGCCTCCATGCACTCGGCAACCGCATTTGGATTGCCTGGCATGTTGATGATCTGAATACAATACCATAAAAGAGACAAAAGTTACTAACAGATGAAAGAGCAAGGGGTTGGTGGATATGGTGTGAGTGAGTTCGATGGTGGATATGGAGGGTATGGAAGCATGCCTATAGGATCTTATCGGAGTGAGTCTTCTGTAGGGTTTTCTGGTCGTTATGGAGGGGGCCTTGGTAGAGGTTACGGTTTAGGTGGTTATGATGGACCATCATCTGAAAGCTATGGGAGATATGGTGGTGCTACTGGTTATGGTAGCGGTTATGATTCGGGCGCTGGCGTCGGTGGCTATGATTCTGGCGCTGGCTTTGGTGCTTATGATTCTGGTGCTGGAGTTGGCGGTTATGGAGGCGTTGGTGGTTATGGAGGAACAGGCACAGGTCTGTACGGTGGCAGGAGGGATTATGGAGGTGGTCCTAGTGGTCGCTACCATCCATATGGAAGGTAGAGCTCTGCTTCTAGGGTAATGTGATTGTGTCTGCATTACGCCTCTAGGGTATTCATGTACACCTGAGCATTCACATTTTATAGGGCAGTTTTCTTGAATATGAAGGGTGATTTTTTGTTCTAGATACCCGGCATTTCAGGGAATGGTCCTGACTATTTTAGACAATTTGTTGAAATATTTACAGTGTTCTTATATGTAAAACTAGGACCATCTTTTCTTTCCTTTGTATCTCTTGGGAGTAAATGGTTGATGATCCATTAGTGGGTTAGTGTTTAAATTTGCACTAAGTGTGATATTATTTATGTTCTAGCGTTCTCTGAGAGCTTCATTGTATATTTCCGGTGCTGATTTCACAAGTTGGAACTGGATTTGATTTACGGGGATCTATTCCTGAGTTGCTCTCTTAGCTTTCTGTTTCCTGTAATATGGTTTGATAATCATTCTGGTAGATTGAATGTGATGCCGCTACCAGTGTTCTGTAAAAAAAAATCCAGCTTTTCTCTTGCGTTTTGCTGCGTATGAGTTAAATTGAACTCTACGTCAACACTACCATTTTCTATTCAGTCATTCTTGTTACTGTTTTCAACTGTTTACCTATTGTTCTCTTGAATGGATTAAACATTTCCATCATTAATTGCCCGAGGCTGATGTTGAACGTCGCATGATTACTCGTCTGACCCTGTGAATGGCAATTCAAACGCGTTCCTTAGATGAGTATATAAACTCACTACAACAGTGATCTGCCAAATCCATAGCAATGACGCAACTCATTTGCTTTCCGTGAAAGATCTATTCACATAGTTGTCAGAATAGACCACTATCTGATGTAAAACAACAAACAAAACTTGATGATTGTTGCTTCTGTTATGTTTTCAAGGCACAACAAGCTATCAAACTACTACGGCAATGTATGTATTACAGCACCAAAGAACTGAGTTCTGAAGTTCCGAATTTTAACCTTTTCCCTCCATAAAATGTTTTATCCATCCGACACATCCTCGATTACATTATTTTAGATCAACACCATCATAAACCTCTGCTGCAGGTAATGAAGAACATGAAATCCCTGTACGTAGACTTACCACCTCTTTATTGTCCTGAATTGCTTGCACGCTTCTGAGCAGCAAACAATTAATGTGAACAAGAACATCCTTGTGAGCCTGATGATGCGGACATAAAGCTGCGCTCCCATTGGTCTATAGGCTGTGCTTCGGCATGGGGAACATGTCGAGGATGCTTCTCTCTTTTATCTCCCTTTATCTGCTTCAGTGCATGTTTAAGTGAAGGAAGCAGTGCCTCCATGCACTCGGCAACCGCATTTGGATTGCCTGGCATGTTGATGATCTGAATACAATACCATAAAAAGAGACAAAAGTTACTAACAGATGAAAGAGTAGGACTGTATCGAGCAAAAATGTATTTGGGGAGACGGATATTACTAAGGTAGAACCTCTGATCCCAGCTGCAGCCCGTGACAGCACTGCAAATGGCGTCACCTGTCATCTCAAAATATTGAACAGGTTGATACAAAATCAGGTTACAAGCAACATAAAGTAATGGGTAAATTTCAGAAAACCTCCCTGAACTTTGCGACGTTTCAACAAAACCCTCAAAAGCTTTTTTTTTATTTATTTTAAATTCCACTAAACCTCCCTGAAATTTAGGGTGTCTCACAAACCCCCCTCTAAATTTTCAATTTTCCCCACTGAGACTAATTACAAAGGCCGGATACCATTAAGCTTCTGTGCTAATTTTAAACAGATGTCACAGAGGATGACGGTACCTTGAGACTCTCTTGAAGCATCACAAATAAGAGACCAGGAGCCTCCTTCTCAATAACAGCCTTTGTGGCTTCAGGTGTGACATCTCTAGGTGTAAAGCCCGTACCACCTTGAAAGAATATCGGGAAACCAAGAAAACAATTTTGTAATCAGAAAGAATACACGACCATTGAGATTAATGAGTGAAAGACACAAGGCAAAATTTAACCTAAAGTAATGATGAGGTCAACTTTATCAAGGTCACTCCATTTCTGTAGAATATCCTTGATCCTATCCACTTCATCAGGAACAACAGATGTTGCAACAACACTCGCTCCACCTAGCTTTTCTGATGAAGAGTCCACAACAGATACTGCTCTAGGACCACTGCAGTAATTTCAAGAAGATTGTTTCGAGTTGAATCACTTGATTGACATGTAAATCACTCCTTAATATAGTTACCATGTATAATCTAAGATATTATGTAATATTTTCTTGGAGACCTGTAGTGACAAAAACATGAAGTTTCATGCAGTGAATATAGTTTCCATGACAATCGGCAACAGCCACAGACACTACAAAACAGAAGACTAAAGGAAGGCGCTAAGTATAGGAACTTGTATTACCATGTTTCCTGTCCTGTTCTCTTCCCATTCCACAATTTTAGTTTAGGGTTAATTGTCTTCTTATCATTGCGGATAGACCCCCGTACTACCGCCCAATTGTGGGTAGACTCCATGAATGAAATTTCTTTGAATCTTTTACCCTCACTGAGGCCTCTATTTGTCAAAAAATAAATTTCTCTATCTCTGAGGGTAAATTAGTAAAAACAATTCATTCAGAGGTGCAACAATAAACTACATGGGGTCTATCCACAATTCGGCAATAGCACAGAGGTCTATCTGCAATTAACCCCATGATCAAAATAGTAGGTGCAATAATGATTCATAAGAATGATTCAGATACAATAACTTTATTAACAAAGGAAAAAAGGTTTCTTGCACTGAAATTCCTAATACAGGATTGACTAACTAATGGTGGCCATGGCATCAAGAGAAGGCAGTGAAGGGACCATGGCTGCTTGCCTATCTCAGTAAGTTCGTCATTATTTGGGTAAGTATCTCCAAATGAAAAATAATATCTAACATGGATACAGAGGTTCCTATTAGGTTTAAGTATCTGGAAAGAGATGCAGTGTATTTACATATACTTTTTTTTTTTTTCATTTGACAACCTTCAAACACCCCAAAAATTTCGGATAAAGGCATTGTCGTCATCGTCGTTGTTGTAAAGCCCCCAAACAGATACAGACACAAAAGAGCCAACTACAGTTTTACACAAAATATGATATTTTGACAATCAATTTAAGGAGAATATCATTTGTCAATAAACAACTTTTCTTCTTCCATGAGTTTGAGCTAAGTAAAAAGAAAAAACGTGGAGACAGGATGTCAATGAATTATCCAAGGCCAGAGAATGTCAGGGAATCAAGTATAAGACCATGATCCAAAACAATAGGGGTGGAAATGAACCGAATAATTAACAAATAGTTCGTTACTTATCGAGTAGCTATTAGGTTATATTCGATTCGGTAGTTTCAATTAACACTAAACAAATAATATTTAGTATTGGAGTTTATTAACGAATAGAATTTAACCCTATGTATATTCAATTTGTTTGCTTATCAAATATACATTTAAAATTTAATCGCTTATAATTTATATTATTATGCACATGATGTTAATATTTTCAACCAACTTACATTTTCTACTTAATTTCTATATATTAATCTTGAGAGACTTAAAGAATCTTAAATCACTTTATAATATATATATATATATATATATATATATATATATATATATATATATATATATATATATATATATATATATATATATATATATAGAGTAAAACTCCTATAAACTTAAGTGGATAGAAGCACTTGTCCACTAAACTTTTTATCCTTTCATTATGCTTTGAAATTTGTGCTACACATCAATGCTATCTTTGAGATTTGTGCCTTCATTTGTAACACATGCTAGCACAAATCTCAATGCAAAATCAATGGATAAAAAGTTGGTGGACAAATAGCTCTATCCACTTAAGTTTATAGAGCTTTACTCTCTCTCTCTCTCTCTATATATATATATATATATATATACTTAAGTGGATAGAAGCACTTGTCCACTAAACTTTTTATCTGTCATTATGCTTTGAAATTTGTGCTACACATCAATGCTATCTTTGAGATTTGTGCCTTCATTTGTAACACATGCTAGCACAAATCTCAATGCAAAATCAATGGATAAAAAGTTGGTGGACAAATAGCTCTATCCACTTAAGTTTATAGAGCTTTACTCTCTCTCTCTCTCTCTCTATATATATATATATATATATATATATATATATATATATATATATATATATATATATATATATATATATATATATATATATATAGAGTAAAACTCCTATAAACTTAAGTGGATAGAAGCACTTGTCCACTAAACTTTTTATCCTTTCATTATGCTTTGAAATTTGTGCTACACATCAATGCTATCTTTGAGATTTGTGCCTTCATTTGTAACACATGCTAGCACAAATCTCAATGCAAAATCAATGGATAAAAAGTTGGTGGACAAATAGCTCTATCCACTTAAGTTTATAGAGCTTTACTCTCTCTCTCTCTATATATATATATATATACTTAAGTGGATAGAAGCACTTGTCCACTAAACTTTTTATCCTTTCATTATGCTTTGAAATTTGTGCTACACATCAATGCTATCTTTGAGATTTGTGCCTTCATTTGTAACACATGCTAGCACAAATCTCAATGCAAAATCAATGGATAAAAAGTTGGTGGACAAATAGCTCTATCCACTTAAGTTTATAGAGCTTTACTCTCTCTCTCTCTCTATATATATATATATATATATATATATATATATATATATATATATATATATATATATATATATATATATATATATATATATATATGGAGTAAAGCTCCTATAAACTTAAGTGGATAAAATCACTTGTCCACCAACTTTTTAACCATTCATTATGCTTTGAGATTTGTGCTACACATCAAGGCTATCTTTGAGATATGTGCCTTCATTTGTATCACACACTAGTACAAATCTCAATGCAAAATCAATGGATAAAAAGTTGGTGGACAAATAGCTCTATCCACTTAAGTTTATAGAGCTTTACTATATATATATATATATATATATATATATATATATATATATATATATATATATGAATTTAAGTTCATAATGAATAGTGGTGCACCAATTTTTTAACCACTCATCTTGCTTTGGGATCCGTGAAAGATATAAAGGGCACTTTGAGATTTGTGCATCACAAATCTCAAGGCAAGATGAGTGGATAAAAAGTTGGTGCACCACTATTCATTATGAACTTAAGTTCATAGAGCTTTACTATATATATATATATATATATATATATATATATATATATATATATATATATATATAGAGAGAGAGAGAGAGAGAGAAGGCTCTATAAACTTAAGTGTATAGCGAATAGTCATACACCAACTTTTCTAACCAATCATCTTGCTTTGGGATCCGTGAAAGATATAAAGCACTTTGAGATTTGTGCATCTCTTGATTTCACGGATCCCAAAGCAACATCAATGGATACAAAAGTTAGTGTATACTATTCCCTATCAACTTAAGTTTATAGAGCTTTACTATATATATATATATATATATTCACTTAAGTTTATAGAAGCTTTACTCTCTCTCTATATATATATATATAGAGAGAGAGAGAAGGCTCTATAAACTTAAGTGAATATATATATAAACAAGAGCTCTATGAACTTAAGTTCATAATGAATAGTGGTGCACCAACTTGTTTATCCACTCATCTTGTCTTGAGATTTGTGATGCACAAATCTCAAAGTGTGCTTTATATCTTCACGGATCCCAAAGCAACATCAATGGATACAAAAGTTAGTGTATACTATTCCCTATCAACTTAAGTTTATAGAAGCTTTACTCTCTCTCTCTCTCTCTATATATATATATATATATATATACTTAAGTGGATAGAAGCACTTGTCCACTAAACTTTTTATCCTTTCATTATGCTTTGAAATTTGTGCTACACATCAATGCTATCTTTGAGATTTGTGCCTTCATTTGTAACACATGCTAGCACAAATCTCAATGCAAAATCAATGGATAAAAAGTTGGTGGACAAATAGCTCTATCCACTTAAGTTTATAGAGCTTTACTCTCTCTCTCTCTCTCTCTATATATATATATATATATATATATATATATATATATATATATATATATATATATATATATATATATATATATATATATATATGGAGTAAAGCTCCTATAAACTTAAGTGGATAAAATCACTTGTCCACCAACTTTTTAACCATTCATTATGCTTTGAAATTTGTGCTACACATCAAGGCTATCTTTGAGATATGTGCCTTCATTTGTATCACACACTAGTACAAATCTCAATGCAAAATCAATGGATAAAAAGTTGGTGGACAAATAGCTCTATCCACTTAAGTTTATAGAAGCTTTACTCTCTCTCTATATATATATATATATATATATATATATATATATATATATATATATATATATATATATATATATAAACAAGAGCTCTATGAACTTAAGTTCATAATGAATAGTGGTGCACCATTTTTTAACCACTCATCTTGCTTTGGGATCCGTGAAAGATATAAAGGGCACTTTGAGATTTGTGCATCACAAATCTCAAGGCAAGATGAGTGGATAAAAAGTTGGTGCACCACTATTCATTATGAACTTAAGTTCATAGAGCTTTACTATATATATATATATATATATATATATATATATATATATATATATATATATATATATATATATATAGAGAGAGAGAGAGCAAGGCTCTATGAACTTAAGTTCATAATGAATAGTGGTGCACCATTTTTTAACCACTCATCTTGCTTTGGGATCCGTGAAAGATATAAAGCCCACTTTGAGATTTGTGCATCTCTTGATTTCACGGATCCCAAGGCAACATCATGGATACAAAAGTTAGTGTATACTATTCCCTATCAACTTAAGTTTATAGAGCCTTGTTATATATATATATATATATATATATTCACTTAAGTTTATAGAAGCTTTACTCTCTCTCTATATATATATATATATATATAGAGTAAAACTCCTATAAACTTAAGTGAATATATATATAAACAAGAGCTCTATGAACTTAAGTTCATAATGAATAGTGGTGCACCAACTTGTTTATCCACTCATCTTGTCTTGAGATTTGTGATGCACAAATCTCAAAGTGAGCTTTATATCTTTCACGGATCCCAAGGCAACATCATGGATACAAAAGTTAGTGTATACTATTCCTATCAACTTAAGTTTATAGAGCTTTACTCTCTCTCTCTCTCTCTCTCTCTATATATATATATATATATATATATATATATATATATATATATATAGAGTAAAACTCCTATAAACTTAAGTTGATAGGGAGGAGTGTCCACCATTTTTATATCCATTGATCTTGCGTTGAGATCCGTGAAATCAAGATGCACACAAATCTCAAAGTGAGCTTTATATCTTTCACGGATCCCAAGGCAACATCATGGATACAAAAGTTAGTGTATACTATTCCCTATCAACTTAAGTTTATAGAGCCTTGTTATATATATATATATATATATATATATATATATTCACTTAAGTTTATAGAAGCTTTACTCTCTCTCTATATATATATATATAGAGAGAGAGAGAGAAAGCTTCTATAAACTTAAGTGAATATATATATATAGCAAGGCTCTATGAACTTAAGTTCATAATGAATAGTGGTGCACCAACTTGTTTATCCACTCATCTTGTCTTGAGATTTGTGATGCACAAATCTCAAAGTGTGCTTTATATCTTTCACGGATCCCAAAGCAAGATGAGTGGATAAAAAGTTGGTGCACCACTATTCATTATGAACTTAAGTTCATAGGAGCCTTGCTCTCTCTCTCTCTCTCTCTCTATATATATATATATATATATATATATATATATATATATATATATATATATATATATATATATAGAGAGAGAGAGTAAAGCTTCTATAAACTTAAGTTGATAGGGAGGAGTGTCCACCATTTTATATCCATTGATCTTGCGTTGAGATCCGTGAAATCAAGATGCACACAAATCTCAAAGTGAGCTTTATATCTTTCACGGATCCCAAGCAACATCAATGGATAAAAAGTTGGTGCACCACTATTCATTATGAACTTAAGTTCATAGAGCCTTACTCTATATATATATATATATATATATATATATATATATATATATATATATATATATATATATATATATATATATATATATATATATATATATATATAAACAAGAGCTCTATGAACTTAAGTTCATAATGAATAGTGGTGCACCAACTTTTCTAACCAATCATCTTGCTTTGGGATCCGTGAAAGATATAAAGGTCACTTTGAGATTTGTGCATCACAAATCTCAAGGCAAGATGAGTGGATAAAAAGTTGGTGCACGACTATTCATTATGAACTTAAGTTCATAGAGCCTTACTCTATATATATATATATATATATATATATATATATATATATATATATATATATATAACTATAAATGAATAATTTTCATTTATAATTTAAATCCTATTTGAAAATGAAATTTTTAGAAGAATGAATATACTTTGATAGTCGATAAATATTTGTGAATATTCATGAATATTTATCAAATATCTAGTATTCGAGTTTGAATTCGAAAATCTCGAAATATAGATATTCGATTCCATGTTCGAATTCGATAATTTTATATAAATACAAATACAAACACCTTAGAATTCGATCCATTCGATCGTTTACCACCCCTAACAACAACCAAGTGTGACATGATCATTCCTCCAACACAATGTCGTCTCAAAAGTGACTTAAGGAAACACCAATTTTAGAAGTTCCCCAATTGATCTTATAAGATCTTATGAGTAATTCCTCATAGAAGTTCACAACAACCATAAACCCTTTTCTTTATTAACTTAACTTTTATCTTTGCATTAGAAGAAAACAAAACATCACTACCGCTATTACTATTATCGCTATCGTCATTAAACTTTCCCCCATCTTGGTGTTGGTCATCAACTGATA
Source organism: Asparagus setaceus (assembly GCA_012295165.1). Lineage (NCBI taxonomy): Eukaryota > Viridiplantae > Streptophyta > Magnoliopsida > Asparagales > Asparagaceae > Asparagus > Asparagus setaceus. The sequence continues at coordinate 38,281,214 of CM022701.1, forward strand.
TGAGAAGAACTGATATGATTTTCATGGACCACTATGGGAACACTCAGTTTTCATGACTGATTGCTTAGTACTAAACACGGGCAATAAAAACAATTAAAAGAGGGACAGGGGGTCAAAACACAAAGGACTATTTGTAGTAGAGAAACTACCTGACAGCTCATGCAACCAGAGTTTTAATGGGTGATAATTTCAACTAGGAGGTACAATATAAACTAAACCCTGTCAGGAACATGTTCACATTTCGGATATAAAAGATAACAGAACTGTATTTGGAAATTAAATGTGCAGAGTATAGACTATTGCTTCTTTGTTTTCCTCCCACAAAGAGCGAAAGTTACTCCACAATTCTATATGGCATCAACTTTGTGACCTCTTTAAAATAGCGATTTAAAGAGGTGTATCAAGATGCATCTATTGTAATTTAATATATATATATTTTCCCCTAACACAAGAAAAAAGAAAACGCGATAGAGATCATAGCGAAAGACTATAACCTCAAAAGACCAAGTAACCAACATCTAGACCAACTTTTGCATTTACGATTTGATAACATTTATGTTTTTTACCACAGCAGGACAAACTAGGATGATAATAATAATAATTGAAGAAACCATATTGTAACTTTCAGTTTAAGCAAAAGTTGTGGTCTGCCTAATACAACTATATAGAGAGGGCCGGCACAAAAGATCAGTAGAATGGTGGTCTGCCTAATGCAATTGTTAGATGCCTACACGATCTGCAATCCTAGGGTTCACTTTTGTTCTTTGAAGAGCAGCCTACATATAACATGATTTGATGCATACGGTAAGGCAAAGCTGGTTAGTTGCACTAATCTGCTCATCATGTAAACCACCACCACCATCATTCCCCTTTCTCATCTGCACTGAATAGCACAACTCAAATTCAAGAAAGCCCAACAAAGAAATTATTAGACAAGCATCAACCTAATTTCAAACCCTCTTTGGCTTGGTGACCTTGGTCTGAATTCCTAGTGTCATGTCGGAGAACCTTGATAGTTGGTTAGGTAAGTTCATCCAACGGCATGAGACCAAAGTTCATGAAAGCACGGAGTAGACTCCAGACTCCCCTATGCGGCTATGCCACAAATAGAAGGTAAGATGAATTGACTTTTTTTGGGGGCTATTTTCTGAGGAGAATAACATTTGTCCTTGAGTCGTGAAATAAGCAAAAGAGAGAAAAGCTAATGAAATTTCCCATTCTTTTCGTGATTTAACCAGATTATATGTAGTTTACTTGGAAAATTAAGAACAAGCTTCCTATATGTGATGAAGACATGGAATATATACAGGAAATTTAGAGATGTACAACCACATGTATGAAGAATGATAAACAACAAAAAGAAATTGACATACCTTCTGTCAGGTCCTGCCCCTGATGCAACTGTATCACTCACTGTAAGAATTGCTACCTTAACCTTTTCCGGAGATGCGGCCTCCACTTGCATTTGTGTGGACTTGTTGCTTTTGACCGCATGCTCTTGATGAAGTGACATAGAAGTGGCTCCAGATGACTTACCCTGAGGAAAACTACTTATGTCTGAAATCAATATTGCTTGAACAGATGTTCCAGCAGGAAGTATCTGCCCGGTGGCGGGTAACTCTAGTAATGCATTAGCAGACTTCATACTGAGAAGGCGGCTACTCATTTGTTGTCCAGTGCTCTCAGCAACAAAACTATAAGCAGTACAACATATTTAATACTTTAAAGAGCCAATCAGAAGATTGAGTATGAGAGTGCATAATATAAATAGGCTACATTTCTTACCCCGGGCTGCCTGTTGCAGTAACAAACTCCCATCTTACTATGGCACGATGATATTCTGGTCGGTTAGGGTCTGTCTTTATTGAGTTTGCAATACAGGCATGCACTCTGCACAGAAAGCAGGATCCGTCAGGATTCATCAATTTGTTCATGGACATCATATAAACTAGGTTTCAACTTCAAGACTTAACAGCTAAAATTTGCAATAATAGTAACCTTTGGAGGTGAGGATTCGACCAACCAGAAAGATGACGAATGGCGGGTACAGCAAAAAGATGGAAGCAAACGGAACAGCTCACTGGATTTCCAGGCAAACCAAAGGCAAGAATTGTCTTTGACCCTTTATCATTTCTAATTTGAGCAAATGTCAGAGGCTTTCCAGGTTTCATGAGAATCTACAGGAGATGAGAAAAAACAGGCATTATGATTCAAGTAAATAATTAACACATAGCACATGAATTATGCTATCTTGCAGTTCCAGATACAAGATGGTTTATATCAGATAGTATCAATCCGTGCTTCATAATTGCTTAGTGTCATTCAGTCTTAAAATTTTAAGGAACAGCACAAGAACAAAAACATCAAAGCTTTTATCTCAAATGTATGAGCATGATTAGAATAAATTTGTGACAAGGTGTTAATAAAATGTCACATTAAGACTTGTAACAATGGATGATCAATATCATGTTATAAGGTAATTATCTGAACCTAGGATCTAGTCAAGTTTAATCTGAATTCCTGGATTTGAATATCTACAAAAAATGTCATAATTAATTTATTCATTTCACATATGTCTTTGGCATGTCAAACTGGAATAAGAAATAGGTGCCAGAACGCTGCGTATACAGACAACTTAAGAGAGAGACTTTGAACTATAAATGGATGCATTTCTAAAATGTTCATAAAGTAAAGAATCTTAAGCAAGAAGGTGTTTATAGTAATAAAAATATGCAGCTAGGCTCCATTAATGACCACATGTACAAAGAAATACAACCATATATATTTTAAAACATGCAGTATGCACAATGAAAGAAGCTAAAGGTTTGTGATTGAGCCACAAAGGTAGTTTAAATCTTGATATGATATGCGTCTATATATACTAATCCTAAACCTCCTTCATTTTTTGTTGTCCAGAATAACCAAGAGATCTTGAGGGAATGATGCTCTGTTCAGATTCTGAGGTTCAAGTTGTCCCTAGCCTGCTCCTTCACTGTCACATTTCACTTTTCCATTCCTAAAAACCAGCTTTGGGAGGAATTTTTATTTTCTTTAGAATGCATGTAGATTATTCAAAAGATCGTGTTGTGGTGCAAACAAGTATAAACAAAGAAGCAATTTAAGATTTTCATCACTTTCATAAGGCAGTGTCTCATGGTACCAAACAAGAGAGAGAGAGAGAGAGAGAGAGAGAGAGAGAGAGAGAGAGAATGACAGGAGCTTTCATCAGAATCTAGAGAAAGAGATTAGAGGAACCACCAGTACCTTTTCAAAATGGATCATTCCTCTCTTTTCCAAATTAGGTTTGACAAAATCTCTATCTCCCATTGAAACACCACCAGAAGTCAATAGTATATCAATCCCAGAATCAATTGCGGCATCCAAAGTCTCACCAAGAATTTCCTCATTGTCAGGAGCTATACCAAGATCAACAACTTTGCACTGCTGTTGGATACCAGCAGCTAGTAGCATAGAACGGTTTGAATCTCTTATCTGCATATAAGAACGAACAGACAAATCCATGTGAAGCATACTTATGCTGAAGATTATAAACACAAAGAATCAGACACATTAAGTACTAAGTTATGTCCTATATGCTCAAGACTGACATAAATTAGATGTAACCTGGCCTCGACCTAGAGTTCCAGCCCCTGACTCTACTAGCTCATCTCCTGTAGACAGAACAGCAACAGTTGGTCTAGGGTAAACCTGTATTCAAGGAAGATCAAGTAAGTACCAACATTTCCCCAACTTGTTTACTGGAAAAAGGGAGGAATATACCTTCACCATTGTAACTCCAACAGTGGCAAGCAAACCAATCTCGGGATTGCCAACTTGCTCCCCGGACTTTAGCACAATAGTGTCTTTTGCAATGTCGCAACCCTGCAAAGTAGTATACGGATTTTTGGTAGATACTTTATTCAACTTAGAAGTCATATAATAGCTTTGGTAAAAAAATAAATATATAGCAATAACAAAAAAATAAATCATGCTATTTACCACTTGACGAATATCAATTCCTTGGGGCACTCCCACCAATATTTTGACATGCTTTACCCCATTTGAAGAGTCAGACACTTCTTCAGTATCCTCAATTTGCACAACAGCATCAGCACCCTCAGGTATTGGCCCTGAAAGGGAAACCAATTAAAAAGAAGTAATAAGATTGAATAAAAATATTATCATAACAGTGGAAAAGGCAGCTACACTTTGAGCTTGTATCCTTCAACTCGTGGCCTAGAAGTCGTTCAGTTGGTAATAAGATGATTAAAATCAGGGTAGTTGCTTAGAACCTCAAATATCAGCCTATCAGGTTGTTTTGTGACCAAGACTGAACAACTGGAGGGACATGAAACTTCCAGGAGTTCCAATGAAACTGGGTAATAAGATTATGCAGTATCATGATTCCGTTGGCTTACATGTTTCAGAATTTATATCTAAACTACTCCTAGAGGGGGGAAAATCATGTTACCTTCTGTTTCAGCCTAACATGGCTCTTTTTGGCATTGAGAAAAGATAACCTTGCCTAGGGGGTTCAAACAAATTGTAGAGTTCGCTTTTCATCAATCTCTCATGAAAATTTAAAATTACAATCATATTTCTCCATATACCCGAAAATATGAAACTTGTCTTCGTAGGTGTCATAAAATAGAAAGAGATACACATAGTTTGTATTGCAAGTTTATCACAAAATAAAAGGAAAAGCTAAATCTTTTAAAACTAACCAATCTGCTCCGTAAAAACAAGAATCAGTAGCCACCAAAATTTGAATAATAGTCATAGATTAAGGATGGTGAGCCCACCATGTCATATTCAAAAAGATCCAAGAACATTTACCTCCAGTTGTAACATATGCAACTGTTCCAGGGGTAACTACGACGCCAATGCCATCATTTCCAGCTCTTGATTCAGTTATTACCGGATATACACCAGGACCATCTGAAGCCACTACAGCATAGCCATCCTACAATAACAGGAATGTTTTAGTAACTAAAGAAAGTGAGCGAAAAAAGAGGATATTTTCTAGTAACTTGTTTATGAACATTAGTGCAAAGGAGATGAACATTGTTTTTACACATAAGACTGAAGAGACAATAAACTGAGATGTAATCCCTTTTCCAAATAGGGAAAAAAATGAAAATAAAATGAATCAAAAGAGGGAATACATGTATAAATACAAAAAGATAATATGGTATAGTATATGAATAGTCACCTCATCTAGCAAAATAAGATACCAAGAGATAGGGGTGGTGACACCCACTTGCTCCGATGTGACTAAAAGGATGAGCCATCTCTTGATAGCTTATTTAGCAAAATGAGCTTACCTCCTACCCATTTTTCCAACAACAAAAACGAAGCATTTACCGCAAAATTTTGGGGTTTGCTACATGAATCCTACTCTTCCGCTCATTTCAGTTCTCCTTTCTCCATTAATTATAATCCTATCACTTATCCTAACTGATGCATTGAATGGACTACGATGCACATGGCCAAATCATCTAAATGATTCTCTAATTTTATCCTCAAAAGGAGCAAACTCTACATGTCACTATGGATGAGTGGATACGCACTGAGAGATAGGATAAGAAATCAGTACATTCCTTATCCTATCCCATTTCTTCTACTCTCACTTTTTGCACATGTTTCTTAATTGTGCAGCATTCTGAACCATAAATCATTGTGGGTGTTATAACTGTCCGATAAAAATTTCTCTTCAATTTCAGAGGAATTCTATCTCCAGAAGAACTCCTCCACTTTAACCATCCTCAATATCGCCATCTTTGATGAATAATTGATCCAAAATAGCGAAAATGACGCCTGTTAGGTTTTTTTTTTTTTGCCATCAAAATCTACCGCACGCTCATTCCTTTCACAATTTTACTACAACTGCATTCATTTATTCTAATTCTAAATCCTCAAGATTTAAGAGATTCTCTCCACATTTATGAAATAATCAATATACAATCAACTGAAAATTGGAGGGTTTTTTTTTAAGACTGCATCCAAAAAGTAATAATAATAATAATAATAATAAAATTACAAAAGAGTGAGTTTTAGCTCGTGGGACCTTGATGGAGGCGCGATAAGGAGGGAGGGGATCGGGAGCGCGGATGTCCTCGGCGAGGACGAGGCCGAGGGAGTCGAGGAGAGGTACGGTCACCGGCGGTAGGCGGTCGGCGGCGCTGAGGACTACGCGGAGCGCTTCCTCCACTGAGAGCATTGGGAAGAGGTGAGCAGATGTTGGATGATGACTCATTGGCACCGCTTACAGACTCTAGCCTTGCAGTCCCCAAATACAGGTCCACTATGAATTACATATATATAGGGGGTCAGATTCAGACCCAATTTGCCCACTTCAAATTTTTTTTTTTCTCGTCCCTTTCTATTTACGGTTAATTGCATATTGGTCCCTTACATCATCTTTAATTGCCAAACAGTCCATCAAATCTCATTATTTGCTTATTAGTCCCTTATATCTTTAGTTTTCTAGCCAATCCGTCCCTCGTGTTAGGTGGTGTTATTAATGACCGTTAAATGTGACGGAATTAGGTAGAATACCCATTATAGTCCCACCTATACTAACTCAAATCCATCTTCTTTCTTCACCAATAGTCCCATGCTTCCCCCAAACCCAAAAGCAAGGTCATTCCCATGGCTAGCTTCCCTCTAAACCCAAAACTTGCAAGGGCAATGTATACCCTAGGGGCAATAAGGTAACTTGAGTTGTTAGGTTAAGCATTAACTCAACTAGAGTTAGAGAAGTTAATAGTTTTCTAACAAAAGGACCATATTGCAAGAAAACTAAAGATTTAAGGGACTGACAAGCAAATAATGAGATTTGAGGAACTGTTTGGCAATTTGAAATGATGTAAGGGACTAATAGGCAATTAACCCTTCTATTTATTGCTTTAGTCATGAAAAGGACTAGGGCAACTGTTAGGTAGGCCTTTCTGTAATTTTTTTTAATATTTAGGATATAGTCAGACTTTTGGCTAAATAGCACTGAAATACCTTGTAGTTTCACTTCTCTAACACTTATGTACCCTTAGTTGTATTAGATACCCTAAGTTGTTCAAAATTAGCATGTTAATACTCTCTATTATGCAAACGTTAAAATTTTACCGAAAGTTCTCATATAACATTCATATGTTAATTTTAGAGCTGTTTAACCATTAATATTTATTAAATTACTATTAAATCTACCCAAATTTAAATGTATCTTAATTTTATTTTAAATATAGAATTTTGAAATATTTAACAATGAATTCAATAAACTTAATATATAAAAGTTATAAAATTAGTATATGAATGTTATATGATAACTTTCTGATAAAAATTTAACGCATGTAAAATAGAGGGTATTAAGTTGCCAATTTTAAACAGCTCAAGGTATACAATGTTATGAAATACAACTAGGGTTACATAAAGGATTTTTAACATGAAATTAACAACTATTTCAGAAGATTAACAATTTTTGTTTCCTGATGATCCACTTTGATTTATTATTTTCCAATTCCATTTCCACCTTTTGACCTCTGATTGCTCTGACTTCCTCATTTTTTTCCTAAATTGATTTTTCGATCCTCCAACCTCCACCTCCTTCCCTCCACTTTTCCCTCCCTCCTCCTCCTCCTCCTCCTCCTCCTCCTCCTCCTCCTCCTCCTCCTCCTCCTCCTCCTCCTCCTCCTCCTCCTCCTCCTCCTCCTCCTTTTTTCATTTAGGATGAATGAGGGTATTGTAGAACCGGATTTTTAAGCTGAAATTATTCAAAAGTGTGACTTTGAGGGCATTTTGGACTTATAAGGTGGTTTCATCAAAAAACTTTAGTGGTTTTTATAAAAGTTTTGAACTTATAAGGTGGTTTCTATGAAAACCCTACATAAATGCTAAGAAGGTGAAACTATAAAGTGGTATTTAGCCCATACTTTTCATGAAGTTGGGAAATTGTCATATAAAGTTTATCAGAGCATTGATCAAAAAAGAAATTGCATGCAAGAAATGATTTCAGATGGTGTTCTCTAGGGAGGTTTCGTTTTAAATTTTTGGATGTTTCAAGAAATCTAAAATGGGCCTCTTTAAGAGCAAAACTGTTTTGATGAACATCATAAGCAAAATCTTCTAAATGAACTTATGAATAATATTAGATGAAACAATAACTTTGTTTGGATAGTAAGCTAGTCCAAGCCTGTGTTTAATTAAACCTAAATTTGAAGAAAAAATACCGATAGTCTTGTATTGTATAAAAACCAATTATTCTGTGAGTAATTATAAGTCAATATATCCAATTGTTCATTCTAAAATCGATGGCATATTGATGAAGTTTCATAAGTGGCCATATCCCTCAAAACCTACACGATAGTTTGGGTAAATTTCAGTATATCTTCCACTAAGTTTGGATTTTCGGTATTTAACCTCCAAAATTTTTGAAACTCTCATTAAACCCCTAACAACTTTAGAAATTCCAGAATCAAAGCATTTTGCTTTTCTTCATTTAACCCTCATAACGACGTCAGCTAGTATTTTGAGTTCTCAAACAGAGAATATCACATAAATATAATAAAGTTGTCATCGGAGGTTAAATTTGTTGTGCGCAGCGGAAAATTTCGGTAGCACCTCCGGTGCACAAATGGCACAACAAGAGAGCTAGATTGCAATAAAAATTCCCGTCTCACCAAGGAAACAATAATCTGAAGCAAATATCTCAACAAAGTGGGATATTTACTCTTCCTCTCATCAGTTCTAGGACTGACCTGTCGAGGGAACCTAAAAGCTATTACAAATCACACAAATAGCTATTACAAACCAATCAACAGTATGACACACGAATTTTACGTGGTTCGGCAAGTTGCCTACGTCCACGGGGCAAGGAGGGGGAGATCTACTATTTGAGAGAAAGAGAATACAAGTAGGGTACAAATCTCACACCAAAATCCTAGAACAAAGCTCTCTAAACCTTCACAAATATCTCTCACAAACGACGGCTCAAAAACCCTAATTTCGGCCTCCAAAACACCTCTCCCCGCTACCCTTCACGAAACCCTAGGAAGGGTATTTATAGGTTCAAAAAACCCAGCACCCGTGGGCCACGAGACGCTTTTTCTCGTGTTGAGAAAGCAGCGTGGTGGTGTTGCGAGCGCCCACGGCGGTTTGAAGCAACATCGTCGTGTTGGCTCGTGGGGGTGGTCCCCACGAGCCACGCGGACGCCACAATTCTCCACCTCGGTGAAGTTTTTCCAAAACTGAGCCGACACCAAACAACCAAATGTCCCACTTGTTGCGTCCAGGACGAAGTAGAATAAATCTACAACAACGGACTCAATCCACAACAAGTCGGGAACCCAAACGAGAGTTCAAATAATCTCCTCCCCATCAAAACTAACACCGGCTGCATCATAAAGATTGCCTACGTATCCTCTTGCCCAAGGAATCAAGCCTTGCGTAGTTCACCCAAATGGTCGCCAACGGTCTCAACAATCACGAATGTGCAACAAGTCTCTGCAATGATCAAATTTGTTGCTCGGAACCACCTTTGTGAGCATATCTGCCGGATTATCCTTCGTGTGGACCTTCACAATCTCCACATTACCATCTTTAAGAACATCACGAACGAAGTGATAATGAACGTCAATGTGCTTCGTCCTCGCATGAACCTGGTTCTTCGCCAAATAGATAGCACTCATGCTATCACAATGAATGGTGACGGACCGTTACGATAAACCAAGTTCCTCCAAAAGTCCTCGAAGCCAAATCGCCTCCTTCACAGCCTCCGTAATTGCCATATACTCGTCTCGAGTCATAGACAAAGCAACCATAGACTGCAAGGTGCATCTCCAACACACCCCTGCACGGTCAAAGTGAACACATACCCGTCGTGACCGGCGTTTATCCAAATCCCCGGCATAATCCGAATCAACATAACCAAAGCACAACTGCCCACCTGTAGTGTCCTGTTCATACAACAAACCAACATTGAGAGTACCTCAATGTACCTCAAAATCCATTTCACGCTGCTCCAATGACCCACTCGATCGCATGTATCTCAAACCATGCTCACCGCCGTGACAAATCTGGTCTCGTACATACCATTGCGCACATCAAGCTTCCAATCGCCAGATATGGAGTCTTCGACATCAATGTTTGGGTCGAAAGTTGTTTCCATTTGTAAAACTTGAGAAAATTACACTTTAATTTTCGTTACAAAGAAATTTAATAACTTTCACAAACTCAACAAAAGACGCTACAAGTGTAGATCTCCGCTGGACTTTGCCTGCGTTGGGACGCGAATCCGTGGACCACCGAAAGCGTGATCGTCGAATCGGCGGGGTTTAGTTGATGCTTCGCAGGAAACAAGAACTTAAGCAAATATCTTAGCAAGGTAAGATATCTACTCTTCTCAAGAATAAGTCAAAGCTTAAACTCGAGGAATCTCCGTGTGGATCGTGTTCTTGAACTCCTAAGCTTGGATCTCGATTGCCCCTTTCGATAGCCGACCTCCGCCCAAGTGGACGAGGAGGGTATTTATAGTCTTTGGGAAGCGTGCCCTCGAAGAAACACCGGTGTCATAAGTGCCCAACATTGTAGTTAGCGCTGGCAAACAGCCGCTGCCAGTTGCCGCTTCGCCATCGGGCGAGAGCCGGCTTTCGCCGGGCGCAGGCAATATGGGTCGCTCACTAATCGGCGAGGCGTTGTCGCCCTCCAAATTGTTGTAACGGTTTCACGCTTTTAGGCACGATTAAATGCTCCTAAAATCACGCCTAGTAGTATTTTCAGCGGTAACCGCCATTAAAGTATCGAGCGTCTCTATCGCTGATAAAGTCAAGTGGGCCCCATCGGCATTGATTTAGACCCTTCAAGAGCTCGCCGGTGATTCGGTGTCTTCGGCCATGACAGCAGTTCCGCCTATAGCGACATCAAGGTGTTCCCGCCGGCAGGCACAAACAAGTGTCGCCGTGGCAAGGCACAACCAAGTGTCTCGCCGTATGCAGGCACAACCAAGTGTCTCGCTCGTGGCGAGGCATAAACAAGTGTCTCGCGATCAGAAGCGACACAATCTTCCCATATATTGACTTCTTGAGATTTCAACGACGCTTGTCCTTCGATCTTCTCATAATTTAGTCATATTTGGGGTTCTTCAAAGAATTTTGATGCCTACAGATACCCTCCAAAGTTTTTAGACTCCTCTCAGATTTTGTCGAGGGTCCGGAATACTTTGGATAAGATGCACCTTGCTTCGCTCAACGCTGAACTTTGTAGAAGAGGCTCGTTTTGCTTCAGCTTAAACTCCGGTAGCCATGTCGCTATCCATATTCTCGAAGTTCAATAACTGCTGCATTTGTATTTGAATGGATTGAAATGTCAAGTCGATTTTGGACTAATCATCTTCATCTTGAAAGTCACCACTTGTTGCAATTGAGATGCCTTGAAAATCATTCAGAGAAAGCTGCCTGGTTTTCTCAACATCGATTTCCGAAAGCTTCTATATGGAATATGGAACCGATTTGTTTTGAATATACCGCCTTGAGCCTCAAAATTGCCGGTGACAGCTTTGGAATTGTGTCTTCTTGGGGCAAAACGAACCCGTTGTGTTTTCTCTGGGGCTAAAACAAACCCGTGTTTTCTTGGGGCTAAAACGAACCCTCGTTATTTGAGTAGACCTCTCATTCATAAAAGGAATCGAGAGGGATTTTGATCATGGTCCTAACTGTAGGAAGGTTTGACCAGATAGGAATTTTGAGACAATCCTAACCGCCTAAGGTTTGATCGCTCAATTTGAAGTGGACCTCTCGCTCATGGAAGGAATCGAGAGGGATTTTGACCGTGGTCCTAACTGTAGGAAGGTTTGACCAGATAGGAATTTTGAGACAATCCTAACCGCCTAAGGTTTGATCGCTCAATTTGAAGTGGACCTCTCGCTCATGGAAGGAATCGAGAGGGATTTTGACCGTGGTCCTAACTGTAGGAAGGTTTGACCAGATAGGAATTTTGAGACAATCCTAATCGTATGAAGGTTTGATCGCTCAATTTGAAGTGGACCTCTCGCTCATGGAAGGAATCGAGAGGGATTTTGACCGTGGTCCTAACTGTAGGAAGGTTTGACCAGATAGGAATTTTGAGACAATCCTAACCGCCTAAGGTTTGATCGCTCAATTTGAAGTGGACCTCTCGCTCATGGAAGGAATCGAGAGGGATTTTGACCGTGGTCCTAACTGTAGGAAGGTTTGACCAGATAGGAATTTTGAGACAATCCTAACCGTAGGAAGGTTTGATTGCTCAACAAAGTGGACCTCTCGCTCATGGATTATCTACCCCTGACTTTCTTGCAAAAAAGCTGCATTCATTTAGAATAGTTTATACTCATATTCCTATTGGAGTAAGAAGGAGAAGCGCTTAACCTCTTGTACTCATCGGAGGATGGTTGCATTGAGAATAGTTTATACTCATATTCCTATTGGAGTAAGAAGGAGAAGCGCTTAACCTCTTGTACTCATGGAGGATGGTATCATTAGGCTTATTTGGTTAAGGCGCCCGACAATAAAAGCTTGGATGATGGCCTTGAGAGCTAAGCAATCCTTAGTAGGATGGAGGATCCTCGTAGTGCGTGTTTAGTCAGAAGTCTTGTCGACCTCCTCACGATTTGTCCGGAGGCAACTTAATTTTATTGTTATCAAGGAGGTGTTTGAAGATGATGAACTTCCGTCTACGAAGAGTATGTCCCGTGGAATTCGATTTAGAAGCTTTTGGCTGGTCGTTGTTGCGATGTTTGACTAAGGGTCACGGTCCTTTTCCTCTATTACGAGAGGAAAATTTACTCGAGGGTTAGCCACCTTTTAGCCTCTTCGGCTTTCTTCCTTTTGAGGAAACATTCGCTTGTTCTCCTCGTATTTTCAGATCTTTCCATGTAATTGGTGGACGACGCCCATGACTTCCAACAATTCTATAGAAAGATTGTTGTGGCAAGTCTTCAATATGAACTCTTGATGGTGGATCTCTGCAATTCATAGCTTTATTATGAAGCGCTTAACTAAACAAATAATCGCCTCTCCACTCTTCTCGCTTTCATCCAAGAGGGTTCCAATCGAGACTTCGTGTCGCCATCGAAGAAGTTGTTGAGGAACAAGCTTTCTATATCATTCCAACAGCTTGATGCTATCGACCTTGAGTCTTCGATACCAATCAAGGCTCACAAGGGTACCAACGAATGACCGAATCATCAAAGGCTCATTTCCGAGATCACCCCAAGTGAGATTTGAAGTAAATCGTGTTGTGTAGGTGACCCTCTCGTCAAATGGCGTGAAGTTGATCAAATTAAATTTCATGTAAGGAATTGAATCCCACTTCTAGGATACGGACACGGGATACAGTCCTTTTGACTTCTGTGTGGACATCAAAGCATTGATTTTATCTTCAAGCTCTTTCATCCTTTCGCCATCATCCTCCCCTGTTTTGGATTACTTCCAATAGGAAGAATTGGACCATTTCCACCTTGAGCACCGGATCGGCTTTCTTTGGAGGTTGATCGGCGTAAATGTGTTCGTCTATCTCGAATCACTGTCTTGACATTATGGTGGGTAACTCCACCTTGTTGATCGGTTTCGTGTCGTTGATCGACCTGTGTTGTGCAACCGTATGGGTTTGTAACTCCTCATCGTTGCATGGCTAGCTCCATCTCTGTTCTCATTTGACCTTAAGCTCTTCTTTGCTTGGCTAAGGCTTCTTGTAACATTTGAGCCGTGACATCGAGTAATGGTAAAAGCCTCCCTATGATGACGACTAATACTTGAAACAAGATCGCCTCAGCTATCGCCGAAGCAAAGGCCGGAAATTTCATCTTCTGATGACTCTCCCCATGCATCCTTCTATAGTCGACGCTGGGTAGCTCGAATTGCAACCGGTGACATTCTCGAGAAATCGAGACCGACCTTTCCTCCGGGGTGAAGTCGGGATGCATCCGTCGCCGGTCCTTTCCTTTGTTCACCATGTTGATAGTCACTTCGAAACTCATCAAATTGATGGATGATCTTTCTTCTTCGATCGCCTTGACTGTGGCTTCGTGATCTTCCGCGACAGGGAAAGCCGCTCAATCGGCTCTTTGTGGTGAGCGCTCACTCGTAACGTGCACATCCCGATTGCCTTTAATCAATTTTGCACACGAGCAAGAACAATCTATTTCATCAATCGTTCTCTTTCGTGTGTTACTACTGACGATGACACAATTGATGTAGCTTGTCACTGGTTGTACTTTCACCCCCAAGTGTAACGTTGTCTTTAACTGGAGGACCCGTCTTCTTTTGGGGGCGTCGATCATTCGACTTGGGAAGCACTTTTGACGTTTTAACTTCATCTGCTGAAGTTATCTTGGCATGGATAATAAGTGTTTTATTATCCTTGTGACTAAACAAATAATCGCCTCTCCACTCTTCTCGCTTTTCATCCAAGAGGGTTCCAATCGAGACTTCGTGTCGCCATCGAAGAAGTTGTTGAGGAACAAGCTTTCTATATCATTCCAACAGCTTGATGCTATCGACCTTGAGTCTTCGATACCAATCGGCGTACCAAGGGTACCAACGAATGACCGAATCATCAAAGGCTCATTTCCGAGATCACCCCAAGTGAGATTTGAAGTAAATCGTGTTGTGTAGGTGACCCTCTCCACAAAATGGCGGAAGTTGATCAAATTAAATTTCATGTGTAAGGAATTGAATCCCACTTCTAGGATACTGACATCGATACCCTTTGACTTCGTGGTGGACATCAAAGCATTGATTTTATCTTCAAGCTCTTTCATCCTTTCGCCATCATCCTCCCCTGCTTTTGGATTACTTCCAATAGGAAGAATTGGACCATTTCCACCTTGAGCACCGTGATGCGTTTCTTTGAGGTTGATCAGAATGTTCTCGCCTCTCAATCACCGTTTTCGACATTATGGTGGGTAACTCCACCTTGTTGATCGGTTTCGTGTCGTTGATCGACCTGTGTTGTGCAACCGTATGGGTTTGTAACTCCTCATCCGCTGCATGGCTAGCTCCATCTCTCGTTTCATTTCGCCTTAAGCTCTTCTTTGCTTGGCTAAGGCTTCTTGTAACATTTGAGCCGTGACATCGAGTAATGGTAAAGCCTCCCTATGATGACGACTAATACTTGAAACAAGATCGCCTCAGCTATCACGAGCAAAGGCCGGAAATTTCATCTTCTGATGACTCTCCCCATGCATCCTTCTATAGTCGATGGGTAGCTCGCAATTGCAACCGGTGACATTCTCTCGAGAAATGAGACCACCTTTCCTCCGTGAGTGAAGTCGATCCGATCCGTCGCCGGTCCTTTCCCTTTGTTCACCATGTTGATAGTCACTTCGAAACTCATCAAATTGATGGATGATCTCTTTCTTCTTCGATGTCGCCTTGACTGTGGCTTCAGATCTTCCGCGACAGGGAAAGCCGCTCAATATCGGGCTCTTTGTGGTGAGCGCTCGACTCGTAATGTGCACATCCCATAACAATGCCTTTAATCAATTTTGCACACGAGCAAGAACAATCTATTTCATCAATCGCTCTCTTCGTGTGTTACTACCCCTAGCCTGATGACACAATTGATGTAGCTTGTCACTGGTTGTACTTTCACCCCCAAGTGTAACGCTGTCTTTAACCGAGGACCCGTCTTCTTTTGGGGGCCGATCATTCGACTTGGGAAGCACTTTTGACGCTTTAACTTCATCCGCCGGTTATCTTGGCATGGATAATAAGTGTTTTATTATCCCTCAGACTTCACGAAACACTTCAAATTCTTCCCTTTAGTAGACTTCGCGACTTTATGGATGCTCAAACGAGATGCAATTGGAATTCGAAGTCCGAGATGTTTCAACTTGCTCAACTCTTCCGACTGGTAATCCAAACGCTTCTTCACCGGTATCTTGTCTTTATTTTCGCCGTGGACCAAGACGCTAAACACCGGTTGTCAAATTTCCAGCTTAATTGTCGCTATCTTAGCCGAGAAGTGAATGAAAGGGGCTAAGAAACCAAATTTGCAGGCATGAAGCTTCGCCATTGCATAGGCGCTCGTCGTTCACCGACGCGAGACAGCTTTACACCGCCATTGTATGCAGGCAAATTAGTCGTTCGCTAACGCCAGGCAGGAGCCGCCCCTACTGGGAAGATATCCGGGCCGATTTTGAGGTAGACTTTGGGACCCAAACTTTGTGATTTTGAGTCGACCGGTTGATTTCGACTCGCGCTTTGCGAACAACGGCTTGCGATGCCGCGAGCAGCGTGCCGCGGCTTTTTGGCGCTCCTTCCTGTCAATCGGTCCTTTGACGAACCCATTCTTCCTTGGGAGGAGTGTTGGCGGATTGAGGTTGAGGCATTGTAACTTCTCGGCCTCGATCCACCCGTTAGGTGTGGTAATGAACTCCGCCTGCTGATTCCATGGCCTTTGCAAGTTGTCGGCCATCTTTTGACGTTGTCTCGACGCAGCCCTCTTCGCCGAAAGTGTTTGAGATCTTGTTGAATGACTCCTTCTTCCGAAGGAGTCAACTTGAGCAGCTCCCGCTTTGAGATCCACCGGTGTTGTTGAGAGGAAAATCGCCCGCCGCAGTTTAACGAGAATCATTGCGCATCACAACGTAATGAACCTCCTCTTAGGAGATGATATCCTCCGATGTTTGCGGGTGAGGAGGACTTCGACGAGGAAGAGGAGAGATATTCTTCGAACTTGGCTTGATCAAGAAGTAATCCACCCATCGACCATGAGGTCGGCTTGATCGCTGCAAAGTGCGACACAACGATCTCGGCTCGAGACCGTTAGCTCCTTGTGGTCGCCATCGTTTGGGTCGAAGTTATTTCCATTTGTAAAACTTGAGAAAATTACACTTTAATTTTCAGTTACAAATAAATTTAATAACTCTCTCACAAACTCAACAAAAGACGCTACAAGTGTAGATCTCTTTTTCGTGGGACTTTGCAATGGGGGGCGTAATCCGTGGACCACCGAAAGCAACATCGCCGAATCGACAGTGGTTTAGTTGATGCTTCGCAAAGGAAACAAGAACTTAAGCAAATATCTTAGCAAGGTAAGATATCTACTCTTCTCAAGAATAAGTCAAAGCTTAAACTCGAGGAATCTCCGCGTGGATCGTGGTTCTTGAACTCCGAAGCTTGGATCTCGATTGCCCCTTTCGATAGCCGCACCTCCGCCCAAGTGGACGAGGAGGGTATTTATAGTCTTTGGGAAACGTGTCTCAAGAAACACCGCATAAGTGCCCAACATTTGTAGTTAGCAGCGGCAGCGAGCGCCTTCGCCAAGCGCCTAAACTCCTTGGCGAGGCGGTGTCGCTACCTCATTGTGGCCGAGGCAATATGGGCTGCCTCGCTAGCTGGCGGGCGTGTCGTCCCTCCATTTGTTATGCGGTTTTATTGCTTTTTAGGCGCGATTAAATGCCCTAAAATCACGCTAGTGGGCGATTTTCGCGGTAACCGCCATTAAAGTATCCAATGTCTCTTTGCGCTGATAAAGTCAAGTGGGCCCCATCGGCATTGATTTAGACCCTTCAAGAGCTCGTTTAAAGTATGCAGGTGTCTCGCCTTTGGCGAGACCTGAAATGTCTGCGCCTATAGCGAGACACAT
The DNA here is from genome assembly GCA_012295165.1 of Asparagus setaceus. NCBI lineage: Eukaryota > Viridiplantae > Streptophyta > Magnoliopsida > Asparagales > Asparagaceae > Asparagus > Asparagus setaceus. Next base: position 38,298,830 of record CM022701.1, read on the forward strand.
CAAGGTGTCTCGCCGTGGCGAGGCACAAACAAGTGTTGCTCGTGGCGAGGCACAACCAAGTGTCTCGCCAGAAGGAGATAAACAAGTGTCTCGCGATCAGAAGCGAGACACAATCTTCCCATATGTTAACTTCTTGAGATTTCAGCGGCGTTGTCCTTCGATCTTCTCATAATTTAGTCATATTTGGGGTTCTTGGCAATTTTGATGCCTACAATCAACTCTCGATCTTCAATCGTTTCGTGAAAGGTCACCGAAGCTTCAAATGGGCTCCTAATGGTACACCGACCGCTTCAGATCCATGCTAATATGGAACCGCCAGAGAACCTTCTTCAAATAAGCCATCTGTCAAATAAATTTTGCCCTTCTTCTTGTCTCGCCAATCTCCATCCCTAAAATGCTTAGCCTCACCTAAATCCTTCATCATGAACTCCTTTGAAAGCCTTGCCTTCATTTATATGAATCACGGAAATGGAGGCAACCAACATGTCATCGACATATAGTAACAAATAGATATACGCATTCTCCTTTCAACTTGTGAAAATATACGCAATGATCAAACCGCTCGAGTGTACGAATGGCCAAGCATAAAACCATCGAATCGCCTATATCCTTTGTGGAGGCTGCTTCAAACCAAATAGCGATTTCTTTAGTCTCAAACCAACTTTTCTTTCCTGCATTTCGAAATCCCAATGGTCGAAGTCATATAGATTTCTTCATCAAGATCACCATGAAGAAATGCCGCTTCACATCCAACTGATCTAATTCCAATCCATCTTGTGCCACCAAAGCTAGCAAAATCAATCGACGAATGCTTCACCACCGAGAGAAGACCTCATTATAATCAATACCTTCCTCCCGTGCATAGCCCTTCGAACCAACCTAGCTTTGAACCTCAATGGAGTGCCTTCAATGCCCTCCTTCTTAGTGTATACCCACTTGCAACCAATTGCCTTCCTCCTCCTTGAAGTCGAACAAGCTCCCATGTATCGTTTTGTGAAGAGATTCCATCTTTCCTCGCATAGCTACCGCCACAAATCGCCTCCAACTCGCCGCCTCTCAATGTAGTAGGTATCATCTCATCGATACTTCCACCAAAGTGCATATGCAATCGTGGTCGGATACCGCGGCCGGCATCTCAGATATGTTCCTCCGCTCTCCGAACCGTAATAGAATCTCGGAACCGAACCCCGATCCTCGCATTATCAGACTTATATCCTCCTCAGGAGTCATCAGTTGCGGTCGGGTCAAGGCCACGGCACTCTAATGGATATTGTACCATCTCGACAATGTGGAGCAGACGATCTCCACCACCGCGATATCTTCGCCGGGTCGCTTCCACCTAATGAGAGTTGGGAAGCTTGAAGATAGAAGCCTCATCGAATGTGACGCCTCTACTCAAAGACATTCTTCTTATCAACCGGATCACATAGCTTGTATCCTTTGACACCACACTTGAATCCTATAAATATGGCCTTCCTAGCTCAAGGGTTCCAATTTATCTGTTCTCACATGATAAAATGCAGGGCACCCAAAATACCTTGAGCTGGTCATAATCTCGTGCTGGCTCTCCTGACCACTTCTTCATAGGGGTCTTTCCCTCAATCGCAGATGAAGGCAGCCTGTTGATGAGGTGGCTCGCATATGTAAGTGCCTCAGCCCAAAAAATCTTTTCCAAATCACTATGCGCCAATAAACATCGGACCTTCTCCAGCAAAGATCGATTCAATCTCTCCGCCACCCTATTTTGCTGTGGTGTATGACTAACTGTGAAGTGTCTCTCTATGCCCTCGTCTCGACATAGCTGCTGAAAGGGGTCTAAAGTATACTCACCACCGTTGTCGGATTGCAATATTTTGATCTTTCTCCCAGTCTGCAGTTCTAATCTCTTCTTCCACTCTACGAATATATCTAGGACTTCACTCTTCTTCGTTATGGTGTACACCTAACATCGCCTAGAATAGTCATCAACAAATGTGACGAATCAATGTCTACCACCAAGTGATGCCGTCTTGGTGGGACCCTAAACGTCTGTGTGCACGTAGTCCAGAATACCCCTCATCTGATGGATGGCTATTCCGAACTTCACCTTTGTCTGCTTGCTAAGAACACAGTACTCACAGAACTCAACTTTTCCACTCTTGGCACCCTTTAATAGCCCATGCTTGCACAACGCCTGCAGTGACTTTTCACCTGTGTACCCTAACCTATAGTGCCAAAGCTCGCCAGGTCCGGCCAAATAATCAAGCAACGTGGCCAATCTCGGTGCTCCCCTTCAGATAGTATAAATTTTGATTGCGGACTCCCTTCATCACCACCAAGGATCCTTTAGTAACCTTCGCTACACCGTTTTTGAAAATCACCTTGAATCCCTTCTCCTCCAAGGCTCCAACTGAGATAAGATTTTTCTTCAGCTGAGGAACAAATCTCACCTCCTTCAACTCACGGACTACTCTATCGTGCATCCTAATCCGCACATTACTTATCCCACAAATATCACAGGGTTGATTATTTCCCATGACAACAACACCCCGGTCGACTTTCTCAAAAGATGCAAACCAGTCTCGCCTAGGGGTCACATGATAAGTAGCGCCAGAATCAAGCATCCAACTGATACTTCCACATGGTTCACCTCCAGAGTAATCAATAGAGAATAGCATGAATCGTCGGAATCATCGCCTTTAGCAATATTCACCTCATTGGCCTTCGAGCCCTTTTTCTTACCATTCTCTTTCTCCTTGAGCTTTGGACAATCTCTTCCAATGTCCCCGCTTTGCGTAATGCACATTGGTTCTTTGATAACAAGATCGGCTTCTTGACTTTGACCTCCCTCTATTACCACCTTTCTGGATATGGGCTTCTACCTCTCGCCGACAAGGCCTCACCAAGTACTCGTGACGGAAGTCTCCTTGTCCTTCCTCCTCAAATCATGGTTGGTCAATGCATTAGTGACTTCACTATAGCCGATAGAAGTTCATCCGCTCAACAAAGTGAGTACAAAGGTGTCATACCTCATCCGTAAGGAGCCTAATAAAATAATTGCCTTGTACTCATCCGCTATCTTCATCAACATTTGCCAAGTCGACAACAACTTAGTATAGTTGTTCACATGAGCCGCTAGTGAGGTGCTCCTCGACATTCTAAACCCCAAGAGTCTTCGCAAAGAAGTGTAACCTCGTTCTCAACACTCTTCGTGAGATACTTATTGGTGAGAATTTTCCACATCTTCATTGCAGACGCCACCCCAATCACATCATATTCACCGCCCAAACAGACCTGATCACCGAGACCAAAAATCCTCTAGGCGAGGGTCACGAAAGCACCCTAGTTGTTAAAGCTTCACAGGCTCACTGTAGGGCTTAGGCCGACCATATAAACTTCAAAACAAAACTCGCTCAAAAGGCGCAGGCTCGACCGCAATACGAGGTTCGCACGAGGAGCGGAGTTCAATCGTAACGCGAGGCTCACACGAGAAACGGCTCAACAAATATATGATGAGATTCGCCACTACACTTAAGTTTGACGAGGCTCGCTTACAAGATCAAAGTTTGGCGAGGCTCGCCCACAACATCAAAGTTCGCGGTTCTCCATTCGCACGAGGTCCGCCAAGCAAATAAAACCTCTTGTCGACGGAAGGTTCGCTAACGGTTTTCCGTGACAGGTTCTCCTACAGCGGTGAACCTCGCCATTCAACCGAGGTTCGCCAGCGAACCTCGACATTCAACCGAGGTTCACCTACAGCAGCGAACTCGCCATTCAACCAGGTTCACCTACAGCAGCGAACTCGCCATTCAACCGAGGTTCACCTACAGCAGCGAACTCGCCATTCAACCAGGTTCACCTACAGCAGCGAACTCGCCATTCAACCGAGGTTCGCCACGAGTGAGCCTCGACATTCAACCGAGGTTCACCTACAGCAGCGAACTCGCCATTCAACCGAGGTTAGCCTACAGCGGTGAACCTCGACATTTAACCGAGGTTCGCCACGAGTGAGCCTCGACATTCAACCGAGGTTCGCCACAACAAAGGAACTCGACATTTAACCGAGGTTCGCCACGAGTGAGCCTCGACATTCAACCGAGATTCGCCAACGCAACGGCTTAAAACCCAACCATTTCATACGCAGGTTCACCTACCTACAGCCAATAAACTCGTTATCCAACCAAAATGCATAAATGCATCCAAACAGGTTCGCCACGCAATGAAGCTTCGCTATCAAACCGGTTCACTCGAGTAGCTTAACCTCTGTTCACCTACCAATGAAGAGCTAAGCTCGCCATTTAACGGCTCAAGCTCGCCATAACAAAGAAGCCAACGACCACGAAGGCCACTAAAGCCACGATAACCACGCGGTTAAATGGTGGGCATCGCTATACCCACTAACCCATCGCTTCCACAATTTTAGCATGATGGTTACATGCTTAAAGCCCAATAAATAGCCGTGGAGCAGCCTATTAGGAAAGGACTTTGAACTTTTGAAAACCCAAGACTTGCGCCACAGAGAGATTGAGTTCTCATCAATCATCAACAACCTTGTGCCGATCGTCAACTGAAAGCCGATCTCTACGGAGCATTGAGTGAAGCCTTCTTTCGCCACCAAGAACCCATACAAAAGAGGAGTCAAATCAACCTCCTCTTCCTTAATCGAGAGTGATTGTAATTCTTTTTTCTCAAAGTCAATCAAACAAAACTTTTTCGACTCTACGTAAGATGGCTACCACAAGGGAGCGTTCCATTCATTCCGATGAACCGGTGGTGGCTAATCGACAAAGTTGCGCTTGGAACCGAGGTTCAAACCTTGGTCATTGAATTTGATCGAGTAAGTACGAGGAGTTCCTTCCTCCGGGCATCTAGCCCAAGAAAGGCACGCTAGTGTCGCCGAAGTCTCGTGATGAGACTTCAGCCCCGTGGCTTTTGTTGAATCCTCTCGAGTGAACTCGACGAAAGCCTCGCTCTCAAGGACGAGGCTCCAAAGCTAGCCGCCAGGTTAAGAAGTGGGTTGTTAAGCAACCCAAGTCAACTTCGGATGTTGTTAGCCGTTTTGGCTTCGGGCGAGCCTCGCTCGCCTATGGGGAGACCGATCCTACTAACGGTTCCTAATCAGACGCCAGCTGATTAATGTCGGGCCGCAGAACCAGTCACTGACAGCTCGAAGCGGTCTCATGGACGGATTCCACTATCGTCCGAAGAAAGCCAACCTCGCCATCATCAAGAGGTTCATTCAAACAAGACGAGGGTCGCCTACCGCAACCTCGCCCACAAGATGAACGCCGCCTACCGCTAACCTCGCCCACAAGATCTAACGCCGCCCATGCCGCGAAGCCCGCCCAAGTGGCTTAACCTCGCCACAACGTGGGTCCTCAAGAAGTGACAAGCTCGCCAGTGGCTTAACCTCGCCGCAATGCGAGGTCCCCTTGAAAAGAGACGAGCCTCGCTCGCTTAGCGAACCTCGCCAAAGAACGCGATGAACGCCGCCTACCGCTAACCTCGCCCACAAGATCTAACGCCGCCCATGCCGCGAAGCCCGCCCAAGTGGCTAACCTCGCCACAACGTGGGTCCTCAAGAAGTGACAAGCTCGCCAGTGGCGAACCTCGCCGCAATGCGAGGTCCCCTTGAAAAGAGACGAGCCTCGCTCGCTTAGCTTAACCTCGCCAAAGAACGCGATGAACGCCGCCGCTGACTAACCTCGCCATGGCAAGTGTCGTATCGACGAACCTCGCCAACATGAGGTCCATGCCGAGCCGATGAACTTCGTGATGGCTTAACCTCGCCATAAGCTTCGCCAGAGCTAAGGGAAGTGGCAACCTCGCCAGTTCGCCAAACTCGACTCGAAGCCCTCTCACGCGTGGCTCATTTTTGGAATCAGCGGGGGTACACCCACTTCCGATCTCCGCGGATTATCTCACACGCAAGCGATGCCAATCAAATGCGCCTCATTGCCGCTGCGGAGAAGCTATCTTCGAGCGCGCCCCAATGTTCGCACATCGCCTTCGTCTTTGAACGGTTATCCGATTCGCCAACTAGACGGCGCGTTCCACCGTAAAGGCAAGCGCCCGCGAGGGTCATGGAGTCACCATTAACATGGTTGGAAGGACCGAGCAAGACCCCGATAAGCGCCCCAATCGCCCGACCCCGAAGTAATTCCTGTGTTTACGAGGCGCATTAATCAACAAATAAGGCGCTTATCGGCACCCGCCGCACTGTATGCAATCCCGCTTTGATTATAGCCGCCACGGGGTCCTTCAAGAATTGAGAACTCGCCATCGCTACATCTCAACCTTCAAATACCGATTTCAGCTGATCGTGCCGTCCTCATGGCCGAACGAGAAGAAGAGATGGCACTAAGAATTGAAGAGCAACAAGCTACTATTCTTGCGCAACAAGAATCTATCGACGCTTAGAGATGATGATGGAGAAAGTTTTGTGCAAGAAGAAGATAGACGGCGAGGATCCGGATCGAAGCAAGAAGGCTACGACGGGATCATGATGTTCACTCAATGTCATCGAAGCGGAATCAATCCCGCACGAAAAGAGCAGATCATATGTTGCGGGATTTCAAAAGTACCGGACGCCTCAAACTCCAAGGGCAATCTAAGGAGCCGGGGTGGCAAGGCCATACCCTATAGAATGGGATGATGTCCCATATCCTCCAAATTCAAGCCACTTAATTTAGTGCGCCGACGAAAAGCTCGCCGTCGCAACACATCTATTACTTCCAAGCACAAACCGGCATATAACGGTAACGATCCTATCATGACCCGTTATTCATTAGCACTCTTAGGAGTCGCCTTAATGGTTTCAAGGTTAGAGCCTGGTTCTATCGGCTCTTGGAAAGATGTACGAGGCTTTTATGGCCCGATTCTTCGATGATGACACCGAGGTGTCTATGGCCACTTTGTCGGGTCGAAAAGCAAAAGAAGACCTGAGTTCGCCGACGCTTGCCGTTTATCTCGGACTGTTTTGCACTCCCGACCAGCTCGAAGTTTACATTCATCTGATGTGCAGAGCCAACCTCTCGATCAACATACTTTCAAAGATGGGTGCGCTGAAGCACACTCTTGGAGAGAATTGGTGAGGCATGCAGCAAGTTGAGAACATGCTTATGAGGATCGGGCCGAGGAACCCCGTGATTCTCGCCATAAAAAGGGGTAATCGAACAATTTTATTCCCCAAAAGCAAATAAGGGGAAGGAGACTTTGGTCAGGAGACCCAACCTACTTCGAGACCCTTCAAGCGTAAATCAATGTTTTTGATACCGCCCCTGAGGAAGTATGACTTTAAGGATGACCAGGTCATACCAATCCTAAAACTTTACTCAAAATGAACAAGATCACGCCCGAAATGAGGAAGCCTGAGGAAGCTTCAAGGACGGATGATCCAAAATATCAGATGTACCATCGAATGGTACACCATCCGACGGGTCATGCTACATCTTGAAAGACAAGATCCAAGTCTTGTTAGAAGTGTGTTATGACTCAGGGAGGATCGAAGAAGGTGTCCGCAAACATGGTCGCCTCCAATTTGGCGACTTCGCTGAACTCCAAGTGCAAGATGGGTAAAGCCGATCCTCAAGCAGAGGCCAAAGTTGTGAACTTTGATCTCCAGCGGGAAGCACAAGGTATGGTCCCTTATACTATGCCCAAGGGCTTAAATTATGTGGGTCCACCCCGACTTGTTATCGATGAACAATGGACCTCTTCAAAGCCTAAAGGGAGGACTTGTAATGCCACCTCACGCGCTCTAAAAGGAGCAAATCATCCCTACCGCTATCGTACCGCACTGGCTACCCGAGGGGAAAGAGTTCTCAAGGAGTATCCCGAGGCAAGACCGATGTACCATCAAGGGTGCCGGCCATTGAGCCCAAAACAAGGGAAATCCGCCACAACAGAGCTTAGGAAGGACACCGAGACCTCAAGGCCCTTTCCAGCTTTGATGTTTTAGCTCAACTCTCCAACATCCCTACGAGGATCACGCTATTCGAGCTCTTGGCGCCTCTCTCAATCTACCGTAGAAGCTTTGGCGAGAAGCGCCATGGATAACCCTCGCCATTTCCCGTAAAGCTCAATGTAGTTTGCACCCAATGTCACTGTGTCTTCAAGGCCAATACCTTGCATCACCTTCTCCTGAGGACATGCAAGTGAAGAACCCAAGCATGATAGGCCATTATACTTTACCGCTACATTGGCTCGTCCGAATCAACCGAAGCTCAAGTTGATCCAGATCCGCATTGAGTATCATCCCATTGAGAATCATACAACATCTTGGGATACCGCCGCATCGCTTATTGACAACCGACTACCATCTACGGCTTCAATGCCGCCACCTCGCCCCTTGGGCAAAATCAAACTCGATGCCGATAGGAGACTTGAAGACGATGTCACTTGCTATGTCATCGACGCGACACATCTTACAATTTGCTCTCGGTCACCGATCCACGAAAACTTGATCGCCCCATCTACGCTGCATCAATGCATGAAGTACGAGACGAAGAAGGGTGGTTAAAACATTGGTCGCGAAAGGCAACCGCTCAAGGGGTGGAGAATTATTTCACCGATTCTGCCCACTACCTTGGGAAGGCCAAACCGTGAACCACGATCGAGGACTATGACAAATGGAATGAAGTCGACATAGAGTCCCAACAAGGAGTTGTGTTCAATGATGTAAAACCCTTTGTAATCGATCCGAATGATCCCGATGACGATATCGCCATTTTCAATGAAGATTATGATTTAGCTTACGCGACCGGTGTTGAAGTCATACCGACTTAATGTCGAAATTCGCCACGGTTGTATGTCAACCTCGCATTGCACGCGCTAATTCGGCCGCCGCTCATGATGACCTAAAGGCATAATGACTCTTCGCAAGCTTTTGTGGTACCACCGTGGATAGTGATCAAAGACATTATCCTTGGCAAGGTCACCGCTGCAAAACAAGCTCGAGCAGCCCAAAGCGGAGGAAGAGGAACCCCAATTCTCATATTTCGCCAACGCACTAAATTTGATGAAGAAAATGGGTATGACTTCCTTCGCAAAGAAGGACTAAACTTCGAAGGGCATCGGGCACCGATCGATCCGCCTATGTCCCTAAGGCCACCGATGATTACTATCATAAAACTCGTAAAGGGTCAGTATGAATCACCATCGCATCATGGCATGTCGAGACCGAGAGCGCATTCGCAGCACTCATCGCCTAGAATAGCTCGATTCAAGTCGCGACAGACATGAATTTCGATCCCTCGATGGCCAATATGACCGCAATGCATCAACTTGAGATTCAAGAGGACGATCACCGCCATTATTCAAGATCCGCTAAGTCAATGTACGGATGCGTGGGAACATCGCTTTGAACAACGAACCGCCCACCGATGACAAAATAGTCCGAAGTTGATATGGGGATGAAGCTAATCCAAGCCCATATTCATGTTTATAGTTTGACAAATGAAGAAAAGGAAAGCCTTATCGCTTTGGTAACGGAATATATCGATGTCTTCGCTTGGAGTTATGAAGATATGCCCGCTTAGACCCGCAAGTGGCTATGCATTGCCTTAATATCGAACCAGCGCTAAGCCCGTTAAACAACAACAACGACGCATTTTCCCTCAAGTCATGAAAGCCATCGAAAGAAATCGAGAAGTCGATCAAGGCGTGGTTCATCCGAAGTGCAAAGATCCCGACCGGGTAGCAAATATAGTACCCGTGGTAAAGAAAACGGACAGATCCGACCGCGCTGATTACCAGGACGAATGCGCATGTCCGAAAGACGATTTCTACCAATTACGACATTATCATCGACAACACATGTGGATTCGAGAGGATGTCTTTTATGGATGGCTTCTCGGTACAATCGATCAAAATGCATCCCGATGACGAAAAGCACACCGCCCAACACCGCCCGAATATACCGTTATACGCTTATGCCTTTCGCTTGAAGAACGCTGGGTTACATACCAACGCAGCATGACCACTATTTTCCAAAACATTTACTTAAAAAAGTGGAATGCTACGTAGACGATTTAGTAGTTAAGAGTCGCCACAAAGGTGATCACTTGCATGACTTGAAGACAACATTCGAGATAATGCGCACATCGCTTGAAGATGAACCCAACCAAGTCTTTTCCGGGATGTCTAGTGGCAAGTTTCTAGGTTCGTGGTCACAGCAGATGGTATACGTCTCGACCCGGACAAGATCAAAGCTATCCAGGAACTTCCACCTCCTAGGAGCCTTAGGGAGCTTCGTGGTCTCCAAGGACGTTTGGCTTACATTCGCAGATTCATTTCCAATTTATCGGGAAATGTCAACCATTCTCAAGCTCATGAAGAAAGGTGTATCGCTCGCTTGGGATGAAGATTGCCTAAGGCATTCAAGAGATCAAGACATATCTTTCTAATCCCCTGTTAGTTGCACCTAAATCGTGAAAGTCCTTTCGATTTACATCCGCTACGAGTATGCGCTATGTGTCTTTTAGCACAGGACGATGACAATGGCCACGAACAGGCGGTCTATTACCTCAGTAGGACGCTGTCGGGGGCCGAATATCGATATCCTCCCATTCAGAAGGAATGTTTGGCTTTGGTCTTCGCCATCCAAAAGATGCGGCACTATCTCGTGGGACAGACTATACATGTCATATCCAAAATTGACCCTATACGGGTATTCATGACCCAGCCTGGCACGTTGAATGGTCGAATGGCTAGATGGGCATTGTTATTATCTCAGTACGACATTCACTTCAAACCTCAGAAGGCGATGAAGGGTCAAGCTGTGTGTGATCTTATGGCTAACCACCCATTAAAAGGGAAAGTCGAATTATATCAAGACATGCCCGATGAACCTTATGAAGCTAACTGGTCTCTAAGGAACGTGTATGGCGCTTGTTCTTTGACTGAGCCGCAGAGATGACTCCATGACGCCCCGCTGTAGCCGGAGGGTGGTAGTAATCGATATCTCCCCAAAACCACGTGATACCACGAAATGCGGTCGCTATCGAACCATGTACCAATAACATAGCAGAGTACAATGCGCTATTGATTGGTCTCGACATAGCCAAACATATAGGTGAAACATCTTGAAGCATTTGGGGATTCACAGCTAATCGTTAAGCAACTAAGAGGAGAGTATGAAGTCAGGCACGAGGACCTTATCCCTCATCATGCAGCTGCCATAGCTTTAGCTGACTCCTTTGAAAGCTTTTACATTGATCATGTACCCCGCTTGCAAAATACTTATGCATGCTACGGCTGCCTCTTGTACTACGCTTAGCCCCGCCTCGAATGCTACTCAGTTAGTGTGTCTAGTCGGCAACTATTTCGACCAAATATGCGCTGCGATTCAAGCAAATAAGACTAACCTAAGTCATTTGAAGCACGACCGGCGGTTCCGATCATCGATTATGTCTTGCATGGGATATTACCCGAAGACATAAAAGAAAGAGAGTCAATTCGTCGACGAGCATCAAGATTTTACTATGATTCCCAACTACAGACTTTATATAGAAGGGCATATGATGGGTTACTGCTTCGATGTTTGTCAACTAAGGAAGCAGAGCAAGTCTTGAAAGAAGCTCATGACGGTGTTTGTGGAGCACACCAGCCCGGACCTAAATTATGGGATCGGCCAGACTCTGCTATTATTGGCCGACAATGGTAAGGGATGCCGTGGCTCACGCTAAACGATGCCATGCATGCCAAATACATGCTAATTACCTTCACCAACCACCGGAACACTTGCATCCTACCGCCACGTCCTGGCCATTTGAAACGTGGGGAATGGATATTGTTGGTCCCATCTCCACCTTCTTCAAAAGGACACCGCTTCATATTGGCGATAACCGACTATTTCTCAAAATGGGCGGAAGCTATTCCATTGAGAATGGTCAAGACTACTGATGTGATCAAATTTGTCAAACATCACGTCATATACCGATATGGTGTGCCAAGACAGATTGTCCACGCACAATGGTCCACAATTTGTCGGGCCACGCCACGCTGATTGCGGATAAATTCAATCCGAATTTAGCATCAACAGCCTTATTATCCCAGAAACGGACAAGTCAAGCTTTTAATAAGACGATCATCAAGATCCTCACCAAGATGGTCTCTTCAAATAAAAAGGATTGGGATGATAAGTTGGGACAAAGCTTGTGGGCTTACCGCATAAACGGTTCGCGACACCAACGGTACCACCCCATATGCTTTAGTTTATGGTTGTGAAGCTATTTTACCATGGAGATTCAAATTCGCCACTACGAAAGTAGCATTAAACACCGGAATGACGATCAAGAAAATCATCGCCGACGCTTTGAAGAACTTAAAATGCCGATGAAAACGACTACGTGCTCAACAAAGATATCGAAGAAAATTCGCACTGATTTCTAAAGCATTTGACAAGAAAGTCCGTGTCGATTTTCAAGGAAGGCTAATTGCATCGCCGTCCGACGCCCAATGATTTTGAATTCCAAAAGAAAGGGAAATTCAACCAAAATGGGAAGTACCATTAAGTAGTGGAGTCGGTCTACTCGAATGGAGCGCATCACTTCAACCAATCAAGAAGGCGACAAAATCATGATGCCTATCAATGGTAAGTTTCTGAAGAAATATTACCCCTAGTCAATTATCTTATCGTTTCTAAGTATTGACTTACCAAGTCAATATTTTATCTTTACGATATCCACCTTTGGCCTACCAAGTGATGCCAATATTCTAATTCTCCGACGTTTGTTATTCATACCGAATGATGTTCATCATCCCTTATGGGCTTACTCAACGATGAGCCAATGTTTCAATTCCCCGTGAACAACGGCTGTCACCTAATTTTGATTTATCGAATGATGTGTCTTCATGTTGATCACAGTGGTCATACTTTCACACCATTGAACAATGTGATTGTTTTCGATCACGCCGTATACTTCTACGCATCGAACGACCATCATTTTCATATCGCCTCTTGTCCGAAAGTGACTTTATGTTAGATAGTGGTTAACCAAGTGATACACCCCTATCAACTCCCTCACCGAATAGTGGCCTACTATACGATGTGCTCCTATTCCAATTATAGTCGTTATACTCTTATGTCACCGAATCCACTCGCTAACCCCACGAGTCATTTCCTTGAATGACTTTGTTCATAATCATTGTTGTTATACTTTCATGTCACTGAACAACTTGATTACTTTCTGATCACGATCGTTATACTTTTATGTCACTGAACGATTCGATCACAACTTTCACACTATCTTATTCCTGGTAGTAGCCTACCATGCAATTTACCTTTATTCCAATCATAGTCGTTATACTCTCATGTCAATGAACGACTTGACTACTCCCACATGATCATTCCTTTAAATGATTCTGTTTGTAATCCCTGTTGTTATACTCTCATGTCACTGAACAACTCGGTTACTCTTTGATCACAATCGTTATACTTTTATGTCACTGAACGATTCGATCATCCTCATATGATTTTATTTCTATTAATGACCTACGGGCAATTTGCCTTTATCTTTTAATCCAACGCCTTGAACGGCTAAGGATAGAGGGGAGATTTTAGCATTAAGCCTAAAAGAACCTCCTCAAAACTCATCATACCGAGGGGAAAAGTATGACTAGTCCAGCTCAAACCAAGAATCGGTAAAGACATATCAAGTCCGCTGATAGTCGGGAGTTTGCTAAAAATTCCGTGATTGCAAATGCAAAGTGCGCAACAAAATTTTGAGTGAACACAAAAAGTGGAATTTTATTCATCATGTAGTTAAAGATGTACATGAATTACAAGTTCCCAAGAGTTTGGCGGATCTCGAAGCAATCTTGACCATAGTTTCCTTGTGAGCTTAATTTTGATCTCCTCCGTCACCGCTTATGAAGATCGCCGCCGAAAGTACGTGCATTTGGCTCATAGCCGCTTAGCCCTTCCAGATCATTAGATTCACTTCCACCACGGCCTCGTGCCGCACATTGGGCTATCGAGTTTGATGTTTCTCAAGAGTACCGCTAGCCCACTTTCTCGCCTCCGCCAATTTTGCTCGAATGTCAATGAGTGCGTACCAGGAGTCAACCAGAGTTGTTGATTACGCTCGGTGCTAGCAACCCTTTCTTTTCAAAGATACGAGTCGCTGCCGCCTCAAAAGCCGATCAATACTCGCTTCTTTTCGAGTACTTGACGTTGGAGCTCAAATTGAGTATCATCTCTTATTCTTCTAAGCCGCATGGCACGATCCTCAATCATAGAATGAAGAGACCGGTCACGCTGCTCGCCATTTGTTGAAAAGGGTCTCCGCCTTTACCAAATAGGTTCGTAAGGCCAGAAGTCAGCTGGTCGGGCTCGTGATCACATCCGTGAGGGGTTCCAAAACAGCCTTGATTCCAAAGAAAGTCCCCACCACGCCCAACACTTGAGCAGAGATTCTCTTAGGATGGTGAGGAAATTATGACGAATCATAGATACCGTAGTCTTCGACAAGTCAAAAGAAGAGGGGTACCAGCAGAAGGATTTGAGCCCGACGGACAAGCCGAGGACGGATTGGCAGACATCAATGGAAGGAGTGGTGGCGCATACCAAAGCCGCTGGGGTCTCGTGCACAACCGCTGCAGGATTGTCAGATCGCCTGGGTCCCGGTTTCGACTCAAACAAAGCAGCAGCCACCGGAGACTCTTCAAAGATCATCAAGCATACTCTTGGCGACATCGAGGGCCTTCAAGAATGGGGCTCAGTCGGGGCAGCCTTCAATCAAGGCTTCTCCTCACCCGCTGACTACACGCTGGACCGAGGGGCCCCGGTCTTTAGATCCTTGATCTGCTGGCACCAAAGCTTGGCTTCCTCCGTGCTCAAGTGTGGGTGGCTTCTTGGGCACAGCCCAACAGACCGGCCGGGCGAGGTAGAGCTTTCAAGAGGATCTTCGGAATATATTCGATGGTTCTCCAAAAGGAGCCAAATCTCTAGGTGCCTCGATACGTGTTCAACTCCTGAGTTGCTTCAACACCGCCAGAAGAAGGCATGTTGCTACCGTACTCATCTAGAGCCTCATCTATATCCGCCGGGTCTCATGTGGGCCGGGTTGACGGATGGCTCCCGGGTCCCATGAGGGTCGGATTGGCGTGAGGGCTCCACACCGCCTGGGGTTTAGCAGCCCAAAGATCCGCCTGCAAATACTCCTTTAGTCCCTAATGCGCTCCTCGTTGAAGTCTGGCCTTCCCTATAACGGCCCCGAATCAATCGTAGCCCAGAAGAGTTGATGTTGAAGCCTGGAATTTCGGCGTTTGCCATGCAATGCCATTTGCAATACGCGAACGTCCCCCGATTGAGGGTCTCGCTATGAAGAGAAAACGAGCACCCGTGCCACCAAAGAACGGTCCACAAGCCCCCGCTCCCACGACTAAGCCACGTACCGCCGGATCAGAATTGAGAACTGGGATTACCAACGTACAGTTGATCATACCCAAACTGACGAGCAAAGCGACAGGGTAGATAAGGCTCCAATACGCATATAGGACCGAAACGGAAGATAAAATACCCCGGCCGGATGCTCATGAGCCATAGGAAGCAGCCAAGTGACAAAGTGGTATAACCCTGAGCATTAGGTTCATCCACCAAAGCTTGTCCATAGCTGACTCCAGGAAAATGAGGAAGGCACCGGTTAAAAGAATAACTCTTATAGTCCCGGAGAGCGCGCCGCACTGAAGCCATGTAATGTTTGGTCCAATCGACGTTCTCTAGCCTCTGGATGAAAGGAGTGATTTGTCCTTCTATAGGAGCAGAAGGTGTACCCATGAGAGTAGGGCAGTGCATGACGAACCACGCCATAAGATAGGCGCATCTGCATTCCACCCTTGGGTTCTCGGCCATGGCGTAAGGTATAGCAAAGACGCCGCAATCCATAGTGAATACGGGCAATCATGGCAGGAAGAAGTGCATACTGACGCCCGTGTGCTAAGCAAACAAAGCAAGGAAAATCACCTCAGGTCCTAATGAATCAAAGCTGCCAGGGACGACGATATGTTTAAGCCACAACATGAGGTAGCCTGCTAGCACCGCCTTGGAAGAAATCGGCTCCCCGCTCTGATAAATATAAGTGTCAAACGTCGTCCCTGCCGGGAAGCCATGCTCGTCTGTGGAAGTCACATAAGAAAGTGGAAGGTTGTCAAGCACAAGCCGCGGACAATTTAATTCACCAAGAGGACCTAGGGGCACCACAATACCTTCCTTATCATCCAGCCCTTCAAAGAGGTAGTGGGCCCAAATATTATGACTGATGAACTTTTCCCCCTTCTTATCAGCACGGCCGTGCCTACATGTGCAAATATAATAGTGGCACATCACTTCCCAATAGGTCTCCACTACTTGGGGGTGATCTTTCTCCAACCGCCGCCTCTTTATACCCCGGATGTACTCGTGACGGATACCGCCATGAGGTAGCCCGAAACCTCGGCCATCTCGTGCAAGGCAATCCCCACCTCACTGAGTGAAGAAGGTATGAGTATCAGGATTATACAATTCCAAAATCCCAAAGAACTGTTGAGAGTTGCCCTGATAGGAGCCCTAAGGCCAAACCTCTCCAATTCATCACGATACTCTTCTAGAATGTATTCAGTGATGCGAGGCCACCATTGCGAAGAACCCCATCGAGACCAACCAGGAGTCCGGAAATCCTTGGCAGGAATTGCCCTCCACCTTATGGAAAGCACGACCAAAGGTGTTGGTCATGACAACATTCGGCCAATGTGAAGCTCCTCCTGAAAAGCCCGTGTTGTAGACCGCTACATGATGACCATGGCGGTCCACCTGCACCACCCCGAGAGAAGTGACCGCACATCACTCCATCTTGAGTAGGGGTTAGATCCCACCATCTTCCGAGGATTAGAAGCGGCTCTTAAGGAGGTCGAGCAATCCTGCTCCATTGCGGCAAGAACATGTAGCGGAGTTTACCACTGAGCCACTTGTACGAACCCAAGTCCAACAGATCCGATCTTCGATCATCTCCAAACAAAGACGTGCTTTGCGATCTGGTCCCGCTAACGACTCCAAAGGGGCATCCGTAATCCAACGCCAAGGTGGATGTTGAAGGTTCGTGAAGAAGTCTCAACTCCTCTTCGCCTCTCCCCAAATGCGTGAACGCTCACAAGAGGGGAGAGGAAATCGTTCGCCTCTTGAGCACCGCTTGCTCCAAAAGAACCCCATTGAGGAATGGGGGTAGAAGGATGCTCAACTACACAAAAGAGAAGAAGAAGTTAGTCTCAGAGGGTCAAATCGCCACTTCAAAAGGACAAAGTCATCCAAGAGCTTAACCTCGCCAAACGCATCTAACTGCCATCAATGGGCTTAACTTCGCCAGACGAACGAGCCTCGCCAAACGAGACTCACCTCTCCAGAAAACGAGCCTCGCCAAACGAGACTCATCTTTCCAGAAAACGAGCCTCGCCAAACGAGACTCACCTCTCCAGAAAACGAGCCTCGCCAAACGAGACTCATCTTTCCAGAAAACGAGCCTCGCCAAACGAGACTCATCTCTCCAGAAAACGAACCTCGCCAAACGAGACTCACCAAACAAGAAAGCGAGCCTCGCCAAACGAGACTCACCTCTCCAGAAAACGAGCCTCGCCAAACGAGACTCATCTTTCCAGAAAACGAGCCTCGCCAAACGACTCATCTTTCAGAAAACGAGCCTCGCCAAACGACTCATCTTTCCAGAAAACGAGCCTCGCCAAACGAGACTCATCTCCAGAAAACGAACCTCGCCAAACGAGACTCACCAAACAAGAAAGCGAGCCTCGCCAAACGAGACTCACCTCTCCAGAAAACGAGCCTCGCCAAACGAGACCCATCCCACCAGAAGACGAGCCTCGCTAAACAAGGCTCATCATTCAAAAAAGACGAGACTCGCCGAAACGAGCTTCATCTAAAATAATCAAACCTCGCCAAACAAAGAAGTTTCAAAACAGACCCTATGGGGACTGAAATCAAGAACCTCGATGAGGTTTATCAAGCCAAACGAGGCAAGCTCATCAAAACACCGGCGCAGCTTAGAAAGATATGATCTTGGAGAGCAATCTCATCTCCGTGAGTGAAAATCAAGTAATAAAATTAACTCTACCAGATCTTAAAAGTCATGTTTTGGCGGCGATGCTCTTCGCCTTTACAGTGGCGGGCGGTGGTGGAGTAGAGCCGGTCCCAACGCTTTTGCCTTTGCCAAGAGCGCATTTTGGGGCCATTGCTTCGAAGGCCAAGGAAAATTTGGTGATCTAGATTGGTGGCTTGAGGAAGATGAGCAAGGGGCTTTCGGCCTTCGTTGTCATATATAGGGCCTCAAGAACCCAACCGACGGCCGAGATACGGCCCGCATCTCTCACGAGATCATCGATGCAGATCCGCGACGAGATCCGGGATGTGACAAGTCACCGAAGGGGTCTAATCCCTAACTTGCCACGTGGATGCGGATCTAAAGAGAAATCGGAAACGAAACGCCAAGGGTCGGTGAGTGCGGGGTTCGTGGCCTTGCCCTCATATCTGAACTCCTGGCGAGGTTGGAGTGCGAAGTTCGCCAATAGCTATCGAGAAAAATTCAAAGTATTCCGCACTCCACACAACCCGATTCAAGTCCAAAACTTTGAAGGGGTCTTGTAGATGTCAAAAAATCCTCTAGGCGAGGGTCACGAGCACCCTAGTTGTTAAAGCTTCAAGGCGAGGCTCGCTGGTAGGGCGAGGCTGGACCATATAAACTTCAAAACAAGACTCGTTCAAAAGGCGAGGCTCGACTGCAATACGAGGTTCGCACGAGGAGCGGAGTTCAATCGTAACGCCGAGGCTCACACGAAACGGCTCAACAAATATATGATGAGATTCGCCCACGACACTTAAGTTTGGCGAGGCTCGCCCACAACATCAAAGTTTGGCGAGGCTCGCCCACAACATCAAAGTTCGGGCGGTTCTCCATTCGACGAGGTCCGCCAAGCAAATAAACCCTCTTGTCGGGCGAGGTTAGCCTACGGCGGTGAACCTCGCCATTCAACCGAGGTTCGCGCATGCCAGCGAACCTCGCCATTCAACCGAGGTTAGCCTACGGCGGTGAACCTCGCCATTCAACCGAGGTTGGCGTGCAGCGGTGAACCTCGACATTCAACCGAGGTTCGCGCATGCCAGCGAACCTCGCCATTCAACCGAGGTTCGCGCATGCCAGCGAATCTCGACATTCAACCGAGGTTCGCAGACAGCAGCGAACCTCGCCATTCAACCGAGGTTCGCGCATGCCAGCGAATCTCGACATTCAACCGAGGTTCGCGCATGCCAGCGAACCTCGCCATTCAACCGAGGTTCGCCTACAGCGATGAACCTCGCCATTCAACCGAGGTTCACCTACGCAGCGAACCTCGCCATTCAACCGAGGTTAGCCTACGGCGGTGAACCTCGCCATTCAACCGAGGTTAGCCTACGGCGGTGAACCTCGACATTCAACCGAGGTTCGCGCATGCCAGCGAACCTCGCCATTCAACCGAGGTTCGCGCATGCCAGCGAATCTCGACATTCAACCGAGGTTCGCGCATGCCAGCGAACCTCGCCATTCAACCGAGGTTCGCGCATGCCAGCGAATCTCGACATTCAACCGAGGTTCGCGCATGCCAGCGAACCTCGCCATTCAACCGAGGTTAGCCTACGGCGGTGAACCTCGCCATTCAACCGAGGTTCGCGCATGCCAGCGAACCTCGCCATTCAACCGAGGTTAGCCTACGGCGGTGAACCTCGCCATTCAACCGAGGTTCGCCTACAGCGATGAACCTCGCCATTCAACCGAGGTTAGCCTACGGCGGTGAACCTCGCCATTCAACCGAGGTTAGCCTACGGCGGTGAACCTCGCCATTCAACCGAGGTTCGCATGCCAGCGAACCTCGCCATTCAACCGAGGTTCGCCTACAGCGATGAACCTCGACATTTAACCGAGGTTCGCCTACGAGTGAGCCTCGACATTCAACCGAGATTCGCCAACGCAACGGCTTAAAACCCAACCATTTCATACGAGGTTCACCTACGCAATAAACTCGTTATCCAACCAAAATGCATAAATGCATCCACCAGGTTCGCCACGCAATGGGCTCGTTATCAAACCGGTTCACTCGAGTAGCTTAACCTCGTTCGTACCAATGAAGAGCTAAGCTCACATTTAACGGCTCAAGCTCGCCATAACAAAGAAAGCCAACGCACCAAGGCCACTAAAGCCACGATAACCACGTGGGTTAAATGGTGGGCATCGCTATACCCACTAACCCACGTTTCCACAATTTTAGCATGATGGTTACATGCTTAAAGCCCAATAAATAGCCGTGAGCAGCTATTAGGAAAGGACTTTTGAACTTTTGGAAAACCCAGCACTTGCGCGCAGGAGAGATTGAGTTCCTCATCAATCATCAACAACCTTGTGCCGATCACAACTAAAGCGGATCTCTACGTGAGCATTGAGTGAAGCCTTCTTTCGCCACCAAGAACCCATACAAAAGAGGAGTCAAATCAACCTCCTCTTCCTCTGTAATCGAGAGAGTGATTGTAATTCTTTTTTTCTCAAAGTCAATCAAACAAAACTTTTTCGACTCTACAATCACCCCACACGCGTTCCTATTCATCTTCTCCCATACCTCCTCTTCATATTTAGGTGGCCTCTCTTGGACCATGATGGTCTCCTCCAAAATTTGAGCATTGAGCGATTCTCAGACGCCGCCATCCACAAACCAAAGTTGATTTTGCCGTCGTACTTCACCACATTAATTTTGGTGTTCTGAAAACCAACTTGCATTTGCATTTTACTCGTCATTGACTTGCTGCTTTCACCTTCTTCTCCCATTGCAAACTAACTCCAAATTGTAGAGAAAGAACAACTTTGATAGGATTAAAGAATCACCCAACTGAACACTAGATCGGATTCCAAATAGATTTCCTAACCACACGAGGAAAGCGAAATCTCCAACGGCAACTCCTAATGCTATCTCCACCGAAGCCGAGAACTCCAAGAACTAAGCTTCACACAAGAATCTTCCTCCACCAAACCCCAAAACCCTAGATCTGAAACCTGGGGCTCTGATACCACTTGTTGTGCGCAATGGTAATTTCGACAAAGACCTCCTGCACAAAGGGCACAACAAGAGAGCTAGATCGCAATAAGAATTCCCGTCTCACCAAGGAAACAATAATCTGAAGCAAATATCTCAACAAAGTGGGATATTTACTCTTCCTCTTATCAGTTCTAGGACTGAATTGCCGAGGGAACCTAAAAGCTATTAGAAATCACACAAATAGCTATTACAAACCAATCAACAAAGAAGACACACGAATTTTACGCTGTTCGCAAGTTGCCTACGCCCACGGGCAAGGAGGGGAGATCTATTATTTGAGAGAAAGAGAATACAAATAGGTACAAATCTCACACCAAAATCCTAGAACAAAGCTCTCTAAACCCTCACAAATATCTCTCACAAACGACGGCTCAAAAACCCTAATTTCGGCCTCCAAAACACCTCTCCCCGCTACCCTTCACGAAACCCTAGGAAGGGTATTTATAGGTTCAAAAAACCTAGCACCCGTGGGCCATGAGACGCCAAGCCGCATAGAAAACGCTGGCATGCATGGGCCCCACGAGACGCTGTTAAACCGCTGCTCTGTGTTCGCTGTGGGTGGTCCCCACGAGCCACGTGACGCCACAAAATTTGAAAGAAAAATCTCTCAAAGTTATCGGGAATTTAGTGAGAGTTTCAAAATTTTTAGGGGTTAAGTACCAAAAGTCCAAACTTATCGAGGGGTTTAGTGACCCAAAACTTTTTTTTGCTAACCTTTGGAGCTTCAAGGGACCAAGGCACTTAAATAGTATAAACAGCAAAAAAAAAAAATCATTGTCGATGATGTCTCATGACAAGTTTATTTCTCATCGTGTTCACCAGTTTATAGAGTCAGCACAGCAGCATCCTTTGGCCTTTGGACTTGGAACTTTTGCCTGGCATGAAGAATCAAAATGCTCGGTTTACTAACCTTGCGATGGCGACCTCGATGATTGTGCTGATAATGAGATATATGGAAACCCAAAATGAGTTCGCTCCTAAATTTTAAATTATGTCTGTTCTTTTATTTTCCTGAGCTTTAATTTCCTTTTATGTCCAATCAAGAATTTTAAGGACACATCCATTTGGACCATCTCCAAATATGTCATATTATGTGCAAACAAAAAGATGGTTGACTTTTACATATACCCACAACATCTAGATATGACAAGCACTTCAGCTCATCTTAAATATAAAAAAAGATGTCATAAGTCATTATATGTTTTAATAAAACCAGAGGAAAGAAATCAAAAATATCAAAATATCATCCCTAAATCCAAGTTAAACAAGCCAAGACTTTAGCTACATTTTGTCAAAATTCATTATGACTCAAAAAGACTAATACATTTGGGTTAGTCTTTATATACCCTCGTTCAGTAGTAATATCGAAAGCAAGAGAAGAGGAAATGAGCTTTGCAGGCGTGAAAATGCTAGTTTCAGTTGTTATGCTTCTGCTCATGGCAAGGGCCACCGTCGCCAATGAACTAGTTTGGAGATGCAATACCGATTTCTATGAACGCTAGTTTCAGTTGTTATACTTCTTTAAAACTTATGTACCCTCAGTTGTATTATATATCCGAATTATTCAAAATTAGCATGTTAATACCCTCTATTATGCAAACGTGAAAATTTTCATCAGAAAGTTCCCATATAACATTCATATATTAATTTTAGAGCTTGGTAACCATTAATATTTATTAAATTACTATTAAACCTACCCAAATTTAAATGTATTTTAATTTTATTTTAAATATAGAATTTTGAAAGATTTAACAATGAATTCAATAAATATATAAAAGTTATAAAATTAGTATATGAATGTTATATGATAACTATCGGATAAAAATTTTACGCTTGCAAAACAAAAGGTATTAATTTGCTAATTTTAAATAACTCGTGATATATAAATGCTATGAAATATGATTGGGGGGTACATAAGTGCTAAGGAGGTGAATCTATAAGGTATTTAAGTGCTATTTAGCCATACTTTTTCGTGAAGTTGGGAAATTGACTAGAATCTTAGTCGTAAGGAGATGTCATATAAAATTTATCAGTTCACTGATCAAAAAGATATTGCAAGCAAGAAATGATTTCAGATGGTGTTCTCTAGGGGATTCATTTTAAATTTTTGGATGTTTCAAGCCCCACCTTCAAGAAAGGGGTTTTTGTCTTAAGATCCAAAGTTTTACTCTGATTTATGTTTAAACCTAACTATTTTTATTTATATCTTATTTATATCCTTACACCCCATCATCTTTGGATATTTATCTTTAAACCCAAATAGTATAATTCAGAGTGAGGATACCGTACATGTACGCTTTGGAGCAAAAACCACAAAATACCCCCAATTTTACTCAAAACTCTCTCCTATCTTTCCCATCTCTCTTCTCTTGGGGGGGGTTATTGGTTGGTGTAATTTTGGGGTAAGTGGGATAATTTTTGGGACTTTACTTTATGATGTTATTCATTGGGACAATGTGATTGAGATTTCACTTTAAGGTGTTATTCAATGGGACAATGAGATTGAGACAATTACCCATACTTTTCTAAAAATTATCCCACTTCTATACAAACTTTTTGCCCCAACCTCTAAAATTTACCCTATTCTTAACTTTGGGACAATCATGGAGAAAGTGGGATAATTTTGAAGCATTAATTAATTAAATATCTAATATATGTTAATTGTATTATAATATATAACATATCTTAATTATATTATATTATAAAATTCTACTATAACGTAAGATAATAAAATGTTATATAATATTATCTAATATAGCATTATTATATATCATTATTACATATTAGTTAATAATATTTCATATATTATAATATTAGTATTATATTATTATAATAGTACTTTATATTATTTAATATATATTTTATTAGTTCAAATAAAAATATTATTGTAGTATTTTTATGATATAAAATAGGAAAATTGTATCAAGGCCCCAAAAGCAATAACTTCATGTGACAAGGCCCCTTTGACTTTTTCTTATGTGCTTTAGCAAGAAGTACAACAAAATGTGCCGACCTACCCATCATGACATGCCAACTAAGCATGGAGAGAGAATAAGAAACAAAGTTCAAAATGCCCTTATCTTCTCCATTCAAATTTCTAGATCTAATGGCCATTGTTTTTTTTTCCTCATCTCTTCTAACCCATCTCCTTCCTCCTCTCTCCAATTTTCCTCCTTCATCCTCTCTTCTAACTCATTTTAAGCTTACTACAAATAGTCGTTATTTTCTCATAGATTAAATTGTGACACTATGGATCGTTGGATTATACCCTCTAATATGAATTATGTGAACGAAATTTCAAACTCCATAGGCCTTGACACAATTTTCCTATAAAATATTGTATTATAATTTAGTGTTTATATATTTAATATAATAATATATTAATTATATTATAATGTAATTTAATATGATAATATATTCTATTATATAAAACATTTTAATTTATATAATAATTTATTATTTTATATTACACTTGATTATATTAATTAATAGTCTTAAATATATTGTCAATATTGTGGTAGTTATTTAAATTTTTTGCTATAATAAAAATAGTAATAATCTACTATATATTAAAGTATGATATTAGATAAAATTATATATATATAATTAACGTAATAATATAATATATTAATTAATAATATTTTAAATTAATAATATTGAACATATTAATAGTATATTACGGTTATTATAAATATTATATTTTAATAAGGAGTCATGTCATCAATTATCTCATTTAAATTATAGTAATTATCATAAAATATAATATTATATTTTAATAATAATATAATATTTTAAATAATATTATATTGCATAAAATAAAAATATTATAATAGTTATATTTATATTAAATGAAATATTATATTATTGAAATACTATAATAAATATATTTTCCATATATTATATCAATTATTATATAATATATCATATTATTATAATATAATATAATATATTAAATTATAACGCTAAACATAGTGACAATTAATTAATAATTATAATATAACATATTATATTTTAGTATAAAATAAAATAAAGTATTCTATTATAATAACATACAAAATAATATACAAAACCAATTAGATAAATTAATTTAGACTTAATTGATAAATAAATATTTTATTTTCATAAGGCCACATCATCAATTATCCCACGTGAATTATCAAATCAAAGCTTTAAATTGTCTCATTATCCCAAGTTGTCACATTTTACCCCACTCAAAATATTCTAAAGATAAAATTGTTCAATTAGAACAATTATCCCACTTAGCTGCAACTTGTCTCGACCAATAACTCCCCCTTCCTTTCTGTAGCCGATCCCCCATCTGAGAGAGACTGAACCCCAAAAATCGTTGATCCGATATAAATCCTCTCTTCTCTTCTCTTTGTTTTCTCCACCCTCTTCGCCTACAAACATCTCCAACCTTCGATTCCATTCAATTTCTCTAATCTGAGCTTGAATTAGGGTTTCTCGCCTCCATCTCGAGCAATGGCATCGAAGTCTGCTCCATGCCCTAATTGCTCTATCTTCAGTTCCTAGAGCTCGAGGAACCAACACTTGAAGAACCTGATGATTTTGAACTAGATGATTTCCTTCTCAAGCTCGAAGCCCTCATTTCTTATTGGATCCACTCTCATTTCTTATTGGATCCACTCAGGTTTCAAGATCGCCGGTTAAATTCTACCTAAAATTTAGATTTTTATCTTTTAAATGCGCGAATTATGAGTATTTTTGCTATCTAGAATATTGTTGCTTTGATTATTGTCTTTGAAGCTATATACACAAAAATGCACGTCAATATGATTAACTTATTGGATTGAACTATGAATCCAATTAGTTATTGTCGAAGATCATGAGTTAGTGAATACCAATGTATGTGGAATAGTTATTGTGTTCCAATATCAACAGAATTAAGTTGCACAGTTTTCAGCAAACCTCTGGATATATATAAATTTTTTACTTGTGCATCATTTTTAAAGACCTGTACTTTTGAGTAAATATTAGTTTTTTCCCTTTTACTTTCCCTTTTCTTTTCCTATTTGAATGAGATGGACATAATCCATTAGTCATGACTCTTTTACATACGACTAAAACTTGCCCACATTCAAAGATTTGAGCAGAAATGTGCAAATAACTCATGGTACAATCCAAATGTGTACATTAACTATCTTGGATTTTGATTTGTACGGATCTTAGAACCATGACTGAAGAATCTGAGTAGGCATGGCATAAGTGTAACTATGCAAATCCATTGAGAACACGAGATCCTGCATGAGTCAACTTTTGATTCAACTAAATTCTTTTTGTAAAGCATGCAGGTTTATAATCTACATTGATAAACTCACATGTATGTTCATACTTCATACCTACATAGGTCTCTCTGTATGTGTGTATACATGCGCTAATAGATGAACACACAGAAATACATGCTTGATGAAAAAACATGAAAGCATGCATAGACTACATGAAAACACCTATTATATTAAATTACTGCTTACATATATTTATACATATTTATGCATATGCATTCAATTTATATTGCGTCATCCGTAGAAATCTCTATTCAGGCTTGGCACAGTAATACCTCTCTTTGTCATTGCATTTAAATTTTCAGTCTACTAGTGAAAAGGGAATACCCTTTGCATTATCCTCTATTCTTGTAAAGAATTTGCACTTAGCTCATCATCAACAATTATCAATTTAAATAAGCTTGCGCGTACACTAGGATGTGAAAGTATTCCATAGCTTTGACTATAAATGATTAGTATACAACTTAAAATAGGTATTCCACTTTATAATGCTATAACTTCTATACACTCTCACATACACAGTCTTCTATTGTTCATATTTAATTTTCTATGTGAATTGTATTGGCCCCTAACACTTTAGGATATATTACTTTAGGTTTATTAGGATGTGGAAAACTATGGTCCAATGCCATTATATGCAATTTATCACAATCTCCTTAGCCTAACATTTAATGAACTCAAAACCAGAACAAAACAATGAATCCCTCAATCAAGCCCTCTCTCAACTCCAGATTGAAATTAGGATTATCAAGCGATGTTTTTTTTTTTGGTTTGTTTATAGAATCCTATGTGAGGAAAAATCAGCATGAAAAGTATATATACTTAGCTTGTTTTTTTTTACCTTCCTTAATATGCTACTAATGTTGAATTATGTTTTATTATGCTTGCAGCAAAGTTATGGAAGTTAGACTTTCGTCAAATTTGTTCTACTTCCAGGACCTAATGGGCAAGCATCTTCATTCCCTGTTGTTGGCTGATCATCAGAAGACCCTTCGAAAGTTACGACTAGAAGAGAAAAGTTGATGAGGGAGCGACATCCTATATATATAGATTGTTTCGGACATTGAAGTTTTTGGTGGTCATTTTTAAAACAATTGATGTGTATTTTTGTGTATATAGCTTCACATGCAAAGTTCTTGTGTATTTTGCAGTTTTGAATGTATTATGTGTACACAATGAAATTGGAAATGATGTGTATATGATGTTAATTCTATGTACATGTTATTTATGGATAACAGATGTATTGTATATGTTTTATAGCATGTATCACTAAAAATACAGCATGTATTTTTGAAAGTATGGCAGTGTAAGTGTCGAGAACGCCCGACGTGTATATTTTATAAAAAAAAATTCAAAGTGGTGTTAGTATCCATCAGAGGAGAAATAACATTTGGGTAGGCTAATCTCTTCTTGACCAAGTCGTATCACCAATCTCAAGGAGAGTAGAGCAATTCCTAAATATTTACTCCTTAGATACATATTAGTATCACTTTGTTTGTAAAAAAAAAGTTGTGAGGTGCATGTTTCTAGAAATTTATTTCTTCCTATTAATTACTCTTATTAAAAGAAACCATTTATTAATAGAAAGCAAAGAATTAAATAGACATCAGAAATCAAATGCAGAGAGATATTGATTTTGTTATTGTTATAACCTTTCAAATCATCCGAATACTAATCTATGATCAGTAGCAGACAAGTATCCCATATTAAAGGCTTAATCTAGTTAATCCACCTCCAGAGGGTCTGAACCAACATTTCAGCCAACTCGAACGGCGGCCTCAGCCGTTAAAACCAACTCTTGAAGCCGAGTTTTCTCTGTCGACTCCTTGCGAGGACGACTCGGAGGTGGTACTTGCCAACATCTCGACACCCGCTGGATGGACTCGGCAAATGGCTTATTCAGCCGTCCCCTTTGTCGACTCCTTGCGAGGACGACTCGAAAGACGGTACATATCGTCACAGAGACGTCATCACGAAGCTGACTCAAAAGGCAGTACGAGTCGACCTCTTCGAGTGAAGACGACTCCCTAGCCGACCATCCAACCGGTTCGCCGATACCTTGCGAATTCAACTCAAAAGGCGGTTCTACTCGACATGCCACCATGGATAGGAAGACGACGCCATGTCTCGAGCCTCCCGCCAAGCGATGAGTCGTCACCGCATTGAATGTGAGATCATAGCCATCAACTCTCTGAGCTTGTAGATCTTTAAGACACGATGTACCACGCACTCGCCGCTTCACATTAAATGCCGACACGGCCTCGTCCATTCACCTAACGACACCTGTAAAGGCGAATCTGACTCAGTCGCCGACCCATGCCTGATCGAAGTGACCCTCATCCAATCGCCGGCCAACACCTGTAAAGCAGGAGCTGACTCAGCCGCCAGCTGTTGGTCAGCCAAAGTTACTCAATTGCCCCTTGATCATTGCTATAAATAGGGGATCTATTTGCAGATAAAGGTAAGTAATTTTTACACACTTGGAACCTATTTTAGAACATTCAGTTCAATCTTTACTTCCCCACTCAAGATTATCCACTAACTTGATCGTCGGAGGAACCACCGGGGATCCAACCCCAACCTCTCACGATTTGTAACATGTGCAGGCTATCTCAGGGAATTTCCAGCTTGGACATCTAGAGGAGTTAGAGGACCCTAATCATCTATTAACCTAATTAATTGACTGTGTGACTCGTAGAATCAACAATTATCTTTCGTATTATAAAATTTAAGAGAAAGAAAATGGGATATTGGATCTCCAGACAATGTTCTGGAGCTCTCCTCCCTTTCAAAATAAAAATGCAGAGGACATTGTCGTTGCTGTTTCAGACTTTAAGTCTCTCTTTCTTTTCAATCTCTCAGCCTTTTATCTATCTTTTCTGTCGTTCTTTGTTATTGTCCCTCCTTCTCTGATGAAAGGAATGTCTATTTATTGGGAAGGCAAGGGGAAGTTATCGCCAGGTGTTGAAAAGGGATTGGTGGGGGAGTTATGATAACTTCCTTATCGAAACTTTCTTACCAAGATTGTTGCGTTCGTTTATCATAACAAACATTTTCTTTGCTTTTCACTTCTCGTGTGTCTATCCACTTATCTTTTGTGTCTCTTAAAATAGATGTTATAGGGAGCCTATACACCTTCAAGCTGAAATTAGGTTTGTATGAGGGTGAGCATCCTCGAGTTAGATTTTATTGCTAAGGCTTATGATCACATGACAACACCAATGTATCGAAATTGACATACACCCTCAAGTTTGAGAACTTGGTTAATATGAAGGGGTGAGGCATGTGTTTTGTGTTGGATTAACAGAGGGTGCATATACTCTCAAATTTACATGAGGTGCTGTCATCCTCATCTTGGTTTTCATTTATATGAGGTACTATCCCTCACATTGGTTTTGATTTATATGAGGTACTATCTCTCACATTGGTTTTGACTTATATAAGGTACTATCATCCTCACAATAGGTTTTGTTGATAAGGTTTGTTGAGCTCATTAAATTTGACAGCTATAAGGGGAAGACGTGCCTCTCTGAATTCATTAATATGGAGGGCCTACCTTCATTGTTTTGATTTATATGAGGTACTATCCCTCACATTGGTTTTGATTTATATGAGGGACTATCATCCTCACAATAAGTTTTATTGATAAGGCTTATTGAGCTCATCAAATTTGATAACTACGAGGGGAAGTCCTGCCTCTTTGAATTAATTAATATAGAGAGCTTACCTTCAAGTTAACTTGCATATAAGCTGTAGGTATCCTCAAGTTGATTTTACTTTCAAATCTTATCAAAAGGTATTAAACCCTTTAATTAGTTAAGCTTGTGGCTTGTTGAGAAATTTTTTTTTTGTGCACCTACAAATTGCCCCACTTGGCTTACGTGCTCAGTTTTTTTTTAAACGAGTGCATGAGTCCAAGTTATTTTTTTCCATACTATATCTTGGTTTAAATCTTTTTTTAAGAATGGTTGGGAAGGCACTCATCAATCGCGTATTTTAGCAGAAATTATCTCTTAACCCCTTTTTTTTAAAAAAAAAGGTACACATGAGCTTCATCTTTTCTTTAGCTACACGTGTTTTTGTGGAGAGATTTTTTTTTTATTTTTTATGCTGGTGTGCTATGAATTTTTTTAAAAAAAAATACCCTGAGTTGTATGTGGTCGGTGGCGCTGAGGACTACGCGGAGGGCTTCCTCCACTGAGAGCATTGGGAAGAGGTGAGCAGATGTTGAGGGCGCCGGATGATGACTCATTGGCACCACCTACTGACTCTAGCCTAGCAATCCCCAAATCCAGGTCCACTGTGAATTACATATTAGGGGTCAGATTCAGACCCAATTTCCCCATTTCAATTTTTTTTCCTCGTCCCTTTCTATTTATTGCTTTAGTCATGAAAAGGACTAGGGCGACTGTTAGGGAGGCCTTTCTGTAATTTTTTTTAATATTTAGGATATAGTCAGACTTGGCTAAATAGCACTTAAATACCTTGTAGTTTCACTTCTTTAACACTTATGTACCCTAAGTTGTATTATATATCCTAAGTTGTTCAAAATTAGCATGTTAATATCCTCTATTATGTAAACGTTAAAATTTTCATCCGAAAGTTCCCATATAACATTCAAATGTTAATTTTAGAGCTTTTAACCATTAATATTTATTAAATTACTTTTAAATCTACCCAAATTTAAATGTATCTTAATTTTATTTTAAATATAGAATTTTGAAAGATTTAACAATGAATTCAATAAACTTAATATATAAAAGTTATAAAATTAGTATATGAATGTTATATGATAACTTTCGGATAAAAATTTCACGAATGTAAAAGAGGGTATTAATTTGCCAATTTTAAACAGCTCAAGGTATACAATGTTATGAAATACAACTGGGGTTACATAAATGCTAAGAAGGTGAAACTATAAGGTATTTAAGTGGTATTTAGCCCATACTTTTGCGAAGTTGGGAAATTGTCATATAAAGTTTA
Organism: Asparagus setaceus; assembly: GCA_012295165.1. Classification (NCBI taxonomy): domain Eukaryota; kingdom Viridiplantae; phylum Streptophyta; class Magnoliopsida; order Asparagales; family Asparagaceae; genus Asparagus; species Asparagus setaceus. The sequence goes on from CM022701.1 coordinate 38,330,200, forward strand.
TCAGTGCATTGATCAAAAAGATATTGCAGAAAAGAAATGATTTCAGATGGTGTTCTCTAGGGAGGTTTCGTTTTAAATTTTTGGATGTTTCAAGAAAACTAAAATGGGCGTCTTTAAGAGCAAAACTGTTTTGATGAACATCATAAGCAAAATCTTCTAATGAACTTATGAATAATATTAGATGAAACAATAACTTCGTTTGGATAGTAAGCTAGTCCAAGCCTGTGTTTAATTCAACCTAAATTTGAAATATTTTTACCGATAGTCTTGTATTGTACAAAACTATTAAGTTTACAACCAATTAATGTGTGAGTAATTATAAGCCAATATATCCAATTGTTCAGTCTAAAATTGATGGCATATTGTTGAAGTTTCATAAGTGGCCATATCCCTCAAAACGTACACGATAGTTTGGGTAAATTTCACTGTATCCTCCACTAAGTTTGGACTTTCGGTACTTAACCTCCAAGATTTTTGAAACTCTCATTAAACCCCTAACAACTTTAGGAATTCCATAATCAAAGCATTTTGCTTTTCTTCATTTAACCCTCATAACGACGTCAGCTAGTATTTTGAGTTCTCAAACAGAGAATATCACATAAATATAATAAAGTAGCCATCGGAGGTTAAATTTAAAAGAAAAATCTCTCAAAGTTATCGGGGATTTAGTGAGAGTTTCAAAATTTTTAGGGGTTAAGTACCAAAAGTCCAAACATATTGAGGGGTTTAGTGACCCTAAACTTTTTTTTGCTAACCTTTGGAGCTCCTAGGGAGCAAGGCACTTAAATAGTATAAACAGCCAAAAAAAATCCTTGTCTATGATGTCTCATGAGAAGTTTCTTTCTCAATACCTGATGTAGTGTTCTGCTAGTTTAGTGAATAGCTAATGTTTGACCATCGTGTTCACCAGTTTATAGAGTCAGCACAGCAGCATCCTTTTGCCTCTGGCCTTGGAAATTTGCCTGGTATGAAGAATCAAAATGCTCGGTTTACTAACCTTGCGATGGCGGCCTCGATGATTGTGTTGATAATGAGATATATGGATACCCAAAATGAGTAGGCTCCTAAATTTTAAATTATGTCTGTTCTTTTATTTTCCTGAGCTTTAATTTTCTTTTATGTCCAATCAAGAATTTTAAGTACACATTCATCTCCAAATATGTCATCTTATGTGCACACAAAAAGATGGTTGACTTATACATATACCCACAACATCTAGACATGACGAACACTTCAGCTCATCTTAAATATAAAAAAAGATGCCATATGTCATTATATGCTTTAATAAAACCAGAAGAAAGAAATTAAAAATATCAAAATATCATCTCTAAATCCAAGTTAAACAAGCCAAGACTTCATCTACATCAAAATATTCGGGTTAGTCTTTATATACCCTCCTTCAGTAGTAATATCCAAAGCAAGAGAAGAAGAAATGGGCTTTGCAGGCGTGAGAATGCTAGTTTCAGTTGTTATGCGTCTGCTCATGGCAAGGGATATCGTCGCCAATGAACTAGTTTGGAGATGCAATCTTACTCTAGGAAAAGAACAGTTTGGCTAACTAATTTTCATAAACTGACGTGTAAAGCCGACATTGGATTTTAATTTATTTCACTAACGTTTATTAGCCGGGTGAAGCAAAGATTTTGTCCAAGTTTTATAGTATAAAAAGATCTAATAACTTCTCATCACAAATTGCATCGTATCTCACTGAAGGAGAATTCACAAAGAACTCAAAACTATAGAGCTCAGTAATTGTGATCGTTATACTTTCTCAAAGTTGACTAGAAAACTATCGAATGTATGCTTAAATTGTTAAGGGAAAATGTTCTTTGGTGTACCATAATAGGATTGGTAAAAGAATATTTTTCTCTTGTATCATTTTCTTCATATTGCTCAAAGTAAATCACTTTCCTCGTCAAACTTTCAATTTAGGAACAATTATAATAAGATGATCAATGGAGATGAGAGTTGCAATAATAACCAAAATACCGGTACTAAAATAATTATTTGGAAGACAATATCCATAAAGGAGCTATACCAAAGGACAAATAATTAGTATGCTAAGTTAATTAAGAAGAAAATTGATCGATAAACTTACTCCTTAACGCAACTCCGGAACCTCCTACATCTCTGACATGACTAAAAATATTGAATCATAATTTTCAATTAGCATCATACTAAAACCGTACCTAATTAGTAATTATATCATGATGGGTACATGAAAATAATACATTTTAGGTTTCTATTTTTACCTCATTAATCATCTTACCATTTCTCTCTTAACGACACAGTACATATAAAAACCAATGGCTTGCTCAAAGTCTAGAGGGAATGCTTCTGAATTTAATTATGATTTTTTGCTACTATCCAATGAACTATGGGAAGAAAGAAAGTCCCTGAGCACCTAGCTATTTAGTAACCAAATCTTAAAAAATAACAAAAACATCTCCTCCACATTTTTACCAAATTAGAATTTTCAGTTAGTATAAATCGATTATCAGTATTGACAAGAACCAAACAACACCATTTGCTATCTTTTCCCTTCATACTATGGCAGCATCATGGCTAGGATATGACCTCGACTTCAATTTAGAGCAAAATGAGGGAGGCTTTCGCATGATGGCTAATGGAGACTATAGGAATATTCGACTCCATGCCTTTGGAGATAGATTCAGGTTTGCATCAATCAACCAAAATAACCTCCCACCTCAAGCACAGATTGGAATCTTTATAGTAAATGATCGTAATTGGCTTCCTAATAATGCTTTGTTAAGCATTGAGAGTGGAGAGATGGATGCTGATGAGCCCACCTTCGATATGAGTTCAATGCATGGCCTATGGTCTCTTCGGGATCCAATACATTCACGAAGAATTATCAGACAAAAGCTTTCTCAATTGGAGATTACTGGTTCGAACTATAGAGAGGATTATGTGAACTTTATTGGTCATTTTGTTTATAGAGCTGCACGCGTTGGGTATGAGTATAATTGTCAAGGAGTGGTAGTGGTCATCGAGGTTAATTATCCAAGGGCTCTTGATGGCAATGCATTGCCTTTAATGCAAGTTCTTGATTTTGGTGGTGAAGGAGTGGAGATAAGAGGAGATGGTTGTATTATTTGCTGGGAGAATTTTCGCTTAGGGAGGCGAGTTGCAGTTTTAGGTTGTTCTCATGCTTATCATGAAGAATGTATTCAAGAATGGTTTCGAAGAAGTCCAACATGTCCTCTTTGCCGCTCATGAGAAAAATGGTCCGGTATTAGCTTATGTATTTTTGAAGTTTTCTTTTGTGTTGAACCTTGGGCAAGAGTCTTGGATGTGATACCGTTAATTGTTTATGGAAACTGTTAAAATGTGTCTTGGATTTGTTAAGCATATGCATGTTATTTTTGTTACAATATATAAAGGTTTGATGCTTTTCTTCGTAATAACACTCTACATGCATTCCTGAATATATGTTTGATCCACGAATCCTAACTTAATATTATGTTTTTTTTTTGGTTTGATAGGAAAGTATATGTCATTAAAGCTACAAACAACGTGTACACTATCCTTAGTGCTAAAGTTAGACTCCTGGATCTCACACACACATAGATATATTAATGCTTGACCTATAAATCATCAAGGAACTGATCAATTGGCTAACAATATTGTCGATATCTGATAGAAAAAGTGAGAAAGTATTGTTTCTGTCAAAACTCTCCATGTATGTGAATGAACTTGAATGCTACTTTTGTTGGTAGATTTTTCAAATTCTATATAAATACGTGAAGATAAGCATGTCCATATTACAATGAATTTGTCAAATATTATGACCTACTTGAATATGTACTGGTGTATGGTCAATTGGTTTCCATATGCAAAGCTCTATAAATATTTTATTTTTAGAAAAAAACCTATCAACAATTCTCGTTATCTAGTTCTGTCTATTATTTTTCCCATGAATATGTGGTTAATGATCTTATACTTATCAACTTGGTCATTTCAAAATGTGGGACATGATCTTTGATACTATAAAAATGTTTTTTTGAGCATATGTATAATAATTTTCGAGGTTAAAACTAGCCATATATGTGTATGTATTGAACAACACTCTTGAGGATAGATTCACCGAATAGTATATAAATGCTTAAATATAAGCATATCCATTTGTTCGATGAATTCACCTGAATAATTAATATTGGCAAACTTTGTATATATGCTGGTATATATAATAAATTATTTCCATATCTAATCTTTACACCTTTTCAATCTTTACAAATATGTTACTAGGTTCTCATTATCTAGTGGTTTACCACATAATATGGCTGCAAATGTTTCTAGAATCGTTTTGGAGACACCTACTTGGTTCAAAATGAGAATAGTTTTCTATAAAAAGAACTATCAACAATTGATTATATCCATTCTATAGAACTTCAATCCACTACATATTTTAGAACCCCCTCCCCCCCATCCCTTGCAATGCCTCCTTACATTAGATTTGATTATAGTGTTTCTTTGGTCTCTGACATCTGGAATGAAGATCCAGAAGAGTTCTACATCGAGTTTCATGTGGAGCACATTAGCATTCTGCCCTCTGGTCATGAGCTCATCGGTGATAGGAAGACACAGATGTTCCAAATATCCCCAGATGACCTCGATGATGATGATCAACTCTTTCAAAAGTTAAAGATTATGGCCTCCCACGTCTCTCTTGGTGCATATCCTAGATTGATTGAAACAATAAATGATGCAATGTGGGATTTATTTATTAACTACCCACTAGGTAATGATCGTCTATTGAGAATAAATGTGTATAGATACACAGAAACAAGGGAATATGATGAAGAGGAAGTTGTAGATGGAGAGATGGTGGAAGCTCTTGAAAACTCAATGGAAGAGGGGTTTGGAGGAGTTCCATCATCAAAGTCTTTTATCGAAAATCTAAAAGTATCAAAATATGAAGGGGTTCGAGGAAAAAAGGAGGCTTGTTCGATATGTATGGAAGATTATGTGGAGGGCGCGGGTGTGACAAGTTTAGCTTGTGCTCATCTATTCCATGGTGAGTGCATTGTTCCTTGGCTGGAGAAAAGCAATCTGTGTCCTCTTTGTCGTAATAAGATGCCCACTGAGAACGAGAATATCTAAGTGATGAAATTGGAGTAGCTTGAAGGGTGAAGTGCTTGGCTCTGCTCATATTTGAATATGTAGGTTGCTATAATTTTCAGCTTTTAGGTGTTTTGTTCACTTCTTTGGGGTTTAATTTTCATGGACCTCTCATGTTGCATTCAATGTTTGATACATATAATATGGGTACAATACTAGCTATTTGGTTTCTGCGTGCAAATGTGTACATCTAGACCCGCGATGGAACTCCTCCAAACCCTTGTTCAATTGAATTCTCCAAAGCTTCCTCCATCTCTTCATCTGTAATTTCTTCTTCTTCATCTTCGTCGTCTTCATGTACTATTGCTTGGGTGTAGTTGTAGACCTCTATGTTTAGAAGGTGATCATTTCTGAACGGGTAACTCATGAAGACATCTCACAATAGGTCATTTATCTCCTAAAGCAACACAAGGTATGATTCTAGAGACACGTAGGGAGACATGATCTTCAACTTTTCAAGAATTCTTCGTTGTCATCAAGGTCCCGCGGAGATATTATAAAAATACACAGCTTCCTATCATTGACAAACTCGAAGCCAGAAGAAAGAGAACTAATGTTCTTAATGTGAAACTTGACAAAGAGTTTTTTTAGGTCTTCACTCTAATTGTTGTGGTGCAAAGAAACACTGATGTTGGTGTAGGGCTGCATTGCGAAGAGAGACTGTATATGTGCGTGAGTGAGAGAGAGAGAGAGAGAGAGAGAGAGAGAGAGAGAGAGAGTAAAATGTTGAAGGGGTTGAAATTCTGTAGAATGGATATAATCAACAGGTGATCATAACGTTTTATAGGAATATATATAGTCTCATTTTAAACCCAATAATTGTCTCCAAAATTATTCCAGAAACCTCTATTCACATCAGGTGACAGAGAAAACCAGAATTTTGTGACGTGTATATAAAAATTGAAAGGGTGTAATATTTCTATATAGAAATAATTGATCATATAGCCTTACATTTAATGGTTGCCACAATATTCGAGCGCAGTCATCGAACAAATCAATGCATTTATATAATATTCGGCGAATCTATTCTCAAGTGTATCATTCAGTAAATCTAAATATATACAGACTTTTAAACCGATTTATTGTACACATATATGTTTCATAACAGCATTTCTATTATACTAAATGCTATGTACCATGTTTTCAAATGACCAAGTTGATAAATATAAGATTATTTATCTTATTTGTGTAAATTAGATCTAGAGAATTTGGTAACATATTCAAGGAGGGGATTCCCTCATAGATGGTAATGTGGCACAATCCCCATTAAGCCATAAAGTAGGAGAGAGAAACATACTTGGTGGAGATTGTGCCACATAAGCAACATATGAGGGAATCCCCTCCTTGACATATGATACCCATTTATCTCTTATTATTTTAATACTAATTATTTTATTCATGAGATTATTGTGTTTGCACTAATTGTTTGTTCATGTGTTCATATTGTTTCTTATTCATATCCCAATTGCTCGAGATGCAGAGACCGGTAGATGTTGCAGAGGTGCTTCGAAGTAAGCTTAACTATTTTGATGACCTTATAAATTCAGTATTGTCAAAATAACAGTTGATTAATATCACACATTTTAACCTTGGTCAGATTATTAAAGTGGTTATGTTTCAGTTAGGAGCATTGTTATACAGTGTAGGTTTAGCAATTTGAATATAGGATTTCCCAGGATCTATGTCCTATTCCTCAAAAAGGAAAGTAACAATGGGGTGGCGTTTTGGTATGGCTTGTCTATTGGAGGTTTGTATAATTTTGAGTGTGGAAGTACTGACATATGCTAGATAAATTGACAAGAAGATGAATTAGATCATAAAATCAAGTGATGGGGCTACTTGGACTAGGGTTATGTGATATCAAAACAAGCTCTTAAGAAATTTATGTTAGTTATTAATGTTATCGAGGAGTTCTGTTTAGAAGCTGAGGGATATTCTGCTCCAGAGTGAAGAGTTTGGTTTCGATTAAATAGTACTAGACATTTTCCCTATAGTTTGAGATATACATGATGGTATTTGACTCCTGTGAAATTTGGTCTTGCAATAAATCTTATGCCAGGTTTTTAACATAAAAGAAAATTCAAAGTTAATTCTCTATTACCTATTGATATACATGGAATTTTCAGGTCATACCAATGCAAGCACAGTGGGCTGTCTTCTTAACTCTTGGTCACTAATTGCTTTTGGCCTTTATCACTATGTTGATAGAAATTTACTTCCTTCTATGCATATTATTTTGTTATTTAATTGCTTATATAAGTTCCTACGGATTTTTTTTCCGCAAATATGAACATTAGGAATGGCCAGTTCCTTCTTTACCTTAAACGGCTCGGTGACTGCATCTTGTATGTTTCTATTATCTTGTCTCATTGATTAAATATTGCTTAACTTGTGATTCATCTGATAGAGTCGTATTATTTTACTCCGTATAATTTCTTGCACTTTTAATTATATTTTTGGTGGAATTTGGAAGCTTGGTGTAGGCGTTCATTAATATATGTGATGTAAGGAACTACTTTGAGCAGAGTGATGACTTAGTTTGAGTTGTTGATATCTTCTATGTCCAGAACTGGAGAATCTCCTCAAAGAATAGGTTTCAGATCCCTTCCACGAAATTTAAATTTCATACTTATTGTTCTTAGTTTTCTTAGCAACCTACCATCTGTTATGTTATGTAATTATTCTTTTTTATTTCTATAGAATCTGGTTTTACTTAGAAGGATATATAATGTTATACTGTAGTTTGCTTTATGTTTGATATTTTGGGTTTCTAAGTTGGAGAAATACTGATATTATTTTTTGTAGGAAATGATGCGTCTCCTATTTTTGATATGTAGGTTTCTCTTTGTAAAATTTGTGATGTGTTGCTGATTGTCTTAGGTACTATGTAAAGGATATAGATGTTCTTAAAGCACTCACCACAGTCAAACCATTGAACCATTTATAGCCTATATAAAAGATATAGATGTTCTCAACGTACTCACCACAGTCAAACCATTTAACCATTTATGGCCTAACTCTGTGCAACATCAAGAAGGAGAAGCACGTGCAACACACGTGCCCACTTTACTAGTTATACATATGCACACGATCTCGCATTGTTGTAATCTAATTCTCAGCACAATGGCGTGCTACGTTTTGCTTATATTTTGTTGAGGTGCATTTGGCTTTTAGCTATAACAGAAAATCTTAGTTGTTCTGATATGACATCCCATTGTTACGTAACGTGTCCCTTCTATTCTAATTTGCAGCAACGTGTTATGCTATTTTTGCTGAGGTGCATTTCTCAGCCTATTGGCAGGTTATTTTGTTGTTATATTTTGTGGAACATGTTATTTTTGGGTATGTTAAGCTGCATTCTCAGCCTAATGGTATGTTTTCTTTTTAGACGCATTTCATATTAATCTAACTAGATAATGAATATACGAAAGAAAAGGAAAAGAAAAATATCGTTTCAAATCATGCGATAAAATTCATATTCATATGAAAGAAAAGGAGAAGAAACATATAACATCTTGCTTTGTTTCGTATCATGCGATTAAGTGATATATATCATAATCAGAATGTTAGCGGGATTGTGACACCTCATAAATTCTCCTTTTTGACTTTTGCTCCGGAAAGTCAATCAAAGAGTCTCTAAACGTCTCGTAAATAGTAGTCATAGTTAAGTACAATACTTGCCATGACTTAAGACTTGTATTTCTATGGGGTCAAATTAAGCATTTGTACATGTCTCATATGCAAGTTAGAATTTATATTTGGCTAGGATTGAGTCAACGACATCAATGAGAAACATGGATTATACTTGTTCATCAGACAACAAGAATTCTTAGAGAAAACAAGCAGACACAGCAAGAATTCTTAGAGAAAGCAAGCAGAGGGTATTTTATAAATCTCTCCAATTTTACGCTCCCTCATTAACTGACACGATGTTCAACATAGCCTATGTCATGCATCAATTAGTAGGTATACTACTACAAAGAAAACACAAATTTTAGTACAACTCCCCGCAAGTATAAAACAAGGACGGTGGGTTTACACAGCACCTTCACCAATATGTTATGTGTATATAAATTTGTGACCGTTCACCTATCATTCAGAACAATTTGGCACATGCGCAAACTGCACATGCACACCGAAAAACACTAGAGAGAAGGGGAAAAAAAACTCCAAATGCATAAGAGGGGAAGGAACAATAAGTTCAAACTAGTAAAATTCTTTCAACTAATAAAATAAATCAAAGATACATAAAAGTTCCCTAAAATAAATATATAAGAATTCCCTCTACAAAGACTGCACATACCAAAATCCAGGTGTTGACCAAAAGAATAAAATCTGCTCCGGCAATGGCTCAATGTATCCATCCTCTCAGCAGAACAAACCACAGTCAAACTGAAGACCCTCGCCATTATCGAGAACACTTTCATCCTGCAAGTAATAAATGCAATTGGACTTGCAACCATTGAGTCCGCAAACTTTAGCTGAGATCGAATGACTGCCTCCAACAAATCGCGATCGCTCTCCCAAATTCTTGACCTTAGTCCGACCATTCATGCTTTCGTTAAGCTTATAAACGTGAAATCCACATGTCTTTGTAAAAAAACAAAGTCTCTCCATGTTATGCATAACCCGTGAAACTCTCAGCACTAGTAATAAGTCGCCTGATGATTCCACTAAATATTTTTGGAGGACAAGTTCATTTATTAAAAGAGGATCGTCAGGAGCATTATATGTAGTGATCTTATTGAAGTCTTGAACAACATCAACAACCGCTAATGGACCCTGATTCCGTATCGCAAATATTTTTCCCCTATAACATGCAATATCTAGATATTGTTGGGCAGTTTCCTTACTCGATATGTCGGTCCATTTATCATCTCCAACTTTGCAAATAGCTAGTCTCTGCCGACACGCTGCAATAGAAACAGCAAAACATGATTGGTTTGAATGGGGGCTCCCTGTCAGAATGACTTTTCGCACATAGTGCGATCGGTAGATTAATCGGTATATAATATGTTGATAGTGATGTATGGCTGGATGTTGTGGAAGCTGCAATTTCATCTTCGAATAAGGATTAAGAAGCTCAATCTTCAGATTATCATCCAATGTAACCAACCAACCATTAGAAGCCCCGCAAATCGAACGATAATCAAGTTCAGGGAGATTAATGCTATATACTGAATTTGTTGAGAGATCGTAGAAATTCCTAGTGTGGGTTTCTTCCCTAAAAGGGAGCATGAGCAGGGGAGGTCGAGAGAGAAAAGTTCCACGAACTAACTTTGCGACATCTCGCCATAGTACACAGACAGAAGCAAATAAGTTAAGATCCTGAAGAAGACTAAACTTTTGGGCAATTAGCACCCAAATATCTTGTGGCAGATTGCACCAGTCACCCATCCCTGCAGAATGACATGCAGCTGTAAGTATCATATACATTTTATTTTATTTTATTTCCTCTCAACAATCTAAAAAAACCCAACTTTTTGATACACATTTTGGCTAGAAATCAAAAGAGGAAAAAAGGGCATTGGCATCTTAGTTCATAAAGTTACTTGATCGAAAGTGAAAAGGGTCTGTTTGCATAATCTTAAACTCGATAATCAATAAATTAACAAGAATTCTAATAGGAAATAGAGCAATTCTTTAAGATTTATTGTTGAGCAGTATGTCTATGACACACGATTTTACTAGTGAATGTAATGCCTATGATGGACTGGAGCTTGTCTCGATTGAAAAGGGAAGTCAGAGGGAGTTGTTGACACTGACGTTATTTCTAATATCCATTATGCAAGGAGATTGGAAACACACAGTCAAGGATATCGCGATGAAGGGTCCTTATTTCCAAGAATTAGGAACAACTATAATTGAGGCGCAATATCTATAAAAGTGTCGATTTTGAGTATAAAAAGGAAATAATTCAACATCAAAATTATTTTGCACCGCGTGTATAGACCTATAGACGCGAATCTGAGAGATCATGTAATGAATTTGAGCATTTATCATTAAGACCTATAAAAAATTTCAACTTTGACCATAAAATAAAGAATTCATTTATCATCTCCAACTCTGTAGATGGCTAGTCTCTGCTGATCCGATATAATAGAAACAGCAAAACATGCTTGATTTGAACTGGGGCTCTCTGTTAGAATGACTTTTCGCATGTAGATTGATCGGTAGACTGATCGGAATATAAAACATTGACAGTGACTTATGGCTGGATGTTGTGGAAGCTGCAATTTCTTCTTTGAGTAAGGATTAAGAAGCTCAATCTTCAATTTATCATCCAATGTCACCAACCAACCATTAGAAGCTCCACAAATCCATCGATCCTTGAGTTCAGGGAGGTTAATGCTATATAATAAATTTGTGGAGAAATCGTAGAAATTTCTAGTGTAGGCTTTTTCCTTGAAAGGGAGCATGAGGAGTGGAGGTCGAGAGAGAAAAGTTCCACGAACTACCTTTGCAACATCTCGCCATTGAACACAGACAGAAGCAAACAAGTTAAGATCACGAAGAAGACTAAACTTTTGAGCAATTAGCATCCAAACATCTCGAGGAAGATTTGACCAGTTACCCATCCCTGAAGAATGACATGAAGTTGTAAGGGTCATATATGTTTCATTTTTTCTACTCAGCAATCTGAAAAAACCCAACATTTTAATCTGCTATAAAGCAAGAAATCAAATGAGGAAAAATGGCTTTGGCATCTTAGTTCTTAAAGCTTCTTTATAGAAAGTGATTAAGGATCGGTCTGTATAATCCTAAATTCAATAGCAATAAATTACCAAGAGGTCAACTCGAAGATTGAGCAATTTCTTTATGCATCTAAAATCCACAGACCAAGCAGTAATCATCAAGTTAAGGCCATACAGACATGCACACAAGAATGTGATTGAGAAACAATTTACAGAAATGATGAAGCCAGGATTAATTAGACCAAGCAGTATAATCTTAAATTCAATAATCAATAAATTAACAAGAGGTCAAGTAGAAGATTGAGCAATTTCTTTATGCATCTAAAATCCACAGACCAAGTAGTAATCATCAAGTTAAAGCCATATAGACACGCCACTGTTTTAAAAAGCCTCCGCATAGTCCGCCTAGGCGTACGCCTAGGCCTAGGCGGTACCTAGGCCGCCTAGCTAGCGCCTAGCGCCTGGGCGGTACCTAGGCTGCCTACCTAGATTTTGAGAGTGTTTAGAGGAGCATTGTCTACTTACGTGGACTGCACCCTTTAGGCATTGATCGTGATTTTCTGTGTTGCAGCCTCCACGTCCTCCAACCTCCTTCAAATTTGTTTAACCTCTAAATATGAACACCTTCACTATCTTCTCCGACCTTCAGCAAAACCTCATCTACCACCACTTAAATGAAGAAAGAAATCCGCCTAGACACCAGTCCGACACCTAAGCTTTCTATAACATTGACATTTACTATCAATTATTGTAATTAAAAAATAAAAAAAAAACCTCCTAGGCTCTAGGCGTCGGGTCCAACGCCTAAACCTTCTAGCACTTTCTATAACCTTGTTAGTTATTATTTTGGCTATTTAGTATTTAATTATGCATGGTTTATTGTGGATCTAAGATTGCCATCTTTTTTTTGGCAAATTTATATGAATTTAATACATATTTTTATCAATTATTTAATTAAATAATTTAAAAAATAGCCGATTGCCTAGGCACCGCCTAGGCGTCTAGGCGCTAGGCGTCGACTCAAACGCCTAGTCCGCCTAGCGCCTTCTGTAACGCTGAGACACACACTCAGGAATATTATTGAGAAACAATTTACAGAAATGAAGCTAGGATGTTCACAGACTATAGAGCTTTAAAGCAGTTGACAGCCAAGGACACTTAATCAACAAATGACTATTGAATTAATAGATGAATTGAGCAGATCACACTACTTTTCTAAGTCGGACCTAAAGAGATGAATGACATTTACAATACATCATTAAGTACACATGAGGGCATTATGGATTTGTTGTAATTCCCTTTGATCTTACTAGTGGACCTTCTTCTATCCAGTAGATATATTTGCCCATAGTCAACTTGGTAGGAACATTTGTTTCATCCAATGTTTTAAATATCGGTCGATAAACCGATATTATCGGCGATTTATCGCTTTTGGGGGCCTTCCGCTATGATAAGTTCGATTTTAAATCGGTTATCATTTTTGGATGTTTATCGCCGATAATGCGGCGATAATGTGAGTTATCGGCCGATATTGTCAGCCCAAAAATCAGAATTATCGACCTTTGGTTTGAGTTTTGATTTCGGGCAATAGGCACATATTCAATGCACTTTAAACCCGACCCAACCTGAGTTTCTACCATTGGTTAGTGATCCTAAACATAATTATTTACATTTTGGTATGTTTATATTTCATTAAGTATGTTTAGATTACATTTTAGAATATTATATTATGTATATCACCATCCGGTAATGTCACTCCGATAAATACTACTTATCCCCGATATATCCCCGATATCCGCTATCCGATATAGATTTTGACTGTCCGATAAATCCCCGATAACCGATATTTAAAACCTTAGTTTCATCACAAGAAGGTATTACAATTCTTACTACACAAACAATTGAAGGTTAAACTCTTCAAATGCAGCTTTGGGGTTAGGCAAGTGAATACCTTGTTTGTGATGTCTTTGGAAATGGAGTCACCGTTGATCCCACCAAGATAGAATCTGAGTTATTGGCGAGCACCGACTACTCTCAAATCATTCAGGGTTTTCTTTGTATCAAGTTGGGTACTACACGATGTTCTGATCTAGAATTTTGGGAGTATACCTGCACCTCTCACACAATTATTCCCACAAACGTTGAAGAAATGAGCCTACAATTGTCATGAAAAGTTCAGGAAGAATTTCAAGCTCTTAGCTAAGCTCTAAGACTACACTAAATATTTTATTATTGAATGTGATGCCCATGACAGGGATTGGATGTCTTGATGGAAGGAAAGAGGCCAAAAGCTTATCTGGGCTATACATTAGAAGGAATGTTTTTCAAGTAATGACAAGGAATAATTAGCGATTATCATCTCAACTAAAAAAGACATCAAAACCTTATTGGAAAAGAACTCACTATCAAAACTGATTATCAAAGCTTCAGGTATCTTTAAAACAGAAATTAAATATGGGTTATCAAGGATGCAGACCAAGCAAAATCAGAGGAGAGGAGTTGTTGATGCTGGTGTTATTTCCAATATCCATTATACAAAGGGACTGGAAACACAGTCAAGGATGTGGTGGTGAAGGATTCTTATTTTCAAGAATTAGATGTCAATAAGGAGCAAGGGGTATCAGAGAAGCAGAAGTATTTTAAGGAACATGGAGTTTAGTACTATAAGAAAGAGTGTTGAATGTTGGTAGTAGCTCAAGCGCTTGTTGCAATCCCACCTCTGAACATTTAGGAATACCAGAAGGTCCAGAGTGCCTAGTAGACTTTGAAGGTCTTTGCATTAACAGAAGTTTGTAAAGCCTTGTGATCTAAGTTGTATGGGTACAGGTACAAGTACCGATACAGGTATGGGATATGGTTAATTTGTAAAGGTGCCGTATGGGGGCACATCAATATATATGTATGTTATGTATATTTATATGTATTAATATTAATGATCTACACAAGATCAATATTGTTCTTTCATTTACGTAAGATCAATATATAAGAAATAGAAGTGAAGTGTAGGATATACGTCCAAGAAGTGTATGATGAGTGTTTTAAATTAGAACATGTATTATATCATTAAGTATACGCCTGAATAAAGATATGCATATATTGAAGGTGTTTCCAAGAAGTTTCCGTAAGGGTACGGATACGAGGTCGGGTACAGGACGTTTTCCGGTAGAAGTATCCAGGTGATATAGATTGTGATATATGTCAGAGAAGCAAGGGCGAGAATGTAGTTACTCCAAGGATACTTCAGCACTTCCTGTTCCTAATTAGACATGCAAAAAGATTGCTGTGAACTTTAGAGTGGATTTACCAAAATGTGGGGTTATAGAGTAATATATGTGATGATAGTAGGCTCTCAAAATATGCACAAGGTCTCATTCTTACGCAGTTCAGGCAGTAGCACAAATAAGCATTAATGGGGTGTAAAGTTATATGGGATGGCAAAATCTTTTTTGTATGGCAGGGTCCCTATGATCACCTGTACATTTCTGAAGGAACTCCTCAAATTGCAATGTACCCTGCTCAAGTTGAGTAGAACCTGTCTTCCTTAAACATATGGACAATCTGAGGGCATTTAAGATGCTTGATAAACCTAGGAAATGGGTTAGGTGGCTTAACCTTGGCTGAATTCTAGTATAATTACATATGAATGTCTTCTCAACTGAACACATTTTGAAGCAGTATATGGATGGAAACCACACAATTTGTTCAGCTATGTAGCTTAGCCCACAAGACTTAATACCATTAATGAAACATAATATCCTAGAGAAATTGCATTATAGTTTTTAAGGGACAGCTTGCATAAATCCAGGGATAGATCCTAGAGAAATTGCATTATAGTTTTTAAGGGACAGCTTGCATAAATCCAGGGATAGAACGAAGAAGTTTGCTGACTTGCATAGATCAAAGATGACATTTTGAAGTGGGAATAAGGGGCATTTGAGATCGCAATTAACCGCAGATAAAAAACACATAAGATTCGAATAAAGCATATTTCAAACCACATAAACTTTCCGCCAAGTTCTATGGCCTTTACGAGATGTAGGTGGGAATCAGTTTGAGGTAAAAGATTATTGATGAACTAGAAGATAACTTAGACAAGAAAGCACTTCAGGTTTAGAGCTTTTTAATTTCCCAAGTTCTAATCAAGCAAAGTCTAGTGCTCGTCCTACAAAAAAGATTCACACTAAGTCACTGACCAATAACCACAATGTTGTTCAAAATATAACACCAAACAATGCATTAACAAAAAATAAATACAAACTTTACAATACACATAGGTCTATAAACTTGAAAACTAGATAGATCATACAATGAACTAGGAACAACTATAATTGAGGCGCACCATCTGTGTAATCGTTGATTTTGAGTATAGCAAGGAAAAAATTCAACGTCAATATGATTTTTTTCGACCTAGGCTAGGCATGAGAATCTGAGAGATCATGTAATGAATTTGAGCATATATGGTTAAGACCTGCAAAAAGTTTTCAACTTTGACAATAAGAAAAAGGAAAAAAAAAAAAAAAGGACTTCAACACTCACACGAATTTCCCCGCAATCAAAGATGAAAATATAAAATGAACAAAACATGGTCAATTTTGAAAATTAAAAATGGCAAGAATTTCAACATCAATATATTTTATAAGCAAGAGAATTTGAGAGATTAAACAAAAGACAACAAATTTCAAGAGAAAATAAACAACAAGTTGCCAATTTTGAGAATAGAAAAATGAGAAATTGGACAAAAGTACAAGTGAAATTACAGATTTGAGCATTGATTGTCTGAGGAGATTCCATGGAACTCAATTACAGAAGAAGATGAAGAAGCTGAAAGGGTTTGGTTTAAGGACTCGGATACAATTTCGGCCAAAGAAGAGATTTTTAGAATCGAGCCTTCGGTTCTCAAAACAGGGCAACTTTATTATTATTATTTTTTAAATATTAGTTCCCAACTCATCAGTAATTATATTGTAGTCCCTCAGCTCTTTGAAATTGTTTATAAGTTCCTCAAACTTTTAAGGAAGCTTACAATTTTAAGCTCTCAAACCCCAAATCATGTTTCCCTCCGCAAACCCTCTGCGTTCAGAAAAATATTAAGTGTGGGTTGTTTTGAACATTGAGGGATGAAATTGCAAGATCCCATTAGATTTGAGGAGCTCAGATCTGAAACTGACTTTGGTTCTGCCACAATCTAGCGGAAGCGAATTGGAATTTATCTCCATTAGCATCTGAATCCGACTCGGTTCAGAATCCATATTAGCATGATACTAAAATCTCAGAAAACCCCCCCTTAGCTTGGAGAATTACCAGACATCCCACGTAACTTCCAAAGTATCAGAGAAGCCCCTTAAGTTTAGGGGTTATCAGAAAATCTCCTTCAACTTAAAAAAACAAAGAGAAATTGGATTTGGTTAAAACTTTAGAATTAAAAAAATAGAAGAAAGAATTGTAACACACTACAATGAGGAAAAAAAAGATATACATGGTCATCACACGACAAGAATTCTTTATAGTAAGAAAGAAGCGGGTATGTTTTGCATCAATTATAGCACTAGGTTTACCATTGTCTTCTAGCAAGAAAGAAGTGGGTATGTGTTGCATCGATTATAGCACAAGGTTTAACATTGGGGTTTTGTCTCCACACCCAAAGTTTTACCCTGATTTATTTTAAACCCAAGTATTTTTATTTGTATCTTTAAACCCAATCAACTTTCTTTTTATCTTTAAACCCAAATAGTATAATTCATAGTTGAAATATATTATATTTGTGCTTTTAGGAGGTAAAACTCCAAAATACCCTCACATCCCCTCAAAACTCTCTCTCTCTCTCTCTCTCTCTCTCTCTCTCTAACATAGGAAATTAAAATCAAAATCATGAATACTAAAATCAAAATTTTATATTTTTAGTATTATTAATTATTTTAATTATAATGAACAATCATGAGGAGTTATGAATAATCATGTGAAAACTTGTGATGAAGAAAATAATAAATTAATGTTATAATTTTCCCAAAATACTTATGTGAATTTATGCTATAAAATTAAAAGTTGATGAATTGGGAGAATTTATACCTTAAAGTACCAAAAGAGATGAATCTTCACTAAAATTTAGTATTTAAACCTTAGGAATTAAGATAGTAGAGGAGTATTTAATGGGTTTGTATGAGAGTTGAAGAAGGAAATAAGAGAGCAAAGGAGGTGAGAGAATTAAATGAGAAAAGAGAGATAAAATTAGATTTTTGAAAAATTTTATTGAGGACCACATAAGTATGAAGTGTATTTGAGAATTTGGGTTTAAAGATAAATAAGCAAAGTTGATTGGGTCTAAAGATACAAATAAAAGTAATTGGGTTTAAACATAAATTATGGTAAACTTTTGGGTCTAAAGACAAAAACCCTTAACATTGTCTATATCATGCATTAATTAGTACAAGTATTTTGCCCGTGCTCGTAGGGGTAAGTCTTACATGTAAGTAATATGGAGCGGGATAGCGAGAGCGAGCGTGCATCATTAGCTTGGAAGACTACATTATCTAATTTTTATATCTAATTTATTTGGTCTCTACGAGTTTCTTCTTTAATTATATGCATGTGCTTCTAAATTGAATTGAATAGCATTTTTTTAAATTGTTGCTTCTTCTTTTCTAGTTATATATATATATATATATATATATATATATATATATATATATATATATATATATATATATATATATATATATATATATATATATATACACTCTATTTTTATGGATGTAAGCATCAAATGACATATACCAATAACTTATAACATATCGATTATTGAAAATTAGATTATCGAGCTAGAGCTTTTTCTTCAAATAGTTTGAAATTTAAAATAAAGTCAAAACAAAAGAGTGGATGACTTTTATTTCAAAATTTAAAATTTAGAATTAGATAGTTTAACTATCAGTCTCTCCTTTATAATATGCCGACAGCTTCGGTACTCTGAAAAATCTAAAAGTTCGGGAGTACCACTGGCATAATTGTAATTATTTGGAAGTTTCTACCTCAGTGCATATGTAAGAACTATATGTAAAGTTCCGATGGCATAAAATGTAATTAACTTACATGTTATGTGTATTCTTGCATGCAATTTCCACCTAACTGATCGGTGGGCCGCACAACTATCGAGTGAAGCTCAAGGATCGCGAATGGTGGGGATCAACTCCTCCGTTATAAAAAAAAAGGGGTTTTTCTCTTTTAACCCAAAGTTTTACCCCCACTTATTTGAAAACCCACTAATTTTCATGAACACTCATAAACTCAAAGTATCCCAAACCACTTATTTTTAAACCCAATTTGTACAATACCCTCAATCTTTGTACTGTATTTTCCTCAAAAAAATACAAAATTCTGAAATTACCCTTTTTCCCCAAATAAACCCATCACTCTCTTCTTTTCTTCCTTCGTTTCCCAAAACCCTAGCCGATCCTCAAAACCGTCAAGTAGATCCCTAAATCCTAGAAAATATCTACTCTCGTTCCCTCTAATTTGCATAAATATTGTCCTCCCTTCTCTAATTTGGCATCACAGTCCTCCATTGCTCTTATTTCGGTGCAATAGCACGAGATAGATCAACTTCAGGTAAAGGAGATAAAAAAAACCTTGGCCAAGAGGAATTTCAGGTAAATTTGAGATTTTTAACATTAATTTCTCTGATTTAAAAAGAAATTGAGTCTTATCATGTAAGATGCATAATAAATGTTTACATTCTAAAAATTTTGCAACAGCTTGTTGAAGATACCTTGCAGATATAAGTCGAGGGGCTCTTCCCCATCTAAAGCTACTTCTTGGGTAAATTTTTATTTTTATTTTTAAAAGTTTATTGGATTTTTTTTCTTGCCATTGCATATTTTTTTAATCATTTTTCTGTTAAGTAAAGATTCTCTTTAAATTTACATGAAAATATAAAAATTTCATAATCTAAAAGTAAGAAGAAAATTAGCAAAATAGTAAAAGGATGTAGAAAAGAAAATCCAAATATATGACTACACAATTTGATCATATTACAAATTTTGTATTAAGTCAATGACCATACAATTCGATCAATAACGTTAATGAGAATAAGATGTTTAGTACTGAAATACATCTACTTTCTTATATGCCTTGAGCGTAGGACTCAAGACTGAAATCTAGGGAGTCTAAACGCTTTTTTCCCTCAATTTGAGTTTTGCAGGATCTCCCATTTTGTACATTTTTAAGGATCATTACTTTTGAATTATGTTTTCCATTTGTAGGAGTTGTCTCACACAGTTAAGAATGCCTTCAAATATCGACTTTTTTTTCCAAAAATAACCATCAAGTCCCTAAACAGAATGGGTATTGATTATTAAAATTTGAATTTTATTATTGAATTTTAATTAAAATGACTCCTTTCATCGAAATATCATTTGTGTGTGCAGGAGTTTAGACTGTGACATTTTCATAATGGAATACATATATTCCATCGTTAAGGGAAATATTATATCTATCCATCAAAACCATTGTGAATTACTCAGAGCCAAGTACAATGATGAGATTAACTCAAAGAGATCTGTCAGAGGGATCAACAAACGTGCCGCAAACAAATTTTTTTGCTTGATGTTGTATATCTTTAAGGGAGGTTGATATTGTGATGATTTAGTTGGAATTCTAATATTTTGTTAATTTTTTTGGTAATTTTGGGAATATTTTGTGCTTTGTTTGGACTTCTATTGGCACTTTTACATGTACATGTACATATCGAGGTGTTTAATGAATGAAAATGTGTTTGTATGTACATATTGTAGTGTTTGATGAATGAAAATGGGTTAGTATGCACATATTGTGGTGATCAATGAAAGGAGTTAGCATTTATATATTCTAATGTCTGATCAATTAAAATTGGTTAGCATGTATATTTTATTGATGATGTATACAACGTGTTGTTCGATCGAATATTCATGTCGGCGAGAGGTCCACTTCAATTTTCCAGTTTTTAGAAAAGTATAGCTCTTTATACGGAAGTGTAGCACCTTTTCATGAAAGTATAGCTCTTTATTTCAAAGTATAGTTCTTTATGACCATAGTATATCTATTTTTTGATAAAGTATAGCTCTTTATATTCTCTGAAAATGCTAAAACTTAGTGAAATAAATCTAATCAGTTTTTTCTGAGCAATGTAAACGTGTGATGATGTATACAATGTGTTGCTCGATCGATTATTCATGCCGACGAGAGGTCCACTTTAATTTTTCAGTTTTTGAAAAAGTATAGCTCTTTATACTGAAGAGTAGCACCTTTTTGTGAATGTATATCTCTTTATTCTAAAGAATAGCTTTTTATGACCACAATATAGCTCTTTATTGATAATGTATAGCTCCTTATGTTCTCTGAAAATTATCAAACTTAGTGAAATAAATCCAATTAGTTTTTTTAGTAATATAACGTGTAATGATGTATACAATGTATTGTTCGATCGATTATTCATGTCGACGAGAGGTCCACTTTACTTTTCTAATTTTTAGAAAAGTATAGCTCTTTATGCAAAAGTGTAGCACCTTTTTTTGAAGGTATAGCTCTTTATTTCTAAGTATAGCTCTTTATGAACATAGTATAACTCTTTATTGATAATGTATAGCTCCTTATGTTCTCTCGAAAATTCTAAAACTTAGTGAAATAAATCTAATCAGTTTTTTCTGAGAAATGTAAACGTGTGATGATGTATACAATGTGTTATTTGATCAATTATTCATGTCGACGAGAAGTCCACTTCAATTTTCCAGTTTTTAGAAAAGTATAGCTCTTTATGCTGAAGTGTAGCACCTTTTTGTGAAAGTATAATTCTTTATTCTAAAATATAGCTCTTTATGACCATAGTATAGCTCTTTATGACCATAATATAGCTCTTTATTGATAAAGTATAGCTCTTTATCTTCTCTGAAAATTCTGAAACTTAGTGAAATAAATCAAATCAGTTTTTTCTGAGCAATGTAAACGTGTGATGATGTATACAATGTGTTGTTCGATCGATTATTCATGTCGACGAGAGGTCCACTCTTAATTTTCTAGTTTTTGGAAAAGTATAGCTCTTTATACTAAAATGTAGCACTTTTTTGTGAAAGTATAGCTCTTTATTCCAAAGTGTAGCTTTTATTACCATAGTATAACTCTTTATTGATAAAGTGTAGCTCTTTATGTTCTCTGAAAATTCTAAAACCTAGTGGAATAAATCAAATCAGTTTTTTTCTGAACAATGTAAATGCATGACGATGTATACAATATGTTGTTCAATCGATTATTCATGCCGACGAGAGGTCCACTCTCAATTTTCTAATTTTTGAAAAAGTATAGCTCTTTATAGTGAAGTGTAGCATCTTTTTGTGAAAGTATAGCTCTTTATGACCATAGTATAGCTCTTTATTAATAAAGTATAGCTCTTTATGTTCTCTGAAAAATTTGAAACTTAGTGAAATAAATCAAATCAGTTTTTTTTAGAAATGTAAACGTGTGATGATGTATACAATGTGTTGTTCGATCGAATATTCATGTCGACGAGAGGTCCACTCTTAATTTTCCAGTTTTTGAAAAAGTATAGCTCTTTAACTGAAGTGATAGAAAGATATGATCTTTCCACTTTAACCCCAAAAACGCAGATGCAAGATCAAATCTTTCCACCTCCAACCAAATTCTCTGTCCAGAACTTACCACATGCAACAGTAAAAAAAGAGCTAAACAAGATCAAAAGAGCAAGATACAATTAGAAACCACCATCAATTTCAATCGCTTTTAGAAACACAAATCCCATCTCCCACAATGTACATACAAATTACAACAAACCACAGAGATCTCTAAACTCAGAGGAACTCAAAAGCACACAAAAATTAAAAATTAAAATTTTAAATTAGCATTGGGATCAAACTTAAAAACTCCTCTAAACCTCCAACAAACCCAAGCTGCCCACTTTAAGCAAAATCCACGCCAGCTTCATGGCCTCCCTCCCCTCTTAACTGGATCGACGCATGCCGGCGCCACGCATGACATCACCACCCCATCAGCCATGTCCTTCTTCGACTTGGGGTTTTTGAGGTTTGAGAATCGTCTCTTAGGGTTATGGGGATGGACTACATTTGGGAAAGTGAAATGAGAGAGAGAGAGAGAGAGAGAGAGAGAGAGATAACGCTGGTTGTATTTGGGGATGAAGGGAAAATATAGTACAAAGAATGAGTGAGTGGGTTTTTAAATAAGTGGCATGAGATACTTTAGGTTTATGAATGTTTATATAAGTGGGTGTTCGCGGGGAAAGTAGACTTTGTATTCATTGCTCTGTTGAACTTGCTTACAGCTTCTTTAGCCTATAACAAAATTCAAACAAAGGAAAAATTGCCTTTTATTTAAGGCGTACAATGAAAATAAAAATTACAACTTTTTCCTGAACAAACAAACGCTCGGATCTCTATTATACGGGATCCTCGCTTGTATGGGTTCTTTGCCTGTGCCGGGGACTTTTTATTCGTCCGTGGACCACCGCAATTCGATCCGTGGAAACCGGGTTCGAAACTTCTGAGGCGTGAAGGGGCTCGTTTCACGAAGGAAACGAAGCGCCTAAGGGGATCACACTCACGAAGGAGAGGATCACTTTCGGGGATCACACTCACAAAGGAGAGGATCGCCGGAGCGGGTGAGATCTACTAGGAGAAATCACAGCGCTGTTCTGTAGCCGACCCGAGTTCGCTTACCTCGCGATTTGTAGATCTGACGTTGACCGAACTTGTGCTCGCCGGTGCTTGGAACGTTGCGTTGACGGCTCGTAGATCTCGCGAGAGCTCTTCAAGAATGTCCGAAAATCCCCGTCGAAGTCCCGGCCTCCAGAACTGAGGAAGACCCCCCTATTTATAGGATTGGGGGGGTAGGCCAGGCCACAAGTGGCTCGGCCACTTGGCCGAGGTGCCTCGGCCAAGTTGGCCGAGGTCCCGTTTTCGCCATTTTTTCCGCCGTTTCGCCGTTTTATCGTTTTTCTCGGTTTCTCGGGCTTAGGTCCTGCCTATTCTGACTCTTGGTCTTCCCCGGACTTAGATTCCGTCTGTATTTGGCTCCGGGACTAACTCTTGGTTTGTTTCGGTTCATGACTCACGAAATCGATCGTCTATTCAAGTCGGTTTAAGCCGTGCTTGTGGCTGTGGGTTTGCCGTCGGGTTCGTGTCTCAACGATTCGACGTCCGTATTATCCGGTGGGTTGTCATTCGCCGACTTCCCGTCACGAGTTAGTTTCGGGGATCTTGTAAGTATTTTTCAACGCCTACAGATACCCCCTCCAAAGTGTTCCAGTCTTGTTCTTTTATAGGCGAGCCTGGAATACTTTGGACATGATGGTTCCGACCTTGATCGTGAGGGTCCCAAAAGTTAGCTTCAAGTCTTGATTCTTTCGGATCATCCGGTGCTTTGTAGGATTTACGATAAGGTCACGGTCTTTGCATTTATTGTCTGACCGCTTGTTGAAATCTTGATTCGAAGCTGGTGGGTGAGTTTTGTTTGTAACTCGTGTCGGTTGGTTGTTGTTTGACTAACCATCAGACTTTTGGACTTCTCCGTATATCGGCGAACTCCTTGTTAGCGACACGTTGACTGGTGTCGAATACGTGGAATTTCATAATCCTCCATCGGCTAATTCTTCCATCATCACATGTGTTGTTGGTTTGACCACAGCGGGAGGAAAAATCTTTTCATGGAGATATCCTCCGAGGATTCCTTGTCGAAACAGGAGACCATTTGGCCTTCAACCATCGTCCTAGCCTTCAATCGGCGAGTGCGACGCGTTGACCGTTGTTGGGATATGATTATCCACAGCGGGAGAAGTTTCTTCGAGACTAGACACGTTGTCCGGTGTCAACATGATTTTCATGCCTCGTCAGATTATCCCTTTTTGGATATTATGGTGGGAGGAAATTAAGGGTTATCGAGTTATCCTTAAGAATATGGGTTTATTCTCCAGGAACTTCTCGTTGAAAATTAGGAAACAGTTTATACTCGTATTCCTGATTGGAGTAGGATTAGGCGACGCGTTGATTTGCGTCGATGCTATCCGCACGATCGAGTTATCCCTAAGAATATTTTTTATGGAAATATTCTTCCAGGAACTTCTCGATAAATTAGGAAACAGTTTATAGTCGTAATCCTATTTGGAGTAGGATTGGGCGACGCGTTGATTTGCGTCGATGCTATCCGCACGATCGAGTTATCCCTAAGAATATTTTTTATGGAAATATTCTTCCGGGAACTTCTCGATGAGTTAGGAAATAGTTTATACTCGTAATCCTATTTGGAGTAGGATTGGGCGACGCGTTGATTTGCGTCGATGCAATCCGCACGATCGAGTTATCCCTAAGAATATTTTTTATGGAAATATTCTTCCGGGAACTTCTCGATGAGTTAGGAAATAGTTTATACTCGTGTTCCTAATTGGAGTAGGATTGGGCGACGCGTTGATTTGCGTCGATGCTATCCGCACGATCGAGTTATCCCTAAGAATATTTTTTATGGAAATATTCTTCCGGGAACTTCTCGATAAATTAGGAAACAGTTTATACTCGTAATCCTATTTGGAGTAGGATTGGGCGTAGCGTTGATTTCGTCGATGCTATCCGCGCGATCGAGTTATCCCTAAGAATATTTTTATGGAAATATTCTTGGGAACTTCGACAAATTAGGAAGCAGTTTATACTCGTAATCCTATTTGGAGTAGGATTGGCGACGCGTTGATTTCGCGTCGATGCAATCCATACGATCGAGTTATCCTAAGAATATTTTTATGGAAATATTCTTGGGAACTTCTCGATGAGTTAGGAAATAGTTTATACTCGTGTTCCTAATTGGGTAGGATTAGGCGGCGTTGATTTCGTCGATGCTATCCATACGATCGAGTTATCCCTAAGAATATTTTTATGGAAATATTCTTAGGGAACTTCTCGACAAATTAGGAAGCGGTTTATACTGTAATCCTATTTGGAGTAGGATTGGGCGAGCGTTGATTTCGCGTCGATGCAATCCGCACGATCGAGTTATCCTAAGAATATTTTTATGGAAATATTCTTCGGGAACTTCTCGATGAGTTAGGAAATAGTTTATACCGTAATCCTATTTGGGTAGGATTGGTAGCGTTGATTTGCGTCGATGCTATCCGCACGATCGAGTTATCCCTAAGAATATTTTTTATAGAAATATTCTTCCGGGAACTTCTCGATGAGTTAAGAAACAGTTTATACTCGTGTTCCTAATTGGAGTAGGATTGGGCGACGCGTTGATTTGCGTCGATGCTATCCGCACGATCGAGTTATCCCTAAGAATATTTTTTATGGAAATATTCTTCCGGGAACTTCTCGATGAGTTAGGAAATAGTTTATACTCGTAATCCTATTTGGAGTAGGATTGGGCGACGCGTTGATTTCGCGTCGATGCAATCCGCGACGATCGAAGTTATCCCTAAGAATATTTTTTATGGAAATATTCTTCCGGGAACTTCGACAAATTAGGAAACAGTTTATACTCGTAATCCTATTTGGAGTAGGATTGGGCGACGCGTTGATTTGCGTCGATGCAATCCGCACGATCGAGTTATCCCTAAGAATATTTTTATGGAAATATTCTTAGGAACTTCGATGAGTTAGGAAATAGTTTATACTCGTGTTCCTAATTGGGTAGGATTAGGCGACGTTGATTTGCGTCGATGCTATCCATACGATCGAGTTATCCCTAAGAATATTTTTATGGAAATATTCTTGGGAACTTCGACAAATTAGGAAGCGGTTTATACTCGTAATCCTATTTGGGTAGGATTGGTAGCGTTGATTTCGCGTCGATGCAATCCATACGATCGAAGTTATCCTAAGAATATTTTTATGGAAATATTCTTGGGAACTTCGATGAGTTAGGAAATAGTTTATACTCGTAATCCTATTTGGGTAGGATTGGGCGAGCGTTGATTTCGTCGATGCTATCCTTACGATCGAGTTATCCCTAAGAATATTTTTATAGAAATATTCTTAGGAACTTCGATGAGTTAGGAAGCGGTTTATACTCGTGTTCCTAATTGGGTAGGATTGGGCGAGCGTTGATTTGCGTCGATGCTATCCTTACGATCGAGTTATCCCTAAGAATATTTTTATGGAAATATTCTTGGGAACTTCTCGATGAGTTAGGAAATAGTTTATACTGTAATCCTATTTGGAGTAGGATTGGGCGACGTTGATTTCGTCGATGCTATCCGCGATCGAGTTATCCTAAGAATATTTTTATGTAAATATTCTTAGGAACTTCGATGAGTTAGGAAGCAGTTTATACTTGTGTTCCTAATTGGGTAGGATTAGGCGTAGCGTTGATTTGCGTCGATGCTATCCGCTGTCGAGTTATCCCTAAGAATATTTTTATGGAAATATTCTTAGGAACTTCTCGATGAGTTAGGAAACGGTTTATACTCGTGTTCCTAATTGAAGTAGGATTAGGCGTTGATTTGCGTCGATGCAATCCATACGATCGAGTTATCCTAAGAATATTTTTATGTAAATATTCTTCCGAACTTCTCGATGAGTTAGGAAGCAGTTTATACTTGTGTTCCTAATTGGGTAGGATTAGGCGGCGTTGATTTCGTCGATGCTATCCTTACGATCGAGTTATCCCTAAGAATATTTTTTATGGAAATATTCTTCCGGGAACTTCTCGATGAGTTAGGAAACAGTTTATACTCGTGTTCCTAATTGAAGTAGGATTAGGCGACGCGTTGATTTGCGTCGATGCTATCCGCACGATCGAGTTGTCCCTAAGAATATTTTTTATGGAAATATTCTTCCGGGAACTTCTCGACAAATTAGGAAACAGTTTATACTCGTAATCCTATTTGGAGTAGGATTGGGCGACGCGTTGATTTGCGTCGATGCAATCCGCACGATCGAGTTATCCCTAAGAATATTTTTTATAGAAATATTCTTCCGGGAACTTCTCGATGAGTTAGGAAATAGTTTATACTCGTGTTCCTAATTGGAGTAGGATTGGGCGACGCGTTGATTAGCGTCGATGGGGGCCTTCGCGAGGTGTTATCCTGCCGAATAAATCTTCAGAATCTTTCCAAATATAGCGGAGGGAATAGGAGCCAATCAACGGATTGATTTGGCACTATTTTGACATCCGGATAAGGTTCCAATTAGGACTCCTAATTAGGGGCAGATTAGAGTCCTAATTAGAATTGATTTGGGCCCATTAGGAGTTGTTATAAATACCCATGATCCCCTCTTTGCCTCTGACCTAGGCCGGCCCCCCTCTGCTCTTTTTCTCTTGTTTTCATCTCCTCTCACGCCGTCTCATCTCCTTCGATCAACAAGGTACATGCACGAGTGTTTTACAACGCCTTTTTTTCTTCTTTTCTTTTTTTTTTTGTGCGTGCAGGTGACGCGGACCGCGAGGAGAGGAGAACGAGGCCTTGATGAAGCGGCGTTGGCGTTGCGGTATTTGGCGCCTGGCTTCGGCCACAGCCAGCATACGGCCGGGAAGCTGGGCGCCCGGCATGTACGCGGGTGCTTCGTCGGGTGCTCGGTGTCGGATGGTGTAGTCCATTGGTGTCCGGGCTTTTTTGACACTTTATTTGTTGATTTTCAACTGTGTATCTGACTCTATTTGTCCTCTTTTGCAGTTTTCGATGTCGTCGCGAAGATCTCATGTTCCAAGGGGTCGATCAACTCGCATGCCGGGTGAATGCACGCCTCCTTCTTTTGGTGGTGCGCCAGCGTTATCATTTTCTCGTATATATATACGTTGTATCCCCACTTCGCTCTCCTTTGTGAGGCGATTGGGAAGAGCCAAAATCCTCCTTTGTGGGGACCGACGCTTCAGATTCTATTTCATCTTCTCATGTGTACACTCGTTACGACCCCGCTTCGTTCTCCTTTGTGAGGCCGAGATTCTCCTTCGTGAGGATTGAGGCTTCAAAGATCACCCGTCTCGATATCTTTAACGAGAGCGATTTCATACCGTACCCCTGCTCTGTAGAACGGGATATATTGTCGCTTTGTTTACATGACTACATTTATCGTTCTCCGGGTATTCAATACGGATGAAATCGTCGTACCCGTTATAAGGTCGTGACTCAATCTATGTAAGATGAATTCAACGCCTTTTACGAACTGAATATTTTCTGATTTCAGTTGATTATTCCTCGGGAGCTTTTCCGACTTATGCGGTTGATGGACGCCATAGTGAATATTACTCCACATGTAGCGATCCGCGATTTTTATCTCGCCTCGATTTGCACCGGTACATCGGCGGGCGATTGGTATAGTTGAGGGAATTCCCGCATTCTCAGGCTATTGGTCACCGACGCGCCACTTGTAAAAGACACCAGCTCCACTGAACCTTTGCAAAAAGCAGATTATCTGTTCGGCGACTCAGTTAAGGATCCGGACACAACTCTTATCGAGAGTGAGAGGTGGTTGAACAAAGACGACGGAGGTCCTTTGTATATTCCCCGAATACCTCGTCAGCTCTCATTGACCGATCTCAGACACCATGCTGTGACACGCCATATGTCTTGGCGTCTGACCGAGGAGCATGATCATATCCATTGCGGATTTATTACCCAGCAGCCAGTTCCAGGTTCCAACAGGAATCGTATCATCGGCCTTCATCCCGGAATTGTGGGGTTGGACACACCGCCCCGTAATGAGCTTTTTGTTCCTACCTCGACTTTGAAGAATGCATACCATTCGTTGGGGAGAGATGCGATCATCTAGTCATAGATTTTAAAGTTGGGTTCACTCATCGGTAAATATTGGTGGGGTGGCGACCAACTCGTCCTCAATCGATGGGATGGAGAACCGTGCTAGCGGCTGTATTGATTCGTGCCACCATGTATGGTCTTCCAATCAGCCAACCATTTCTTCACCTTATTCGAGCTCTATAATCCAGTTGAATCGTTTTCACCAAACACGGCGAGTTGGTGGCTTTACATGAGATGTACGAATTTCAGGTTTACCCATGGGGAAGATCTTTGTATCGAGTACTTTCCTTCCAATCAGAACCGAGTCGGTGAAGAAACACACACCGGCCGTTACAAGACTTTATGGGATCTCACTTGTCATTATTATATAGCTCGGCCCAATCTGAACCTTAGCCAAAGGAAATTGCAAGTGAGTGCAGGCGGTTTGCCAATTACTTGTTCCGGCATTTGGAGGACAAATCGGCGAGGATATATGTGAACTGTCACGCTCACTCCTTGAAGGTTAATGAACTGTCGAGAGGTCGAGGCTAACTCCTATACGCTCAGCTACGCCGAAGATGGTTTTCCCCCAGGGGCCAAGTTTGCAACCTTTCTGTGGCATGCGGTAAAGCCTATCCAACCGACAACTCTTCTAGCCGGCTATCTTGCAATCTGGCTAAAGAAATGTGTGGTTCCCTATCAATCTGATGATGCTTTATCTTTGGAGGTCCTTTACCCTGCAGTTCAGCTTGCCCACAAGAAGGAACTCTCTCTCCTTCCGGTAATGGTGGCCAATCTCCCACTGTGGTCGCCAGCTTGTTCGCGGGGAAAGTAGACTTTGTATTTATTGCTCTGTTGAACTTGCTTACAGCTTCTTTAGCCTATAACAAAATTCAAACAAAGGAAAAATTGCCTTTTATTTAAGGCGTACAATGAAAACAAAAATTACAACTTTTTCCTGAACAAACAAACGCTCGGATCTCTATTATACGGGATCCCGGCTTGTGGGTTCTTCGCTGTCTTGGGGACTTTTATTCGTCCGTGGACCACCGCGCAATTCGATCCGTGGAAACCGGGTTACGGAACTCTGAGGCGTGAAGGGGCTCGTTTCCGCGAAGGAAGCGAAGCGCTAAGGATCACACTCACGAAGGAGAGGATCGCCGGAGCGGGTGAGATCTACTAGGAGAAATCACAGCGTTGTTCTGTAGCCGACCCGAGTTCGCTTACCTCGCGATTTGTAGATCTGACGTTGACCGAACTTGTGCTCGCCGGTGCTTGGAACGTTGCGTTGACGGCTCGTAGATCTCGCGAGAGCTCTTCAAGAATGTCCGAAAATCCCCGTCGAAGTCCCGGCCTCAATCCTCATCGAAAAACCTCTCATCCGAGAAGAACTCCCCCCTTTTTATAGGATATGGGGGGTGCGCCGGCCACCAAGGTGGCTCGGCCATGGCGAAACCACCTGACGGCAGGCGTTACCTCGGGCGAGTCGCGCCGTTCTAGCCGTTTTGCGTCGTTTTGTGTCGTTTTTCGTCATTTTCCGTCGACTTTCTCGGTCTTCCGGGCTTGGTTTTCCTCCGGTGATGTCGCCGTTGTGTTTGAGTCCGTATCCGATCGACTTTCGGAGCTCAATCGGTTCATTTGGGTTGACGGACTAAGTACGGCTGATTCCGTCTCGTCGGCGTTTGAGTTTAGTCATCTCGCCTTGCCGAACTTCGTTATCGGGTTTATTCCACGATATGTCGTTTCGTTGACTTCGTGCGGCTTTGCCGACTCACTTTTGCTTCATACGCTTTATCGGTATGTCGGCTTGGGCCTCATCGGCTTGCTTTGTCGCCGTCGACTTCGTCGATTTGGGCATCTCGTCGGCTCGTTTCATCGGCGTAGCGCCTAGCATGTCGGTTCGCCAAGACCGGGAATTAGGCGGCGGTTCGAAAGGAGAGCTTCTAAAAAATTTTCGGTAGCGCCGGACCATAAAGGGCGCTGCCCCTTGACCCCCGCCCGCTAACGGTTAAGCGGGACCGCCAACTTCTGCGTAGGGTCTCTTTGATGAGAGGGTTTGCGTCGTGGTCACTTATTTGTTGTCAGCGGTTCGCCCGTTCGTCATCGGATGGCTCGTCGATTATCAACTCAACATTACGAGCTATGTTAGGGGACTTATAGGCAATTTTAACGCCTACAGATACCCCTCCAAAGTGTTTGGTCTCGCTCTTTTATAGAAGGGCGAAATACTTTGGATATGATAAACCCCATCCTTCGGTTGGTACAGCGGGACACGAAAATGGCCAGTCTTGACTTATCCAATTCTTCGGACTATCCGGTGCTTTGTAGGATGGTGAAAGTATCCGCGTCTTTGCATTTATTATCTGACCGGTATTGAAGTCTTGACCCGAGGCTGATGAATGAACTATTTGCTTTAGCTCATGTTGGTGAGTTATCGTCCAATTGACCATCGAGATTCCTCCGTTGATCGGGGGAATCCTTGGCTACGACGCGTTAATTGGCGCCAAACTATATGGATTTTAGCCTTCAATCAGCGAGTACAACGCGTTGACCGGCGTGCGATCTTACGTGGATCCGAACCACCTTGGTGGCCGAGGTGGCTCGGCCACCTTGGTGGCCGGCGCACCCCCCCATATCCTATAAAAAGGGGGGGGGGTTCTTATCGGATGAGAGGTTTTTCGACGAGGATTGAGGCTGGATTTGGGGGATTTTCGGAGATTTTGGATTTTCTGATATTTGTGAGAGAGTTCTCGCGAGATCTACGAGCCGTCGGCCTTACGATTCCGAGCCGTGACACGAGTTCAGTCGGCGTCGGATCCTGTCGCGAGTAGCGAGTGGTCGGCTCTGAGAATAACGCTATGATTTCTCCTAGTAGATCTCACCCGCTCCGGCAATCCTCTCCTTCGTGAGTGCGATCCCCGAAGGCGATCCTCTCCTTCGTGAGTGTGATCCCCTTAGGCGTCTCGTTTCCTTCGTGAAACAAGCCCCTTCACGTCTGTAGTTTCAGAACCCGGGTCTCCACCTGGATCGGAATTGTGCGGTGGTCCACGGATGATTCAAGTCTCCGGCACAGGCAAAGAACCCACACAAGCGAGGATCCCGAATAATAGAGATCCGAGCGTTTGTTCACAAAAGGAAAAAGTTGTAATTTTCGTTTTCATTGTACGCCTGAAATAAGAAAGGTATTTTTCTTTTTTGTTTGAATTTTGTTGTAGGCCCAAGAAGCTATAAACGAGTTCAACAAACAATGAATACAAAACTGACTTTTACCGCGAACAAGCTGGCGACCACAGTGGGAGGAGTCCTTTCTAGGTAGAACGCGTTGTCCGGCATCAGAAATTTCCTCTTGACGCTCAACCTTCAACTGGCGATTATGACGCGTTGGCTGGCGTCAACACAGTTTATACTCATGCGTTTACTAGAGTTTTGAGAATTAGTTTATCCTCATATACCCATTCGGAGGTGGTCGAGTTATCCTTAAGATATTTTCTAGGAACTTCTCGCCAAAATTAGGAAATAGTTTATACTCGTATTCCTAGTTGGAGTAGCATTAGGCGACGCGTTGATTAGCGTCGATGCAATCCATACGATCGAGTTATCCCTAAGAATATTTTTATGGAAATATTCTTAGGGAACTTCTCGGCAATTAGGAAATAGTTTATACTCGTGTTCCTGATTGGAGTAGGATTAGGCGACATGGGAGAATATTTGGAAAATTGAGTTTGCCGAGGCCATTGCTAATGATTTCGACCATTTGGAGGTTAAGCTCCAAAGTCTACAAGATTTTGAGGCGGTAGGGCTCCCTCATATATAGAGAGCGAGACGAGAGGCTCGCTGGCGGCTTAGCGGGATGCTTGCGTTATTCTTGGACTCGAAGTTCAAATCTGTGAGACCGGGTGCATCATTTGGAGGCTGGCGTCATTTGAAGCTTCATCTTCCGTGGGACATTTTCGGTCTTGTGTATTTCTTTGGAAGCGAGGATAGTAGAGCTCGAGCAGGGAACTTCAAGTGGCGAGGAGAGTCGATCATCTTGAAGGCGGCGAAGGCCAACAAAGAAGAGACTCTTGCGGTCATGCAGAAATTTGAACTCTCGGCGGTGGTTGACATCGAGAAGCTGCGAAGGCCCTTAATAGCGGCGAGTCCTTGGTGAGCTTCAAGTGGAACCGGCAAACTTTCAGCGATAAAGTATAACAAATTCGTTCCCATAAATTTAATGTTTACGGTTGTAATCTCATCCTTTATTAATCAAATATGTCCTTTTTATGATTCTTTTATTTCGTCGTAAATAATTAACCATAATACTTATAGGATTTTTGGCAAACCCTCACCATCAATGGGTTTGATTAGCCTTTACCAACTATCGTTTGAGTTGGGCTAGCGTCGCGGATTATGCGGATCCGTTCGTGCGTGGCGTTGTGCTAAAAGAATGAAACTCTCTTAGACTTAATGCTACGATGTTGAATCGTGAAGCCGTACTCTTTACGGGCAAGAGACCACCCGACAGCAGCGTGTTGCAGCGTAGACCGAATCAAACTCGGTGTCTTCTTCAATGGAAAAAGACTAAACCGACAGCAGCGTGTGGCGTTGGCTTTATCCCTTCTTAGGCCGGGATGAAATACCCCAGAATCAAACTCGGTGTCTTCTTCAATCGGAAAAAGACTAAACCGACAGCAGCGTGTGGCGTTGGCTTTATCCTTCTTAGGCGGGATAAAATACCCGAATCAAACTCGGTGTCTTCTTCAATCGGAAAAAGACTAAACCGGCAGCGTGTGGCGTTAGCTTTATCCCTTCTTAGGTTTGGGATAAAATACCCGAGAATCAAACTCGGTGTCTTCTTCAATCGGAAAAAGACTAAACCGGCAGCAGCGTGTGGCGTTGGCTTTAGGGTTATTGGCCAACCCCGACCCTCAGCGGGTTTGATGAGCCTTTACCAACTATCGTTTGAGTTGGGCTAGCGTCGCGGATTATCGGATCCGTTCGTGCGTGGCGTTGTGCTAAAAGAATGAAACTCTCTTAGACTTAATGCTACGATGTTGAATCACGTAGGCCGTACTCTTTACGGGCAAGAGACCACCCGACAGCAGCGTGTGGCGTTAGCTTTATCCCTTCTTAGGTTTGGGATAAAATACCCGAATCAAACTCGGTGTCTTCTTCAATCGGAAAAAGACTAAACCGGCAGCAGCGTGTGGCGTTGGCTTTATCCCTTCTTAGGCTTGGGATAAAATACCCGAGAATCAAACTCGGTGTCTTCTTCAATCGGAAAAAGACTAAACCGGCAGCGTGTGGCGTTGGCTTTATCCCTTCTTAGGTTTGGGATAAAATACCCGAGAATCAAACTCGGTGTCTTCTTCAATCGGAAAAAGACTAAACCGGCAGCAGCGTGTGGCGTTAGCTTTATCCCTTCTTAGGTTTCGGATAAAATACCCGAATCAAACTCGGTGTCTTCTTCAATCGGAAAAAGACTAAACCGGCAGCGTGTGGCGTTGGCTTTAGGGTTATTGGCCAACCCCCAGCCCTCAACGGGTTTGATGAGCCTTTACCAACTACCGTTTGAGTTGGGCTAGCGTGCGAATTGTCTAAATCCGTTCCACATGTGACGTTATGCTAAAAGAATGAAATTCTCTTAGACTTAATGCTACGATGTTGAATCGTGAAGCCGTCTTTTCACGGAAGACTAACCCGGCGACGCGTGCTAGGCCTCGACCTATCCCTGCTTAGGATTTGGGATCAAATTCCCCAAGATGAACCTCGGTGCCTTCTTTTGACCGGAGAACGACTGAACCGGAATAAGATTGATTGAGGTGGGAAAGGAAGAATGTATTCTATTTCCCGAAGGTGGAGAGGAAGGAGGATCTTGTCTCCTATCTCCGGGTAAGGGATGAACAAGAGAGGAAGGTTTTGTATCCTATCTCTTGCCAGTGGAGAGGAAGGAGGATCTTGTCTCCTATCTCCGGGTGTTTGGGACGAATCCGAAACAAGAGAGGAAGGTTTTGTATCCTATCTCTTGCCAATGGAGAGGAAGGTTTTGTGTCCTATCTCCGGAAGCTCACGAATTCGAAATAAGAGAGGAAAGTTTTGTATCCTATCTCTTATTGATGGAGAGGAAGGAGGATCTGGTCTCCTATCTCCGGGTAAGGGATGAATCCTGAAACAAGAGAGGAAGGTTTTGTATCCTATCTCTTGCCAGTGGAGAGGAAGGTTTTGTATCCTATCTCCGAAAACTCACCAATTTGAAATAAGAGGAGAAGGTTTTGTATCCTATCTCTTATTAATGGAGAGGAAGGAGGATCTTGTCTCCTATCTCCGGGTGTTGGAAAGAAAGGATTTTTGTCCTGTTTCCAGTGAAAGAGACTAAAAATGGGATCTCCATTTTGAGAATCTTGAAAGGTGAAACTAAGAGTGGGATCTCCACTCCGAGAATCTAAGACAAGAGAGGAAGAATGTATTCTATCTCTTGCTTCTGGAGAGGAAGAATGTATTCTATCTCCAGGTGAAATGTGGGAAAGGAAGAATGTATTCTATTTCCCAATGAGAAACTAAGAGTGGGATCTCCACTCCGAGAATCTTGGAAGGGTACGGATAACTTTCGCTTTTGTAGGATTGCTAACCAGAATTTAAAAGTGGACCTCTCGTTCGTGGAAGGAATCGAGAGGGGATTTTGCTGGTGGTTGGACCAGGGAGATTTTTAGTGGGCCCACCGTCAATGAATTTGATCGGTGAGAGAATTTTGGAGGAAAACACAATAACTTAGGGTTATCCTCATGAAAATGAGTGAGATATTCTCTGAGGAACTTCCCATCAAAATGGGTTATCCTGAATGTACTAAGGGTAATACTTTTTCAGAAACTTCTCGTTTATTGGTATTAATTGCCGGTCGCCATTCTGTGTGATAAGGCGATATGCACCGTTTGAATAGACTGTGTCTATTATAAGCGGTCCTTCCCATTGGGTTGAATTTACCTTTCTTTTGGAGTTGAGAATTATCGGCCGTCTAGCGGCGAGGACGAGATCTCCCTCCTTAAAGGTTCTTTGTCGAACTTTCTTGTTGAAAGCCCTCGACATTCTAGCTTGATAGAACTCAATGCATTGTTAAGCCTCCAGGCGCTTCTCATCTAACATCTCAAGCTCTTCGAGACGCTTTTGATGTTGTTCTTGGTCGTCATCTCATTTGTAAGAGGCGTCGCGAGTGGCGAATCTGGATTTCCAGCGGGAGAATTGCTTCACACCCGTGAAACCGTGGAGTACGGGTCGCCTACCATGGCGTATCAAGCAGCGATATGCCCGAGTGCTTCTCGAGTTTATCGTCCGGTCTAAGCTTGTTATTCTTCACAAGCCGACAAAATCTTGATAATCGCCTTGTTGAATGCCTCGGCTAATCCATTTCTTCTTTGGATTATAGAACATCGATGAGACATCTTGTATCTTGAACTTTTAGCAAAACGATAAAGGAATTGGCGATAAATTAGGGACCGTTGTCATGCGATCCGTCTTGGAACACCATGTCGGTAGATGACATGGTGTTTGATAAATTTGACGACGGTGACTTTTGACTTCTTTTAGCGGGATTGCTTGACCCACTTGGAGAAGTAGTCGGTGATCGCTAGAATAAATCGATCGCCTTTGGTAGCGGAGGAAAAATGGGACCTACAACGCCCATTCCCCATGTCTCGAATGGCGGGGATGTGGCGAAGGATGCAAGCGCTCACGGAGGCTGATGCATATAATTAGCGTGAATTTGACATCGTGGCATTTCGGCGTACTTTCATTGCGTCATTA
The DNA here is from genome assembly GCA_012295165.1 of Asparagus setaceus. Lineage (NCBI taxonomy): Eukaryota > Viridiplantae > Streptophyta > Magnoliopsida > Asparagales > Asparagaceae > Asparagus > Asparagus setaceus. Next base: position 38,367,526 of record CM022701.1, read on the forward strand.
ATCATCGTTGGCCAGAAGTAACCCATTCTCCTAATTCGATTGTAGAGTTTGGGACCAGGCTGGTGTGCACCACATTCACCTTCGTGTGCTTCCCGAAGGACCTCTCCTGCCTCTTTGTTTGAAAGGCATCGGAGTAAAAGACCGTCATACCCCCGGCGATATAACATCTGGGTCTCTGTGTTGTAAAAGAATCTTGGAGCTCTTCGCCGGATTGACTCTCTCTCCCTTACGTTTTCTGGCAGAATACCATGCAAGACGTAATCGATGATAGGAAAGCGCCAATCTCGAGGCTCCAATTTGGTTTGGGTCGCATATACCTCTTTGGTAACTACCCCTTCGTTTTCTTGTACCTCATCATATATCGGTACAAAAAGCTGATGAGTCCTGACCGTAACTAGTTGCTCGGTCTCGGAAGGTTGTGCTAACGACACAGCTAACGCCGCCAGTGCATCCGCGTGAGCGTTTTGGAGGCGTGGGATATATTCGATGAAGAATTCTTGAGCGAGTACGCCATTTCGATTGCTACGATGATAAGGAATTAGATGCGGATTTCGATTTAAGTAGTCTCCACGGACCTGCCTGACTATCAGTTGTGAATCGCCGTATGCTTTGAGATATTCGACCCCGAGCTCCTTGGCGAAGCTAAGTCCGATAAGTAGTGCGTTATATTGACTCGTTATTGGGCGAGGGTTGGTGAGTAAATAAGCACGGGCATGACATGATTCCGGAAATCAAGACAACTCCGACTCGGCGGAGATTTTAGAACATCCGGGGTACTTGCCACATTAGTGGCCCAAACTCCGTCAAAATACAATCACCATATTTGTTGAGTGCGATGTAGTGTTGACTTCACGAACTTCATCGAAAGATCATCATATAGCTCAACTACGTCCGTTGTCGGGTTGGCGACCAAGAGATCATAAATCGCTTGTCCTTTGACCGACTTTTGTTGTTTGAAGTGCAAGTCATATTGGGACAAGAGCAAGGCCCATTTAAGCCAGCGCCAACTCATTGAGGCGGTGGGTCATAAATATTCGGACCGGTTCGTTAGAGATAACATAAATCGTCATCCGGACTAAATAGTGCGCATTTTACGAATCGCGAACACTAATGCAAGGCACCGCTTCTCGACCATTGGGTATCGAGACTCAGCGACGACCAATGATCGGCTCAGGTAATACACTGCCTGTTCATGACCGCCGTCATCGTCCTGCACAAGTAAGGGGCTTAACGAGTGATCCGTTGCCTTGGCGTAGATCGAAGCGGTTTTCCGACCGCGGTGCAACAAAACGGGGAGGTTTAGCGAAATCGATTTGATCTCTTCAAATGCTTCGATGGCGTCGTCCCAAATAAGCGACCGCCCTTCTTGTTCAACTTAGAGAGCGGTTGGCACTTCGGATAGGTTCGATATGAACCGTCGGATGTCATGTCGCCCTTATAACCCGAGTTCTCTCAGATTTCTCGGAGGTTGCAACTCTTGAATCGCTTTCACTTTGTCAGGATCGACGTGGATTCCTTTGTCGGTGACGACAAAGCCGAGGAACTTGCCACTGGACATCCCAAGGAAGGATTTGGCAGGGTTCATCTTTAGTTGATGAGTCCGCATGAGCTCGAATACCGTTCTAAGATCTTTGATGTGATCTTCTTTGTCACGGCTTTTCACGACTAAGTCATCGACGTAGCATTCGACCATTTTCCGGAGATGATCCTGGAAAATTTTCATCATCGCCGGGTAATGGCGCCAAAGATTTTTCAGCCGAACGCATGACCGTAGCAATATATACCAATGGGCGTTCTGAACGCCGTGTGTTTGGCATCATCGGGGTGCATTTTGATCTGATTGTATCCCGAGAAACCATCCATGAACGACATTCTTTTAAATCCACACGTATTGTCAACTATGACATCGGTGATTGGAAGAGGGAAGTCGTCTTTTGGGCAAGCAGCGTTCAGATCTCTGTAGTCGACACAGATCCTGATCGAACCATTCTTCTTCGTGACCGGGACTATATTCGCCACCCAATCCGGATGTTGAATTTCCATAATGAATCCCGATTCTATGAGTTTCTTCACTTCGTCGACGATTGCCTGCAAGATTTATGGATGAAACCGTCTTTGCGGTTGCTTGACAGGTTTGACATCCACTTTGATGTTGAGGCGATGTGTCGCCACATTAGGGTCGAGTCCTGGCATGTCCTCGTAGCTCCAAGCGAATACATCGATATATTCCCTGATTAGGGCGATCAACTCTTCCTTCTCTTCCAAGAGAAGAGTATTGCTGATGTTTATGAGCTTAGGATGCTCCTCGTCACCCATATTAACCTGGACTACCTCGTCCTTAGTGGGGGGTTCTCTTTGTTCGAATCTATCCCCAAACTGCTCCTTGAGTTGATGGATCCATGGGTCTTCCCACGTTGGCATATTTTCATCATCCTCAATAGTAGCAGGATCAACTGAAGCCATATTTGACATTAAAGCCTTGAAAGCTTCTCCGAGGCTGGTGTCGGAATCCCAAGCCGAAGAATCAGATGAATGTCCGTCTCCCTCATCGGGTGGATTATTATCAATCAGCCACGAGCATTCATCTTCTGAGGAGGATTCGTATCCCAATCCCCTTCTAAATGCGTAGTAGTTATCCGGCTTCCCTCTTGGTACATATGCCACTTTAGGAGGGACTCGAGGACCTCGCCCAAAACATAGACCTTCCCCTTGTGTCAAGTTGTACCCCCACTTCTTCATGATACCCAGTGTTTCTGGACTATATCTGAACGTGTGGAGGATAGGCCCATTGTCATCTTCATCTTCTTCTAAGAAATGATTCGCGTTGAACCGTGATCTCCTTTTCCGTAAAACCAAGTCTTTTCACTACTTGATCTTAGGTGGGATGGCGAGTGTTGTCCCAAAGGAGTCTTAGGCTGCTTTTGTGTAAAGCAAGATGACCGAGTTGGTAAGTGCAACTCGATCGTTGTATAAACTGTCATCACATCATTCAAAGACAAAGGGTACTCTAAATCGCCATTTATTGATTCATCGGCAATTTGCCAATTACAATGTTCATCGGCGATTCTTCATCGCCAAGATTGATTACAAGGGGTACAATGTTATTTAAAACAAAACCACCACTATAACCAAGCCGGCCGTGTCGGCTTCTTCACATTTGTCCGTGCCTTGGGCGATGATTGATTTGGATTCATTACGTAGAGGAGAGAATCGGTGAAATAATTCTCCATCCTTAAGCGGTTGTTTGTCGCGACCATCGTCTTGACCTCATTATTAGTGTCTACATATTTGAGACACCGATGAAGAGTAGATGAGACTATAGCGTTCTTGTGGATCGAGTCGACCCAACAATAAGTTATAGGAAGTCTGCGTCAATCACATAGCGGTGGCGTCGGACTTTAAGTCCCCATTTGGCACTTTATCCGATTTTACCAAGCGAGACCGCTGGTGTTAAACCCATAGATCATCGTGTTCGCTGATGCCACCATCGCGTGGATTCCAAGGTGATACATGAGGCGCAAGGGCATGATGCTCACAGCGGAACCCGAATCGACTTGGATCCGGTTAACTTCACTAGAGCCAATATACCCAGTGAAGTATAGCGGCCTTTCGTGCTTGGAATCCCTCGTCTGCATATCCTCCTTTGTAAAAGTAATGCAGGGAAAGTGTTTCGCCGCAAGGTTACACTGTTGGGCCGACTCTTCTGGACTCGGCTTAATTTGGGTGAGAAAGACTTCTGAATCAGCTAGAGCCTCTTGTAAGGCTTCCCGGGTCTCCTTCGACAATCGGAGCAACTCGTAGAGTGTTATTCTAGCCGAGATGTTTGCCAATTGGGCCATGACATCAAAGCGGTATGGAGAGCTCGATGTTCCCGGTCTATCCCTCTGTCAGGCGATTGAATCGGGCTGCCGGAGTTGAGCTTCACGGACCTGAGGTTGCTTCTCCTTTGCTTCACCGCTTTCCAGCCGACCGCTCATATTGTCCTTTCTCTGCACGAGTGAGAGGAGTCGTGGCCACCCCCAGTTCTGACAACGTCTTAGCATTTGGGTTTGGAGCCTCTGGATATTTGTAACTATATTCGTGTCCACTCCTAGTAGCAAAGACTTCAGGCTCCTCTTCAGGAAATTGGAAGGTGGCTACTTTTTCATCATCCTTCTCTGGAATTGCTGAAGCGGCGTGGCATAGTTTGCCTTTTCCTTTGGACTTCTTTTTGGCCGAGGACGTAGTCCACTGATCGTCTTCTAGCAAGTCAGGGTGGACCCAAAGGATTTCTCTATTTGCTGTTGTGTGCGGTACGAGCCCCTTCTCACGTCGCCCGTGAGGATCTTCATTCACCATCTTCATTCCTACTTTCACAGCTGGCGTCGGTTGAAACCAATCCAAAGGAACTGATCCGAAGCTTATAGAGACTGCATTTGCTCCCACCTTCTTCTCTTTAGAGGGTTTTGGAGTAATGACTCCAACATCGATCAAGGCTTGAATCTTGTCCTTGAGATGGTAGCAGAACTTTGTAGGATGATGTACCGCCTCGGTAAGCGCAGACTTAGGATTCAGAACCTTGTTTGCCTCCTCTTGGTTTACAATTGGGGGCAACTGGATTTTGTTGTTCTCCAGAAGATATTTGAAGATGCCCGAAACTTCCTCGTCTTTGAACGAGTAAGTCTTGGGAAACCTCGAATCGGAAGGTTTCTGATTCTGAGTTTGTTGGCGCCATTGAGGCTGCGATTGCTGTGGTGCACGTTGTTGCGACTGCTGTTGTGGTTGTAGTTCGAATGTTTGATTAGCGCCACGTGACTTTGCCGGCGCTTTACCTGCGCCACGGGACAAAGTTATGCTTGTGAGCATTCACCATAGGCTGACCTCTCTCCGCTTTCTTCCTTTTCAGGAATTGCTCGGCTTGCTCTCCGCGTATCATTAAATCTTTCCAGGTCTCGGACGGTGTAGTTCCCATTGCTTCCAACACGTCCAATGACAGGTTGTTGTGACAAGTTTGGAGAATGAACTTCTCCGTTATCGGGTCTCGGCAATTCATTGCCTTATTTCTGAACCTCTTGATGAAGTTATCCACTGTTTCCCCGTCTTTCTATTTCTCGTCCAACAAAGACCCGATGGATACCTCGGTGTCATCGTCGAAGAAATTGGTGAAAAACATGGTCTCCATATCATCCCAGCTATTAACGCTCCCTGGTTTGAGACGGGTACCAATCGGCGGCTCCACGAAGGGTGCCAGCGAATGACCGAACCATCAAGGGCTCGCGTCGAGATAACTCCTAGATGAGACTTGAAGTAGATCAAGTGCTGAGTGGGTGATCCCATTCCGTCAAATGGCGTAAAGTTGATGAGACTGAATTTTGTCGGATACGGGATTGATTCCCATTCCCTCGGGTAAGGACATGGTATACCCGTCTTCTTTACCTCTTGGCGGAAATCAAAGTATTGATTTTGCTCTCGAGGTCTTTATTTTCTCATTCTCCCTATATCTCCGTTCGGGTAAACTTGGGGAGGAATGGCGGTGTTATGGCTAGCGCTTTGCCGAAGCAAAGACGATCATCTACGTTTGGCCTCCTTCTCTGTCGTGTAAGCTATCATTAAGTTGACATTATTGCGGCGACTTGACTCGCCTTGGCGGTTCATTATCAGCGTGGATCTGTTGGTCATGCATTGCTCTCATCTGGCTGCATGGCGGTTCCATTTCAAGCTTAAAGTTGTCCATTTGCTTGGTTAGGGCCTCTTCAAGCATCGGGACACTTGTTCCGCTAATCATGAACGCCACGAGGTTGTCCTATGTCGAAATTGTATTATCGGAAGCCATTGCGGGCGGCATCCGACACTTCATCATCGAGGGTAATCCCTTCGCATCTTGCGATAATTGTCGCCTAACATCCCGACCGCAATCGAAGTCATTCATTGCGATGCCCGAGGCGACGCGTGGCGAGGTCCCTCTGCTGGTCATATTGATGGTAACACTCGCAATTCACCAGGCTTTATCTTTCTGGCGAAGCGCCTTGACTTGGGTTGGGCATTCGTGCGAGCCTATCAAAGACCGGCGCATTTTCGAGTCGTTTTAGCGCGGTTGCACTCGATAACTGCGCCTTGATCGGTTTGAGCACAAGCAAGGCATGTTTGGTTCTGGCGTTCCTCTTTGGGATTTACTCGTACCCCGGCCGCGATAGTACAACTCGCCTACCAATACCGAGCAACCTATCGTGTGTTGGCACGACTTCTCGTGTATAACGCTGTCATCGCCGATGAGAGCGCCTCCTTCGAGAAAATAGGCCTTTCATAAGTCACTTTCGCGCGGCCTTGCGCCTTCACGAGTGTGAATCTTCGACGGGCTCGGACTTCGATTTGAAGCCCGATGCGGCTGCGGATTCTTCTTGTCTTTGTGGAGTGCGACCCCGTATCGGGAGTGACCAGCGATTCCTTTAGCGGACCGGCGATCCTTGGCGGTAAGCGGCTGTGCGTGCGAGGATTAGCTTCGCCGGTAACCGGCGTCAATACCACTTTGTTGAGGTGCTCACAATTTCGATTTGAGCACGGGGCGAAGTTGGCTGGCGGGCTTGAATCTTTGGGTTAAATCGGAGTTGAAGCCCGGCGCGAAACCGCAGGATTCTTCTTGTCTTTGTGGGTACGACTCAGATCGAGTGACCGCGATTCCTTTAGCGGACCCAGCGATCCTTGACGTAAGCCCCGGCCGGTCGAAGGAGAGTTGGCTTCACGGTAACTTCGGCCAATACCACTTTGTTGAGGTGCTCACAATTTCGATTTGAGCACGGAGCAGTGAGTTGGCCTGGCCGGGCGTAGCCGGGCTTGATGCCGGGTTCGCCGGAGTTGAAGCTTCACTTAACTTGGGCTTCCAAACTAGCCGATTTGTTGGCGACTTCTTGGCGCCTCCTTCTTCAACTTCGCGGGCTTGTTGCACCAAAGCCTCGCTTGCGCGAAAGAGCGCTACAAGCGCCTCGATACGCCTCGGCATAGAACGGTTCCGTTTGACTTCGGACCCATTCATTTGTCGCCGGCTGTAGGAATGCGGCTCACGATCTCGAACTTCGGTTTACGAGTCAACTTAGATTTTAGATCCGCCTCATAGCGGACCCCATCCATTGATTCTTTTGCACAGGCTAATTGTTTAGCCCGGGCAGCGTCGCCTCGGCGGGCTCTCTTGGAGAGTCCGCGGCGCCATTGGCGAACCGACCGCAAAGATAGGGGTTACGAAGATTTGGCGTTGTTAGGGCGGGTGTAGGCATAAAAATTGCTTATCGGTGCCGAGCGAGACTTCGTAAGCGGTGGGTTGACAATCGGCGATCCATCCGACAACATGACCAAAACATTGGCGAAAGTGATTATCGCTAACGATGAAGCGAAGTTGGCAAGACGCACGAAGCCGACGTAAACGACGCGTCGACGGCTCAACGAGGCGAAGTTGACTAAACTCAAACGCCGACGAGACGAATCAACCGCATTTAGTCCGTCGATGCATACGCAGCCATTTGAGCTCGGAAGTTGATCGGATTCAAACGCCGATGAGGCCAAGTTCAAATGTCGACCAATCGCCATTTAGGCCGCTGATGGGTTGAAGTTCAATCAAATGAATCGAGCACGGACTTGAACAGCGGAACTTAAGCCCGTAAGACCGAGAAAACGGCAAAACAAATAAACGGCGAAGAAACATCGACCTCTACCAACTTGTCGAGGTGGCTCGACCATCATGGCCGAGCCACCTCGCCAACTTGGTCGAGGTGCCTCTACCAGGGTCGAGGTGGCTCGACCATCATGGCCGAGCCACCTCTACCAACTTGTCGAGGTGGCTCGGCCATGGTCGAAGCTAACAACACTCGAGTTGTATAAATAGGGGGGGTGTCATCTTCGAGAGGGGTGGATTTTTGGCTGATCTGAGAGGATTTTGGGGGCTTCTGGGAGAGAGAATTTCGAGGATTTGTCAAGAGTTCTCACGAGATCCGCGAGCCGCCGGGCACCGCTCCGAGCACCGGCGAGCACAAGTCCGCCGACGCCCGATCTACAAGCCGAAGGTAATCAATTCGGTCGAACTACAGATACCCTCTAGGTTAAGCTTCGCCTTAACCTCGTGGATAGCGCCAGGATTTCTCCTAGTAGATCTCACCGCTCGGCGATCCTCTCCTTCGCGGAGTGTGATCCCCGCAGCGATCCTCTCCTTCGTGAGTGTGATCCTCAGCGCTTCGCTTCTTCGTGAAACGAGCCCCTTTACATCTCAGAAGTTTCGTAACCCGGTCTCTACTTGATTGAATTGCGCTGTGGTCCACGGACACAAAAGTCCCCAAGACAGTAAAGAACCCACGCAAGCCGGTGACCTCGATATAACAGATCCTCGTGGTTTGTTCACAAGGATAAAAGTTGTAATCTTTTTGATTTTCATTGTACTCCTTAAAATAAAAGGCATTTCTTTTTGAATTTCGTTGTAGGCCAAAGAAGCTATAAGCAAAATTCAAATCAATGACAATCATCCCGACTTTTATCGCGAACAAGCTGGCGACCACAGTGGGAGCCACCGGCCTCGATCGAGGTCGCCGGCCGCAGCCGCTGATTCCTATCTCGGTGGAGGAAGAGGTCGAAGTTCGAAGTTCACCAAGAGAAGTTCGAGGAGTACCTATCCTCACCTCCTCCGTGATCCAGCCGCCCAAGAAGGTCTCCGCCGCAAGGAGAACCCGATGGGCCTCTCGAGGTAGAGCCCCGTGACGGCGAAGTCCAACCCCGCCGCCACGTAGCGAGAAATCCCCTCGGCCTCAAGTCCGAACTACAACGGCGCCGAGATGAACGCCGACGATGCGCCTTATAAGCGAAGCTCGCCAAAGGCGACGACAAAGCATGGCGCGCAAGCTTGCCAAGGCCATGCAATCCGTGGATGGGGTCCGCTACGAAGCGGATCTAAGATCCAGACTTACGCAGAGGCTCCAACCTCAAGGAATCGACGGTCCATCCAAGCCGTCAACCAACGAAAGTGGGTCCGTGTCAAACGGAACCGCCCACACTTCAGAGCGCGATCCGAAGCGCCAGACTCTTTATAAGGAAGCTTTGTGCAAAGAAGCTCGCGGAATTAAAGAAGGAAGTGGCAAAGAAGCCACCAACGCATCGCCAGTTTGAGGCCCAAGTCTAATGGTGCCCCAACCTCGGTTGCCCACACTCTGTCACCGGCACCTAAACCGAAGGATACAGCGCTGTAAATCCAACGCCAAGGTCCAAGATTGACGACGCCAAAGTCAAAGCGTGCATCTGAATCGATGGTGAAGCCAACTCCGTCACCACCGCCAAACCGACTATCAAGGATCGCCTCGTCCTCTGAGAGAATCACGGGTCACTCCTCATGCAGAGGTCGCACTGCTCCAACAAGGACAAGAAGATTCCCGCAGCCTCTCCTATCGGATTGAAAATCGGTCCGAGAGTCCGCCGAGACTTCGCTACCACATCGGGCGAAAGTCTAGGCGAAGTCACTTTCTAAGTTTCGATGGATTGACCCGCCCTCTAAGGAGACGCTTATCCGACGATGAGGACGCTATACCCGAGATCACGCCAACATATGGCAAGCCCGTACACACACCGATGAGCCGTACTACCGCGCAAGGGGTACGAAAATCTCAAGAGATTCCCCCAAATTGATGCAGTCATGCTTGTGCTCCAAGCTCATTAAGACGATGCTATCGGGGTGCAATTGCCATCAAGAAGCTCCGGAAAGGGTGTCAGTCTTCCAGAGACTTAGCGCCAACACGCCAAGACCTAGGTCAAGGCGATTCAAGAAAAGGATGACCTCCCGAGAGGGTGAGTTGCCGAGGTCACTAATAATATGACCAAAGAAGAACCATCATCACGGGCTATTCCCAAGATCGCAACGCTAACTCGCTTATGGTCCGACTATCCGACGGTCCGTGATACGATAAACTTCAAGGGAATACCATGAGGATGATGCGCCGATATTGGCTCCGCAATCGCGATCCGATCATACCGTATCTAGCGAAGGAAGCCCCCAAGAAACGCTTTATGATCGCATGCATCAAGTGGCCAAAATGCTAGACGGCGCTGAATAAACAACGGAAAACTTCAAGTTAGAAATGGAGTTGGCCATGCACGATGAGAGAAATGCATGACCAACAGATCCAAGCCCCGACAAAACATCAAGGTGAATCGAAATGGCCAACGCCGATGAAGATGATAGCGACTCGATCGAGGAAGCACCGAAGATGATAACCCTCCGAACCACGCGACACCGCTATTGCTCATGAAAGCGAAGATCAAAGACTTGGAGAGCAAAATCAATTCATTGATTTCCGCCAAGAAGTAAAGAAGACAGTATTCCTTGCCCATACCCGAGGGAGTGGGAATCAATCCCGCACTGGCCGGTTTAACTTAATAAACTTCACACCATTTGATCGAAGGGTTCCCCGACGCAAAGACTTGATTTATTTCAAGTCACACCTCGGAGTTATTTCTCGCAACGAACCCTCGATGGTTCGGTCATTCGCTGGCACCCTTCGTGGGCCGCTTTCATGGTACCGCCGCCTCAAGCCGGGAGCATTCACACCGGGACGACATGGAGTCTAGCTTCCTTACCAATTTCTTTGATGACGATACCGAGGTATCGATCGACATTGCTCGACGAGAAGCGTAAAGACGGAGAAACCGTGGACATCTTTGTTAAACGATTCTAACAAGGCAATGAACCGCCGGATCCAATAACAGAGGAGTTCATCCTCCAAACCCGCCACAAGAACTTATCGATAGATGTGCTTGAAGCAATGGGTACAGACCATCGATAACGGAAGGACTTGAAGGTTCGTGGAGAGCAAGCCGAAGATTCCTTAAAAGGAAAAAGGCGAAAGAGGCCACCGACAAATGAAGTCTGCCGCAACTTTGTCCCACGCTGCAAAGGGAAAGAGCAAGCTAAGACGGCGGTTATAACCAAACGCTCCAACTCCAACCCCAACAAAGAAGAAGAAGAAGAACGCGCCGCAGCCAGCACAATCAACGGGCAACCCGGGCCACGTAAACAGAAGGCCTCGTGAGCCGAGATTCCCAAGTCCTATTCCTTTAGGGACGACGAGATTCCGGCCTCTTCAAATATCTTGTCGAAAATAACAAGATCAAGCTCCCTCCGATTCAATCAAGAGGAAGCGATGAGGACAAATGACCCAAAATATCATACAGATCACAGGCAATTCATCACCCTACTAAACTCGCTTCACTTTAAGGATAAAATCCGTGCTCTAATTGATGTAGGGTCATCACTATGAAACCGCCCAAAGAAAAGAAGGTCGGAGCTAATGCGTGTCCATAAGCTTCGGTCGGTGCCATTGACATGGTTTGAACCTAAACCGCTGGTCAAAGTCGCAGTTGAAGACGGTGAATGACGCACCCACACAAGCAACACCGTAAAGGACTTGTATCGATACGTACCGAATGGCGAAATCTTGTGGGTCCACCCGCACCTACTTGAAGATGAGCAATGGTAGCCTCTTCTTCGCTGAAGAAAAAGCCGGGCGAAGGGAAAGGCATGCCATGCTACTCCGCACTCGAGGGAGACGATGAACAGTGGTAACATTCCACCGTCCGGCGGGGAACTCAAGCCCACGCCACCGTGAGTGGACACGAAGTACAAATACAAGTACCCTAAGTCCCCGACCCTAATGCCAAGACGCCTCGAGCTGGGGTACCAACAACACCCCTCACTCGCTACCGAAAAGGCGAAGACAAACAGCCACAGAAGTTCAAATTCCGGCGCCTCGATTCGGCCGCCCGATTGAAGAGATAAACCGAACGCCGAACTCTCCATACCGCTTTGATGTAATGGCACACTAATAATATCCCCGCAAGGATCACTCTCTATGAGTTGTTGCGGTTATCAAAAGAGACGAGAGAAGCTCTTCAAGAAGCCCTCACGATTCGTAAGTCTTCCTCACCTGATTCACCGAGTCCGTAAGAATCGCCCAACAATGCAATCTTGCGACTAAACACTTCCCTTGCATCACTTTTACAAAGGAGGATATGCACGAGGAATTCCAAGCACGATAGGCCGCTATACTTCACCGTATATTGGTTCTAGCGGTTAACCGATTCAAGTCGATCCGGTTCCACAGGAGCATCATGCCCCCGCTACCATGTATCACCTTGAACTCGCCAAGCCAAGCGCCAACAGCACAAGAATTCTACGGGTTTAATACCGGTCTCTACCGCTTGGTAAAATCCGGATAAAGTGCCAAATGGGGACTTAAAGTCCAAGTCACCGCTATGTGATTGACGCAGACTTCCTATAACTTATTGTTGGTCGACCTTGGATCCACAATAACGTTATAGTCCCATCTACTCTTCATCGTCTCAAATATGTAGACACTAATAATGAGGTCAAGACGGTGGTCGCGACAAACAACCGCTTAAGGATGGAGAATTATTTCACCGATTCTCTCCTCTACGGTAATGAGTCCAAATCAATCATCTACCAAGGCACGACAGCGTGAAGAAGCCGATACCAAACCGCTTGGTTATAGTGGTGGTTTTGTTCTAAATGACATTGTACCCCTTGTAATCAATCTTGACGATGAAGAATCGTCAGATGAACATTGTAATTGGCAAATTGCCGATGAATCAATAAATGACGATTTAGAGTATTCTTTGTCTTTGAATGATGTGATGACAGGTTTATACAATGATCCAGAGTTGCACTTACCAACTCGGTCATCTTGCCTTACACAAAAGCAGGTCCGAGACTCTTTTGGGACAACACTCGTCATCCCATGAAAATCAAATAGTGAAAAAGACTTGGTTTACGGAAAAGGAAATGCAGTTCCAACGCCGAATCATTTCTTAGAAGAAGATGAAGATGACGATGGGCCTATCCTCCACACATTCAGATATAGTCCAGAAACACTGGGTATCATGAAGAGATGGGGGTATGACTTGACACGAGGGGAAGGTCTATGTTTCGGGCGAGGCCCTCGAACCCCTCCTAAAGCGGCATATGTCCCAAGAGGAAAGCCGGATAATTACTATGCATTCAGACGGGGATTGGGATACGAATCCTCCTCAGAAGATGAATGCTCGTGGCTGATTGATAATAATCCACCCGGTGAGGGAGACGGACATTCGTCTGATTCTTCGGCGTGGGATTCTGACACCAGCCTCGGAGAAGCTTTCAAGGCTTTAATGTCAAATATGGCTTCAGCTGATCCTGCCATCGCTGAGAGTGATGAAGACATGCCAACATGGGAAGGCCCATGGATCCATCAACTCCAAGAGCAGCTTGGGGATAGGTTCAACAAAGAGAACCCCCACTAAGGATGAGGTAGTCCAGTTAATATGGGAGATGGAGAGCATCCTAAGCTCATTAACATCAGCAATACGCCTCGAAGAAAAGGAAGAGTTGATTGCCCTAATCGTGGAGTATATCGATGTATTCACCGAGTTACGAAGACATGCCAGACTCGACCCTAATGTGGCAACACATCGCCAACATCAAGGCGATGTCAAACCCGCCAAGCAACAAGAAAGACGGTTTCGGCCCACAAATATTGGAGGCAATCGCTGACGGTGAAGAAACTCATAGAATCGGGATTCATCGAAGAAATTCAACATCCGGATTGGGTGGCGAATATAGTCCCGGTCATGAAGAAAAATGGGTCGATTAGGATTTGTGTCGACTACAGAGACCTCAACGCGGCTTGCCCAAAAGATGACTTTCCTCTTCCAATCACTGATGTCATAGTTGACAACACGTGTGGATTTGAAAGAATGTCCTTTATGGATGGCTTTTCGGGGTATAATCAAATCAAGATGCACCCCGATGACGCCAAACACACAGCCGCTCGTAACTTCCATCGGCATATATTGCTACACGGCCATGCCGCTCGCCTCAAAATGCCGCAACATACCGAGAGCAATGACGAGATTTTCCAGATCATCTTCGAAAACGGTCGAATGCTACGTCGACGATTTGGTCGTGAAAAGCCGTGACAAAGGAGATCACATCAAAAATCTTAGAACGGTATTCGAGCTCATGCGAACCCATCAACTAAAGATGAACCCTGCCAAATCCTTCCTTGGGATGTCTAGTGGCAAGTTCCTGGGCTTCGTCGTCACCGACAAAGGGATCCATGTCGATCCTGACAAAGTGAAGGCGATTCAAGAGTTGCAACCTCCGAGAAATCTGAGAGAACTCAGGGGGTTACAAGGGCGATTGGCTTACATCCGACGGTTCATATCGAACCTATCTGGGAAATGCCAACCATTTTCTAAGTTGAACAAGAAGCGCGTGTCGTTTATTTGGGACGACGCCTGCCAGAAGGCATTCGAAGAGATCAAGTCTTATCTCGCTAAACCTCCTGTTCTTGTTGCACCGCAATCGGAAAAACCGTTTTTGATCTACGCCAAGGCAACGGATCACTCGTTAAGCGCTTTACTCGCGAAGACGACGATAGCGTCACTAACAGTGCAGTATTATCTCGAGCCAACATTAGTCGGCGCCGAAGTCTCGATATCCAATGGTCGAGAAGCGTTGCCTTGCATTAGTGTTCGCGATTCGTAAAATGCGCACTATTTAGTCGACAGACGATTTATGTTATCTCTAACGAACCGTCCGAATATTTATGACCCACCGCCTCAATGAGTTGGCGTTTGGCGAAGTGGGCCTTGCTCTTGTCCCAATATGACTTGTATTTCAAACAACGTAAGTCACCAAAGGACAAGCGATTTAGATCTCTTGGTCGCCACCACAACGGATGCAGCTTGAGCTATATGATGATCTTCCGATGAAGTTCAAGAAGTCAACACTACATCGCACCAACAAATATGGCGATTGTATTTTGACGGAGCTCTCGAGCTACCAATGTGGCAAGTGCCCCGATGTTCTAAGATTTCCACGAGTCGGGTTGTCTTAGTTTCCGAGGAATCATGTCATGCCCCGCGCTTATTCACTCATCAACCTTGCTCTAATAATGTAGCTGAATACAATGCGCTACTTATTGGACTTAGTTTCGCCAAGGAGCCGGGGTCAATATCTCGCCGCACGGCGATTCGCAATTGATAGTTAAGCAGTCCGTGGTGACTACGGTCGAACTGATCTAATCCCCTATCATCGATAGCCGCTGAAATGGCGGACTCATTCAAGAGTTTTTCATCAAATATATCCCGCCCAAAACGCTTTATGCGGATGCACCGGGCGTAATGTGGTCGTTAGCACAACCTTCCGAGACCGAAAGCAACTAGTTACGGCCAGACTCACCAACTCTTCGCACTCATTATATGATGAGGCACAAGAAGATAAGGGGTAGTTACCAAAGAAGTGTATACAACCCAAACCAAGTTGGAGCCCCGAGATTGGCTTTCCTATCATCGACACGCCTTACATGGTATTCTACCGTAAGACGGAAGGAGAGAGAGTCAATCCGCTAAGAGCTCCAAGATTCTTTTATGACACTCAAACCCGTGATGCTATATCGCCGAGGGTACGATGGTCTTTACTCGATGCCTCTCAAACAAAGAGGCAGGAGAGGTCCTTCGAAGCACACGAAGGTGAATGTGGTGCACACCACCGGTCCCAAGCTCTACGATCGAATCGAGAATGGGCTACTTTTGGCCCACAATGATTAATGACGCAATGAAGCACGCCGAAATGCCACGCGGTCAAATTCACGCCAATTATATGCATCGCCTCCCGAAAGCAGCTTGCATCCTTCGCCACATCCCGCCATTCGAGACATGGGGAATGGACGTTGTAGGTCCCATTTTTCCTCCGCTACCAAAGGCGATCGGTTTATTCTAGCAATCACCGACTACTTCTCCAAGTGGGTCAAGCAATCCCGCTAAAAGAAGTAAAGGCGAAGTACCGCCATCAAGTTTATCAAACACCATGTCATTTACCGACACGGTGTTCCAAGACGGATCGCATGACAACGGTCCCCAATTCATCGCTAATTCCTTCATCGTTTTATGAAATTCAAGATACAAGATGTCTCACAATGCCTTATAATCCAAAGAAGAAATGGATTAGCCGAGGCGCTCAACAAGACCATCATCAAAATTTTGTCGGCTTGTGAAGAATAACAAGCGAGACCGATGATAAACTCGAGAAGCACTCGGGCATATCGCACAACAGACGCGACGCCAACCGAGCAACCCCGCACTCGGGTTTACTGCGCGGCGCTTCTCCGCTGGAAATCCAGATTCGCCACTTCGCGACGCCTTTCAACAGATGACGACCAAGAACAACATCGTAAACGCCTCAAGAGCTCGAGATGTTAGATGAGAAGCTCGAGGCTCAACAATGCATTGAGTTCTACCAAGCTAGGATGTCGAGGGCTTTCAACAAGAAAGTTCGACAGAGAACCTTTAGAGAAGGAGATTTGGTCCTCGCCGCCGACGACCGATAATCCTCACTTCCAAAAGAAAGGTAAATTCAACCTAAATGGGAGGGTCCGCTTGTAATAGAAACGGTCTACTCTAATGGTGCATATCGCCTAATTACCCAAAATGGCGACCGGCAATTAATGCCGATAAATGGGAAGTTCCTGAAGAAATACTACCCATAGTATCTTCGATAACCCGCTTCGACGGGAAGTTCCTCGTGGGATGTTTCATCCACTTTTCGCGAGGATAACCCTAGATTTATCCTCCATCACAACTTCCCCCACCGATCAAATTCCTTGACAGTGGGTCTACAAATTTTCTGGTACATTACCAAAATCCCTTCTTGATTCCTTCTATGAACAAGAGGCCCACTCAAAATTCCTTTCACCGAGAGAGAATATAAAATTCTTCCTCTCCAAGCCGCAAAATCCTTTTCGTGTCAAACGGAAGGGTTCCATCTTTATCTTAGGTAGCCGACCAAGGTATGCGCCGGATTTTCGCATCAGTTGTCCGATCAAGGTCACCTCGAAGTCTTTTCGTTCTCTGAGTGGAGATCCCACTCTTAGTTCCATCTTCATCTTAGGTAGCCGATCAAGGTATGCGCCGATTTTCGCACTGTGTTGTCCGAATCAAGGTCACCTCGAAGTCTTTTCGTTCTCGGAGTGGAGATCCCACTCTTAGTTCCATCTTCATCTTAGGTAGCCGATCAAGGTATGCGCCGATTTTCGCACTGTGTTGTCCACCAAGGTCGCCTCGAAGTCTTTTCGTTCTCGGAGTGGAGATCCCACTCTTAGTTCCATCTTCATCTTAGGTAGCGCCGATCAAGGTATGCGCCGATTTTCGCACTGTGTTGTCCGCTTGAAGGTCACCCGAAGTCTTTTCGTTCTCTGAGTGGAGATCCCACTCTTAGTTCCATCTTCATCTTAGGTAGCGCCGATCAAGGTATGCGCCGATTTTCGCACTGTGTTGTCCGATCAAGGTCACCCGAAGTCTTTTCGGTTCTGAGTGGAGATCCCACTCTTAGTTCCATCTTCATCTTAGGTAGCGCCGATCAAGGTATGCGCCGATTTTCGCACTGTGTTGTCCGATCAAGGTCACCTCGAAGTCTTTTCGTTCTCGGAGTGGAGATCCCACTCTTAGTTCCATCTTCATCTTAGGTAGCGCCGATCAAGGTATGCGCCGATTTTCGCACTGTGTTGTCCGATCAAGGTCACCTCGAAGTCTTTTCGTTCTCGGAGGGAGATCCCACTCTTAGTTCCATCTTCATCTTAGGTAGCCGATCAAGGTATGCGCCGATTTTCGCACTGTGTTGTCCGATCAAGGTCACCCGAAGTCTTTTCGGTTCTGAGTGGAGATCCCACTCTTAGTTCCATCTTCATCTTAGGTAGCCGACCAAGGTATGCGCCGGATTTTCGCACTGTGTTGTCCACCAAGGTCGCCTCGAAGTCTTTTCGGTTCTGAGTGGAGATCCCACTTAGTTCCATCTTCATCTTAGGTAGCGCCGATCAAGGTATGCGCCGGATTTTCGCACTGTGTTGTCCGCTTGAAGGTCACCCGAAGTCTTTTCGTTCTCTGAGTGGAGATCCCACTCTTAGTTCCATCTTCATCTTAGGTAGCGCCGATCAAGGTATGCGCCGATTTTCGCACTGTGTTGTCCGATCAAGGTCACCCGAAGTCTTTTCGGTTCTCTGAGTGGAGATCCCACTCTTAGTTCCATCTTCATCTTAGGTAGCGCCGACTGAAGGTATGCGCCGATTTTCGCACTGTGTTGTCCGATCAAGGTCACCTCGAAGTCTTTTCGTTCTCGGAGGGAGATCCCACTCTTAGTTCCATCTTCATCTTAGGTAGCGCCGATCAAGGTATGCGCCGATTTTCGCACTGTGTTGTCCGATCAAGGTCACCGAGTCTTTTCGATTCCTAAAGCAAGGAATCACTGTTAGCCTCATCCCAGAAATAGAACACATTCTTCCTTTCCCACCTCAATCAATCTTCATCCGGTTTAGTCTTTCTCCGATTGAAGAAGACACCAAGGTTCATCTTGGGGAATTTTATCCCAAGCCTAAGAAGGGATAAAGCCAGCGCCTCACCGCAGCGTTGCGGTTTAGTCTTTTGAAGAAGACACTAGAGTTCGATTCTAGGTATTTTATCCCAAGCCTAAGAAGGGATAAAGCCAGCGCCTCACCGCAGCGTTGCGGTTTAGTCTTTCTCCGATTGAAGAAGACACCGAGTTTGATTCGGGGTATTTCATCCCGGCCTAAGAAGGGATGAGTCTACGGTAACACGCTGTCGGGTGGTCTCTTGCCCGTAAAGAGTATGAAGCCTACGTATTCAACATCGTAGCATTAAGTCCGAGAGAGTTTCATTCTTTAGCACAACGCTGTGTGTAGAACGGATTTAGATAATCTACATGCTAGCCCAACTCAAACGGTAGTTGGTAAAGGCTCATCAAACCCGCTGAGGGTCGGGTTGGCCAATAACCCTAAAGTCAGCGCCTCACCGCAGCGTTGCGGTTTAGTCTTTCTCCGATTGAAGAAGACACCGTGAGTTCGATTCGGGTATTTTATCCCAAGCCTAAGAAGGGATAAAGCCAGCGCCTCACCGCAGCGTTGCGGTTTAGTCTTTCTCCGATTGAAGAAGACACCGTGAGTTCGATTCGGGTATTTTATCCCAAGCCTAAGAAGGGATGAGTCTACGCTAACACGCTGTCGGGTGGTCTCTTGCCCGTAAAGAGTATGAAGCCTACGTATTCAACATCGTAGCATTAAGTCTAAGAGAGTTTCATTCTTTAGCACAACGCTGTGTGTAGAACGGATTTAGATAATCTACATGCTAGCCCAACTCAAACGTAGTTGGTAAAGGCTAATCAAACCCGCTGATGGTCGAGGGTTTGCCAAAATCCTATAAGTATTATGGTTAATTATTTCTAACAAAGTAAAAGAATCATAATAAACAATGAAAGGAATGGATCTTATTCATTTGAAGCAAATATAGAAAGAACTACAACCGCTTAAACATCAAGTCTATGACAAAGGATTTGCCGCTCAAGCCGGTGACACTTCACCATTGTAAGCCCGGTGGAGTTTTTCCCGCAACTCGCCCCAAGGACTCCTCATCGGTGTTCGTCTTCAGAGTTGCCTCCTCGAAGCTCACCAGCCGCTTCGACAGATCGAGCTCCCTAGACGCAACGGTGAGAGCTTCTTCCTTGTTGGCCTTGGCCACCCAAACCGCCATCCTATCTTCCTCAAGATGGAGCTCTCCCCGAGCAAGATATCCTCTCCGCGACTCGCCACAATATCACCGATGTGGCTTAAGGAAGAATATGTTTCAAAGAACAACAGCCCGAAGCTGATCGGCGCTCTCTCAGATCCGACTTCGAGCCCAAGAAAACACGAGCATCGCGCCATGCCTCTAAACGCGAGCCCGTATGAGCAGCTACATATGAGGAAGCCCCAGCTACCCGCAGCTCTTGCAGTCTCTGAAGCTTTTCCTCCAGATGAGCGAGGTCATCAACAATGGCCTGAGCCAGCTCGGGATAACCCATATCTCGTATCAAAGTTATCCGGGGATCAAGCAGTGGCCTGAACTGATGAAGAGAAAGCCCGCCATGAAGGACCTTTTCGATCACCATGTTCACCAAAGAAAAGAATGAGCGTACTTCCAAACAGATAATAAGATGGGATGGATCTTCATCCAGCATCAACGCTCTCGCCAAGTCATGGAGTCGAGATGTAGGCTCTGCACGGAAGAAAAGAGGACTTTAGAATTTTCAGCAAAAAAAATGGGCAAAGATTTATTGAGCTAAAAGACCCTTACCCGTCTCCTTCGGTGTAGTCTCAGAGGCTAGCGAGTCTACCAGAGGCGTATCTATCGCTGGATGTCATTAACCGGCCGAGCCCTCGCAGTGCTCATCTATCTCAACGGTCGCTGTGGTAGCTGATGCCGAGAGAGCGGCGGAAAGAGGAGTACCTACCACTACACAAAGGGAATCTCTCAGCCTCTTTTAATTATGGTGGTATTGGCCAAACGGCCGGTCCTATAATTAATCGAAGAGAAAGTTCATACCTTCTCCAGGGATAGTAGCTTCGGGTAAATCCTCACCAAGGGTATCTCCATCTTGTGACCAAGCTGCCAGAGCAAGTCATCCATGGAAGTGTTGCCATATAAACTGATCCCACTAAATCTTCCATGGAGAATTCTCAAAAAGAAAGCATTAGGAAGGCTAATGCAATTAAGGCAAACAATAGGTAAAGCTACGCACTCCTACAATGGGGTTAGCTTGCTTAGTCTCGATTTGTGCATTTGTCTCCGCAATCTCTAAAAGAACAAAAAGCAAAGACGAATTAGTGAGGGTACAAATCCCGAAGTCATTCCATTCTCGTGATTCGCCACCCGTAAGAGGAATTATCGATAGATGTACCGGTTCACCGAATCAGTCCTACGCCGCCTCCTCCGCCATAGCTCCATACATTTGTTGAGTAAAACTTGCTCAAGATGAGCGTAACCGGGCTCAAAGAAATGGTGGTTAGCAAAATCAAAGCCAGGATCATAATCCCTAGAACCCCCTGCATGCGAACGAAGAAATGTCAGTCTTCAAAAGTCGAAATTTCAGATTTCATCACGGTGAATTATTACCTCCGTCACCGACTGGATCATTACTGGTCAAGTCTATATCAAGGGACCGAGGATTCACGCGATTCTTATGGGCTAACCTCTTTCATTTAACCCCTTGAGAGGGTTGAAATTCTTCTTCTTCAACAGTTTTTCCTGAAAATTCGGTTGAATGAGAAATCCAATAGAGAGGATTAGAAAACGAAGGGGAAAAAGAGAGAGTACCGAGGTTCGCAGCATGCGCTTGGTCCTCTTCTAAAGTCCTAACACCAGAGTCGTGGAACTCCCCCTCAGCCTCAATTGGTGGATGAGATTGTCGGCGCTTCCTCTGAACTTGAGCGGCATCTGGAGATGTCCGAGTGTCGGCTCGCAACGATGCTTCGGCCACCAGGTCTGAGATAGCCCTCACAGGGACTGGCTCGTTAGCTACTAATAGCCAACTACAATGAAGGAATGTCGACTCCACCGACGGTCCGAGCTCGAGATCAATCTAGCACCGTACATCCCATGACGCCCACAACCATGCTCGGCCATCCACAAGTCCACCTCGAAGTCCGAGTCGCCGGTTCGGGTTCCCAACATAAAGTTGGTCGTGAACCGAACCGGGCGAAAGCAAAACGACAGGAAAATAAGGCTCAATGAAGCATTCCTCCTTACCCGAAAGTGAGATACCTCGCCTAATATTCACTAGCCAGCTTGAAATAGCCAATGTTAAGTGAAGTCCGCTGGTCTTCGCACCTCCTCGCCGACCAAGGACTCACCATATTGACCGAGAATTGAGGAAAACATCTCGAAAAGATCCACCCTTTGTGAATCAGACTGCTTCTTGATCTCGCAAAACCACGCCTTCCATCGCAATCCTCTACCAACCGTAAGAAAGGAGTAGACGAACTGTGGAACCCGTGCCGACATCATGTCGGACGATGAAGGACCAACCGTGCCATCAAATAGGTATATGGGAGCTCTACTGACGGAAGGGATACGTGATGATGGCTCGCCCTTTCTCGGGTAAACGCCAACTATATGCCGCAATCCACGGTGAATACCGCCACCATCACCTAAGGAGAGAGTTCCTTCTGTGGGCGAAGTTGAACCGCAGGATAAAGGACCTCCAAAGGTAAAGCATCATCGATTGATATGGAACCACACACTTCTTGAGCCGATTGCAAGATAGCCTCGCTAGAAGAGTTGTCTACCGATAGGCTTCACCGCATGCCACGTAAAGGTCGCAAACTTGGTCCCCGAAGGAAAGCCTTCTTTGGCGAAGCCGAGTGTATAAGAGTTAGCCTCGACCTCTCGATCAGTTCATTAACCTTCAAGGAGTGAGCGTGATAGTTCACATATTTCCTCGCCGATTTGTCCTCCAAATGCCGGAACAAGTAATTGGCGAATCGCTCGCACTCACCGCGATTTCCTCTTAGCACAAGGTTCGATTGGGCCGAGCTATATAGTAATGACAAGTGAGATCCCATAAAGTCTTATAACGACGGGCGTATGCTCCTTCACCGCTCGCCTCGATTGAGGGAAAGTACTCGATATAGCATCTTCCCATGGGTAGACCTGAAATACGGTACATCTCATGCAAAGCCAACCCCAACTCGCCATGTTTAGTGAAAACGATTCAACTGGATTATAAAGCTCGAATAAGGTGAAGAAATGGTTGGCACTGATTGGAAGGCCATACATGGTGGCACTAATCGCCAATACGCACCGCAAGCACGGTTCTCCATCCCATCTACCGAGGACGAAGTGGTCAGCGACCCCACCAAGCTTACTTGACGAAAGTGTACCCACCAAGAATCTATGATCGACGACGCATCTCGCCCCAATTTAGCAAGGCGATTCCTCAAAGTCGAGGCAGAACAAAAGCTCATCACGGGTGGTGTGTCCACTCTACAACCCTGTGGTGAAGGCCGATGACGCGATTCCTCGCTGGAACCCGAACCGTCACCGGGTAATAAACCCACAATGAATATGATCATGCTCTCGGTCGACGCCATGACATACGGCGGTCACAAAGATGGTGTCTAAGGTCGGTCAATGAGAGTTGACGAGGTATCCGGGAATATACAAGGCCTCCGCCGCCTTTGTTCAACCACCTCACTCTCGATAAGAGCAGATCCGGATCCTTAACCGAAGCCAATAGATAACTGCCTTTCGCAAAGGTTCTGGAGCCGGTGTCTTTACAAGTGGCGATCGCCACCAATCGTCGGAGAACGCGAGAACTCCCTCGATACACCAATCGTGTCCGCTGGTGTACCGGGTGCAAATCGAGGCGAGATAAAAATCGCGGGATCATCACACATGCAATAATAGTCACTATGACGTCCATCGATCGCTGAGGGTCGGAAAAGCTCCCGAGGAATAATCAACTGAAATCGAAAATACTCGCTAGTAAATGGCGTTGAATTCATCTTACATAGATTGAGTCACGACTTTATAACGGGGCGAGAGTACGGTGTGAAATCGCTCCCGTTAAAAACATCGAGACGGGTGATCTTTGAAGCCTCAATCCTCACGAAGGAGAATCTCGCTCTTCCCAATCGCCACAAAGGAGAACGGCGGGTCATAACGAGCACACACCAAGCGCCGATCCTCACGAAGGAGAATCTCGCTCTTCCCAATCGCCTCACAAAGGAGAACGGCGGGATACAACGATATATATAACGCCGGGCGCACCACCGAAAGAAGGAGGCGCATTCACGCCGCGCAAAGTCGACCGCCTCTGAGCGCTGCGGATCTCCCCGACGACATCGAAGCCGCAACAATACAACAAAAAGTCGATACATGGCCAAAAATCAGCAAATAAAGCGCCAAAAGATACACAATCCGATGCCGAACCCGACGAGCGCCCCCGGCGGGCGGGACATCAGCCTCTAACGCCGCGCCAAGGCCGGACACCGGGCGCACTGGGGCGCAAGGCCAGCAAAGCAGCTTCGCAAGGAGTAGGCGCCGCGCGCAAATGCTTCACAAGGTAGTAGCCGGGCGCACTGGGCCGCCCGCCGGGGCTGGCGCCATGCCGCTACGCCGCCGGCCGCGGGACACAGCCGGGCTGATCCGCTTCTGGGCGCCTCCCTCACCGACCGCGACACCTGCATGCACAAGAAAAAGAAGAAAAAAAAAAGAAAAAGTACTCGTATGCATACCTTGTTGATCGAGGAAGAAAAGACGGCGAGAAGCGAGATGAAAACAAGAGAGAGAGAGCACAGGGGGGGCCGGCCTAGGTCAGAAGAAAAGGAGGGATTATGGGTATTTATAACAGCCCCATATGAACCCAATCCTCTTTGAACAAGGACTCCTATTTGGCAAGAAGTAGGAATTCTAATTGGAGCCCAAATCAATTCTAATTAGGACTCTAATCAGCCCCTAATTAGGAGTCCTAATTGGAACCTTATCCGGATATCAAAATAGTGCCGAATCAGTCCGTTAATTGGCTCCTAATTCCTCCGCTATATTGGGAAAGATTCTGAAGGTTTATTCGGCAGGATAACACCTCGCGAACTCCATCGACGCCGATCGACGCGTCACCTAATCCTACTCCAACTAGGATTACGAGTATAAACTATTTCCTAATTTATCGAGAAGTTCCCGAAAGAATATTTCCATAAAAAATATTCTTAGGGATAACTCGATCATGAGGATTGCATCGACGCCGATCAACGCGTCGCCTAATCCTACTCCAACTAGGATTACGAGTATAAACTGTTTCCTAATTTATCGAGAAGTTCCCGGAAGAATATGTTTTCAAAAAAAAAATATATATATATATTCTTAGGGATAACTTCGATCATGCGGATTGCATCGACATCAACGCTCGCCTAATCCTACTCCAACTAGGATTACGAGTATAAACTGTTTCCTAATTTATCGAGAAGTTCCCGGAAGAATATGTTTTCAAAAAAAATATATATATATATATTCTTAGGGATAACTCGATCATGCGGATTGCATCGACATCAACGCCTAATCCTACTCCAACTAGGATTACGAGTATAAACTGCTTCCTAATTTATCGAGAAGTTCCTAAGAATATGTTTTCAAAAAATATTCTTAGGGATAACTCGATCATGCGGATTGCATCGACATCAACGCCGCCTAATCCTACCCAATCGATTACGAGTATAAACTGCTTCCTAATTTGTCGAGAAGTTCCTAAGAATATTCTCACAAGAAATATTCTTAGGATAACTCAATAACCCTCAATTTTCTCCTATTGTGGAACCTTAAAGAGGATAAATTGACTAATTCGACGAGGCTTATATTGACGGACAACGCTTCTACCTCGAAAAGACTCCTCCCATCGTATCAATACCAATTGCGGCGTTGTCACGGAAGACCTATCGGTCAACAACCGAACGGAATAAATTCCTCCCACTATGGATAATAATACTCCGCAAGGAGTAATGCAATAGCGACGCCAACCAACGCCGTTGCCAAAATTTACCGATCAACGGTTCGGATCCACACCGGTCAAAGCGTCGACTCACGAATCGAAAAGCTAGGACGAGAGTTGAAACCCAAATGGTCTCTGTTTCGACAAGGAATCCTGAGTATATCTCCATGAAAGATCAGTCCTCCGCCGTGGTTAAACTAACGACACACGGATGATGGAAGAAATAGCCGATCGAGGGTTATGAAATTCCATGTACTCGACACAACCAACATGTCGCCAACAAGGAGTTCACGACATACGGATAAGTCCAAAAGTCCGATGACAACCAACCGACACGAAGTTACAAGCAAAACTCACCCACCACCAATCAAGATTTCAACAAACGGTCGACAATAAATGCAAAGACCGCGGGTCTTATCGTGAATCCTACAAAGAACTGGATGATCCGAAAGAATCAAGACTTGAAGCTATCTTTGGGACCCTCACCGAATCAAGGTCGAACCATCATGTCCAAAGCATCCCAGACTCATCAAAAATCGAGACTGAGACGCTTTGGAGGGGGTATCTGTAGGCATAAAAAATTGCTTATCAGTACCCAAACGAGACTCGTAAACGGTGGGTTGACAATCGACGATCCATCCGACAACATGACCCGAAAACATTGGCGAGTGATTACTCGGCGAACGCATGAAGCGAGTTGGCAAGGCGTACGAGCCGACGTAACGACGTGCCGACGAAGCTCAACGAGGCGAGTTGACTAAACTCAAACGCCGACGAGACGGAATCAACCGTACTTAGTCCGTCGATGCATACGAGCCATTTGAGCTCTGGAAGTTGATCGGATTCAAACGCCGATGAGGCCAAGTTCAAATGTCGACCAATCGTCATTTAGGCTGTTGATGGGTTGAAGTTCAATCAAATGAATCGAGCACGGACTTGAACAGGCGGAACTTAAGCCCAGAAGACCGAGAAAACGGCAAAACAAATAAACGGCTAAAGAGATCGACGGGACCTCGCCAAGTGGTCGAGGCGCTCTACCACCATGGTCGAGGTGGCTCGCCAACATGGTCGAGCCACCTCGCCAACTTGGCCGAGGTGCCTCGCCATCATGGTCGAGGTGGCTCGCCATGGCCGGAGCTACTCAAACACTGAAGTTGTATAAATAGGGGTGTCATCTTCGAGAGGGGTGGATTTTTTGGTCGATCCGAGAGGATTTTGGGGCTTCGAGAGAGAATTTCGAGGATTTGTCAAGAGTTCTCACGAGATCCGCGAAGCCGTCAGCACGGCAGCACAAGTCCAATGACGCTTGATCTACAAGCGAAGGTAACTGAATTGGTCGAACTACAGATACCCTCTAGGTTAAGCTTCGCCTTAACCTCGTGGATAGCCGTGATTTCTCCTAGTAGATCTCACCCGCCTCCTCGACTCTCCTTCGTGAGTGATTCAGTCCTTCGCGGAGTGTGATCCCTCAGCGCTTCGCTTCCTTCGTGAAACGAGCCCCTTTACATCTGTAGTTTGAATCCGGTCTCTACCGATTGAATTGCGCTGTGGTCCACGGACACAAAAGTCCCCTAAGACAGCAAAGAACCCACGCAAGCGGGACCTCGATATAACAGAGATCCTCGTGTTTGTTCACAAGGATAAAAGTTGTAATCTTTTTTTGATTTTCATTGTACGCCTTAAAATAAAAGGCATTTCTTTTTGAATTTCGTTGTAGGCCAAAGAATCTATAAGCAAAATTCAAATCAATGACAATCATCCCGACTTTTACCGCGAACACCGGGGTATTACCGTCGCCTGTAGTCTTGACGGCGGTGGTGGTGGATTTTCTCGCCTCCGCATCTGAGGCCGATTGGGTCTTCCTTGCAGCGGAGACCATCTTGGACTTGCGGGCGGAGGAGTTGGATCTGGACGAGGAGGAGAGATAGCCCTCGAACTTCTGTTGGTCGAATTTGTACTCGACCTCCTCGATGACCGGGATCGGGATCCGCGGTTGCGACACGACGGCTTCTTTGTTGAAGCCGTTGGCTCCCAATCGGTCGCTTGTTCAAGGAAAGTAGACTTTGTATTCATTGCTCTGTTGAACTTGCTTACAGCTTCTTTAGCCTATAACAAAATTTAAACAAAGGAAAAATTGCCTTTTATTTAAGGCGTACAATGAAAACAAAAATTACAACTTTTTCCTGAACAAACAAACGCTCGGATCTCTATTATACGGGATCCTCGCCAGGTGGGTTCTTCGCTGTCTTGGGGACTTTTATTCATCCGTGGACCACCGCGCAATTCCGATCCAGGTGGAAACCCGGGTTCTGGAACTACAGACGTGAAGGGGCTCGTTTCACGAAGGAAACGAAGCGCCTAAGGGGATCACACTCACGAAGGAGATGATCACGAGCGGTGAGATCTACTAGGAGAAATCACACTGCTCAGAGTCGACCGAAGTTCGCTTACCTCGCGATTTGTAGATCTGACGTTGACCGAAATTGTGCTCGCCGGTGCTTGGAACGTTGCGTTGACGGCTCGTAGATCTCGCGAGAGCTCTTCAAGAATGTCCGAAAATCCCCGTCGAAGTCCCGGCCCTGACCGGAGGAAGACCCCCTATTTATAGGATTGGGGTAGGTCGCCACAAGTGGCTCGCCACTTGTCGAGCCACCTCGCCACTTGCCGAGGTGCTCTACCACTTGGCCGAGGTCCCGCTGCTTTTTCCGCCGCTTTTGCCGCTTTGCCATTTTTCTGCTTAGGTCCTCGCTTATTCGACTCTTGGTCTTCTCCGACTTAGATTCCGCTCAGATTTAGCTCGGGACTAACTCTTGGTTTGTTCCGCTCAATACCAATCGATCGTCTATTCAAGTCCGGCGAACCGTGCTTGTGACGCCGTGGTTTGCCGTCGGGTTCGTGTCTCAACGATTCGACGTCCGTATTATCCGGTGGGTTGTCATTCGCCGACTTCCCATCACGAGTTAGTTTCGGGGATCTTGTAAGTATTTTTCAACGCCTACAGTGGGTGGGTTTTTAAATAAGTGGGGGATAAAACTTTGGGTTAAAAGAGAAAAACCCCTAAAAAACTCCTACATTCTCAAAGAATCACCCTGCAGCTGCGTCCTCTCTTTACCTTTAACAGGAGATGCGGTGCTTGTTCCTCCACCAGATACGAGGCCTCCTTCTCCCTCATCTTCTTTGACGAAAACATCACTAACGCCACAAATGCCTCTTACTTCACCATTAGCTACGCCGGTAGCATTGCATACCCCTTGCGCCCTCGCAAACTTAGCTCTAAGCCCCAATGCGTAAACTTTCGGAGTTGATTCTAGATAAACTAGAGGAAACAACCCAACTTCGACCTCGACTTCAACTAAGTAACGGGAATTGATTGATTGATTTAAAAAAAAGAAAGAAAGAAAGAAAGAAGAAATTAGAAAAGGCATATTTGAATTTAGAAGAGGATTAAATTTTCTTTACAACTGTTGTGGTTATCATGAGAACCTATGACGAAGGAAATGGAAGAGGTGTGATTTTGATTTGGTACTCAATGCCGTCATCACCACACTGAGGGGGTAGTTGGAGAGGACGGCGACGATAATTCAGTTTTTGGAGGATGGATTCAGTTTATCTATTTTTTCAGAATTGAAGATGTTAAATACCTGTTTCACCCTTTATAATAATAAATAAATAAAAACTATTTTTGGAGTACTGAAGCATACCCCTTATAATATTCCTCTTTATTTATAATATTCTAAGAGAAAAATAAAAAATCAGCTTGCTGATTGAGCAATTAGATAATATTTATTTCAAAAGTTTAAATTCAAAATTAGATAGTTTAACCATCAAACTCTCCTTTGTAACATCCCTCCTTTTTTATAATATTTAAAAATAAAAAGGGATACAAAAAGTCCGCGCATCTTGTGCGATCACAACATGAGAAATATCTTTTCGATATGGGAATTGTGGAGATTTTGCTAGTCAACAAGGTCATATTACATTGACGTTTTATTATTAAAAAAACTTTTGAGCTTTGGTATGACCTAAATAGTATATTGAGTTAAACCCTAGCAAAAAACTAAAACATCGCAGTTGGATGAGATATAAGTCCTTCACATATTGATTTAGTCTAAAACAATCTCCGTTGAAACCTTAATCTTGTCATGTTTGCATGCATTAGAATTTCAACTTAATTAGAAAAGTACTAGTATTCAACCGGTGCAAAGCACGGGAGAATTTGAATTTGAATTTTACTGTAGTTGCTACAATACCTTTTTTGGATTTACTGCAAAAAGTGATCTGAGAGATTTACTATTCATGTTACTGTAGTATTTACTATAGTAGCTACAGTGCTATTTGAGGTTTTACTTTTATATGAAAAGTAGTTGAGATGTGGTTTTAAAATATCCATAAAACAATCTTAAGAATCAAATATTTATTCCTAAATAAGGATTTTTTCATAGAAACCACCTTTAAAATAGAGTGATTCTATATAAAGCATCTTTGATGTTTAATTTACACTAAATCACCTTTAAAGTCTTTTTTGCAATCAACCACCTAGACACACTTTCAAATCAAGTTTTCCATTTTGTTGTAATAATTAGTTATAAAACTCAAGTGTTTTAGAGAGATGATCGTTAGTGGAGGCTATGTGGGATCAATTAGTGAAAATTTTAACCTAAAAAGTGGGTCGTGGGGGTTGATTACAACAAAAAGGTCAGAAGGTGGTTTATATATAAATTGAACATCAAAAGTGGCTTCTATAGATTCACCCTATTTTAAAGGTGGTTTCTATGAAAAATCCTCTAATAATATTAAAGGTTTTTTTTTTCCTAGAAACCACCTTAATAATAGGGTAATTATATGGAAATCACCTTTCATTTTTAATTTATACATAAACGACCTTTAAAGTTGGTTTTATTGCAATCAACCACCTCTAGTCAAATTTTCACTAAAAATAAAAAGCTTAAAATTCAAGTTCAAGGTACATGAGTTGTATTCTAATAAGATCCAAATACTAAAAAATGAGTCATGTACATTGAATGTGAGTTTTAAAGGGTAATTTTGGGTTTTAAGTGAAGAATTTGACTTGGAGGTGGTTGATTGCAACAAAACCAACTTCAAAGGTGGTTTATATATAAATTGAAAATAAAAGATGGTTTTCGTATAATTACCCTATTATTAAGGTGGTTTCTAGGAAAACCCTAATATTAAGAACCCATTAGAATTTCAATTTAGTTAATAGAAAAATCAGATAAAGTTGAGAGAATTTGAGATAATATTTCGGTAATTTATGTAAATAATTTATTTATTTGTTATGGTGCATAGAATATTTTTGTAATAGAAAAGTTTTAATCTTATAGATCTTTACATGCTGTATATTTTTATGGTGTTTTTGTTTTATTGATTATTATTATTTTAAAGAGAGATGCAAGTGGGTAAATGTTGGATATCAAATCAATAAATTGACCAATTCATCAATAATATTTTAAGGGGAAGACAAATGTCAACTCTAATATAATTTGGTACATGTATAATTTTGCATGTATAATTTATTAGGTTCATTCTTTTAACATTCTAATCTAATTTTGTAATTACCAATAAACAATTCTTTTAGTTTTGAATTTGAAAAGTTTAGATTTCAATTAGATCATGTCATTCAGTTTTAATGAGGATTCATGTTTAATTTCTATACATGATTTTATTATAGCAATCTAATTTAGTTTCAACTTAGTTTTGATATTAATGAATATGTCTCAAATAATAGTGTATTTTTTTCTCTTGGATTCATGCATAACATCAGAATGTTATATTTTTCAACCCTAAATAATACACGCCATATCTTAGTTTTTAGTTTGAATTTTGTTTAGATATGCTTATTGGATCTCAAAACCTTATCGTTACCAACAAGATCCGACAAGGAGAAGCATGCTGCCATTGAATATTTTAAAAGTTGTGATCCCGAGAAAGTAATTAACACTCACATGCTATAATATGTTATGATTAGAAGACAATTTAGCTTATTTTAGTCATTTTGATTCTTGATTGCTAATGATTTCATATGCAAACATATAATTGACACTACTGTAAGGAAAAAAAAATTTGATTTAAATTATGTTTTAGTTTCATTTGATTTAGATGCTTTCCGATGAATTATTCCAATAGTTCATGGAATTTATGTAGAAAATTTAGAATCTTGGGTAAAGGCATTGCCCGATCTCATTCTTCGAACACTGCTCTAGCTCATTCTTTGATTGACACTATTGGATACAACCCTAAAATTCTTAGTTCTCTGTCAGAATGTGAGCTTCTTCCTTATTTTCCTACAGATTCCTCCATTTATTTTATTTTTTAGTCCAAATTCTTTTTCTAGGATTCCATTGTTGGCTACTATCAATTCTTGATCCCAAATTTTTGTTATTCGTTCTTAACATTTTTAATAATTTATTGATCTAATTACACTATTTTTAAATATGTTATATTATAGATGAACATTGAAATTTGTTAATGGGGTAAATAAATTCTCATTTTCTTTAAGAAATTCTGATTTTCTTTTAGTAAATTTCATTACCTTACACATGAGCATCTTATATTTGATGCCTTATGTTGTGAACATTCAATATATTTTAAAATTAGCAACTTCTTAAAATATAGTTCACATCAGCCTACCTAAAATTTTTCAACCAATTTTGCTTTATATAATGTTCAGTTTTGTCTTAATAATAGCATCAAGGTGATATTCATAGAAATATGAGACGTGTATTGGAAGAAGTAAATTCATTTTAAGATTTTTTAAAAAAAGTAAGGTATAGAAACATGGAAGTATGACTGTGCCTTGAGCATGCTAAAATATTATAAGATAGGTATTGGAAGAGGTAAATATATTTTGGAGAGAGTCTTCTTTTAAGTGAGAGATCGCAATATTGAAGTATGGCCATGCTTAGCATGGGCTAAAATACTAGTAATATTTTAAGAGAGAGACTAAACCATCAACTTTAAATAGAATTTGACATATGTATAATTTGTCATATATGATTTTAAGTTTAATTTAAGAAAACTCCCCAAAACTATGGCGGTGTCTTAGAAAACCCCCCATCAAACTATTTTATTTTGAGAAAAATTCCCTCAAGTTTGGACATATTATAGATAACCCACTCAACTTTGAAAATTAGAGAACACCCCCTCAACTATGAGGTGTCTCATAAAATCCTTCTAATTTTCACATTTTCTCATCAAACCGCCTTGACATCATTTTAAAATGTAAAATAGCTAAAACATCCTTTTGAAAATCAACCCATTAAGTTATAAAGAAACGCCTAACTGATAAAAAAAATGACATTTATCAATTTATAATATTTTTTCCTCTTTATTCTCTCTTTATCCCACCCAAAAAAAACTTAGGATAATTTTTTATGATTGAGGGGAGATCTATGTTCTATCTTCGGACATCCATGATCCATCTCCCCGTCCACTTGAGCCCGAAGTCACAACTATGAACATGAGACGGTGGTGCAGTAGGAACAACGATCTTCAAGAGATAACCCGATCGCTTGTGCAAAAGGGAGAGTCCGGCAAAGATGCTATGCGTCACAGTGACGGTGGCTTCATATGACTATCCCAACATCTATGAGATAGGCTCTTCCGGTTTCCCAGGCCAGCGCATAGGAAGGTTTGCCCATGCGGGGCTCCCGAGGCAGTAATCCCAACTCCTTCCGGTCGAAGGAATCTTACCTCGGGAAATGGCCGCCTTCTTGTGGCGTTTTGGTTTTTTTAAGTCGGCTACTTGTCACGTGACATGCTAGACCTAACGATGTTAGCTTTCAAGGCACAGAGTTAATAGGGGTTTCCCAAATTTTTAAACGTGGGAGTTATCTATAATAAGCTCAAACATGATGGTGGTTACTTTAATTCAAATAGTTAAGGGGTTTTTTTTTTTGAGACACACACCATATTTGAGGCGGATTAAGTGATAAAAGTCCATAGGGGTTATCTCAAATTTTCATGGTTAAGGGGGATTATCTACAATATCCTTAAAGGGATTTCCTCAAATTAAAATAATTGAGTGGGGTTTTCTTCTTTTTTTTGTTGGGGTTGTTCTAAAATTAGCCTATGATTTTATGTTGGGAGACTCTCTACATGAATTTTTTCCTTTAATTTCTATATTTAAATATATGACTGTGAGAAAATTTTTAATTAGAGAGTTATAATCGATAAGGATTATAAAATATTTGAATATTAGAATTTTTTAATTATGAGTAGTTTAATTTAGTGAACATTCTTAGGTGAAAGATTAGATGTCCACATGTCATCCTCTAAGGAATAGAGGGTCACATGTATACTTATGATGTGACACATGTCACTTTTTATACCTTTGTGTGATATGACAATGTCAATTTTTGTATTTCTAGAAGTTCCACCGATTTCCTTCACACACACACACATATATATATATATATATATATATATATATATATATATATATATATATATATATATATATATATATATATATATATATATATATATATAGTAATGATATTATGAGATGGTGAGCTCAAATCTTATCGTGAGCTAGACTAATCGGCTCATCAAATTCAAGATCGGCACCGTACATTTTATTCAACACGTCATCAAATGTATGTGATGAAATTTTCACATAATTTGGGGTCATCTAGAGTATGAATTAAACCAGTTTGATATGTTAATTTTCAGGCAGTTTAACAGCCGTCCCTTTTACACATAGCTAAAACAATGGTTAAAAATTTCAAAACAATATAATTTTTTCTACATATAGATCATGATGAGTGCAAATCACGTGGGCGGTATCGATCATCATTTCGAGTAGCCTTTTGGGCTAGCTCACGATAAGAATTTGAGCTCACCATCTCATTTTATCATTTTCATATATATATATATATATATATATATATATATATATATATATATATATATATATATATATATATATATATATATATATATATATATATATAAAGAGCTCTATGAACTTAAGTTCATAATGAATAGTGGTGCACCAACTTTTTATCCACTCATCTTGTCTTGAGATTTGTGATGCACAAATCTCAAAGTGGGCTTTATATCTTTCACGGATCCCAAAGCAAGATGAGTGGTTAGAAAAGTTGGTGCACCACTATTCATTATGAACTTAAGTTCATAGAGCCTTGTTTCATATATATATATATATATATATATATATATATATATATATATATATATATATATATATATATATATATATATATAAGCAATATGTAGGAACTTGGTACCAAGCACAAATTTTGTGCTTTGGTAATGAGTCAGCCTTATCTCTGTCCAATAATGTGCATGGTTCTTCATTTGAACGAGTGGATGAGAATGCCACCTCACTACCAATCACAAAACTTATGTTTGGTACCTAATTCCTCCACACACACACACATATATATATATATATATATATATATATATATATATATATATATATATATATATATATATATATATATATATATATATATATATAACAATTTCCTGCCGATATAAAAGAATGACTGAGAGGGAATATATACAAGCTACCTCTGTTACTCTGTAATTTTGCATTCTTCTCACAACTTCACTAGTACGTGTCTAAAACAATGGTGACTATCATCATTCAGCACAATTCAGAACAGGTTCAAAAACTGCGTATACGAAGACTGCATACACCAAAGCCATAAAATTAAACCTCCTCCCGCAATGGCTATCATCATTCTTCTCAATTTTTCCCCAAAAAAGAGGGGGAAAAAAAACTCGTCCTGCAATGGCTCATTGTATCCATCCTCTAAACAGAACAATCTATACTTATTAATTATACTCACAAACATATGTACCCCTCAAATCTTTCATATTGGCAAAATTTTCCTCTGAATCTTGGTATCTATAAAATTACCCCAAATTCTCTTACATTGGGAAGTTTTTAGCCCTCCAACTTAAGAATAATGCTTTACAACTATGATAACGTCAAAAAATTCTAATAATTTCTAATAGGTTTGCAATATTTTATGTTTAAAAATTAAAATCATCAAGTAGGAGTGGGTGAAAAACTTCATGTGAGAGAATTTGGGGGTACTTTTATAAATACCAAAATTTGGAGGGTAACTTTGCACATATGAAAGATATGAGAGGTATAACGTGCAAACACCCCTTTAGTTTTTCTAAACAATGTTAACTTCCAAGTAATAAATGTACTGACCTACAGCCATGATGTAGCGGAAACGTAATTGAAAAGATAATGACTCGTTCTTGTACGAGCAAAACAGTACAAACCCTAGAAAACTCTAGGAATAGAAAACTTTCTAAAATTAATAATAACCACTCTAAAAAGTCTCACAAATTCTTTCCCTCATATAGGGTATAAAAATCATACAAAAGTACTTAAATAATTTTCCTAAAGCAAATAGACTTCCTAGAAATAAAAGACGTTTCATAAGAACTAAACTAGATTAGACCAAAAGT
The DNA here is from genome assembly GCA_012295165.1 of Asparagus setaceus. Taxonomy (NCBI): domain Eukaryota; kingdom Viridiplantae; phylum Streptophyta; class Magnoliopsida; order Asparagales; family Asparagaceae; genus Asparagus; species Asparagus setaceus. Next base: position 38,403,365 of record CM022701.1, read on the forward strand.
TTTCAACCCCGCAGTTTGATCCTGAAGACGATTTCCTTTGACTCTAAAACTTGGTTGGAACGGCAAAGCAATTTAACTTGTAGAGAACTTCTCAAGCTTTTTAAAAATATATAATAATAACAATTCTATAGAGGGAATCAAAAGTTACGGTCCCTTGAAGGTGCACGTTGAAATCTGGCCAAAAATCACCCTCTTTTCTTGGATCGTCAGAGCTTTGCCCTATCCGATTTCTCCCAAAGGCATCGAAAATTGTCTCTACATCACTCTTCCCTCCCTAGAAAAAAGTCGACCCCAAGTTTGGCTAGAGATAAAGTGGCATGTCGGGATGGAACTCCGTCAAGTCAGCAACATTAAAGGTAGGAGAAATATTGGCCAAATCGCTAGGTAACTCCACAACATAAACATTATCATTAAGTTACTGTAGTATGCGACATGGGTCAACTTTTTCATCTTTATCTTGTTGTATGTGCCTACAAGGAATTGTCCTTTGCACATGTGTACCATGACTTGATCGCTGATATCGAATAGCTTCTGATGATGATGCATATTAGCATCAGACTTGTACTACGCATTTGATACTTCAAGCTTCTTCTACACTTCAGCTTGAATGGCCATGTGCTCAGCTGTAATACTATAACCCCGACCCCTAGGCAATTTTAGCAAGTCAACAGTGTGGTCAGGTTTGGGTTAATAAACAATCTCAAATGCCTATGGAACGGTTAGCAACGCTGTTACTCTGTGCAGAATAACCCCTACAATGTCCTTCAAAACTAGCTGAGAAACTTAGGATCACGATCAAAAGTGATAGACTTTGCTATGCCATGTAAATGAACAATCTCTTGAAAAAAGAGACGAGCAATGTTAGACTCATCGCTAGTCTTCTTACATGCAATAAAGTGAGCCATCTTTGAGAATCTACCCACCACTACAAAGATGGAATTTGTTCCCTGCTGTGTATGAGGAAGGCTGAGCAAAGTCCATCAAAATGTCTTCCTACGGGCCATTCAGTACAACAGGAAGAGGTGTGTAAAGGGCTGTTTTCTGTGACTGCCCCTTTGTGGTTTGGCACACTAAACACTTCTCAACAATTTTGCCAACATCTCTATGTCAAATGTGGCCAAAACTACAACTACTCCATCAATTCCATTGTTTTATCACTACCCAAATGTCCACCTAAGCCACCTCCATGTAGCTCCAGAATGAGCTGCTCATGCCAAGGTCCCTGTGGACTACAAATTCTATTATAAAAGAAAAGGAACCCATCCTGAATAATCATGGTGCCAGAGTGTTTATTCACAATGCAAGCCACCTAGTCATCAATGAAAGTCCTCACATCTGCATATAAATCTTTCAATCAATCAAATCCAATAATAAAATTACTTATAATTTCTAAGAAGGAGGTACGGCAGCTAAGTGTGTCAGCAACTTCGTTCAACTTTCCTGACTTGTGCTTCAAAACAAATAGTAGTTGCTACATAAAAGCAACCCAACACCTGTGCATGCAATTCATGGTACACTAGCTATTCAAGTATTTGAGTGCCTCATCATCAGTAGAAAGCACGAACTCAATGCAGAATAGGCATTGTTGCCCAGAAAAAAAGATCGAGCGATACCATAAAACACGAGCTCGTATGCAGTCCACTTCCTCCTAGACTCACTCAGCTTCTCGCTATTGAAAGCTACCGGAAGACGCTCTTGCGATAGGATAGCACCGATGCCTAATGTTGATGCATCACACTCCAGTTCGAAAATTTATATCAAAATCAGGTAAGACAAGGACTTGAGAATTGGACAACTTCCCTTTGATGATGATGAAAGCTTGATCGGCCTCCTTGGTCCACTTGAATTTTCCTCCCTTCATGAACTCTGCAATCGAGGCCATGATGGTGCTAAAGTGATGAATAAAGCATTGATAAAATATAACCAACCCGTGGAAGCTTCAGCTGTGATGATCTATGGGGTCGGCCACTAGCGAATTGCACAAACCTTTTCCTCGTCAGCATGAATGCCCTTAACACCAACAATGAAGCCCAAAACAAAAGTCGATCCTACAGAAAAGTGCACTTCTAACAATTGATGAATAGCTAATTCTCATGGAGGACAGCTAAAATAGTCCGCAAGTGGTTGACATGATCCTCCAATATCCTATTGTATATAAGAATATCGTCAAATTGTACGGCAACATATTTGCCGATGAATAGATGTGAGACTTGCGTCATCAAACTCATGAAAGTGCTCAGGGCATTAGATCGCCCAACTAGCATGACAAGCCACTCATAGAGTCCCGCTTTTGTCTTTAATGGTGTCTTCCATTCATCTCCGGGGCGGATCGAATCTGACGGTAGCCACTCCTGAAGTCTATCTTGGAAAAGAACTATGATCCAGAAAGCATATCTAGAATGTCATCAAGTCGAGGGATTGGGAATTTGAATTTAATGGTGATCTCTTGTGGATTGCCCCGCTATCAATACACATCCGCTAACTCCCATCCTTCATGGCGACTAATGCTGAGACCACAAGGGCACAGGCTTTCTTGAATCAAACCTTTGTTCAACAACTCGAAGACCTTTTCCTGCAATATGGCACTCCCCTATGGATTCATGCAGTAGTATAAGAGGCTTGATAAATTAGCACAAGGAACAAGGTCAATGCAATGATGAATATCATGCATAGGGGGCAAGCTATTGGGTAACTCTTCTGGGAATATGCCGACATACTCGTCAAGCAATGGTTGCACAAGAGGAGGAACTAAAGGAACTGAACTAGCAAAATGGCTGACACTACTGCAAACACCGTCTTAGTTGCCTCCACCGTAGCTTGAAAGTCTGTAACCTGCTCAACAAGAAAAGATATACATTCCGACTTCACCACCACTAGAACTGGTTCATTATGTAAGGGTGCAAGTGCAAACTGAACACCATCTTTTCAAAAGGAGTAAGTGTTCTCTTTGCCTTTGTGAATGGCATCGAGATCAAATTGACAAGGTCTCTCTAGCAGTAAATGACATGCATCTATGTCAACTATATCGCACAAGATGACGTCTTTACATTTGTCGATGGAGAAAGGAATTCGATACTGTTTCATAACCTTGACGTCACCCACTGACTTAATCTAACTGATTTTTTAAGGATGTGGGTGCTTCTCAGTGGGTAATTGTAGGCGCTTCACATTATCTCATGAAACAAAGTTCTTTCTGCTGCCAATATCAATGATCATGTTATAAATCTTCTGCCGGATAGTGTATCGAGTACAAAAGATGTTGTGTCATTGTGGGTCCTCTTAAATTCTTGGGACTAACAAAAATCACCAAAGAGTGGGAAAGGTAATCATCAATATCATCAACATCCCCATCCGCTATGATATAGGTTACCTTCTCCTCGCCAAAGGCATCCTCATCACTTGATCATCACCCACCATGTTAATATGGCCACAATCATGACAATCACTAAATCAATGGTGCAGTTCACCACACTTGAAGCACTTTCCCGGTATTGGCCGAGCATAGGGGTTGGATTAGATTTCTGAGTAGTTGCGCCCTACTGAATAGGGAAAGTGTTGTCTCCAATCAACTGCTTAGATGGAGTTAATGGATCTGATGGTGCTATAGTGATTTTTGGGTGTATTTGTGATGTCGATTCTTCAAATTTGTTGCCACTACCAGGGCCACGTTTCATGTAATTGCGGGTTGAAGGCTCAAAGTAAGGGTATAATTGTGCTTCAGCCTTGAACGCTAGGTTATAGGCCTCATCAAGTCTCTACATAGTATGTAGCGCCAATTTATCTTGAATCACGTTCTTTAAGCCATTCTTATAACGAAAAACTTGCTAGTATTCGGTCTCGTTTAAGTTATTTCTACTTGATAAAGTAAGAAATTTAATAGTATATTCATGAATAGAACGCATACCTTGGTGACAATTCTAGAACTGAGTGAATAAGATTTGCTCATAATCTACGGGCAAGAATCTCGATCGCAGCACCCTCTCCATGAGACACCAAGTACGAGTTGCTAGTTTGTGTTGGCGAGTTCGATTAAATTAGAGCTGATCCCACCATGATGTACGCAACTTGTAGGCCACCAAAGAAAATTGCTTTTCATTAGGGATAGATTGAAACTCGAAAAACTTCTCGATCTAGTGAAGCTAATTAAGGAACTCTTCAATGTGGAGATTACCCTAAAAGCAGGGAAGATTCTTCACGCTAGTGCGATAATTAGGACCATGTCTCCCTTCATCAAGAGCAACTTCATCCTCAAACACTTCATAATCCTCCAAATTTGAATTGTCACCGTCTTGAATTTGATGCTGAGCATGAACACCAGCCCTGGCGGGTCCTTCACAGGGAACATCCCTAGTATGCAACTCGTTATTGATTTCATTTCGGTTCCCTATGTTTATGGTAGTAGTTAAGTTCCTAATCGCCATGATGATTTCTTCAATATGTCAATCTTATGCATCAACTTGCTGCTCGAGATCATTGCGTGGGTATTAACTTTGTTATCGTTAATAGCCATAGCAAGAAATAACCTATTTCTAAATACCAACTGATGTAGCAGAAATGTAATTGAAAATATAACTACTCGTTCTCATATAAGCAAAATGACACAAACTCTAGAAAACTCTAGGAATAGAAAAATTTCTGAAATAACAATAACCAGTCTAAAGAGTCCCACAAATTTATTTCCCTTATATAGGTATAAAACAATGTAAAGGTACTAAAATAACCTTTCATAAGAACTAGAAACTAGATTGGACCAAAACTCTTAGAAGTGCATTTTAAGTTTGAACATGATTTTCTTTGACTCTGAAACTTAGAGTAGAAAAGTAGTTCGACTTGTCGAGCACTTCCCAAGCTTTCTCAAATATATAATAATAGCAATTCTATGGAGGGAATAAAAAATTACGGTCTGTTGAGGTGCACGTCAAACTTTGGCCGAAAATCACCATCCTTTCTTAGATTGCCGTAGCTTCATGTTAGAATGTAGTTCATACAATATCTGTTATTTGAGTAATAACAAACTCTCATTTTTTACTAATGATTATTTGAGATAATATATTTCAGGTGTAAATAGGTATATGAAATATATGAGGCGAAACAATGCAAAAATTAACATTCATGTTGATTTCAGTCATCACAACATTGATGGTCACGAGGACACCATCGATGGTCATGAGTCAGTCGATCGATTACAATGCACAATTAGAGAAAAATAGAAATAGGAATCACACTATCGATGGTCGATCTACATAGAACCATTGATGGTCTGCTATTCAATCGATGGACTATAGTGCACATTCGATAATTTCTAGAAACTAGATTTCAGTCCGTCGTTGTTTTTTAGGGTAACCATCAATGGTGCATATTGGATCATCGATGGTGACGACGCACTTTGGCAGATTTCATGATTTAATCTTAACCGTTCGTTGACCCCTTTCATCTCCAACTTCTTCTATGATTCCTATATTTCTTTCTTTTATTATCAAAGGCCATATAAGATAGGAAGAGATCATATTTTGGAGATGTTTTTGTATTGAGAAAAAGGGAGAGCTTTTATTCCAGGGTTTGTGTAATTGATTTGTGATTCTATCCCTAGAGCCTCGTCAAACTCTTTCTCGTCACACTTAACATCTTCGAATCGTTTCACTGAGAGAGCTGCCATTGGATTCAATATCATGACCGCTTTTTCATCGAGCTTCGCTTTAATTCTTTTGAAGAACGGTTTGCTTAAAAAGGAACTGTAAGATCTTTTTTATTCGCGCTTAAATTATTTTGGTTGGATTATTTTATCTTATTTATTACGGCGTACTCAAACTTGTGAAAATTGAGGGTTAAGACTAGCTAGAGCTATTTGTTACTCATCTGCGATGAGTTACATTAGACGACTAGTTTCAAATAGATTCCAGAGTGCGGTCTTTGTAAGCCTATTGAATCGGGCTGTGATTCAAGTAAACTCTGGTCATAGTGAGAAAGACCCTTCGTGAGAAGGAAGAGTGGACATAGGATTTCTATCCGAACCACTATAAAATCTTACGTGTTTTCTGATTAGTGATTGGTTTGGTTTTTCCTTATTTTGATATTATTTCCGCTGTAAAATCTATGTTTTAGCGAAAATCTATAGCAAACCTATTCAACCCCCCACCCCACCATCAGTCACCCCCCACTCCCAAACCTCTAGGCTTGCATCTCAAATCCAGCACTTCGCACGATCTGATTTCTCCCAAAAGGCATCAGTAATTACCTCCGCATCAAACCATCAAGTCTACAAACTGTAGCCGAGATTGAGTGATTGGCTCCAATGGATATCGATCTATTTCCCAAATTATCAACCTTATTCTAGCTTTTGATGCTTTCTATCAGCTTATAAACTTGAAATTCTTATGTCTCATAAAAGTAGTAAATTTTCTCTCCACACTTGACACTCTTAACACCAGCAGTAAGTTACCTGCGGATTCCACCAAGTGTTTTTGACGGACAACTTTCGTTCTTATAAGTGGATTCTCGAGAGCATTAATTGTAGTGATTTTAAAGCCTTGACCAACATCAACAACCACCAATTGACCCTCTATAATTCTCCGCACAATGACTTGTTCTTATGTTTTGGTTATAGTTTGTTGAGCTGCATTTGGCTTTTACCTATTAACAGAAAATGTAATTTGTTCTGATACGATGTCACATTGTTCTTTTGAAAGGCTTAAATGCTGAGTAGACCACACTATAACTCTCAGCATAATGTTTTGTTGTTATGTTTTGCTTGTATTTTGTTGGGCTGCATTTCTCTGCATAAAGGTTTTGATTTTGTTGTCGAGTACTTCAAATTAATTCTTAGCATAAAGGTTGTTGTTGTTGCAATGTCTCGCTTATATTTTTATATGCAACAATGCGGTATGTTGCTTTTGTTGAGCTGGCATTTCTCATCCTATTGGTAGGTTATTTTGTTGTTACATTTTGTGTGCCATGTTATATCTTGGTATTGTCAGCTGCATTTCTCAGCCTAATGGTAATGTTTTTTGAGCTGCATTTCATATTAACCTAGCTTATTGTGCTTAATAGTGGGTTTTCTCTTGTTTTGTTGCAATTAAATCTGGGAAGGGCAATGTATTGAATAAATAACTGTGAAATACATTTGTCTATCATAGTGAAATCTAGTATACACCCTATTTTCTGTTAAGTGACGAGAAGTTTTAGATAATCGAATATTAGTATGGAGATACGGAAGAAAAAGAGAAGAAACTTGTAACATCTTGCTTTGTTTCATATCATGTGATAAGTGATAGATATCATAATCAGAATGCTGGCAGGATTGTGTCACCTTATAATTTCGCCTTCATCAAGAAACAAGAATTCTCAGAGAAAGCAAGCACAGGGTATCCGTCCAATTTTACGCTCCATTATTAACAGTAGGCTCAACATAGCCTGTGTCATGCATCAATTAGTAGGTATTCAACTATAAAGAAAGTATAGAATTTGGTACAGTTTCCCGAGAGTATATAAAACGACGACAGAGGGATATCTTACACAGTAACTTCAACGTTACATGTATAAAAATTTGTGACCGCTCATCTATTATTCAGCACAATTTGGAACATGCGCAAACTGCATATGCATAGAGAAAAACACTAGAGAAAAAACTCCAAATGCCATAGAGGGAGGGAGGGCAATAAGTTGAAACTAGTAAAGTTCTTTCAGCTGATAAAATAAATAAAAGATACATAAAAGTTCCCTAAAATAAATAATATAAGAATTCCCTCTACAAAGACTGCGCATACCAAAATCCAGGTGTTGACCAAAAGAATAAAATCTGCTCCGGCAATGGCTCAATGTGTCCATCCTCTAAGCAGAACAAACCACAGTCAAGCTGACGACCCTCGCCATTATCGAAAACAGTTTCATCCTCCAAATAATAAATGCAATTGGACTTGCAACCATTGAGTCCGCAAACTTTAGCTGAGATCGAATGACTGCCCCCAACAAATATCGATCGATCTCCCAAATTCTTGACCTTAGTCCAACCATTCATGCTTTCGTTAAGCTTATAAACGTGAAATCCACATGTCTTTGTACAAAAACAAAGTCTCTCCATGTAATGCATAACCTGTGAAACTCTCAGCACAAGTAATAAGTCGCCTGATGATTCCACTAAATATTTTTGGAGGACAAGTTCGTTTATTAAAAGTGGATCGTCAGGAGCGTTAAATGTAGTGATCTTACTGAAGTCTTGAACATCAACCACCACTAATGGACCCTCACTCGGTATCGCAAATATTTTTCCCCTATAACATGTAATATCTAGATATTGTTGGCCAGTTTCCGTACTCGATAGGTTGGTCCATTTATCATCTCCAACTTTGCAAATAGCTAGTCTCTGCTGAAACGCTGCAATAGAAACAGCAAAACATGATTGGTTTGAATGGGGGCTCTCTGTCAGAATGACTTTTCGCACATAGTGCGATTGGTAGACTAATCCGTATAAAGTATGTTGATAGTGATGTATGGATGGATGTTCTGGAAGCTGCAATTTCATCTTCGAGTAAGGATTAAGAAGCTCAATCTTCAGATTATCATCCAATGTAACCAACCAACCATTAGAAGCCCCGCAAATCCAACGATAATCAAGTTCAGGGAGATTAATGCTATATACTGAATTTGTTGAGAGATCGTAGAAATTCCTAGTGTGGGTTTCTTCCCTAAAAGGGAGCATGAGCAGGGGTGGTCGAGAGAGAAAAGTTCCACGAACTAACTTTGCGACATCTCGCCATAGTACACAGACAGAAGCAAATAAGTTAAGATCCTGAAGAAGACAAAACTTTTGGGCAATTAGCATCCAAATATCTTGTGGCAGATTGCACCAGTCACCCATCCCTGCAGAATGACATGCAGCTGTAAGTATCATATACATTTTATTTTATTTTTTTTCCTCTCAACAATCTAAAAAAACCCGACTTTTTTATACACATTTTGGCTAGAAATCAAAAGAGGAAAAAAGGGCTTTGGCATCTTAGTTCATAAAGTTACTTGATCGAAAGTGAATAGGGTCTGTTTGCATAATCTTAAACTCGATAATCAATAAATTAACAAGAATTCTAAGAGTAAATAGAGCAATTCTTTAAGATTTTATTGTTGAGCAGTATGTCTATGACACACGATTTTACTAGTGAATGTAATGCCTATGATGGACCGGAGCTTGTCTCGATCAAAAAGGGAAGTCAGAGGGAGTTGTTGACACTGACGTTATTTCTTATATCCATTATGCAAGGAGATTGGAAACACGTAGTCAAGGATATCGCGGTGAAGGATCCTTATTTGCAAGAATTAGATGCCAACATGGAGCAAGGGAAATTAGAGAAGCATGAGTATCATATGGAACATGGAGTGTAGTACTACAAGAAAAGGTATTGAATGTTGATAGCAGCAGGGGTTCATTCTCTTAAGCATTTGTTGCTACAAAAGCATGGTAGTTATGCCACGTCTGAACATTCAAGAATAAACAGAAGGTTAATAACATTGAATAGACTTTGAAAGTCTTCGTATTGCGAAGTATAGAAGTTTGTAAAGCCTTGGGATGTTTGTCAGAGAGAATGTAGCTACTCCTAGGTTACTTCAGCACTTGCTTTTCCTAATCAGACATGGAAAATGATTGCTATGAGTATGAACTTTCGAATGGACTTAACAATGAGGGGTTATAGAGTAACATATGTGGTGATAGCAGGCTCTCAACATATGCACAAGGTCTCATTCTGACACAGCTCAGTCAGTAGCACGGATAAGCATTAATGGGGTGTAAAGTTAATGGGATGAGAACATATTTTATAACATCTTTTATGAGTGGCAAGGCCCTATAATCACCCGTACATTTCTGAAGGAATTCCTCAAATTGAAAAGTAGCCTACTCAAGTTATGTAGAACCTGCAATCCTCAATCATATGATCAATCTGAGGGCATTTAAGACGCTTGATAATTACATATGAAATGTCTATTCAACTGAACACATCTTGAAGCAGTGTACTGACAGAAACCACCCAATATTCTCAGTTAGGAACCTTAGTCCACTAGAATTCAAGCCATTGATGAAGCATCATATTCTAGAGAAATTGCAGTATAGTTTTTAAGGGGCAGCTTGAATAAATACAGAAAAACAACCCATGTGTTTAAGTATCCGATATGCCAGAAATTTGAGGAAATTTTTTTAAAAAATCAATAAGAAAACTATTCTTGAATTTGGAGTTTTTCATGGTAAAACTTAGCTCAGGAAAGATGGCCAAGTGATGAAAAAGGCTGAGTGGGCTCAGGACCTCTCAGGACTAACATCAAAAGCTAATCAAGAAAAGACAATACCCTTTAAAGTAACACCAAAATTATAGGATCAGACAATTTTTGAAGTAATCAAGTAGACTATTACAGTATAGTGGATAATCCTAATCTCATATAGTGCATAGATTTCACTGATTGACCTCAGCTAAATAGTTAAGTGACAGAATTTTGCTTCAATATAACACTACTCAACAATCATTTACTACAGCTATTGCTCATGATAAATTGAAAAGATTCACTTGAGACTTTGCTATATCATTTAAATCATCAAGATTTACTTCTTTCAGTAGAACCCAAAGAGTAGGATGAAGGTCAGTGATGGATACAGAGAGAATCTCTAGGCACATTCAGCTGCTCTTAGAACAAACTTTATTGCTTTTCTACTTATAAATGCTTTTGCATGTATATTCAATTCAAATCCAAAAGAGAAGAAACATATATTCTAATTTATGTGCAAACATATATAAAAATGCACACTCTAATTTGTTATATTCCTCCTAGCACATCCTTATATGAATATGAAGCATATGCATCAATATGCAAAATCTAGACATTATGTTGCGCCCCTGCCACTATGCCATTATTGTTTTGGCAAGAAAGTAACAGAAATTTATTAACAAGGCATAAAGTAGATAATCTAAAAATCCCTCACATCCTATACAAATATAATTATGTAAAAGAAGGGAAATTTTCTTACATGAGAACACCACCTTCTATTCTCTACATTATCATTCATTCTCTGTGCAGAAGTCAGTCTAATTTTCAACGTATATGAAATTTGATTATGAATTGCTTCAACCTCTGGATGTTGCTTTTTAAAAAACCAACTTGTTTCTAGCCCTCCATATATTACATATAGCTGCAGCTAAACCAGATTTGGACATATGATTCCTCACACCTTTCTTGTTGCACTTTCTCACAAACCATCTCAATATCTCAGGCCAGTTATGATAAACAATAGGAATTTGCAAAATATACCTAATATCCACACAAATCTCCCTACAAAGATCACACATAGAGAACAGATGACTAGCTGGTTCATTCTACATATGGCAGATGTTACACTTACATTGATGTTCAAATTCCATTTTGCTATTCTATCTTTAGTTAATAGTCTATTTTTGCAAAGCAGCCATAGACTGAAAACATGCTTAGGAGCAGTTGACCTGTCTAACAAGAAGGAACTTGTAGTCATCACCTGAATTGCATCTCCTACCCCTCCATAATAAGCTTTCATCAGTTTGTTGAATATCCTCTATGAATTTATCTCACTCAACATTTTCTTAAAATTCCATGAATGCCCACTTTTCTTGCCAGTTTCCCGAATATTTTGATTATTTTAGATACATCTCATTAACCACGTGCCATTATTGTGATTGGCCAAAAGAAAAAAAAAAAAAAAAACAAGCCAAAGCAACACAAACGAGATTACCTCCAGATCAATTATATGTGATCATCCCGATTTTAATTAGATACCTCTCAATATATAACTATCTTTTGGCATCCTATGTTATGTTGCAAACTTGCCACCATGCCATTACGATTAGTGTTTTCCAAAAGAGAAACGCATGCCAAACCAATATAATCACGAACCATTGTCCACTCCTATCTCTTATTATTTGCATATCATTCTCCACATAAAATTTTTAAACCTATAAATCAGTTAATGTGATCATCTCTATTTTCATTAGTCATTAATTCTCTTGTTTCTATCCTAGACATTAATTATAAAACTCTCTTTTGATATTCTATATCCACATTAGTTCTGAATTTGTTTATTCTCATATTGAAATTGAAAATCAGTACAAACAGCCTCAAATTATATATATCATTACCAGCAACCAAAATAAAATTTAACCATCAAAGGATGGTTAAAAGATAAAATGACTCTTTCACAACAAGTAACAAACTTCTTTATAGATCATGTATAGAATTAAAGATGTATTATCTACACACGTACATTATTTAGATACAGATTTATCGAAAAATGAAATTTAGCATGAAAACAATAATTTGGGCAAGCAATTATAAACGATAAAAGTACCAAGTGCAACAGCAATAACATAGACAAGCTCCACTGCCAACAAAGGGCTCAGCAAGCTATCAGAGCATGGTATGGGAAGTAGGATGTATTCGGTGGCAGGATTGTTTGCAGTTTGGTACTCTAACCCAGGGTTTCATCTTTCTGTACGAACTAAGTGTTAGTTTGGCAGCCACATGTAATAAGATTTACAGAGATCAAGTTTGAACCAAGTTCATAATCTTAGTTTGACTTCACTGCTTGGACCTACTCCAGTTTAAACCTAGACTGATTTGGCCAATAACCATATCAGGACAAAATCCAACAGATTGCCAGCATGAAATAAACCATATTCTTCTGGCCTGAAACATATTGCGAGAAAGAAAGAAGGCAACCAAATTGAATGTAGCTCAAACTAGAATCAAACAAAAATTATCCAAATATTAGTTCTAATTCATCTTTGGTTGAAAATAGCCGAAATATGTTTTAACTTAAAACAACTTCTATGAAAACAATTTATGCTAATCGACGTGAAGTTTTACTTAAGACTACCACTAATCAGATTTATTTACAAATTGCCAAACTGACCCCAAGAAACAAAGCATCTATCTTGAATTATCCAATAAACAAAAGAGCAAAGTCTAGTACATGTTAAACTTAAAATGGCATATTCCAGGTTGTGAGACACATGAATCTGCATGGATCCTAGAGAAAAGATTCACAATAACCACAATGTTGTTCAAAATATAACAATGCATTAACCAAAACCAATACAAACCACAATACAGATAGGCCTGTAAACATAAGAACTAGAGGGATCATGCAATGAATATTAACAACTACAATTGAGACGCAGTATCTACAAAGTTTCCCCCAAGTTCTACACGCTTTATGAGATGTAGGCGGGAATCGGTTTGAGGTAAAAGAATGTAGATGAACTCGAAGCTATCTTAGACAGGAAATCACTTCAGGTTTAGAGCTTTTTAATTTCCCAAGGTCTAATTGAGTAAAGTCTAGCGCACGTCCTAGAAAAAAGATTCACACTAACCAATAACCACAATGTTGCTCAAAATATAGCACCAAATAATGCATTAATAAAAAATAAATACAAACTTTACAATACACATAGGTCTATAAACATGAATACTAGAGAAAATGCAATGAATTAGGAACAACTATAATTGAGTCGCAATATCTATAAAAGTGTCGATTTTGAGTATAAAAAGGAAATAATTCAACATCAAAGTTGTTTTGCACCGCGTGTATAGACCTATAGACGAGAATCTGAGAGATCATGTAATGAATTTGAGCATTTATCATTAAGACCTATAAAAAAATTTCAACTTTGACCATAAAATAAAGAATTCAGCACCAACATGAACTTCCTCACAAGAAAAGGCCTGTAAGGCTATGGGAACCCGAGAGATCATGGGATGAATTGAGAGCATCGAAATTTAAAATATAAACTCAACAAAAAATTGTCAATTTTGAAAATAAAAACACAAGAATTCAACATCAATATACTTTATAGGCAAGAGAATTTGAGAGATTATGATAAATAAACAAAAGACAACAAACAAGAGAAAATTAACAACAAGCTGCCAATTTTGAGAATAGAAAAAAAGAGAAATTGCACAAAGGGATAAGAGAATTACAGATTTGAGCTTTAATCCTCTGAGGAGAATCCATGGAAGTCAATAATAGAAGAAGATGAAGAGGCTGCTAGGTTTCGGTTTGGGCCAAGATGAGTTCTTTGGAACAGAGCCTTTGGTTCTCTAATAAATAGGGAACCTTGGTATATTATTATTTATTATTTTTTTATTAGTTTCCAAATCTTCAGTAATTCCACACTAGTCCCTCAAATCTTGAAATCGCTCAAAAGTTCCCCAAATTTGTTAAGGGATTGTGCAATCTAATCCCTCAATAGTTAATTCCTCTCAAATATGTTGGGTTTCCCTAATAATCCTGACGATTTCAAAATATCTGAAAGATTAATGTGAAATTATTGAGATTTGAGGGAATAATATGCTTTTTAATAATATATTTTTTAAAACCAAATCTACCCGCAACTGCCAGTGGTTTCACGTGCTTAGACGTCCGAGTACGAGAAAAGTTAAGCAATAGGGTCTATGAAATTGACTTGGGTTCTGACACAGTCCAGCAGATGCGGATTCAATTCTGTCTGACAGTATCCATAAACATCTGAATCCGACCCGGTTCAATACCACAAAGTACATTTGTCATCAGGACTCTAGGGGTGGCAAACAGGTTGGGATGGATCGGGTCGGGTCATAGTTAATCCGATCCGTATAAGTGTGATCCGACCCGACTCATTTAATAAACGGGTTAGTGCTAACCGACCCGTCTATTAAATGAGTTATCCAACCTGACCCGTATAACTTGAATGACCCGTTTAAGTTATAGAAACTGAATTTGAGTTGGTTTTGATACTAATGACAAATCAGCACCCGGTTTCCCTTCTCTAGCAAAGCTATTTACAGAAAATGATAGCGGACCATTTGCATTATTCATATAAGGTTCATTCAATTTGCTAAATTTATCATTAGATATCCTGGTGAAACAGTTGGTATAAGTTGGGGAAAAGATAGGCAAGCTGAAGATATAAAACCAACTTCAATTCAAACAACTCAACAAAGAATTGCAGCAATATTCTCCATACAAGAAAAAAAAAAACAAACACTCTATACATTCGAAATAGGATTTGAGGGACTAGTATGCAATTATTGAAGATGTAAGGGACTAATATCTAAAAAAAATCCTTTCAAAAAATAATTTTCTCACCACATGGGTTTATCTGCAATTTAGTTAAGGGATGTCGAGAATCCTATTTCTTGTATCAAAAACCATAAACCCATCACTCTTTTCATCAATCTCATCCAATAAAAAATAAAAAATTTGTAATGGAAATTCTAGCCTGCCGGCATCCGTCATGACCTGACCTCCCAGATCATCTCCTCAAGGATATCCTCGAACGACTCCCCTCTCGGCTCGTCGCTCCCCACCCCGTGCGCGGCGATGGCGTTCTGTTCGAATCTCCCACGGCCACCGCCATTCTCTGTCCCCTCCTTCGATGCTTTGGCTCCCTTGACTTTTTCCCTCTCTCTATTGAGAAACCCTAACTTGCTACAGCCCATTTGAGGATAGAATCTTCATGTTTCCTCTCCACTTCGTCGCTTGCCGCTTGAGCTTCGTGGTGATTGGGGATGAAATCTAGGGTTTCTCCCTTCTATTTTTTCTAGAGAGCATTTATGAGAGCCGTTCATAGTCTTTGGGTCATTGAGTTTACGAGTCGGTGTTGGGTTATATAGGTCAGTCCGGGTCAACCCGAATTGACCTATTTAATAAATTTGTAAATTTGGGTTGATCTGTTTATGACCCCGACCCATATAATTCGACCCATACCTATTATAAACGGGTCGAGTCGGGTCATAAATTGTCACCCCTATTATCGTCCATATATATACTAACTAGTATTACTGACAAGTATTTTGTCCATACGCGTATAGATTATTTTGATTCTATTGGGGGGTGGGTGTGTGTGTGTGTGTATTTATTGGCCTTTAAATATGATAAGCTACCCTAACGTAATGAAAGAGATGATTAATTATATTTCTTTATAGACTATGACTTAGAGATCTATCTATTAACTAATACATAAAATACTTATGAAGGAAGAGACAATGAATACCTCTTTTGCTATGCTATAAGAAGAAGAGAATATAGTTTTATATTAGTTAAAGTAGATAGTTTGAGTAGTATGGTTTTTTAGATAAATTACAATCTCAAGTTTAAAATATAAAATTAGATAGCTTAACTATCAATCACCTTTACAAATCTAAGTAAAATTTATGATTTTTGAAAACTAATAAAAATAGGACTTCAATCAGTTTGGTTCACCATGATTTGGAGCGTGAATGAGATTAAATCCTCAAAATGGATAGTAGGAGGTTGCACCATCCCCTACCATTAAGGTCATAGGACTTCCCATGACTATTATACCATGCCGCTTTGTGCATTCCCCACACCAGTAAAATATTATAATATTATAATATAATATGTTAAACTAGGGGGACCATATGTGATTTTAGATTTTTAGGTCCTGTTTATAAAGTTTTAAGGGTTGTTTATAACTTATAATATTATAATATAATATAATATGTTAAACTAGGGGACCATTTGTGATTTTAGATTTTTAGGTCCTGTTTATAAAGTTTTAAGGGTTTTTATAACTTATAAACTTTCAAAGGGTAGTTGTAGAGTTTTCAATGGATGTTTTGTAAAACTTTCATAGCATAATTTATAATTTATAAAAATCTCTAGGGCATTTTATAAATTCTCTAGGGTGTCGGAATTTTGAAACTTTTCAAGGTACTACTTGCAAAATTTTTAAAGAGTTGTTTGTAATATTTTGAAACTTTTAGAATAGTGTTTGTTACTTTAGGAAGTTTCATGGTGCTACTTATAAAATTTTCAAATGACTTTTGTAAAATTTTCAAAGATATTTGTAATTTTTAAAAATTTTAGGGTCTAATTCTAAAATTTTAGGGTTTGTTTGTAAAATTTTAGGGGACTATTAGTAATTTTGAATTTCTTAAAGGATTGTTCATAATTTTTAGATTTTCTAGGAACTGTTTGAAAATTTTGGATTTTAAAGGGAGAACTTGTATTTTATGAATTTTTGTGATGTTATTTGTAATTCTCAAATTTCTCAGTTGTTTATTTGTAATTTTTTAATTCTGAAGGGATCGTTTGTAACTTTCATGGGGCTATTTGTAACTTTTATATTTATAATTTAATTAAATTTGTCAAATATTTAATTATTAGAATTTTTAACTATAGATAGTTTTACTTTAATTATGATTCTTAATTAGGTGTGTCCATCTGTCATCTCCGATAGGACATAAAGATGCATGGCTATTTTGGATATGACACTTATCATGCATTTAAATGATGCATATTAGTTTTATTTCCTTTATGAGAATCATAAACTTCTCATTATATATAAAGGAGTGATATCTTCGGTTTTTCGTGGAAACCGCCTCATCCACAGTTTGGTTATATAGATACCACCTATAATTTTTAATTTGTACAAAAAATCTAAAACGTATGTTTTCCTTCAATCAACTACCAATGCCCAGTTTCTGTTAACTTTTGACCAAATTTCCATTAATCATATCATATCATACTCTTTATAAATATGTGAGTTTTGGGAAAAAATTTTCTTAGACAAAATTACCTTTAACCATTTTGGATATTACATTCTTATTTTATCCTAGTTAATAATATATATGCAACCAAAATTTGATATGAAAATAGATCAAAAAGTGGTTAAGGAAAAAAAATTTCGTAAGGAGTGTGTTTATCACAATAAAATAATAGTTGTTATATCTTAGAGGATTTAATAAGATCACTTTCATTAGATTTCAATATCAATTAAAGATATTCTGAAGTTCAAAAGTTACAAATAGCCATCCTAAAAATTTAAAAATACAAATAACCCATAGAAATATTTAAAAGCTATAAAAACCCACTTAAATTCCTAAAATACAGAAAACCCTGATAAATGGGCATATTACAAACAAACCCTTAAAATAAAAAATATATATAGCCGCCTAAAATTTTGAACTTGCAAAGTACCCCTACAAAATCTAAAATTGCAAAATACGCTTAAAATTTTAAAAGTATAGATGAATCCCAAAATTTCATAAATTACAAACAACCTCTTAAAAAATTATAATCAACCCTTTAAATTTTGAAAAATATAAAATAAACCCTAAAATTTAAAATTTCAAACAAACACATGAAAAATATAAAAATTATAAAAAACCTTATAAAAGTAAAAATAACAAATATCACCATGAAATTTTATAAACATCCATCATTTAGTGTTTTTGTCAAAATTATTATGGTTAAGTAAAACAATGTAAACCTTATTAGGGTTTCTGCCAATTATTGGGTATATTTTGGTCATTTGAGTTCACATGAACTAATATGTTAATTTCGAGGGTTTTGACAAAAGTTATTTGGAGTTTAGTAAGAGTTTTAAAGATATTCAGATTTAGTTCAAAACACCAAACTTATTGGGCATTTAGTGAAATTTACCCATCATACTCCTTATAAAAGTGTGAGCTTAAGACTCAAAGACGAGTGATCCGAGATGGTTAGGTGGTTCTAATATGACTCTCATGGTCTTGAGTTCAATTTAGGATTTTGTTATAAAAAAGTGAGTTTGAGAAAAACTTTCCTTAAACAATATTATCCTTAACCCTTTTGGATGTTACATTCAAATTTTATCCTAATTAATAATATATATTAAAATTATTTAAAGGTAAAATCTGTAAATAAAATTTGACATGAAAATAGATCAAATAGTTATATATAGGCCCTTAAAATTTGAATTTGCAAAGAACACCTAAAAATCTAAAATTGTAAAAGGCTCTTAAAATTTTAAACTTATAGATGAACCCAAAAATTCATAAATTGCAAACAACCTCTTAAAAATTCAAAAAGTACAAACAACCCCATTTAAATTTTGAAAAATACAAAACAAACCCCCTAAAAATTCAAAAAACCAAACAAACACATGAAAAATATGAAAATTATAAAAGACCATATAAAAGTAAAAGTTATAAATACCACCATGAAGAATTTATAAACATCTAGTATTTATGGTTTTGTCAAAATTATTAGGATTAGGTAAAAAAGGCAAAATGTATTATTCTACCAAAATTTATTAGGTATATTTTGGTCAATTAAGTTTAAATGAATATGTTAATTTTGAGGGGTTTCTACTAAAAGTTACTAGGAATTAGTGAGAGTTTTAAAGATATTCAGATTTAGTTCAAAACACCAAACTTATTGGGCATTTAGTGAAATTTATCCATATTTTAAATTTGGTCTTTTGTATCCCTCAAATTGTAGGCATTTTAAAATTTGCCTCCAAAATATGGTAATTGTAAATTTGTCTCCAAAATTATTTTATTCCCTCAACTTTACTTATCACAATAACTATAGTAAAAAACATAGCCTTGCAGGCATGAGGATTATAGTTGTATAATTTATCTAGAAACTATCATAAATTTTTAAAGCAATTATATCTTTTTCTAACTAATTTTGTCCAAAGTTTAAAGAATGACAAATAGTACTGTGAAAAATTTATTACATCTATCATTTGGGGTTTTGTCAAAATTATTATACTGTAGGTGAAAAAATATAAAATTTATTTGGGCTTATGCAAAAGTTGATTGGAGTGTATTTTGGTTATTTGAGTATACATGAACTAATGATGTTAATTTAAGGGTTCCTTGCCAAAATTTATTGGGGTTTAGTGAGAGCTTTAAAGATATTGAGGATTTAGTTCCAAACATCAAACTTTTTCGGGCTTAGTGAAATTTATCCATATTTTAAATCTTGATATTTTTAATTTGTATTATTCAAATTTTAGGTATTTTAAAATTTGCTACTAAATCATGATAATTATAAATTTGCTTTCAAAATTATTTTATTCCCTTAACTTTACTAATCACGGTAACAATCAGCATGGTTTCATAAATTGCCTTTAAGTGGCAGTTTTTGGAATATAATATCGAAAACCCCATTGAATATAGTGATTATTAGAAACACCCTTTAATATTAAGATTTTATCATAAACCCCTTCAACTTTGAGATTTTATCAGAAAACCTCTTAAATTCATCTCTTTTAGCGGAGTTTTCTAATGAAATCTCAAAGTTAAAGAGGTTTCTTGATAACCCTTAAACTTAAGGGGATTTCTTAAGGTGGTTTCGATATTTTAAAGTTATGTGATTAAAATTACTCTGCATTCTATTTTAAATATTTTATATTTCCAATGTTATACTTTGTAGACACACTTAAAAGGGATAAATTAGTTTTAGCCACACATTAATGTTTTTAGGATGGTTTGAATATGAGATATCCAATATGTCTCATATCAAAAATATTTAGGATCTTCACCACTTGCAAGCTTTTGAGATGTTCTTTCTTTATTTTTTTATCACGCTTTTAGCATACACAGGAAGTGAACCTAGTCCCCCTATGAGGAAGGGGATGACTTTGTCATATGAGCTACTGGGCTGCCCCGCTTTTGAGATGTTAAATAGGTATGTTAATTAAAAAAACTATATGAGTGAAATTACTCAAGTAGGTGTTGTTTAAGTTTTTTTGATATTTTAATTTTGAGATGTTCATTATATATCATTCCAAAAGATTTAGAGCCTTCACTACATGCAATTATTTTTGATAGGCTTGAATTAGAATAACCGCATCCCATAAAAAAAACACTAGCCGATAGGTACGAAGAAATATAGACGAGTTCTGATAGAAGGTGTAACAAAGGCGGTTATGTTAAAAAGTTTTGAATTGCACGAGTAATCAAATGAGATGGAGAAGGATAATTAAATAAAGATGAATATGATAATTCACACAAATTACATGAAATAGTCATTTCATAGCTATTTTCATCGAAAAACAATAAGTCACTTTACCAAAGAAAAATACATATATACTAGCATGAAATATATCAATTAGTCATTGCATAGCTTGGTAAACTTAAACAAATGGAATATAAATATATCATCTGGAAAATATTTAGCAAATTATACGATGACAACATAGGATTGGAATGAGAATCAAATAATTAGCACAAATTATTATTTTCATAAAAGGATTTTGACCTTCATATACTATTTATTGTAAATTATACTTGAAATGATTTAACCATATAATTTTTATTTTGATCATGATAATTTTAATACTTTTCATTAACTATATGTATATGGACAATAAATTATTATTGAAATAAAAGAAATATTTCACAACCGAATTATAGTAAGAAAATAAACCAAAATGAAATAATAATGATATTTAACCATGTGCAGCACATGCATCCAACCTAGTAACCTTAATGTGGGCATATGCCACAAATGTCTTTCCACTAATCATGAAGGGTATTAATGGAAGTATGGTATTAAAAAAACGTCAGCAGAAACTAAACGATGATGGTTAATTGAAGGGAAAACATACTTCTTAAATAGATTTGGTATAAATTAAAAATTGTAGGTAGTTTCTATGTAATCACCCTATTTATTAGATGGTTCACTGGTTTTCATGAAACCCTAATATATGTACTATCTATACTATACTATCTATACTAAGCTATTAAAAACCAACAAAGGGTTTAACCAACAAAGGGTTTAGTGTTCACCACAATGGAATATTACGGGGTAAAATGGTAAATTCTTATGAGGTTTCAAATAACCTTTTACGAAGGGCTTAAAAGTGAAAAGACATGTTCTCAACTTCATCGTAAAGTTTGTGGGTCTGATCATCCACGTGTCCCAAAGAGAGGATTCCTGCACGCCACAGATTGTTTTCTTCGTTTTTGAAAAGCCATAAGAGAATTTACCATTTACCCCTCAATATTCCCTTGAGGTGGACATTGATCATCCATACTTTTGCTGGGTTTTAACTGTATAGTATTGATATTCACTTCCCAGATTATTTAAATATACTATTTCTTTGCTACTGCTAGTATTTTAGCCTGTGCTAAGAACAATCTTATCGTGATTCATCTACATTTCGTCATGTTTCAATTACTCTTATCCGAATATAATTTAAAAGATCTAATGACTCAACCCCTTCGAAGCAAGCTTTCCCCCACCCCCAATAAGGTTAGAGAACATGTCTCTGCCTAGAAATAATGATATTTAACAACATATAGAGAGCTATAATTAAAATTAAGATCATTTAAAGTATTTTTTTCTCGTAATAAATGAACAAAATAAAATTAAGATTATTCACAAAGGCTGCACCACAAAAAGTCCTCAATCAATCAATCAATCATAGGATGTAATAAGTAAAACATTAAGAAAAGCTTCAATAATTTTTAATTATTTTTATCCATCTTAATCCTCTTCTTCAAAGTTGAAAGAGTTTGTTCTTTGTCCATTTCTGCAAAATAAAAAATATATTTACTTAGTAAATTTAACATTAAAAATTATATATTGAAATTAATTATTACATAAATAAGTCAACCCGATTGTATCATTATTTTTGCAATGGTTAGGTGGGATTTTAAATGAAGAAGAGTCAAGTGTAGCAACAGGTGATACACCTAAAATCTTCTTTTTCCTTTGTTATCAATGATAGATATCAACTGATAAGTCCGATTTAATTCAACAGATTGATTATCAATAGCACCATCCTCGATTCAATTCAACTGATTTCTCATCCTATGACAAGAATACATTTGTCTTAGAGTAACATAAACATGATTTAGTTATTGAAATAAAGAAACTAATATTAAATTTACCAAAAATATTCTTCTTATAATTTTTATCGAAGTATTTCCAGTGTCGATAAGTCTAGAGTATATTCAATTGATTGATGTCATCGCCATCAATCAAAGATCATATCGAGTGATTTTTATCCTTTAATAAAATAAATTTAGTATTAAAATAATAAATACATTGCATAAAATCATGGAATATAATGTTATTAACAAGATTATCGAAATGTTATCTTTCCATCGGTTAGCGATGCTTGACCGTTGAGTTTTTCATCATCCACATCATCATCAACTATTTTAATAATCTGTAGTCTTCAATGTATTTACTTGTGTTAAACTCATGTAACCAGATATGAAAACGATATTTATACTGATTAATCTCTTGATAGCAAGTGGCATCTCCTTGTTTCTAAACAAATATAAAACTAATTTTAATTTCATCTATTAAATTGAAAACATATTAAAACTTTAAATTAATTTCGATATAATTTACCAAACCCAAGAAAGTTGCAAATTTTGAAGGATCAAGTTTCATCAAAAGAAGAACATTGTGATGAAATATTACAAAATAGCGATACATGTTCCATCCTTCACTTGTAAGGTAAGTTTATACCTAAAGTTAGATACATATTCGTTATATATTGTTCATTCAATTTAATTTTTCTAAATTGTGAATAATTTATATTTATGAAATTTATATTATCCTATTTACCTTTCTTCTACATAATTAATTTTCTTTTTATGACGATTGCAAGAAAGAATCCCATTGATCTCTTTCAACTAGTTATTGCAATCTACATGAGAAGGCTAACACCAACTTGACATCTCCTCAATTCCCATGATCCGAGGCATTGCAAAAAAAGTACTCCTAAAAATAGTATAAATAAACAATATATTCATCATCAAGTGAATTATAAAAACCAATAAAAATAAATGAATGATTAATGAATTAAAGTATTAACCTTTGAAGGTCTACATAATGTATTTATATAGTCGTTGTATTATAATTTAAGTTTAATTTGAATTTTGTATACATCACTTTAGCGATTTAAATGAAATGTATCGAGTATATTGTGGATAAATAAGACAGTTGTTGTCATTGTATCCTTTTTTATATACATATAGCGTTAAAAGCTATAATTGAATGTATATAAATTTAGCAAATAATTTAATACTAAAATAAATTAAAATTTACTTACATCATTGTCGTTTAATTCCTTTACTTAAAAATATCAGCAATTGTACCATCTTTGATTGCAAACTTGACTTGTGTGCTTAGCGATCTTATTCCAATGTCAAATATTTGTTATTGAGTTGGCACATTAATAGAACTGAGAGAAAAGATAAGTAAAATAATTATGAATAGTGGTAATTCTCATAATTCTAAATAAATTTTATGAAAATAAAATTATATTATTTCACAAAAGTTACAAATTACCATTGAGTTTGAATAACATCCTTATTATCACTCAGGTTTATATAAAACTTTATAGTATACGTGGATGAAAGGCTTGTCAATGCTTTCACTAGGCAAAGAAAATGAATAGAAATATTATAATTTACAAAATATATAATATTAAGCATATCTTTAATTATTGCAAGTTTATAATTAGACATACAAATATAAATTATTATAGTTTATATACATACATATATACATATATAATATTAAGCATATCTTTAATTATTGCAAGTTTATAATTAGACATACAAATATAAACTATTTTAGTTTATATATATATATATATATATATATATATATATATATATATATATATATATATATATATATATATATATATATATATATATATATATATATATATATATATATATATATATATCACAATACTAATAATAGCATGCAATGCACGTGGTTAAATATCATAATTATTTTATTTTTAGTTTTTTCTTAGTATAATTCAGTAAGATTCAATTTGAGTTGAAATCTATAAACCTTGATTATTGCAATTGCCATAAGTTTTATTTAAATATTTTAAAATTTTTGTTGAAACAAATTTGTGTGTTAAATGGGGATCTATATATTTTTATATAGTTGCATACTATCACTTTTCAGTTTGTACATATCAAACTTTATGTGGCATACTTGTTTATCGGATCATCGATCTCCAATTTGTTTATCTTAGTCATTAAATATAATGTTAAATTTGAAGGAAAAAATACAATAATCTATTCTTAATGTGTTTAAAAAGATATAAATAAATTTCTATAAAGAGAGCTCGACCTGAAAAATAATAAATAGTAAGTTGGTTTGTATAAGCTCGTTTTGCCACCAAATCGCAAGAGATACAAATATAAAAGCAATCTATGATGTATAATAAGATGATTAATCCTAGAAATGAGCTTAAATAATATAGAAGAAATGCATGACATTGACGGTTTATTAAAAAGGATTCACTATATTTTATTCATAATTATTGATAGACTTAAAAAACTATAAACTAAAGATTATTGGTAACTCTAAGCATAATTTTATATGATTAAAGCATGCAAATAAGCATATAAAAGTACTTAAAATTTTGCATAAAAATCCCTTCTAAAGATTTCTAATTTACTCAAACAATTAACCTATTCTATAAAATATTCAAAAAATATTATCCTTTATCATTTTCTGGGTAATTCGAGTAGTGTCTTCATCATCTCGTCGATTGTTACATCAGGTTGGAGCTAGATTTCTTGTGCTATTACCTTTCCTTGTGTTCATTCATCATTTGTCTTCTCATATAACTTCACAAGGAATTTGAATGTCTTTCTAATGGTCAATACAAACTTCTAGAAATATGTATTATTTTTCTGTTTCATTGAGAATAAAAGTTAATCTCACGAAAATTTTTATTTTTCTGATTTATTAACTGATGTTGGCATCTGATGTGAGTAAGTTTTTAATTCTCTTTTTTTGTAAATCTTCAATTTTGAGAGTTTTTTTTTGTAATTTTAAAGAAATTTAGGGTGCTTTATGCAAATTACAAACTATTTTATGGGTTGGTGTATAATTATTGAGGGCTTAAAATTCTCATGGTCTTTCGTGAATTTTTAAGTTTCAAGGTGTTTTTTATAATTTTTTAAACTTTTAGGATGCTTTATGCAAATTACAAACTACTTATGGGTCTTTTCTGATCAAGTTGATTTATATTACTAATTAATGCCTCGAGTTCTTAGCAGAGTCCTCATTGCAGAGGCTATATTAGATTTTTTAAGAACCAGGACTTGTTTGCTTATGGTTTATGAGGCGTGTAGTTTTAAGCTTAAAAGTTCTGTAAAAAATTTCCTACTGTTATTTTGACACATTAATTAAGTTAAGAAGTGGACGCAAGTAGTAAATATGAAAAGCATTGATGAAGGAGAAGGGAAAAAATAAAAAAAATTTGCCCTTGTTCATAAGTATTGACATTGTAGGCATAAAAAATTGCTTGTCAATACCCGAGTAAGACTCGTGACGGTGGGTTGACAACCGACGATCCGTCCGATAACGCAACTCGAAAACGTTGGTGAGTGATTACACCGCAAAACGTGTACAGCGAGTCAACAAACGCATGAAGCGAGTTGGCAAGGCTTGCGAGCCACCGAAACGACGTGTCGTGGAGGAAACCCGGCGACGAAGCTCGACGAGACGGAATCAACTCCGCTTAACCCGTCAAAGGCAAACGAGCCGTTTGAGCTCTGAAAATTGATCGGATACGGACTCAAATACAACGGCGACATCACCAGGAGAAAACTAAGCCCGGAAGACTGAGAAAACGACGCAAAACGACGCACCACGGACAACTTGGCCGAGGTACCTCGCACTTTTGACGAACCTCGTCTTCTGGCGAACCTCGCACTTTGGCGAACCTCGTCTTCATTTGACGAACCTCGTCTTCTGGCGAACTTCGCACTTTGGCGAACCTCGGCTTCGTTTGGCGAACCTCGTCTTCTGGCGAACTTCGCACTTTGGCGAGCCTCGTGTTCGTTTGGCGAACCTCGTCTTCGTTTGGCGAACCTCGTCTTCTGGCGAACTTCGCACTTTGGCGAGCCTCGTGTTCGTTTGGCGAACCTCGTCTTCATTTGGCGAACCTCGTCTTCGTTTGGCGAACCTCGTCTTCTGGCGAACCTCGCACTTTGGCGAACCTCGTCTTCTGGCGAACCTCGTCTTCGTTTGGCGAACCTCGTCTTCATTTGGCGAACCTCGTCTTCTGGCGAACCTCGTCTTCGTTTGGCGAACCTCGTCTTCTGGCGAACCTCGCACTTTGGCGAACCTCGTCTTCGTTTGGCGAGCCTCGGTCTTCTGGCGAACCTCGCACTTTGGCGAACCTCGTCTTCGTTTGGCGAGCCTCGGTCTTCTGGCGAACCTCGCACTTTGGCGAACCTCGTCGATTGTTACATCGGGGTTGGAGCTAGATTTCTTGTGCTATTACCTTTCCTTGTGTTCATTCATCATTTGTCTTCTCATATAACTTCACAAGGAATTTGAATGTCTTTCTAATGGTCAATACAAACTTCTAGAAATATGTATTATTTTCGTTTCATTGAGAATAAAAGTTAATCTCACGAAAATTTTTATTTTTCTGATTTATTAACCGATGTTGGCATCCGATGTGAGTAAGTTTTTAATTCTCTTTTTTGTAAATCTTCAATTTTGAGAGTTTTTTGTAATTTTAAAGAAATTTAGGGTGCTTTATGCAAATTACAAACTATTTTATGGGTTGGTGTATAATTATTGAGGGCTTAAAATTCTCATGGTCTTTGTGAATTTTTAAGTTTCAAGGTGTTTTTATAATTTTTAAACTTTTAGGATGCTTTATGCAAATTACAAACTACTTATGGGTCTTTTTAATCAAGTTGATTTATATTACTAATTAATGCCTCGAGTTCTTAGCGAGTCCTCATTGCAGAGGCTATATTAGATTTTTAAGAACCGAGGACTTGTTTGCTTATGGTTTATGAGGTGTAGTTTTAAGCTTAAAGTTACGTAAAAATTTCCTCTTGTTATTTTGACACATTAATTAAGTTAAGAAGTGGACGCAAGTAGTAAATATGAAAAGCATTGATGAAGGAGAAGGGAAAAATAAAAAATTTGCCCTTGTTCATAAGTATTGACATTGTAGGCATAAAAATTGCTTGTCAATAGAGAGTAAGACCGTGACGGTGGGTTGACAACCGACGATCCGTCCGATCGCCAACTTCAGCGTTGGTGAGTGATTACCTTAAAGCGTGTCTGGTGAGTCAACAAGCGCTGAAGCGAGTTGGCAAGGCTTGCGAGCCAAAGCGGCGTGTCGTGGAGAAACCGGCGGCAGCTTCGGCGAGGCGGAATCAACTCCGCTTAACCCGCCAAAGGCAAACGAGCCGCTTGAGCTCAAAATTGATCGGATCACGGACTCAAATACAGCGGCGACATCACCAGAGAAAACTAAGCGGGAAGGCCGAGAAAGCGGCGCAAAAGCGGCACCGGACAACTTGGCCGAGGTACCTCGCGACTTTGGCGAACCTGCGTCTTACGGCGAACCTCGCACTGGCGAACCTGCGTCTTCATTTGGCGAACCTCGTCTTCGGCGAACCTGCGCACTTTGGCGAACCTCGTCTTCGTTTGGCGAACCTCGTCTTCGGCGAACCAGACTTTAGCGAGCCTCGTGTTCGTTTGGCGAACCTCGTCTTCGTTTGGCGAACCTCGTCTTCTGGCGAACCTCGTCTTTGTTTGGCGAGCCTCGTGTTCGTTTGGCGAACCTCGTCTTCATTTGGCGAACCTCGTCTTTGTTTGGCGAGCCTCGGTCTTCGGCGAACCTCGTCTTCTGGCGAACCTCGTCTTCTGGCGAACCTCGTCTTCGTTTGGCGAACCTCGTCTTCTGGCGAACCTCGGTTAATCATGACGAACCTCGTCTTCTGGCGAACCTCGCACTTTGGCGAACCTCGTCTTTGTTTGGCGAGCCTCGGTCTTCTGGCGAACCTCGCACTTTGGCGAACCTCGTCTTCGTTTGGCGAGCCTCGGTCTTCTGGCGAACCTCGCACTTTGGCGAACCTCGTCTTCGTTTGGCGAGCCTCGGTTAATTCTGACGAACCTCGTCTTCTGGCGAACCTCGCACTTTGGCGAACCTCGTCTTCGTTTGGCGAACCTCGTCTCCTGGCGAACCTTGCACTTTTGGCAAACCTAGTGTTCATTTGTCGAACCTTGTGGTCATTCAGTCGAACCTCGTGTGCACTTGGCGAACCTCATGTCTTAGCGAACCTCGCGTTTGCTTCCAACTTGGCCAACTTGGTTCCAAAGCCAACGAGACCGGATTTGAACGTCAACGGGACCAAGATCAAACGTCGACCGATCGTCACTTAAACCGTTGGCGAGTTGAAACCAATCAAATGAATCAAGCACGGACTTAGAACGACAACGACAAGATCGGAACAAATGTCGTGAAAAAGTCCGGAAAATAAACCAAACCGAGAGCCAAATGGCGTTCGTAGAACCGGACACCGTTTGGTGTCGGCCATTAGGACACCAATGGTGTCGGCCAGCGACACCAATGCCGGCCGACCCCCCTCTTGTTTTCCTATAAATAGTCCAGGGGGTGCTCAGTTTCAAGGGTTGGATTTTTGATTGGATTTTCGGATATTCTTGAGAGAGCCCTCGCGAGATCCACGAGCCGTCGACGCACAGTCCCGAGCACCGGCGAGCACGTCAGATCTACAAATCGCGAGTGGCGAACTTCGAGTCGACTCTAGAATAGCGGCGTGATTTCTCCTAGTAGATCTCACCCGCCCGGCCATCCTCTCCTTCGTGAGTGTGATCCCGAAGGCAATCCTCTCCTTCGTGAGTGTGATCCCTCGGTAACCGTTTCGCCGTGAAACGAGCCCTCACGTCTGTAGTTCGAACCGGGTTTCTATCACGGATCGAATTGCGCGGTGGTCCGCGGACGAACAAAAGTCCGACACGGGCAAAGAACCCGCATAGCGAGGATCGTAAAATAGAGATCCTCGTGTTTGTTCACAAAAGGAAGAAGTTGTAATTTTCGTTTTCATTGTACGCCTGAAATAAAAGGCATTTCTTTTGTTTGAATTTTGTTGTAGGCCAACGAAGCTGTAAACGAGTTCAAACGAGCAATGAATAACAAACCTTTTCATGGAACAAATTTGGCGACCACGGTGGGAGCCAGCGGCTTCAACAAAAGCGGCGATGTATGCTAACCGGATCAGATCCGGTGATAGACGAGGTCAAGTTCGAGTTCGACCAAAAGAAGTACGAGGAGTACCTCTCTTCCTCGTCCAGATCCAGTCCCCCCCGTAAGTCCAAGATGGTCTCCGCTGCAAGGAAGACCCAATCGGCCTCAGATGGGGAGGCGAGAAAATCCACCACCACCGCCGTCAAGACTGCAGACAACGGTGGTTCCTCGGCCGGCAAAGCGGCCAAATTTTCAAAACCCTTGCAAGGGGTCGATTCCGCCAATGGCGCCGTGACTCTCTCCAAGAGAGCCCGTCAGAGGCGACGTCAGCGCCTGGCAAAACAATTCGTCCAGGCAAGAGAATCAATGGATGGGGTTCGCTATGAAGTGGATCTAAGATCCAGGTTACCTCAGAGACTTAAGTCTGAGATCGTAGCCGACTCCTATAAGCCGGCGACAAATGAATGGGTTCGAGTCAAACGGAACCGATCCACACTTCAGGAGCGTATCCGGAAACGCCGCGCGCTCCTCGCACAAGCAAGGGCTTTGGTGCAACAAGCCCGCGAGTTAAAGAAGGAGACGGCCAAGAAGTCGTCAATAAGTCGGCTAGTTTGGAAGCCCAAGTCCGTCGACACTTCACCTCCGACGAACTTAACATCCAAGCCCAGCCCTGCCAGCAGGCCAACTCCTGCTTCCATGCTTAAATCAAAGATTGTGAGCACTTCAAAAGTGACGCCAAAGTTACCTCCGGCGTCTGTACCCAAACTTCTGGCGAAGCCAACTCTCGCCATGACCAGCAGGCTTACCATCAAGGATCGCCTGGGTCCGCTAAAGGAATTGCGGGTCACTCCTAATACAGGGGGTCACACCCACAAAGACAAGAAGATTCCTACGGCTTTGCATACCGGACTGAAAGTCGAAGTCCGAGAGTCTGCCAGAACTTCACCCTCGCACCGACGAAAGTCAAGGCGGGTTACTTTCGGCAGTTCTTACGAAACAATTCGTCCTCGGACGGAGACGTTTTCATCTGACGATGAGAACGTTATACCCGAGAGATCGTGTCGACATACGGAAGATTGCTCTGGCACTCACGCCGACGAGTTATACTACCGTACCGGGAACACAAAGAAATCTCGAAGGGGCTCCCCCAAGCCAGCCCAGTCATGCTTATGTTCCAAAATCATTAAAACAGTGCTCTCGGAGTGTAATTGTTGTCAAGGAACTCCAGAAAGAGTCTCGGTCTTCCAGAGACTTAGCACCAACACGCCAAGACCTAGGTCAAGGCGATTCCGCAGAAGGATGGCATCCCGAGAGGATGAATTGCCAGAGGTCACTAATAATATGACTGGCAAAGAACCGTCGTCAAGGGCTATTCCCAGCGCATCGCAACGGTTAACTCGTTTGCGGTCCGGGACTATTCGACTGTCCATTTACGACAAGCTCTTGAGAGGACTACCTTCAGAGGATGAAGTATCAGACGCTGGGTCGGCAATGGCATCCGACAATACAGCTTCTAGTGACGGACAACCCCGAAAAGCGCTTATGATCAGTACAGACCAAGTGGCTAAAATGCTAGACGAAGCGTTGAATAAGCAACGGGAAAACTTCAAGTTAGAGATGGAGTTGGCCATGCAGACGATGAGAGAAATGCATGATCAACAGATCCAAGCCTTGACAAAACATCAAGGTGAATCGAGTCAGCGCATCAACGTCGATGAAGATGGTAGTGATTCAGATCAGGAAGAGGCACAAGAGGATGATAACCCTCCTGAACCACGTGACGCTGCTGTTGCTCATGAGAATGAGAAAATCAAAGACCTCGAGAGCAAAATTAACTCGTTGATTTCCGCCCAAGAGGTGAAGAAGACGGGTATCCCTTGCCCATACCTAAGGGAGTGGGAATCAATCCCATACCCTTCAAAGTTTAACTTAATAAACTTTACACCGTTTAACGGTAAGGGTTCCCCGACGCAGCACTTGATTTACTTCAAGTCGCACCTCGGGGTTATTTCTGGCAATGAGCCCCTGATGGTTCGGTCATTCGTTGGCACCATTCGTGGAGCTGCCTTCGATTGGTACCGCCGTCTTAAACAGGGGAGCATCAATAGCTGGGACGATATGGAGTCTTTGTTTCTCTCCAACTTCTTTGATGACGATACCGAGGTATCCATTGGAACATTACTCGACGAAAAGCAGAAGAATGGAGAAACTGTGGATATCTTTGTTAAACGATTCCGTAACAAGGCAATGAACTGCCGGGATCCGATAACAGAGGAGTTCATCCTCCAGACCTGCCACAGTAATTTGTCGATAGACGTGCTCGAAGCAATGGGGACAGCACCATCTGTAACGTGGAAGGACTTAAAAGTTCGTGGAGAGCAAGCTGAAAGGTTCCTTAAAAGGAAGAAAGCAGAAAGAGGCCAGCCGGCGACAAATACGAACAAACAGAATTTTGTGCCACGCGGCAGAGGTAAGGCGCCAGCAAAGTCTGTAGACGCCAATCAAACCTTCAAACTGCAACCACAACAGCAGTCGCAACAGCGTGCGCCACAGCAATCGCAGCCTCAATGGCGCCAAAGAACTCGTAATCGTAAACCTTCCGTTCGAGGTTTCCCAAGACTTACTCGTTCAAAGACGAGGAGGTTCCGGGCATTTTCAAATACCTTCTGGAGAACAATAAGATTCAGTTGCCCCCGATTGTAAATTAAGAAGAGGCAAAGAAGGTTACGGATCCTAAGTACTGTGCTTATCACAGGGCGGTGCATCATCCTACGAAATTCTGCTACCATCTCAGGGACAAGATTCAAGCCTTGGTCGATGTTGGAGTCATCACTCCAAAACCTTCTAAAGAGAAGAAGGTGGGAGCAAATGCAATCTCTATAAGCTTTGGATCAGTTCCTTTGGATTGGTTTCAACCCGGCCGGATTGTGAAGGTAGGAATGAAGATGGTGAATGAGGATCCTCACCGCAACGGAGAAGGGACTCGCACTACACACCACGCAAACGGGAAATCCTTTGGGTCCACCACGACTTCTTTGGAAGGCGATCGATGGGCTGCGTCTTGACCAAAAAGAAGTCCAAGGAAAAGGCAACTATGCCAGCCGCCTGCAATTCCGGAGAAGGACGATGAAGAAGTGGCGACCTTCTAGTTTTTGGAAGAAGAGCATGAAGTCTTCGCCACAAGGAGTGGGCACGAATACAATTACAAGTATCCGGAGATTCCAAATCCAAATGCCAAGACGCCGCCGAGCCGAGTACCAACAACACCTCTTTCGCCGAGAAAAGGCGAACAAGCGACCCGCGGGAAGTTCGGCTCGGCGGTCTCGATTCAATCGCCCGATTGGAAGAGATAAACCGGGAACTTCGAACTCTCCATACCGCTTTGATGTAATGGCACAATTGGCCAATATCCCTGCAAGGATCACTCTTTACGAGTTACTGCGGTTGTCAAAAGAAACAAGAGAAGCTCTTCAAGAAGCCCTAGCCGATTCAGAGGTCTTCCTCACCCAGATTCAACCGAGTCCAGAAGAATCGGCCCAAAAATGCAACCTTGCGGCTAAACACTTGCCCTGCATCACCTTTACGAAGGAGGATATGCAGACAAGGAATTCCAAGCACGATAGGCCGCTATACTTCACCGGGTATATTGGTTCTAGCGAAGTCAACCGGATCCAAGTCGATCAGGGTTCCGTTGTGAGCATCATGCCCCGCTACCATGTATCATCTTGGAATCCCCGCCAAGCCGCATCAATCGGCACAATGATTTACGGATTTAACACCAGTGGGTCCCGCCCACTTGGTAAAATCCGGATTAAGTGCCAAATAGGGGACTTAAAGTCCGAAGTCACCTGTTATGTGATTGACGCAGAGACTTCCTATAACTTATTGTTAGGTCGACCCTGGATCCACAATAACGTTATAGTCCCATCCACTCTTCATCAGTGTCTCAAGTATGTAGACACAAATAATGAGGTCAAGACGGTGGTCGCGGACAAACAGCCGTTTAAGGGGATGGAGAATTATTTCACTGATTCCCTCCTCTACGGTAATGAGTCCGAAACTGAATCATCGGCCCAAGGCACGGACAACGGTGAAGAAGCTGATACCGAAGCCGGGCTTGATTATAGCGGAGGATTTGTTTTAAATAACATTGTACCCCTTGTAATCAATCTTGACGATGAAGAATCGTCAGATGAACATTGTAATTGGCAAATTGCCGATGAAGCAATAAATGACGATTTAGAGTACCCTCTGTCGTTGAATGATGCGATGACAGGTTTATATAACAATCCGGAGTTGCACCTACCAACTCGGTCATCTTGCTTTATACAAAAGCAATTCCGAGACTCCTTTGGGACAACACTTGTCATCCCACAAAGATCGAGAAGACTTGGTTTATGGAAAAGGAGATGCAGTTCCAACGCCGAATCACTTCTTAGAAGAAGATGAAGATGACAATGGGCCTATCCTCCACACATTCAGATATAGTCCAGAAACACTGGATATCATGAAGAAGTGGGGGTACGACTTGACACGAGGGGAAGGTCTATGTTTCGGACGAGGTCCTCGAATCCCTCCTAAAGCGGCATATGTCCCAAGAGGAAAGCCGGATAATTACTATGCATTTAGAAGAGGGCTGGGATACGAATCCTCCTCAGAAGATGAATGCTCATGGCTGATTGATAATAATCCACCCGATGAGAGAGACGGATATTCGTCTGACTCTTCGACTTGGGATTCCGACACCAGCCTCGGAGAAGCTTTCAAGGTTTTGATGTCGAATATGGCTACGGTCGACCCTGCTACTATTGAGGATGATGAGGATATGCCAACATGGAAAGACCCATGGATCCATCAACTCAAAGAGCAGTTTGGGGATAGATTCGAACAAAGAGAACCCCCCACTAAGGACGAGGTAGTCCAGGTTAACATGGGTGACGAGGAGCATCCTAAGCTCATAAACATCAGTAATACTCTTCCCTCGGAAGAGAAGGAAGAGTTGATCGCCCTAATCAGGGAGTATATCGATGTATTCGCTTAGAGCTACGAGGACATGCCAGGACTCGACCCTAATGTGGCGACTCATCACCTCAACATCAAGGCGGAGGTCAAACCTGTCAAGCAATCGCAAAGACGGTTTCTTCCACAAATCTTACAGGCAATCGTCGACGAAGTGAAGAAACTCATAGAATCGGGATTCATCGAGGAAATTCAACATCCAGATTGGGTGGCGAATATAGTCCCGGTCATGAAGAAGAATGGTTCGATTAGGATGCGTATGGACTCTGAGGACTGAACGGCTGCTTGCGAAAGACAACTTTCCTCTTCCAATCACTGATGTCATAGTCGACAATACGTGTGGATTTGAAAGAATGTCGTTCATGGATGGTTTCTCCGGATACAATCAGATCAATATGCACCCCGATGATGCCAAACACCGCGGCGTTGAGCGCCCATCGGTATATATTGCTACGGTCATGCCGTTCGGCTGAAAAATCTTTGGCGCCCGTACCGGTGAGCAATGACTAAGATTTTCCAGGATCATCTCCGGAAAACGGTCGAATGCTACGTCGACGACTTGGTCGTGAAAAGCCGTGACAAGCAAGATCACATCGAAGATCTTAGAACGGTATTCGAGCTCATGCGGACTCATCAGCTAAAGATGAACCCTGCCAAATCCTTCCTCGGAATGTCCAGTGGCAAGTTCCTCGGCTTCGTCGTCACCAATAAAGGAATCCATGTTGATCCTGACAAAGTGAAAGCAATCCAGGACTTACAACCCCCGAGAAATTTGAGAGAACTCAGAGGGTTGCAAGGGCGATTGGCGTACATCCGACGGTTCATAGCGAACCTATCTGGGAAATGCCAACCATTCTCAAAGTTGAACAAGAAGGGCGTGTCGTTTATTTGGGACGACGCCTGCCAGAAGGCATTTGAAGAGATCAAATCGTATCTCGCTAAACCTCCTCTTCTTGTTGCACGCGCGATGAAAAACCGTTTGATCTCGTCAAGGCAGCGGATCACTCGTTGGCTTTACTGCCGGGCGGCGGCGGCTGATCCGCGAGCGGCGTGTACTACGGTGAATATTAGTCGGTGCCGAAGTCTCGATACCCAATGGTCGAGAAGCAAGGTTTCGCGATTAGTGTCCGCAATTCAAAATGCGCACTATTTAGTCGACGACGATTTATGTTATCTCTAACGAACCGTCCGAATATTTATGACCCAGTCGACCTCAATGAGTTGGCGTTTGGCGAAATGGGCCTTGCTTTTGTCCCAATATGACTTGCACTTTAAACAACAGAAGTCGGTCAAAGGACAAGCAATTTGCTATCTCTTGGCTGCCAGCCCGACAACGGACGCAGTTGAGCTATATGATGATCTTCCGGACGAAGTCCAGGAAGTCAACACTACATCGCACCAACAAATATGGCGATTGTATTTCGACGGAGCTTCTCGGGCTACTAATGTGGTAAATGCCCCCGGATGTTCTAAGATCTCCGTTGGAGTAGGAGTTATCTTAGTTTCTCCGGGGAATCATGTCATGCCCCGTGCTTATTCGCTCACCGAGCCGTGCTCTAATAATGTGGCTGAATACAATGCGCTACTTATTGGACTTAGTTTCACCAAGGAGCTGGGGGTCGAGTATCTCAAAGCGTACGACGATTCACAATTGATAGTTAAGCAGGTCCGGGGTGACTACGAAGTTAGGAACCCTGATCTAGTCCCCTATCATCAGGTAGCCGTTGAAATGGCAGACTCATTTGAAGAATTCTTTATTGAATATATCCCGCGTCTTCATAACGCTTATGCGGATGCACTGGCAGCGTTAGCTGTGTCCTTAGCACAACCTTCCGAGACCGAACAACTAGTTACGGTCAGGACTCATCAGCTTTTTGTACCGATATATGATGAGGTGCAGGAAAACGAAGGGGTAGTTACCAAAGAGGTATATGCAACCCAAACCAAATTGGAGCCCCGAGATTGGCGCTTCCCTATCATGGATTACGTCTTACATGGTATTCTGCAAAAAGACGTGAAGGAGAGAGAGTCAATCCGGCGAAGATCTCCAAGATTCTTCTACGACACAAAAACCCAGATGTTATATCGCCGGGGGTACGATGGTCTTTTACTCCGATGCCTTTCAAACAAGGAGGCAGAAGAGGTCCTTCGGGAAGCACACGAAGGTGAATGTGGTGCACACCAGCCTGGTCCTAAGCTCTACGATCGAATCAGGAGAATGAGCTACTTTTGGCCCACAATGATTAATGACGCAGTCGAGTACGCTCGGAAATGCCATGCGTGCCAAATTCACGCGAATTATATGCATCAGCCTCCAGAGCAGCTGCATCCTTCGGCCACATCTTGGCCATTCGAGACATGGGGAATGGACGTTGTAGGTCCCATCTTTCCCCCGTCAGTCAAAGGCGATCGGTTTATTCTAGCGATCACCGATTACTTCTCCAAGTGGGCTAAAGCAATCCCGCTAAAAGAAGTCAAGGCGAGTACCATCATTAAATTTATCAAACACCACGTCGTCCACCGACACGGTGTCCCAAGACGGATCGTGCATGACAACGGTCCCCAATTCATCAGCAATTCCTTTATTAGGTTTTGCGAAAAATTCAAAATACAAGATGTCTCATCGACAACTTATAATCCAGCAGCAAATGGATTAGCTGAGGCATTCAACAAGACGATTATCAAGATTTTGTCGAAGCTTGTGAAGAATAACAAGCTTAGACCGATGACAAACTCGAGAAGCACTTCAGGCATATCGCGACAACCGCGCGCACGCCAACCGAGCGACCCCGCACCGGTTTACGTGTGAAGCGCTTCTCCGCTGGAAGTCTAGATTCCGCCACTGCGACGCCTCTTTAACAGATGACAACCAAGAACAACATCGTAAACGCCTCAAGAGCTCGAGATGTTAGATGAGAAGCGCCTGGAGGCTCAACAATGCATTGAGTTCTATCAAGCTAGGATGTCGAGGGCTTTCAACAAGAAAGTTCGACAGAGAACCTTTAAGGAGGGAGATCTCGTCCTCGCTGCTCGAAGGCCGATAATCCTCACCTCTAAAAAGAAAGGTAAATTCGAACCCAAATGGGAAGGACCGTTTGTAGTAGATACAGTCTATTCAAACGGAGCATATCGCCTCATAACACAAAGCGGCGACCGATAATTAATGCCGATAAACGGGAAGTTCCTGAAGAAATACTACCCTTAGTGTCTTCAGGATAACCCATTGTTACGGGAAGTTCCTCAGGGAATGTTTCACTCGTTTCTTGAGGATAACCCTAAATAAAATTTTCCTCCAAAATTCTCTCACCGATCAAATTCATTGACGGTGGGCCTACTAAAAATTTTCCTAGTCCGACCACCAGCAAAATCCCCTCTCGATTCCTGCCACGAACGAGAGGTCCACATTCAAATGTTGGTTAGTGATCCTATAAAAGTGAAAGCTATCCGCATTCTTTTAAGACTCTCAGAGCGGAGATCCCGCTCTTAGTTTCTTTCTCAGCGGGAAATAGAATACATTCTTCCTTTCCCACATTTTACCTGGAGATAGAATACATTCTTCCTCTCCGGAAGCAAGAGATAGAATACATCCTTCCTCTCTTGTCCTAGATTCTCGGAGTGGAGATCCCACTCTTAGTTTCATCTTTCAAGATTCTCAAAATGGAGATCCCATTTTTAGTCTCTTTCACTGGAAACAGGACAAAAATCCTTCCTTTCCAACGCCCGGAGATAGGAGACAAGATCCTCCTTCCTCTCCACCTTCGGGAAATAGAATACATTCTTCCTTTTCCACATTTCACCTGGAGATAGAATACATTCTTCCTCTCCAGAATCAAGAGATAGGATACAAAACCTTCCTCTCTTGTTCATCCTTCACCCGGAGATAGGAGACAAGATCCTCCTTCCTCTCCATCGACAAGAGATAGGATACAAAACCTTCCTCTCTTATTCATCCTTCACCCGGAGATAGAATACATTCTTCCTCTCCAGAAGCAAGAGATAGGATACAAAACCTTCCTCTCTTGTTCATCCAACGCCCGGAGATAGGAGACAAGATCCTCCTTCCTCTCCACCTTTGGGAAATAGAATACATTCTTCCTTTCCCACCTCAATCAATCTTAAACCGGTTCAGTCATTCTCCGATCAAAAGAAGACACTAAGATTCATCTTGGGGCATTTTATCCCGAAGCCTAAGAAGGGATAAAGCCAACGCCTAACACGCGTTGCCGGTTTAGTCTTTTTCCATTGAAGAAGACACCGTAGTTCGACTCGGGCATTTTATCCCGCCTAAGAAGGATAAAGCCAACGCCTAACACGCTGTCGGGTTTAGTCTTTTTCCGATTGAAGAAGACACCGAGTTCGATTCGGGTACTTTATCCCGGCCTAAGAAGGATAAAGCCAACGCCTAACACGCTGTCGGGTTTAGTCTTTTTCCGATTGAAGAAGACACCGTAGTTCGACTCGGGCATTTTATCCCAAGCCTAAGAAGGATGAAGCCAACGCTTACCACGCTGTCGAAGTAGTCTATTCCCGCGGAAAGACAAAGCCTACGATTCAACATCGTAGCATTAAGTCTAAGAGAGTTTTATTCTTTTAGCACAACGCCACGCGGCGAACGGATCCGTGATGATCCACACGCCAGCCCAACTCAAACGGTAGTTGGTAAAGGCTAATCAAACCGCTGATGGTCGGGGTTGGCCAATAACCCTAAAGTCGACGCCTAACACGCTGTCGGGTTTAGTCTTTTTCCATTGAAGAAGACACCGTAATTTGATTCGGGTATTTCATCCCAAGCCTAAGAAGGATAAAGCCAACGCCTAACACGCGTTGCCGGGTGATCTCTTGCCCGTAAAAGAGTACCGAGCCTATGTATTCAATATCATAGCAACAAGTCTAGAAGAGTTTCATTCTTTTAGCACAACGCTAGCCCAACTCAAACGGTAGTTGGTAAAGGCTAATTAAATCCGTTGAGGGCTGAGGGTTTGCCAAAAATCCTATAAGTATTATGGTTAATTATTTCTGACAAAATAAAAGAATCATAATAAAGCATAAAAGAGAAAACGAGACATATTTGATTAATAAAAGGCTGAGATTACAAGTCCTTAAACATCAAATTTATGGGAACAAATTTGTTGTTTTAATTCGGATACTTTATCAGTGAAAGTTTGCTCGTTCTTTGAAGCTCACCAAGGACTCGCTGCTATTAAGGACCTTCGCAGTCTCCTTCTCAATGTCAATCAACTTCTGCTTTGAGAGTTCAAACTTCTCGGACATGACCGCAAGAGTCTCTTCCTTGTTAGCCTTCGCCGCCTTCAGATGATCGACTCTCCTCGCCGCTGAAGTTCCCGCCGAGCTCTACTATCCTCACTTCTCCAGAGCAACACAAGACCGAAAATGTCCCACGGAAGATGAAGCTTCAGCGACGCTAGCCTCCAAATGATGCACCTCGATTCGCCAGACCAACTTCGAGTCCAAGAATAACGCCGAGCATCACGCCAAGTCAGCGCCAGCCTCTCGCCTCTATATATGAGGAGAGCTAGGCTGCCTCAAAATCGTGCAGACTTTGGAGCTTAACCTCCAAATGGTCGAGATCATCAGCAATGGCCTGCACCAACTCTGAATAACCCGCATCTCGTATCGTGGTCACCCTAGGATCGAGGAATGGTCGGAACTGACGAAGAGAAAGCCTGGTACCGAGAAGTGTGTCTACCACTATGGCCAAATAGGAAAAGAACGAACGAATTTCCACACGGATAATAAGCCGAGATGGATCATCGTCAGACATCAAAGCTCTCACTAAGTCGTGAAGAGTCGTCATAGACCCTGCGAAAGGGAAGGAAAAGGGTTAAAAATTCCCAGAACCAAAAAATCAACATGAGTATTGGCAGTGGAAGGGTTCATACCTGTAGAGCCAGCTCCTTGCCCAAATGAAACCGCAAACAGCAAGCAGTGGCGATCGACAGCCTCACCAGATCTCAACTCGCGACGTCCGACATATCTACGACATGGGTTTAACTCGAAGAATAATGTTCAATGTCATCGTGACGAAGTCTCTATCAAACGAGACATTTTCAATCATAGACGACTATTTAAAATTGAATAGTCCTATGACTATCGAAGGGAGTTTTACCTTCAAAGGAATCACCGATGTCCCTAGGAATTCCTAGGTCAAGCTCTCAGATCGCCAGAAGAGGAACGCCTCGGTAAATTGCGATCAAATCCTCAAGTCCTCCATCAAAAAGTCGACATAAGAGCCAGAAATATAGATGTGAACCGCAGGGAAACAAATTTCATGTCTTCGCGTCATTCGTAGGAAAATTACCAATATTAGATGAACCCGATTTTCCAACTCGGTCCTATGTTGGTATTCTCGGCTCTCCGTCCATAGCTCAAGTACTTGCTCCACGGCCGACTCGGCGAGGTCGTGGAAGGGAAAATCAAAATTGGCGCCCCACCAAATTCTCCTTCACAGAGGAAATCGTGAGATTCATAAAAGAGCCGATGATCGAAGGTTATGGGTTAACCGAACATTACCCCCATCACCGCATGTAGTCTTCGCTGTCGAATCCAAGTTAATGGTCCGAGAGACATGCAGGTCTCAGGGACAAGTCTCTTTCGCTAAAAGGAACTCCATTATGGAGTTTGTCCTCATTGCAAGGGCGGACCGCATCTCTTTCCCAGACCAAAGGATAAATCGAGTCGACTAGGATATCATAAGAAGGAAATAATAAGACTAAAGGAGAGAGTACGAGTTCTCTTCATGAGTCGCACTTCCTCCTCGGTCATCTCCCCGGCATCACCGTAACTACGAATCTCCCCATCAGACTGCTCGATTACGCGTACAGCTGACGTTTTTTTCGGCCCGAAGCCGCCTCCTCAACAGCCTTTGAGTGTCACTCGAAGCCTTCACCTTCGCCACAAGGGACTTCACAGAACGAGCTCACTAGCGTCAAAAGCCACCGCAATATAAGTATGTCGACTCCGCTTTGGTCAAGACTGAAGGCTAAATTTAGCGCCGTGACAACCCGCTACACTCCATTAACCACGCCGACACCATCGATCAAACCGCCGCGAAGTCCGAGTTCCCGTTCGGGTTCCCAACGAAGCCGGTCGTGAACCGAACCGACGAGCTTAAACGAAGGGAAATAAGGCTCAATGTAGCACTCGCTTTCACTTCGAAATAAGATAACCAGTCGGATGTTGGTCACCAATTAAAGCGCCTAACGCCAAGTAAAGTCCGTTCATTTCATGTCTCTCCTCATCGATCAAAGACTTCGCATCGACCGGAGAACCGAGGAAAACACCTAGAGAAGACCCAACCCTTGTGGATTTGCAGCTGCTTCCGTACTGCCAAAAATCCGCGCCCTTGCCATTTGCATTCCTCTAGGGATTGGAGAAAAGGGATAGATGGACCGCGAAGCTTTGGCGCCATCATATCGTATGATGAAGAACAAACCAGGCCATCAAATAGGTGTACGGGAGTTCAACCTTGACATGAGGGATCTCATTTGACGGTTTGTTTTTCCTCTGAGTAAAGGCAGTGGCTATTTGACGAAGTCCCCGATGAATGTTAGCCACCATCACTGGAAGAAGAGACAACTCCTTTTCATGAGCTAGCTGAACTGCAGGATAGAGTACCTCTAACGGCAAAGCGTCGCTAGGCTGACACGGCATCACACATTTCTTCAACCAGATGATGCAGGAAACCGCTAAGAGAGTCATCGGCCGGATAGATTTTACTGCATGCCATAAGAAGGTCGAGAATTTGGTCCCTGCTGGGAAACCATACTCGGTACTGCTCGGGATATAAGACTGAGTGCTAGATTTTTCGATCAACTCATTAACCTCCGAGGGGGTAGAAGGGGCCAATTCACAAATCTGCTCATCAGAATCATCCTCCAGATGTTTGAACAGATAGTTGGCGAACTGCTTCAGGCTTATAATTGACTTCCTCTTTACTGACGGCTCTATCTGCGCTAGGGCAATGTGATAATGGCACGTGAGGTCCCACAGAGTGTCATAACGGTCAGGCAGAGTATCCTTCAGTCGACCCAACTCTCGGCCCGAAGGGAAGTATTCCTGATACAGCATCCTTCCTATAGGTAAGCCCGAGACCCGATGCATCTCGTGCAGAGCCAATCCAAGTTCGCCATGCCTGGTTAAGAATGTGTTCGAATCAGATCATAAAGCTTCGGATAAAGCAAAGAAGTGGTTGGTACCGATCGGAGCCCATACATAGTGGCACTAATCGCGCGATAAACCATGTGCACGGTTCCTCGCCCCATCGGCCAAGAACGGATCGGTCAAACGAAGTCTACCGTGAGCTTATCCGCAGAATGAACCCACCAAGAATCTATGACCTAATGCCGCAGATCTCCGCCCCAACGGAGCAAGGCGATTCCTCAAAGTCCGACCTGATGAAATGCTCGCCACGAGGCGGAGAATCCAGTCCCAATATACCAGGGTGCAGTCTAATAACTCGACCTCAGAGTGAACCAGGAACTGACTGATGGGTGATGAACCCGCAAAGGAATACCGCCACGCCCTCAGCGCCACGACATTTTCCGTCGGACTCGATGCAGAATCCCGGCCAAACAATGGTGTCGAGGAATCCAAGGGAGATATAAGAATCCACCATCATCCTTGTGCAGCCATTGCTCACTCCTAATGAAAGTCGTAACCGGGTCCTCGACGGAGTCACCAAACAAATAGTCCGTCTTGCCCAAAGGTTGAGAAGAACCGCATCTTCTCGAAAGTGGCGCCGCCATCGCGACCTCAACACATGAGGACCTCCTCCAAGTACCAACTGCCCGGCTTATCCGGCCTAAACCGGGCAAAATAAGAATAGTAGGATCATCGAGGAAGAGAAGTGGTCACCACGACGTCCGGCCAACCGCATCAAGGAAGCCGCAGGGATACTCAACCGAAAAGA
This sequence comes from Asparagus setaceus, assembly GCA_012295165.1. NCBI lineage: Eukaryota > Viridiplantae > Streptophyta > Magnoliopsida > Asparagales > Asparagaceae > Asparagus > Asparagus setaceus. The sequence goes on from CM022701.1 coordinate 38,447,108, forward strand.
TGAAATCGAATAAATCGTAACCCAAAGAAATATATGTATGAGGCGTTGAATTCATTTCACGTAAATTCGTGAGATAGAGTCACGCCTTATAACGGAAAATCGAGTTCAACGCACTACTTAATTGATTGGATAATATACCCCGCCACATAAAATGACGGTGTATTCTATCCGCCCGATCGTAGTACGCCTTTAATCGCCCCCATCGCCCGCTGAAATATAAGCGCCGATCCTCACGAAGGAGGAATCAAGGTCGTATGAAGCCGATTCTCACAAAGGAGAAATCAAGGCTATATGGGCGCTGCTCCCACGTAAGGAGGAATCAAGGTCGGTAATTTATGAATGCAGCCGTGAATAAGCAGCTTAACATGAAAACTCACCGCAAACGATGGTGGCACGCCATCGCCAGACGGAGTAGACGGTCGGCTTCGGCACGGATCTTCCCGACGACATCGAAACCGCAAAAGAAGACAAATAGAGTCGATATGCGCTGGAAAAATCAACACTAAAGAAAAGGCCCGTTGGTCAGGTCGCGGCTCGCTGGCCACGCATCGAGGCACCAACGACGCCTGGTCGACCGAGATCAAGCGCTGGCACGCCGAGACCGAAGGCCCGGCGCCGCCGAGACCGAAGGCCAGCGCCGGCCGTGGCCGAAGCGCCCGGGCGCCGGGCCGAGACCGAAGCGCCCGACGCCGGTTAGGCCGAAGCGCCCGGCTGCCGGAGACCGAAGCGCCCGACGCCGTCGGCCGAGCGCCCGCAGTCCGCCGCTGCCGCTTAGCCGCCGCCAGACTCTCGGTCTCAAGCAGGTCCGGCCGCATGCATGCAACAAAAAGAGAGAGAGAGAGAGAAGAGAGAGAAAGGAGAAGAACAAGAAAAAGATGTCTTAAAACACTGCATACATACCTGATCGAAGGAAGACAAGATGGCGAGAGACTAGATGAAAACGAGAGGGAAGCACAGAAGAGAAGGGCCGCCTAGGTCAAGAAAAGGAGGGTTTGTGGGTATTTATAACAACCCCACATGAACCCAATCCCTTTGAATAAGGAGTCCTATTTGGCATGGATAGGAATTCTAATTGGAGCCCAATTGGACATCTAAAAGGAAGCCAGAACAGCCCAATAATTTATCCATCCCCTTTCCTAAATATTTGGAAAGATTTTGGAGATATTGCCCGGCTCAATTCTCCAAATATTCTCCCATGTGGTTTAATCCTACTCCAACTAGGATTACGAGTATAAACTGTTTCCTAATTTGTCGAGAAGTTCCCGGAAGAATATTTTCACAAAAAATATTCTTAAGGATAACTCGATCGTCCGGATGGTATCGACGTAAATCAACGCGTCGCCCAATCCTACTCCAACTAGGATTACGAGTATAAACTGTTTCCTAATTTGTCGAGAGTTCTAAGAATATTTTCACAAAAATATTCTTAGGATAACTCGACGTCCGATGGTATCGACGTAAATCAACGCTACCAATCCTACTCCAACTAGGATTACGAGTATAAACTATTTCCTAATTTGTCGAGAAGTTCCTGAAAGAATATTTTCACAAAAAATATTCTTAAGGATAACTCGATCGTCCGGATGGTATCGACGAAATCAACGCTACGCCTAATCCTACTCCAACTAGGATTACAGTATAAACCGTTTCCTAATTTGTCGAGAGTTCTAAGAATATTTTCACAAAAATATTCTTAGGGATAACTCGATCGTCCGGATGTTATCGACGTAAATCAACGCGTCGCCTAATCCTACTCCAACTAGGATTACGAGTATAAACTGTTTCCTAATTTGTCGAGAAGTTCCCGGAAGAATATTTTCACAAAAAAAAATATTCTTAGGGATAACTCGATCGTCCGGATGGTATCGACGTAAATCAACGCGTCGCCTAATCTTACTCCAACTAGGAATATGAGTATAAACTATTTCCTAATTTAACGAGAAGTTCCTGGAGAATATTACCATATTCTTAAGGATAACTCGATAACCCTCAATTTCTTCCCATTGTGGAACCTTAAGGAGGGATAATTTAATTCTGACAAGGCGTATATCGACGCCGGACAATGCGTTCTACCTTAAAGGAATTCCTCCCACTGTAGGGCCCACCAATCGAATTTGGGACCGAATAAATCCCGTGAAGAATTCTCCCATCGTGGACTAATGCACTCCAACAAGGAGTAATACAAGAGCGACGCCAACCAACGCCGGCTGCGATTCACCGATCAACGGTTCAATCCATGTAAGATCGCGACGCCACCAACGGTTGCATTCACGCATTGAGGCTGAAATCTATATAGTTTAACGCTGCCGCAACGGCGATTTCCATCAACGGAGAAATCTCGATGGTCAATTGGACGACAATTCACCAACACGAGTTGACAGCCACAGTTTGAAATTCCAACAACGGTCAAGCAATAAATGCAAAGATCAGAATACCCCCGTGTATCCTACAAAGCACCGGAGAACCCGAGAGGATTGGAGGAATTAAATACTGAAGCTAATTTCAAAAAAAAAAAAATTTCATCTACCGACCTCTGGTCAAGATCTCAACAACGGTCAGGCAAAAAAAATACAGTACCGTAACACCTTCAGCAATCCTACAAAGCACCGGAAAGACCAAAAGAGTGGAGAGATCAAACGCCAAGGTCATTCACAAGTCCCATCACCGCATTGAAGGGTGAAGGGCTCATCATGTCAAAGCATCCCGCACTCGCCAAAGAATCGACCGAGACGCTTTGGAGGGGTATCTCAGAGGCATAAAAATTGCTTGTCAATACCCGGTAAGACTCGCGGACGGTGGGTTGACAACCGACGATCCGTCCGATAACGCAACTCAAAACGCTATGCAGTGATTACGCCACAAAACATGTACAATGAAGTCAACAAACGCATGAAGCGAAGCTGGCAAGGCTTGCGAGCCACCAAACGACGGTCGTGGAGGAAACCCGCGACGAAGCTCGACGAGACTAATCAACTCCGCTTAACCCGCCAAAGGCAAACGAGCCGCTTGAGCTCTAAAAGTTGATCGGATACGGACTCAAATACAACGGCGACATCACCAGAGAAAACTAAGCCCTAAGATCGAGAAAACGACGCAAAACGACGACCACGGACAACTTGGCCGAGGTACTCGCGACTTTGGCGAACCTCGTCTTCGGCGAACCTCGCGACTTTGGCGAACCTCGTCTTCATTTGGCGAACCTCGTCTTCGGCGAACTTTGCACTTTGGCGAACCTCGTCTTCGTTTGGCGAACCTCATCTTCGTTTGGCGAACCTCGTCTTCATTTGGCGAACCTCGTCTTCGTTTGGCGAACCTCGTCTTCGTTTGGCGAACCTCGTCTTCGTTTGGCGAACCTCATCTTCGTTTGGCGAACCTCGTCTTCGTTTGGCGAACCTCGTCTTCATTTGGCGAACCTCGTCTTCATTTGGCGAACCTCGTCTTCATTTGGCGAACCTCGTCTTCGGCGAACCTCGCGACTTTGGCGAACCTCGTCTTCGTTTGGCGAACCTCGTCTTCGTTTGGCGAACCTCGTCTTCGTTTGGCGAACCTCGTCTTCATTTGGCGAACCTCGTCTTCGGCGAACCTCGCGACTTTGGCGAACCTCGTCTTCGGCGAACCTCGTGACTTTGGCGAACCTCATCTTCGTTTGGCGAACCTCGTCTTCGGCGAACCTCGCGACTTTGGCGAACCTCGCTTCGCTTTGGCGAACCTCGTCTTCGTTTGGCGAACCTCGTGACTTTGGCGAACCTCGTCTTCGTTTGGCGAACCTCGTCTTCATTTGGCGAACCTCGTCTTCATTTGGCGAACCTCGTCTTCGGCGAACCTCGCGACTTTGGCTAACCTCGCTTCGCTTGGCTTAACCTCGTCTCTGGCGAACCTTGCACTTTTGGCAAACCTAGTGTTCGCTTGTCGAACCTTGTGGTCATTCAATAACCTCGTGTGCACTTGGCGAACCTCATGTCTTAGCTAACCTCGCTTGTTTCCAACTTGGCCAACTTGGTTCCAAAGCCAACGACCGATTTGAACGCCAACGGACCAAGATCAAACATCGACCGATCGCCACTTAAACCGCTGGCGAAGTTGAAACCAATCAAATGAATCAAGCACGGACTTAGAACGACAATGACAAGATCGGAACAAACGTCGTGAAAAAGTCCGGAAAATAAACCAAACCGAGAGCCAAACGGCGTTCGGCCGAAACCCGAACACCGTTTGGTGTCCGGCCAAGGCCCAGACACCAATGGTGTCCGGCCGGCCAAGAAGCCCCCCCTCTTGTTTTCCTATAAATAGTCCAGGGGTGCTCGGCCAAGGGTTGGATTTTGATTGGATTTTCTGATATTCTTGAGAGAGCCCTCGCGAGATCCACGAGCCGCCGACGCGACAGCCCCGAAAGCACCGGCGAAAGCACGCCGATCTACAAATCGCGAGGTGTTTAACTCGGTCGGCTACGTAATAGCCGCGGATTTCTCCTAGTAGATCTCACCCGCCCGCGATCCTCTCCTTCGTGAGTGTGATCCCCGGCGCATCCTCTCCTTCGTGAGTGTGATCCTCAGCGCTTCGCTTCCTTCGCGGAACGAGCCCCTCACGCCTCAGAGTTCCGTAACCCGGTTTCCATCCGATCTGAATTGCGCTGTGGTCCACGGACGAACAAAAGTCCCCGCACGCAAAGAACTCCACGCAAGCCGGTGATCCCGTAAAATAGAGATCCTCGTGTTTGTTCACAAAAGGAAGAAGTTGTAATTTTCGCTTTCATTGTACCAAATAAAAGGCATTTCTTTTGTTTGAATTTTGTTGTAGGCCAACGGCCGTAAACGAAGTTCAAACGAGCAATGAATAACAAACCAACTTTTACCGCCAACAAGCCGGCAACCACATAGAGCCAACGGCTTCAACAAAGAAGCCGACGGTCGCAACCGCTGATCCGTGATCCCTGATAGAAGAGGTCGAAGTTCGAAGTTCGACTAAAAGAAGTACGAGGAGTACCTCTTCCTCGCCCGCATCCGCCCCCGTGAAGTCCAAGATGGTCTCGCCGCAAGGAAGACCCAATCGCCTCGATGGGGAGGCGAAATCCACCACCACCGCCAAGACCGCAGACAACGGTGGTTCCTCGCCAAAGCGCCAAATTTTCAAAACCCTTGCAAGGGGTCGATTCCGCCAATGGCGCCGTGACTCTCTCCAAGAGAGCCCGTCAGAGGCGACGTCAGCGCCTGGCAAAACAATTCGCCCAGGCAAGAGAATCAATGGATGGGGTTCGCTATGAAGCGGATCTAAGATCCAGGTTAACTCAGAGACTTAAGTCTGAGATCGTAGCCGACTCCTATAAGCCGGAGACAAATGAATGGGTCCGAGTCAAACGGAACCGTTCCACACTTCAGGAGCGTATCCGGAAATGCCGCGCGCTCCTCGCACAAGCAAGGGCTTTGGTGCAACAAGCTCGCGAGTTAAAGAAGGAGACGGCCAAGAAGTCGTCAACAAGTCGGCTAGTTTGGAAGTCCAAGTCCGTCGACACTTCACCTCCGACAAACTTAACATCCAAGCCCAGCTCTGCCAGCAGGCCAACTCCTTCTCCCATGCTCAAATCAAAGATTGTGAGCACTTCAAAAGTGACGCCAAAGTTACCTCCGGCGTCTGTACCCAAACTTCTGGCGAAGCCAACTCTCGCCATGACCAGTAGGCTTACCATCAAGGATCACCTGGGTCCGCTAAAGGAATCGTGGGTCACTCCTAATACAGGGGGTCGCACCCACAAAGACAAGAAGATTCCTACGGCTTTGCATACCGGACTGAAAGTCAAAGTCCGAGAGTCCGCTAACTTCACCTCGCGACCGACGAAAAGTCAAAGGGTTACTTTCGCAGCTTCTACGAAACAATTCATCCTCGACGGAGACGCTTATCCGACGATGAGAACGCTATACCCGAGATCGTGGTCGACATACGAAGATTGCTCCGCACTCACCGACGAAGTTATACTACCGCACGGAACACAAAGAAATCTCAAGGGCTCCCCTGCCCCTACCATGCTTATATTCCAAAATCATCAAAACAGTGCTCTCGGAGTGTAATTGTTGTCAAGGAACTCCGGAAAGAGTCTCGGTCTTCCAGAGACTTAGCACCAACACGCCAAGACCTAGGTCAAGGCGATTCCGCAGAAGGATGGCATCCCGAGAGGATGAATTGCCAGAGGTCACTAATAATATGATCGGCAAAGAACCGCTGCCAAGGGCTATTCCCAAGATCGCAACGGTTAACTCGCTTATGGTCCCGACTATTCGACGGTCCAATTACGACAAGCTCTTGAGAGGACTATCTTCAGAGGATGAAGTATCAGACGCTGGGTCGGCAATGGCATCCGACAATACAGCTTCTAGTGACGGACAACCCCAAAAGCTTTATGATCGCATGCACTAAGTGGCTAAAATGCTAGACGGCGCTGAATAAGCAACGGAAAACTTCGCTAGAGATGGAGTTGGCCATGCACGATGAGAGAAATGCATGATCAACAGATCCAAGCCTTGACAAAACATCAAGGTGAATCGAAGTCACGCGATCAACGCCGATGAAGATGGTAGCGATTCGCATCGTGAAGAGGCACAAGAGGATGATAACCCTCCTGAACCACGTGACGCTGCTGTTGCTCATGAGAATGAGAAAATCAAAGACCTCGAGAGCAAAATTAACTCGTTGATTTCCGCCCAAGAGGTGAAGAAGACGGGTATCCCTTGCCCATACCCAAGGGAGTGGGAATCAATCCCATACCCTTCAAAGTTTAACTTAATAAACTTTACACCGTTTGACGATAAGGGTTCCCCGACGCAAAGACTTGATTTACTTCAAGTCGCACTCGGGTTATTTCGCAATGAGCCCCCGATGGTTCGGCCATTCGCTGGCACCCTTCGTGGAGCTGCCTTTGATTGGTACCGCCTTAAATAGGGGAGCATCAACACCGGACGATATGGAGTCCTTGTTTCTTCCAACTTCTTTGATGACGATACCGGTATCCATTGGAACATTACCGACGAAAAGCGTAAGAATGGAGAAACCGTGGATATCTTTGTTAAACGATTCGCAACAAGGCAATGAACCGCCGATCCGATAATAGAGGAGTTCATCCTCCGCACTGCCACGCAATTTATCGATAGACGTGCTCGGCAATGGGGACAGCACCATCCGTAACGGAAGGACTTAAAAGTTCGTGGAGAGCAAGTCGAAGGTTCCTTAAAAGGAAGAAAGCGTAAAGAGGCCACCGGCGACAAATACTAACAAACAATTTTGTGCCACGCTGGCAGGTAAGGCGCCAAAGAAAGTCTCAGACGCCAATCAAAACTTCAAACCGCAACCACAACAAATAGCCGCAACAGGCGCCACGCAATCGCAGCCTCAATGGCGCCAGCAAACTCAGAATCAGAAACCTTCTGGTTCGAGGTTTCCCAAGACTTACTCGTTCAAAGACGAGGAGGTTCCGGGCATTTTCAAATACCTTCTGGAGAACAATAAGATTCAGTTGCCCCCGATTGTAAATCAAGAAGAGGCAAAGAAGGTTACAGATCCTAAGTACTGTGCTTATCACAGGGCGGTGCATCATCCTACGAAATTCTGCTACCATCTCAGGGACAAGATTCAAGCCTTGGTCGATGTTGGAGTCATCACTCCAAAACCTTCTAAAGAGAAGAAGGTGGGAGCAAATGCAATCTCTATAAGCTTTGGATCAGTTCCTTTGGATTGGTTTCAACCGACGCTAGTTGTGAAGGTAGGAATGAAGATGGTGAATGAGGATCCTCACGGGCAACGTGAGAAGGGACTCGTACCACACACGACGGCAAACGGGGAAATCCTTTGGGTCCACCCTGACTTGCTGGAAGACGATCAGTGGACTGCGTCTTCGGCCAAAAAGAAGTCCAAGGGAAAAGGCAAACTATGCCAGGCCGCTTCGGCAATTCCGGAGAAGGACGATGAAGAAGTGGCGACCTTCCAGTTTTCGGAAGAAGAGCATGAAGTCTTCGCCACAAGGAGTGGGCACGAATACAATTACAAGTATCCGGAGATTCCAAATCCAAATGCCAAGACGCTGTCAGAGCTGGGAGTACCAACAACACCCCTCACTCGCACAGAAAAGGCGAAAGACAAACAGCCACAGGAAGTTCAGCTCCCGAAGCAGTCTCGATTCAATCGCCCGATTGGAAGAGATAAACCGGGAACTTCGAACTCTCCATACCGCTTTGATGTAATGGCACAATTGGCCAATATCCCTGCAAGGATCACTCTTTACGAGTTACTGCGGTTGTCAAAAGAAATAAGAGAAGCTCTTCAAGAAGCCCTGGCCGATTCAGAGGTCTTCCTCACCCAGATTCAACCGAGTCCAGAAGAATCGACCCAACAATGCAACCTTGCGGCTAAACACTTGCCCTGCATCACCTTTACGAAGGAGGATATGCAGACAAGGAATTCCAAGCACGATAGGCCGCTATACTTCACCGGGTATATTGGTTCTAGCGAAGTCAACCGGATCCAAGTCGATCCGGTTCCACAGGAGCATCATGCCCCGTGCCTCATGTATCATCTTGAATCCCCGCCAAGAAGCCGCATCAACCGGCACAATGATTTACTGATTTAACACCGGTCCCGCCCACTTGGTAAAATCCGATTAAGTGCCAAATGGGGACTTAAAGTCCAAGTCACCGCTATGTGATTGACGCAGACTTCCTATAACTTATTGTTGGGTCGACTCGATCCACAATAACGCTATAGTCCCATCCACTCTTCATCGTCTCAAGTATGTAGACACAAATAATGAGGTCAAGACGGTGGTCGCGACAAACAACCGCTTAAGGATGGAGAATTATTTCACCGATTCCTCCTCTACGGTAATGAGTCCAAATCAATCATCTACCAAGGCACGGACAGCGTGAAGAAGCCGATACCGGCCGGGCTTGATTATAGCGAGGATTTGTTTTAAATAACATTGTACCCCTTGTAATCAATCTTGACGATGAAGAATCGTCAGATGAACATTGTAATTGGCAAATTGCCGATGAAGCAATAAATGACGATTTAGAGTACTCTCTGTCGTTGAATGATGCGATGACAGGTTTATATAACAATCCGGAGTTGCACCTACCAACTCGGTCATCTTGCTTTATACAAAAGCAATTCCGAGACTCCTTTGGGACAACACTTGTCATCCCACAAAGATCGAGTATTGAAAAAGACTTGGTTTACGGAAAAGGAGATGCAATTCCAACGCCGAATCACTTCTTAGAAGAAGATGAAGATGACAATGGGCCTATCCTCCACACATTCAGATATAGTCTAGAAACACTGGATATCATGAAGAAGTGGGGGTACGACTTGACACGAGGGGAAGGTCTATGTTTCGGACGAGGTCCTCGAATCCCTCCCAAAGCGGCATATGTCCCAAGAGGAAAGCCGGATAATTACTATGCATTTAGAAGAGGGCTGGGATACGAATCCTCCTCAGAAGATGAATGCTCATGGCTGATTGATAATAATCCACCCGATGAGAGAGACGGACATTCGTCTGATTCTTCGACTTGGGATTCCGACACCATTCTGAGAAGCTTTCAAGGTTTTGATGTCTAATATGGCTACTGGCCGACTCGCTACTATTGAGGATGATGAGGATATGTCAACATGGGAAGACCCATGGATCCATCAACTCAAAGAGTAGTTTGGGGATAGATTCGAACAAAGAGAACCCCCCACTAAGGACGAGGTAGTCCAGGTTAACATGGGTGACGAGGAGCATCCTAAGCTCATAAACATCAGTAATACTCTTCCCTCGGAAGAGAAGGAAGAGTTGATCGCCCTAATCAGGGAGTATATCGATGTATTCGCTTGGAGCTACGAGGACATGCCAGGACTCGACCCTAATGTGGCGACTCATCACCTCAACATCAAGGCGGAGGTCAAACCTGTTAAGCAATCGCAAAGACGGTTTCGTCCATAAATCTTACAGGCAATCGTCGATGAAGTGAAGAAACTCATAGAATCGGGATTCATCGAGGAAATTCAACATCCAGATTGGGTGGTGAATATAGTCCCGGTCATGAAGAAGAATGGTTCGATTAGGATCCGTGGTCGACTACAGGACCTGAACGCCGCTGTCTCGAAGACGACTTTCCTCTTCCAATCACCGATGTCATAGTCGACAATACGCGGTGGATTTGAAAGAATGTCGCTCATGGATGGTTTCTCCTGATACAATCGCATCAAGATGCACCCCGATGATGCCAAACACACCGCTGCTCAAAACGCCTAACGGTATATATTGTTACGCTAGCCATGCCGCTCGCCTCAAAATGCCGGGCGCCACGCATCACCGAAAGCAATGACTAAGATTTTCCGTGATCATCTCGAAAATGGTCGAATGCTACGCCGACGACTTGGTCGTGAAAAGCCGCGGACAAGCAAGATCACATCAAGATCTTAGAATGGTATTCGAGCTCATGCGGACTCATCAGCTAAAGATGAACCCTGCCAAATCCTTCCTCGGAATGTCGAGTGGCAAGTTCCTCGGCTTCGTCGTCACCAATAAAGGAATCCATGTTGATCCTGACAAAGTGAAAGCAATCCAGGACTTACAACCCCCGAGAAATTTGAGAGAACTCAGAGGGTTGCAAGGGCGACATGACATCCCACGGTTCATAGCTTAACCTATCCGGGAAATGCCAACCATTCTCAAAGTTGAACAAGAAGGGCGGTCGCTTATTTGGGACGACGCCGCCGTAAGGCATTTGAAGAGATCAAATCGTGATCTCGCTAAACCTCCCCGCTCTTGTTGCACCGCTGTCGGAAAACCGCTTCGATCTATGTCAAGGCAACAGATCACTCGCTGAGCGCTTTACTCAAGCAGACGACGACAATGTCACGCAATGTGCAAGCAGTACTACCCGAAATAACATTAGTCGCCGAAGTCTCGATACCCAATGGTCGGTGAAGCAAGGTCGATTAGTGTCCGCAATTCAAAATGCGGCACTATTTAGTCGACGACGATTTATGTTATCTCTAACGAACCGTCCGAATATTTATGACCCAGCCGACCTCAATGAGTTGGCGTTTGGCGAAATGGGCCTTACTTTTGTCCCAATATGACTTGCACTTCAAACAACAGAAGTCGGTCAAAGGACAAGCAATTTGCTATCTCTTGGCTGCCAGCCCGACAACGGACGCAGTTGAGCTATATGATGATCTTCCGGACGAAGTCCAGGAAGTCAACACTACATCGCACCAACAAATATGGCGATTGTATTTCGACGGAGCTTCTCGGGCTACTAATTTGGCAAATGCCCCCGGATGTTCTAAGATCTCCGCTGGAGTAGGAGTTGTCTTAGTTTCCCCGGGGAATCATGTCATGCCCCGTGCTTATTCTCTCACCGAGCCGTGCTCTAATAATGTGGCCGAATACAATGCGCTACTTATTGGACTTAGTTTCGCCAAGGAGCTGGGGGTCGAGTATCTCGAAGCGTACGGCGATTCACAATTGATAGTTAAGCAGGTCCGGGGTGACTACGAAGTTAGGAATCCTGATCTGGTCCCCTATCATCAGGTAGCCGTTGAAATGACAGACTCATTTGAAGAATTCTTCATTGAATATATCCCGCGTCTTCATAACGCTTTATGCGATGCACCGGCAAATAAGTAGTCGTGGTCCTTAGCACAACCTTCCAGACCAACAACTAGTTACGGCCGACTCACGCCTTTTGTACCGATATATGATGAGGTGCGTGAAAACGAAGGGTAGTTACCAAAGAGGTATATGCAACCCAAACCAAATTGGAGCCCCGAGATTACGCTTCCCTATCATCGACACGCCTTACATGGTATTCTCGCCAAGACGGAAGGAGAGAGAGTCAATCCGCTAAGAGCTCCAAGATTCTTCTACCACATAGAAACCCGTGATGTTATATCACGGGTACGATGGTCTTTACCCGATGCCTTTCAAACAAGGAGGCGTAAGAGGTCCTTCGAAGCACACGAAGGTGAATGTGGTGCACACCACCGGGTCCTAAGCTCTACGATTGAATCAGAGAATGGGCTACTTTGGCCCACAATGATTAATGACGCAATGAGCACGCCGAAATGCCATGCGTGCCAAATTCACGCCAATTATATACATCACTTCCGTGAGTACCGCGATCCTTCTGGCCACATCCTCGCCATTCGAGACATGGGGAATGGACGTTGTAGGTCCCATCTTTCCCCGCCACCAAAGGCGATCGGTTTATTCTAGCGATCACCGACATTTCTCCAAGTGGGTCAAGCAATCCCGCTAAAAGAAGTCAAGGCGAGGACCCGCCATTAAATTTATCAAACACCACGCCGCCTACCGACACGGTGTCCCAAGACGGATCGTGCATGACAACGGTCCCCAATTCATCAGCAATTCCTTCATTAGGTTTTGCGAAAAATTCAAAATACAAGATGTCTCATCGACAGCTTATAATCCAGCAGCAAATGGATTAGCTGAGGCATTCAACAAGACGATTATCAAGATTTTGTCAAAGCTTGTGAAGAATAACAAGCGAGACTGGAATGACAAACTCGAAGAAGCACTCTGGGCATATCGCACAACCGTGCGCACGCCAACCGAGCGACCCCGCACTCGGGTTTACGTGTGAAGCAGCTCTCCGCTGGAAGTCCAGATTCCGCCACTTCGACGCCTTCAACAGATGACAACCAAGAACAACATCGTAAACATCTCAAGAGCTCGAGATGTTAGATGAGAAGCTCGAGGCTCAACAATGCATTGAGTTCTATCAAGCTAGGATGTCGAGGGCTTTCAACAAGAAAGTTCGACAGAACCTTTAAGGAGGGAGATCTCGCCCTCGCCGCCAAGGCCGATAATCCTCACCTCTAAAAAGAAAGGTAAATTCAACCCAATGGGAAGGACCGTTTGTAGTAGATACAGTCTATTCAAACGGAGCATATCGCCTCATAACACAAAGCGGCGACCGGCAATTAATGCCGATAAACGGGAAGTTCCTGAAGAAATACTACCCTTAGTGTCTTCAGGATAACCCATTGTTACGGGAAGTTCCTCAGGAAATGTTTCACTCGCTTCTTGAGGATAACCCTAAATAAAATTTTCTCCAAAATTCTCTCACCGATCAAATTCATTGGCGGTGGGCCCACTAAAATTTTCCCCGGTCCCACCACCAAGAAAATCCCTCTCAATTCCTCGCCACTTAACGAGGTCCACATTCAAATGTTGGTTAGTGATCCTATAAAAGTGAAAGCTATCCGCATTCTTTTAAGACTCTCGTGAGCGAGATCCCGCCTAGTTTTTTCTCACGGAAATAGAATACATTCTTCCTTTCCCACATTTTACCCGAGATAGAATACATTCTTCCTCTCCCAAGCAAGAGATAGAATACATCCTTCCTCTCTTGTTCATCCTTCACCCGGAGATAGAATACATTCTTCCTTTCCCACATTTCACCGAGATAGAATACATTCTTCCTCTCCGTAAGCAAGAGATAGGATACAAAACCTTCCTCTCTTATTCATCCTTCACCCGGAGATAGAATACATCCTTCCTCTCTTGTTCATCCTTCACCCGAGATAGGAGACAAGATCCTCCTTCCTCTCCACCTTCGGGAAATAGAATACATTCTTCCTTTCCCACATTTCACCTGGAGATAGAATACATTCTTCCTCTCCAGAATCAAGAGATAGGATACAAAACCTTCCTCTCTTGTTCATCCTTCACCCGGAGATAGGAGACAAGATCCTCCTTCCTCTCCATCGACAAGAGATAGGATACAAAACCTTCCTCTCTTATTCATCCTTCACCCGGAGATAGAATACATTCTTCCTCTCCAGAAGCAAGAGATAGGATACAAAACCTTCCTCTCTTGTTCATCCTTCACCCGGAGATAGGAGACAAGATCCTCCTTCCTCTCCACCTTTGGGAAATAGAATACATTCTTCCTTTCCCACCTCAATCAATCTTAAACCGGTTCAGTCATTCTCAGTTCAAAAGAAGACACTAAGATTCATCTTGGGGCATTTTATCCCGAAGCCTAAGAAGGGATAAAGCCAACGCCTAACACGCTGTCGGTTTAGTCTTTCTCCCATTGAAGAAGACACCGAGTTCGATTCGGGCATTTTATCCCAAGCCTAAGAAGGATAAAGCCAACGCCAACACGCTGCCGGTTTAGTCTTTTTCCCATTGAAGAAGACACCGAGTTCGACTCGGGTACTTTATCCCAAGCCCGAGAAGGAATAAAGCCAACGCCTAACACGCTGTCGGTTTAGTCTTTCTCCATTGAAGAAGACACCGAGTTCGATTCGGGCATTTTATCCCGGCCTAAGAAGGATGAAGCCAACGCCTACCACGCTGTCGTAGTCTATTCCTCGTGAAAAGACGGCTTCACGATTCAACATCGTAGCATTAAGTCTAAGAGAGTTTTATTCTTTTAGCACAACGTCACGTGCGGAATGGATCCAGATGATCCACACGCTAGCCCAACTCAAACGGTAGTTGGTAAAGGCTAATCAAATCCGTTGATGGCTGGGGGTTGGCCAATAACCCTAAAGTCGACGCCTAACACGCGTCGCCGGTTTAGTCTTTTTCCGATTGAAGAAGACACCAGAATTCGATTCTGGGGTATTTCATCCCGAAGCCTAAGAAGGGATTAAGCCAACGCCTCACACGCGTTGCCGGGTGATCTCTTGCCCGTAAAAGAGTACCGAGCCTATGTATTCAATATCATAGCAACAAGTCTAGAAGAGTTTCATTCTTTTAGCACAACGCTAGCCCAACTCAAACGGTAGTTGGTAAAGGCTAATTAAATCCGTTGAGGGCTGAGGGTTTGCCAAAAATCCTATAAGTATTATGGTTAATTATTTCTGACAAAATAAAAGAATCATAATAAAGCATAAAAGAGAAAACGAGACATATTTGATTAATAAAAGGCTGAGATTACAAGTCCTTAAACATCAAATTTATGGGAACAAATTTGTTGTTTTAATTTGGATACTTTATCAGTGAAAGTTTGCTCAAGTTCCGCTTGAAGCTCAGCCCTGAAGGACTCCTCGCTGCTATTAAGGACCTTCGCAGTCTCCTTCTCAATGTCAATCAACTTCTGCTTCGAGAGTTCAAACTTCTCGGACATGACCGCAAGAGTCTCTTCCTTGTTAGCCTTCGCCGCCTTCGTGATGATCGACTCTCCTCGCCGCTGAAGTTCCCGCCGAGCTCTACTATCCTCACTTCTCCAAAGAAGAACACAAGACCAAAATGTCCCACGGAAGATGAAGCTTCAGCGACGCTAGCCTCCAAATGATGCACCGATTCGCCAGATCCGAACTTCGAAGTCCAAGAATAACGCGAGCATCACGCCAAGCTGTCAGGCGAGCCTCTGTCTCTGTCTCTATATATGAGGAGAGCCCGGCTGCCTCAAAATCGTGCAGACTTTGGAGCTTAACCTCCAAATGGTTGAGATCATCAGCAATGGCCTCGGCTAACTCAATAACCCGCGATCTCGTGATCGCGGGTCACCCTAGGATCGAGGAATGGTCGGAACTGACGAAGAGAAAGCTTGGTACCGAGAAGTGTGTCTACCACTATGGCCAAATAGGAAAAGAACGAACGAATTTCCACACGGATAATAAGCCGAGATGGATCGTCGTCAGACATCAAAGCTCTCACTAAGTCGTGAAGAGTCGTCATAGACCCTGCGAAAGGGAAGGAAAAGGGTTAAAAATTCCCAGAACCAAAAAATCAACATGAGTATTGGCAGTGGAAGGGTTCACACCTGTAGAGCTAGCTCCTTGCCCTAATGAAACCGGCGAAACAGCAGCAGTCGGTGGCGCATCGACAGTCTCAGTCGGTATCTCAACCTGCACGTCCGACATATCTACGGCTATGAAGCCGACTCGAAGAATAAATGTTTCAATGTCATCGACGAAGCCCTCATATCAAACGAGACATTTTCAATCATAGATGTACTATTTAAAATTGAATAGTCTTATGACTATCAGGAAGGGGAGTTTTACCTTCAAAGGAATCTGCCTCGATGTCCCTAGGAATTCCTAGGTCAAGCTCGGTATCGCCAGGAAGAGGAACGTCTCGGGGTAAATTGCACATCAAATCCTCGAAGTCCTCCATCGAAAAAGCTGACATAAGAGCGAGAAATATAGATGTGAACTGCAGGGAAACAAATTTCATGTCTTTGCAAGTGCTGTCCGGGTAGGAAAATTACCAATATTAGATGAACCCGGATTTTCCAATCCTGGTCCTATGTTGGTATTCTCGGGCTCTCCGTCCATAGCTCCGAGTACTTGCTCTCACGAAGCTGGACTCGGCGAGGTCAGGGAAGGGAAAATCAAAATTGGCGTCCCCACCAAATTCTCCTTGCACAGGAGGAAATCGTGAGATTCATAAAAGAGCCGGATGATCAGAAGGTTATGGGTTAACCGAACATTACCCCCATCACCGACAGAGTCTTCGCTTGTCGAATCCAAGTTAATGGTCCGAGAGACAGGGCGAGGTCTGTGGACAAGTCTCTTTCGCTTAAAAGGAACTCCATTGCGGAGTTTGTCCTCATTGCAAGGGCGGACCGCATCTCTTTCCGGTACGCCTGAAAGGATAAATCAGAGTCAGACTAGGATATCATAAGAAGGAAATAATAAGACTAAAGGAGAGAGTACCAGAGTTCTCTTCATGAGTCGCAATCTCCTCCTGGTCATCTCCTCAAGCATCGCCAGAACCACGAATCTCCCCATCGGACTGCCTCGACACGTACAGCGACGCTTTTCAGGCCCGAAGCCGCCTCAACAGCCTTTGAGTGTCACCGAAGCCTCTTCACTTCTCGCCAAGGGACTTCACAGGAACGAGCTCACTAGTGGTCAAAAGCCAGCTACAATATAAGTATGTCGACTCCAATTTGCGGTCAGTACCTGGAAGGCTAAATTTAGCGTCGGTACAACCCGCTACACTCCACAACCACGCCCGGACACCATCGATCAAACCGCCATGAACCGAGCTCCGTTCGGGTTCCCAACGTAAAGCTGGTCGTGAACCGAATCGATGAGCTAAACGAAGGGAAATAAGGCTCAATGTAGCACTCGTTTCTCACTCCGGAAATAAGATAACCAGGTCGGATGTTGGTCAGCCAATTAAAGCAGCCAACGTCAAGTAAAGTCCGGTTCATTTCATGTATCTCCTCATCGATCAAAGACTCCCCGTACTGACCGGAGAACCGAGGAAAACACCTAGAGAAGACCCAACCCTTGTGGATTTGCAGCTGCTTCCGTACTGCCAAAAATCCGCGCCCTTGCCATTTGCATTCCTCTAGGGATTGGAGAAAAGGGATAGATGGACCTGCGAGCTTTGGCGCTGTCATCATATCAGGGCGATGAAGAACAAACCAGGCCATCAAATAGGTGTACGGGAGTTCAACCTTGACATGAGGGATCTCATTTGACGGTTTGTTTTTCCTCTGAGTAAAGGCAGTGGCTATTTGACGAAGTCCCCGATGAATGTTAGCCACCATCACTGGAAGAAGAGACAACTCCTTTTCATGAGCCAGCTGAACTGCAGGATAGAGTACCTCTAACGGCAAAGCGTCGCTAGGCTGACACGGCATCACACATTTCTTCAACCAGATGGCGAGGAAACCGGCTAAGAAAGTCATCGGCCGGATAGATTTTACTGCATGCCATAAGAAGGTCGAGAATTTGGTCCCTGCTGGGAAACCATACTCGGTATTGCTCAGGATATAAGACTGAGTGCCAGATTTTTCGATCAACTCATTAACCTCCGAGGGGGTAGAAGGGGCCAATTCACAAATCTGCTCATCAGAATCATCCTCCAGATGTTTGAACAAATAGTTGGCGAACTGCTTCAGGCTTATAATTGACTTCCTCTTTACTGACGGCTCTATCTGCGCTAGGGCAATGTGATAATGGCACGTGAGGTCCCACAGAGTGTCATAACGGTCAGGCAGAGTATCCTTCAGTCGACCCAACTCTCGGCCCGAAGGGAAGTATTCCTGATACAGCATCCTTCCCATAGGTAAGCCCGAGACCCGATGCATCTCATGCAGAGCCGATCCAAGTTCGCCATGCCTGGTTAAGAATGTGTTCGAATCAGGATCATAAAGCTCGGATAAAGCAAAGAAGTGGTTGGTACTGATCGGGAGCCCATACATAGTGGCACGAATCGCGGCGTATAAACCACAGGCACGAAGTTCCTCGCCCCATCGGCCAAGAACGTGACTGGTCAAACGAGTCCACCAGAGCTTATCTACAGAATGAACCCAGCCGAAGAATCTATGACCTAATGCCGGCATCTCCCGTCCCAACGGAGCAAGGCGATTCCTCAAAGTCTGACCAGTGATGAAATGCTCGTCACGAGGCGGAGAATCCAGTCCCAATATACCAGGGTGCAGTCTAATAACTCGACCTCTGAGTGAACCAGGAACCGACTGATGGGTGATGAACCCGCAGTGAATACTGTCACGCTCCTCTGTCAGGCGCCACGATATTTTCCGTGCGACACCCTGATGCCGTAACTCAGTCAAACAACAGTGTCGAGGAATCCAAGGGAGATATAAGAATCCACCATCATCCTTGTGCAGCCATTGCTCACTCCCAATGAAAGTCGTATCCGGGTCCTCGACGGAGTCACCAAACAAATAGTCCGTCTTGCCCAAAGGTTGAGAAGAACCGCATCTTCTCGAAAGTGGCGCTGGCCATCATCACCTCAACACATGAGGACCTCCTCCAAGTACCAACTGGGTCGCCTCCGCGGGCGTATCCGGTCTAAACTGGGGCAAAATAAGAATAGTAGGATCATCAGAGGAAGAGAAGTGGTCACCACGACGTCCGTCAACTGCGTACGAAGGAAGCGCGCCAGAGGGATACTCAACTGAAAAGATGAAATCGGAATAAATCAGAACCCAGCAAATATATGTATGAGGCGTTGAATTCATTTCACGAAATTCGTGAGATAGAGTCACGGCCTTATAACGGGAAAATCGAGCCCGAACGCACTACGAATTGATTGGATAATATACCCCGTCACATAAAATGACGGTGTATTCTATCCGTCTGATCGTAGTACGCCCCGGAATCGCTCCCCATCGTCCGCTGAAATATAAGCGTCGATCCTCACGAAGGAGGAATCAAGGCTGTGCGAGCGTCGATTCTCACAAAGGAGAAATCAAGGCTATATGGGCGTCGTTCCCCACGAAGGAGGAATCAAGGCTGTGCAATTTATGAATGCAGGCTGTGAATAAGCAGTTTAACATGAAAAACTCACCGGCAAACGATGGTGGCACGTCATCGCGAGACGGAGTAGACGGTCGGCTTCTCGAAGCACGTGATCTTCCCGACGACATCGGAAACTGCAAAAGAAGACAAATAGAGTCAGATATGCAGTTGGAAAAAATCAACGAATTTAGCAAAAGGCCTGTTATCGTCGCGGCTCACCGCCACGCACCGAGGCACCAACGACGCCTGGTCGACCGAGATCAAGCGCTGGCACGCTCGAGACCGAAGTCCCGGCTGCCGGCCGAGACCGAAGCGCCAGCGCCGGTCGTGGCCGAAGGCCCGGCTGCCGGCCGAGACCGAAGCGCCCGACGCCGGTCAGGCCGAAGGCCCGGCTGCCGAGACCGAAGCGCCCGACGCCGGTCGTGGCCGAAGCGCCCGGCAACCGCCGCCGCCGCCTAGCGCCGCCGCCTCGCCGTTCACACCCCCGGTCCTCTCCCTCGCATGGTCCGCGTCGCATGCATGCAACAAAAAAAAGAGAGAGAGAGAAGAGAGAGAAAGGAGAAGAACAAGAAAAAGATGTCTTAAAACACTCGTACACATACCTCGTTGATCGAAGGAAGACAAGATGGCGAGAGACGAGATGAAAACGAGAGGGAAGCACAGAGAAGAGAAGGGGCCGGCCTAGGTCAAGAAAAAGGAGGGTTTGTGGGTATTTATAACAACCCCACATGAACCCAATCCCTTTTGAATAAGGAGTCCTATTTGGCGATGGATAGGAATTCTAATTGGAGCCCAATTGGACATCTAAAAGGAAGCCAGAACAGCCCAATAATTTATCCATCCCCTTTCCTAAATATTTGGAAAGATTTTGGAGATATTGCCCGGCTCAATTCTCCAAATATTCTCCCATGTGGTTTAATCCTACTCCAACTAGGATTACGAGTATAAACTGTTTCCTAATTTGTCGAGAAGTTCCCGGAAGAATATTTTCACAAAAAATATTCTTAAGGATAACTCGATCGTCCGGATGGTATCGACGTAAATCAACGCGTCGCCCAATCCTACTCCAACTAGGATTACGGTATAAACCGCTTCCTAATTTGTCGAGAAGTTCCCGGAAGAATATTTTCACAAAAAATATTCTTAGGGATAACTTGATCGTCCGGATGGTATCGACGTAAATCAACGCGTCGCCCAATCCTACTCCAACTAGGATTACGAGTATAAACTATTTCCTAATTTGTCGAGAAGTTCCCGGAAGAATATTTTCACAAAAAATATTCTTAAGGATAACTCGATCGTCCGGATGGTATCGACGTAAATCAACGCGTCGCCCAATCCTACTCCAACTAGGATTACGAGTATAAACTGTTTCCTAATTTGTCGAGAAGTTCCCGGAAGAATATTTTCACAAAAAATATTCTTAGGGATAACTCGATCGTCCGGATGGTATCGACGTAAATCAACGCGTCGCCTAATCCTACTCCAACTAGGATTACGAGTATAAACTGTTTCCTAATTTGTCGAGAAGTTCCCGGAAGAATATTTTCACAAAAATATTCTTAGGATAACTCGATCGTCCGGATGGTATCGACGTAAATCAACGCATCGCCTAATCCTACTCCAACTAGGATTACGAGTATAAACTGTTTCCTAATTTGTCGAGAAGTTCCCGGAAGAATATTTTCACAAAAAAAAAATATTCTTAGGGATAACTCGATCGTCCGGATGGTATCGACGTAAATCAACGCGTCGCCTAATCCTACTCTAACTAGGAATATGAGTATAATCTGTTTCCTAATTTAACGAGAAGTTCCTGGAGAATATTACCATATTCTTAAGGATAACTCGATAACCCTCAATTTCTTCCCATTGTGGAACCTAAAGGAGGGATAATTTAATTCTGACAAGGCGTATATCGACGCCGGACAATGCGTTCTACCTTAAAGGAATTCCTCCCACTGTAGGGCCCACCAATCAGCAATTTGGGACTAGAATAAATCCCAGGAAGAATTCCTCCCACTGTGGACGAATGCACTCCAACAAGGAGTAATACAGTAGCGATGCCAACCAACGCGTCGCCGCTGAAGGATTCACTGATCAACGGTTCGAATCCATGTAAGATCGCACGCCAGTCAACGCGTTGCATTCGCCGATTGGAGGCTAAAATCTATATAGTTTAACGCGTCGCAACGAAGGATTTCCCCCGATCAACGGAGAAATCTCGATGGTCAATTGGACGACAATTCACCAACACGAGTCGACAGCCACAGTTTGAAATTCCAACAACGGTCAAGCAATAAATGCAGCACCGTAATACCCCCAGGTATCCTACAAAGCACTGGAGAACCTGAGAGGATTGGAGGAATTAAATACTGAAGCTAATTTCAAAAAAAAAAATTCATCTACCGACCTCTGGTCAAGATCTCAACAACGGTCAGGCAAAAAAAATGCAGTACCATAACACCTTCAGCAATCCTACAAAGCACTGGAAAGACTGAAAGGAGTGGAGAGATCAAACGCCAAGGTCATTCACAAGTCCCATCACGCCGATTGAAGGGTGAAGGGCTCATCATGTCCAAAGCATCCCAGACTCGCCAAAGAATCGAGACTGAGACGCTTTGGAGGGGGTATCTGTAGGCATAAAAAATTGCTTGTCAATACCCGAGTAAGACTCGTGACGGTGGGTTGACAACCGACGATCCGTCCGATAACGCAACTCGAAAATGTTGGCGAGTGATTACGCCGCAAAACGTACAGCGAGTCAACAAACGCATGAAGCGAGTTGGCAAGGCTTGCGAGCCACCGAAACGACGTGTCGTGGAGGAAACCCGGCGACGAAGCTCGACGAGACGGAATCAACTCCGCTTAACCCGTCAAAGGCAAACGAGCCGTTTGAGCTCTAAAAGTTGATCGGATACGGACTCAAATACAACGGCGACATCACCAGGAGAAAACTAAGCCCGGAAGACTGAGAAAACGACGCAAAACGACGCACCACGGACAACTTGGCCGAGGTACTCGCGACTTTGGCGAACCTCGTCTTCGGCGAACCTCGCACTTTGGCGAACCTCGTCTTCGTTTGGCGAACCTCGTCTTCGGCGAACCTCGCACTTTGGCGAACCTCGTCTTCGTTTGGCGAACCTCGTCTTCGGCGAACCTCGCACTTTGGCGAACCTGCGTCTTCGTTTGGCGAACCTGCGTCTTCGTTTGGCGAACCTGCGTCTTCGTTTGGCGAACCTGCGTCTTCGTTTGGCGAGCCTCGTGTTCGTTTGGCGAACCTCGTCTTCATTTGGCAAACCTCGTCTTCTGGCGAACCTCGGTTAATCCTGACGAACCTCGTCTTCTGGCGAACCTCGTCTTCTGGCGAACCTCGTCTTCGTTTGGCGAACCTCGGTTAATCCTGACGAACCTCGTCTTCTGGCGAACCTCGCACTTTGGCGAACCTCGTCTTCGTTTGGCGAGCCTCGGTCTTCTGGCGAACCTCGCACTTTGGCGAACCTCGTCTTCGTTTGGCGAGCCTCGGTCTTCTGGCGAACCTCGCACTTTGGCGAACCTCGTCTTCGTTTGGCGAGCCTCGGTTAATTCTGACGAACCTCGTCTTCTGGCGAACCTCGTCTTCGGCGAACCTCGCCTTCGTTTGGCGAACCTCGTCTCCTGGCGAACCTTGCACTTTTGGCAAACCTAGTGTTCGTTTGTCGAACCTTGTGGTCATTCAGTCGAACCTCGTGTGCACTTGGCGAACCTCATGTCTTAGCGAACCTCGCGTTTGCTTCCAACTTGGCCAACTTGGTTCCAAAGCCAACGACCGGATTTGAACATCAACGGACCAAGATCAAACGCCAACCGATCGTCACTTAAACCGTTGGCGAGTTGAAACCAATCAAATGAATCAAGCACGGACTTAGAACGACAACGACAAGATCGGAACAAACGTCGTGAAAAAGTCTGGAAAATAAACCAAACCGAGAGCCAAACGGCGTTCGGCCGAAACCCGGACACCATTTGGTGTCCGGCCGGCCAAGAAGCCCCCCCTCTTGTTTTCCTATAAATAGTCCAGGGGGTGCTCAGTTTCAAGGGTTGGATTTTTGATTGGATTTTCGGATATTCTTGAGAGAGCCCTCGCGAGATCCACGAGCCGTCGACGCACAGTCCCGAGCACCGGCGAGCACGTCAGATCTACAAATCGCGAGGTAAGTGAACTCGGGTCGGCTACAGAATAGCGCTGTGATTTCTCCTAGTAGATCTCACCCGCTCCGGCGATCCTCTCCTTCGTGAGTGTGATCCTCAGCGCTTCGCTTCCTTCGCGGAAACGAGCCCCTCACGCCTCAGAAGTTCCGTAACCCGTGTTTCCATATGGATCTGAATTGCGCGGTGGTCCACGGGCGAACAAAAAGTCCCCGGCACAGGCAAAGAACCCACGCAAGCGAGGATCCCGTAAAATAGAGATCCTCGTGTTTGTTCACAAAAGGAAAAAGTTGTAATTTTCGTTTTCATTGTACGCCTGAAATAAAAGGCATTTCTTTTGTTTGAATTTTGTTGTAGGCCAACGAAGCTGTAAACGAGTTCAAACGAGCAATGAATAACAAACCAACTTTTACCGCGAACAGACATCATTGTATTTATTTACTTTAAAATTACAGAATGTTGGATTGATTGAAATCATTAAACAAAATAAATCATCATAGCAAATAAATTATTAAAGTCCTAACCTTGATTTCAATAGAGGGTGCACAAGCAAAAATCAATAACTAACAAAAGAAAAAGAAAATTTTATTAACCTTTGAACCTTTCTATTTACAGTGGGGGAATAATTTTACGCAATGAAGACAACAACAACAAATAGAAAATAGAAATTATTATAAAAATTAACAAAGAAAAATATCATAAGACCATAAAGGGACATACCTGTTGAAGGAGACTAAAGTGCTATGGAAATTATATAATTCTTGATTTATACATATAGCATGAGATGTTACATGTGAGAGGATAATAATTATAAATAGAGTTATATTTGGATAAAAATTATGTAATTTTCTTGAATTTTAAAATATTGTTTCTGTTAATAATAGATTTAAACGCTTCAAAAATTATAGAAACACCCTCAAAAGTTTAAATAATAAAAAATACCCTAAAATATTTGAAATTTCAAAACATGCAAACAATAGAGATGAATTCAAAGGATTGCCATTAAGCACCTGAAAATTCAAAATTGGTAAAAATAACCTCAAAGTTATAAAATTATAAAAAACTCATTCAAAAGTTAAAATTCACAAAACCCTAAATTTTAAAACTTATAACCAATACATATCAAATCTAGAAATTATTAACAGATCGCTGAAAATTTAAATTTTACAAAACATAATCCAAAGTTTTAATAATTATAAAAACACCCTAAAAACTTAATAGTTAAATTTAGATATTAGTTGTGCAATTATTATTTGAAATCGGCAATAAATGAATTTTTTAAAAAAATAATATAACAATTAGTATTAAAGCAGATTGAAAGTGTGGGTAGTATTAGTAAAGTACTTTGATTTGATTTTTGGCTGTTGATTTGTATTTTTGTTACTTTTACCAATTGATTAGAATTTTTTAATTTTAGCGACTGAATTTGGATGTTGAAAATTTATAAAATTTTAAGCAATTTATAAAAATTATACATTTTTATCTAGATTAATGACTTGGGGTCGCCATAAATGAATTTATGAAACTATTTGTGCTTATTTTCTAGTTCTATGACTTAAGGAGTTTGACCACATTTTTGATTGATTCGAGTTTATTTTAAAGGCATTTCGTCCATGAATTTTACTTCTATATTCCGCTTAATGACATTTTGATCTATTCTATTTGAATTTTAGTTTAAGAATATTTCAATCAATTTGAATCAAAATTTGAGCATGTTTCAACCAATTTGATTTGAATTTTAGATTGTTCTATAGATTTACATCTTTTAGGTGTTGTTTTTCATTTTTGCTATTAGATGTTTTATAATTTTGTAGGGAAAATATAAGGAATTTTCTATAAATCTCAAAAGGTCATGGTTATTTTATATTTTTAGGAAATCTGAACTTTTTCTCGCTAAATTGATAGAAAATTTAAGCTTTTCTCGTAATTTATAAGAAAACTGACTGCTCGCAATTTTTTTGGAAAAATATTGACTGTTCCACAATTATCAAAAGAATTTGGATTATTATGCAGTTTTCAAATTAATTTGGACCTTTTTGCATTTTCAAATTTATTTTATTTTATTTATTTAATTCTTTCGGGGCTTGGCTATTGTGTATTTGATTTTGTGTTATTGGGCCAAACCAATGCATGGTTCAAGCATGTGTATTTTATTTATTTATTTAATTTCTTAAAGGATTGATGTTTGAAGTTGCAGATTAATAAAAATATTAGGATATTTAATTCACACGGCCCTCCAATAGGCAACTGCTAGATCACAAAAATTAGAATATTTGGTTCACATGGAATTAGAATATAATTAAGTTATTTCAAAATTTAGGATATTTAGTTCATATGGAATTATGATATAATTAGGATATTTGAAGTTGAATTAGAATATAATTAGGTTATTATGAAAATTAGGATATTTAGTTTACATGGGATTATGATATAATTAGGATAATTAAAGTTGTAGTTCACATGAGATTAGAATAATTAGAATAGATTTTAATTGAAATGTAATATCTAAAAGAGTTAAGGGTATTTTTGTCTATCGAAAGATAGATTTGATCAGAAATATAATATCTAAAAGAGTTAAGAGTATTTTTATCTACCTAAAGATTTTTTCAAACTCGTGCTTTAACCATTGAGCTTTGATTCTCCCATTTCAGTTTTACCTCTAGAGCATATGCTAAATCTTCCCACAAAGTGATAGATATGATATTAAACCTGAAAAGAATTATATATATATATATATATATATATATATATATATATATATATATATATATATATATATATATATATATATATATATATATAGATTAATGGGTATCATTAACATGTGAGGGATTTTTCTCATATACAATGATGTGGCACAATCCTCATGATGAAGCTTTCTCTCTCCTACTTTATTCACATGGTGGGGATTGTGCCACATAATGACATATGAGGAGAATCCCTTTCATGATATATGATACCCATTAATCTCATATATAGATTAATGGGTATCATTAACATGTGAGGGGATTTTTCTCATATACGCTTAGGTGGCACAATCTCCACCAAGTGTAGGAGAGAGAATAAAGTAGGAGAGAGAATGCCTCTTATTTTATTAAAATTATACTTGGTGGAGATTGTGCCACGTCAGCGTATATGAGGGAATCCCCTCATATGTCAATGATACCCATTAATCTATATATATATATATATATATATATATATATATATATATATATATATATATATATATATATATATATATATATATATATAATCCTCATATGTCAATGATACCCATTAATCTCATATATATATATATATATATATATATATATATATATATATATATATATATATATATATATATATATATATAATATGATAAGGTAAAGGAGTGACATTATTTTTACAAATGACACAGAAATGTTGAGGTGAGGCCCACCTTGTTAGTCACATCAAAAGGTGTGGACCTCACCACTCTATCTCTTGGTAGCTCATTTAGCAAAATGAGCCACCTCATATACATCATTCTATATATATATATATATATATATATATATATATATATATATATATATATATATATATATATATATATATATATATATATATATATATATTTGTATGTTTTATATAAACAATAATAAAATATTAACTTAACTCATTGTCATGCAATCGTAAAGCTTCTAAACAAAGCTTTTTGTTCATTCCTATCCATACTATCAATCGCAAAAATTTCATCAACTATTCCAATCACATCTATAAAAGAAAATAATCAAAATTTAGTATAATTTCACATACATGATAATTTATAAGGAATATAAATTTAATATATACATATAAGAAATTCTTTTAAATTGATTTTTGATTCAATACCGTAAGGGAGAAATTCAATTTGTATTTTTCTATATCATCGTATCCTTCTCTAAAATCTTAATGTTTGTACAATAACACAAATGAATAGATACCAAAGTGCTTACTTATTTGCACATCTTATCTATAGTAATAATCTTTACGCTTGAGAAAATATAAAATTTTCCTTCCGCATTAATTTTCTCAAATGTAACGCATCATTCTTACTACCAAAACTATGTACATAAGTGTTCTATTAAAAATTAAATAAAACACATCATAATTAAAGTAAATTTGTATTAGTTAAAATTATATAAAATTTTAAATGTACCTCATTATTAAGGAGAATAAAGTTAATTCGGATGAGATTCTAGTATTTGCTTTTGACCTTTCCATGTTCGAGTGGTTCTTCCTTTCAAAATAACATCATTTTTATCAACTCGAAACTTATTTAATAGTGTGTATGCTGCAATTTTATTATTTTGTCCTAACATCCCGATAAAATATCCAGAAATTAATTTAATATGAACATAATTTTAAATCATTTGGATAGTGAGAATTAATAAAATTAGCGACCATAATTAATAAAATATCATAATATAATTTTATGAAATTTTATTAATTATTAATAATTAGCAAAAATAGTGTGTCAGTCACTCAAATTATAAAAATTCCATATAATAATTGACTTTGTTGATGGTCTAAATCACACAGTCAATTGATTAGGAGTTTTGAAGATTAAGGGGATCCGCTAACTTTCTCTGAATATCTGATCTTTAGGGGTGCTATCCGATCCTGCACAAGTTAAAAATCATAAGAGGGCGGGGTTTGTTTCCCCAGTGATTCCTTCGACAATCAAGTCATCTGGTGTTTGTGGAGGAGTAAACAATGAACCGATGGAGTTCTTGCCGAGTATCTACACAAGTTAAAAATCAATATCTTTCATTCTAACATATTCAATAAAAACATAGAAAACTAAATCAAAATATGCATTGAATTATGATTAAAAATAACTATTAGTTATAAAAAATATTAAACATATTAAAAATTAAATAAATAATCATGGTAAAGGTATATTAAATACCTGAATTATTTTCTCCAAGCACAAAAGCACCGTAGGTTAAAGATAAAAATCACCGACTTGTTTTCCTACAGTAATGTTTACTCGAGATAAATTAATAACAAAAATTAAATATATAAACTATTAAAAATATTTACTTAAAAATAATTGTTTAAGATTTGTAGACTAAATACTTGAATCATCTTTCTCTAAGTGAGATCTTGGATCAGAGATAAAACATTGGAGAATTATTTCTAATTAAAACTCAATATCCCAACAAAATAATATTTTTGATAACAATGAAAATTGACAAAAATACTATACAAATTAAAACAAAAATTATATTGGATGTGGGTAGATTAAACACCTGAATTATTTTCCTCCAAGCAATGTAAGAGCCATGGGTTGAAGATAAAAAATTAGAGATTTTTTCCCTAAAGTATTTACATAAGAAATTTAAAATAAAAAATGCAAATAATATATATAAAATATTAATTAAACATATAAAAATTAAAATAAATATTCAAGGGTTATAGAATAACTACCTAAATAATCTTTCTCTAAGTAAAAGTGCCTTGGATCGTAGATAAAATATCGAGAATTATTTCTTGAAATTAAAACTTAAGATCCCAAAAATAATATTTTTGATAATAATTAAAATTTAAAAACTACACAAACTAAAAATACTACACAAATTATTTCTTACATGCAGTAATTTTTTTGAGAAAAATTAAAACAACAACTATTAGATATAAAAATAATAATTATATATATCAAATTATAAATAACTAATCGAGGGTTGCATGATAAATACTTGAAGTTCTCAGATAGATTATTTAAGTATACTATATCTTTACTACTATGCTCTGAAAGAAGAAAATAAGTAGATGCAAAATGAACATAAAAATATAATCCATTTATCAGCTTTGGACTTGCAACAATTCGTGTCTACATTTTTCTTACTACAAACCATACATATGTTTTTAGATTCATAATGTAAAGGATTCACAAGCCACACATTCATTCTCATATCTTACAGTTTATATACAGATACAATGCTGAGAGGAATAGGAAATGAGGAAAAAGGAAACAAAAGAAAAGGAAAGTAAATAATTAGGAATAGGATGATTCTGGCAATCATTTCCTATCTAGCATAATTGACTTTCTGGTGATGCATATGTTAATACTTCCCCTCAAGTTGGGACGTGGAGATTGACGATGCCCAACTTGCCAAGTAAGAAATGAAAATGATCACGACCAAGTGCTTTGGTGAGTAAATATGCAAGCTGTAGTTTAGAAGGAATGTGAGAAGCAACTAATTCTTTAGATTGAAGTCTTTCACGGATGAAGTGGCAATCAATCTCGATGTGTTTCATTCTGTCGTGAAAAATGGGGTTGGAAGCTATATGAATAGCAGCTTTGTTGTCGCAAAATAATTGCATAGGATGGGTGTGAACAACTTGAAGGTCACTGAGCAAGACTCAAAGCCAGAGGAGCTCGGAGGTAGCACTAGACATGGTACGATACTCCGCTTCAACCGAGGAGCGGGATACTACCTGTTGCTTCTTACTTTTCCATGATATGGGTGAGTGATCGAGATAAGTCAAGTAGCCAGTTGTTGAACGCTGAGTGAGAGGAGAGCTAGCCCAATCACTATCACAATAAGTTTGAGTTGCAGTGGACTAGTGGCGGATAGCAAAATGCCTTGCCCTGGTGAGTTTTTAATATATCTCAACACTTTCAAGGAGGCATCAAGGTGTGCTTGCCAAGGTTTCTGCATGAATTGACTGAGTACATTTATTGCATAGCAAATGTCAGGTCTTGTAATGGTGAGATAGATGAGCCGCCCGACAAGATGACGTTAAGAAGATGCATCGGATAGAAGCTCATTGGAATCAAGTGCTAGTCGATGTTGTTGCTCAAGTGGGAAGGAGCTAGGCTTTGCAGCCAACAGCCCTGCTTCATGCAAAATATCCAAAGCATATTTCCTTTGACTAAGGACAAGTCCAGTAGATGTCCGTGCAACTTTGATGCCAAGAAAATATTTTAAATCCCCAAGATCTTTGATGTGAAAGTGTGAATTTAGATAAAGCTTGAGGAGTCAGATTAGTGAGACATCATTTCCCGTAACCAAGATATCATCAACATAAATAAGCATGACTAAGAAGCTAGTGCCACGAACTAAGGTAAACAATAGTCAGCAAGAGATTGCCGAAAACCAACACGTTTAAGGGATTGAGTAAGTTTTTCAAACCAATTTCGCGAAGCCTGTTTAAGACCATAAAGAGCCTTGCGAAGGCGACATACACGTGTGTCACCTTTACGTGCAAAACCTCGTGGTATCTTCATATAAACTTCTTCGGTTAAATCACCATGAAGGAATACGTTGTTAACATCCAACTGATGTATTTCCCATTTGTGAATGACCGCAATAGCAAGAAGACATCTGACTGTTACAAGTTTTGCCACTGGGGCAAAAGTTTCGTGGTAATCGAGGCCCTCAATTTGTGTGTATCCTTTGGCAACTAATCATGCCTTATACCGATCGATACTGCCATCTTGCTTATACTTTATCTTATACACCCATTTAGAATCAATGGTGTGTTTATGAGGAGGTAGAGGTTCAAGTGTCCAGGTTCGATTCTTCTCTAAGGCCTCAATCTCGCGTGACATAGCCTCTCTCCATGCTACACTTTTAATAGCCTGCGAAAATGTTTTCAGCTCATTTTTGTTGGAAATGGCCGCAAGAAAGGACTTATGGTCAGGTGAAAATTGACTAAAAGAAATATAATTTGAAATAGGATATTGAATTCCTATAGAAACTGGTGGAGAGTTAGTAGCAGAAGGGTCTATAGAAGCCGGTATTTTGACAACAAAATCTTGATACTTTGAAGGTAGTTGTCGTGTGCGTTGAGGGCATATGGATGTTGGAGGTTCAGGATTTAGGTTGCAAACATTTTCGGATGTGTGAGCTAGTGTTCTGAGTGGATTGGTTTTCTTGTGACGAGTTCCCATGAAGGTCTGGTGTATATGACAGAGACTCGGAATGTAAGCTGGGTTGTGCTTCTTGAATGATGGAATTTTGATCTTGACAAATATTTTCATCCTCAAACCAATATGATCGATTTAGTGATGAACTAGAATTTGTTGACTGGTCTAAAGAAGCAAAAGGAAATATGTGCTCATTAAAAACTACATCTCTAGTTGTGAAGATTTTCTTGGTTTCCAAGTCATATACCCGATAGCCCTTTCTCCCATGTGGATAACCAATAAAAATGCATTTGAATGCTCTACTATCAAATTTATCCCTATTTTGAGAGTGATTATGTGCGTAACAAAGTGGCCCAAAGACACGAATGTGATCATATGTTGGTAGTTTACCGTAAAGCTTCTCATAAGGTGTCTTACCATTGAGAATAGGTGTGGGCATAATGTTGATGAGATAGGCTGCAGTCAAAACACATTCTCCCCAAAATTTGAGTGGAAAAGATGATTGAAATCGGAGAGCACACGCTACTTTGAGAAGGTGCCTGTGTTTTCGTTCCACGATGCCATTTTGTTGCGGTGTATTTGCACAAGAGCTTTGTTGTAGAATCCGATTTTCTTGACAAAACAAATGGATTTGATTTGAAGTAAATTCTCCGCCATTGTCTGAACGAATTGTCTGTACTTCAACAATCAAACTGAGTCTTAACCATTTTGCAAAAATATGTTAGGTAAGAAAATGTTTCAGATTTGTGTTTCAACAAAAACAATGCGTATAATCATCCACTATTGTCAAAAAATAATGTGCACTGAATGAGAAGCGGTAGCATAAGCACCCCATACATCACAATGTATTAATGAGAACATTCTCACACTTTTATTTGTACTTAAAGAAAAAGGTAGCCTAGTTTGCTTGGCTCTATGACAAATATCACATACATGCTTAGAGTTCAAAATTAAATCACTTGATAAACTTGAAATTTTAGATAACTTATCAAAAGACAGATGTCCGAAACAGCAATGCCATAAAAGGCCAGAGCTTTTGATAGGATTGTAAGCAACAGGAATTTGACGAAAAGAACAGTAATAGACTCCGTCGCATAGCCTACCCACTCCAATAAGTTTCTTTATTGTGAGGTCCCGAAAAACGCAGAAATCGTAAAAGAAAATAACTGCACAATTCAAATCTTTTGTCAATTTAGCAACAGATAAAAGATTGCAGTTAAAGTTTGGAACACAAAGCACGCTATTTAATCTGATATCATCGGACAAACAAATGTTACCAATTCTTGTAATTGGCAAGGAACTGCCATTAGGTAACCTCACAGAGTGGTTGTAGGATTTAGAGTTTTGCAGGTATTTATTGGTGGCTATCATGTGATCAGACACACCGCTATCAACTATCCATGTGGATGAGTGAGGAGCAATCTTACCCGACATATTGAATGAATTGATGGAATTTTGATCTTGACAAATATTTTCATCCTCAAACCAATATGATCGATTTAGTGATGAACTAGAATTTGTTGACTGGTCTAAAGAAGCAAAAGGAAATATGTGCTCATTAAAAACTACATCTCTAGTTGTGAAGATTTTCTTGGTTTCCAAGTCATATACCCGATAGCCCTTTCTCCCATGTGGATAACCAATAAAAATGCATTTGAATGCTCTACTATCAAATTTATCCCTATTTTGAGAGTGATTATGTGCGTAACAAAGTGGCCCAAAGACACGAATGTGATCATATGTTGGTAGTTTACCGTAAAGCTTCTCATAAGGTGTCTTACCATTGAGAATAGGTGTGGGCATAATGTTGATGAGATAGGCTGCAGTCAAAACACATTCTCCCCAAAATTTGAGTGGAAAAGATGATTGAAATCGGAGAGCACACGCTACTTTGAGAAGGTGCCTGTGTTTTCGTTCCACGATGCCATTTTGTTGCGGTGTATTTGCACAAGAGCTTTGTTGTAGAATCCGATTTTCTTGACAAAACAAATGGATTTGATTTGAAGTAAATTCTCCGCCATTGTCTGAACGAATTGTCTGTACTTCAACAATCAAACTGAGTCTTAACCATTTTGCAAAAATATGTTAGGTAAGAAAATGTTTCAGATTTGTGTTTCAACAAAAACAATGCGTATAATCATCCACTATTGTCAAAAAAAATAATGTGCACCTGAATGAGAAGCGGTAGCATAAGCACCCCATACATCACAATGTATTAATGAGAACATTCTGTCACTTTTATTTGTACTTAAAGAAAAAGGTAGCCTAGTTTGCTTGGCTCTATGACAAATATCACATACATGCTTAGAGTTCAAAATTAAATCACTTGATAAACTTGAAATTTTAGATAACTTATCAAAAGACAGATGTCCGAAACAGCAATGCCATAAAAGGGCAGAGCTTTTGATAGGATTGTAAGCAACAGGAATTTGACGAAAAGAACAGTAATAGACTCCGTCGCATAGCCTACCCACTCCAATAAGTTTCTTTATTGTGAGGTCCTGAAAAACGCAGAAATCAGAAAAGAAAATAACTGCACAATTCAAATCTTTTGTCAATTTAGCAACAGATAAAAGATTGCAGTTAAAGTTTGGAACACAAAGCACGCTATTTAATCTGATATCATCGGACAAACAAATGTTACCAATTCTTGTAATTGGCAAGGAACTGCCATTAGGTAACCTCACAGAGTGGTTGTAGGATTTAGAGTTTTGCAGGTATTTATTGGTGGCTATCATGTGATCAGACACACCGCTATCAACTATCCATGTGGATGAGTGAGGAGCAATCTTACCCGACATATTGAATGAATTGATGGAAGTTTCTGGATGTAGCAAACTCAAGAGCTGTTGATATTGGGCATCAGTTAGACCTGCTATTGGAGAAGTTGTTGGTGCAACAGTTTGTGATGCAGTGGCAGCAAGCGAGAAGCCTGTAGAGTCAAATCTGGACTGTCCTTGTTTGGCAGTCCCTAACTCAGCCTTGTAACTCATTCGACCCTGGCCGTTTTGTCCTCCCTTAGGCTTCCAATTGTTAGGATACCCAACCAACTTGAAGCATGTTTCTTTGAGATGACCGAGCTTGCCACAGTATTCACACTTCGGCCTTCCTCGATTCTGGTTGGAAGCTCTCTTTACTGTTAAGGCAGCAGCCTCAAGGGATGGCATGCGAGAGGATGAGATGGTCTGCTGCCTCTCTTCTTGCATCCCCATGAAATATGTCTTGCTCAAAGTTGGTAGTTGGGTTAATGACAAGATCTGTGACCTTAAAGTTTGGAAATTCTCATTCAAGCCCATCAAAAATTGATGAACTTTCTCCTTCTCTTTCATATCTTGGATGACTTTTGTTGCTCCACATGTGCAAATAGGAAATGACTCGTACAGTTGGAGCTCATCCCATAAGCCCTTGAGTTTTGTGTAGTATGAAGTTATAGAGGCCTTTCCTTGATCACATAAGGATATGTCACGTTTCAATTGTTGAACCCGTGGAGCATTCCCTTGTGAAAACCTCTCTTCAAGATCCACCCAAATATCTCTTGCCGTTTCTGTGTAGGCTACACTATCATGGAGCTCTGTCGCAATGGCATTAAATATCCACGACACCACCATCGAATTGCATTTCAACCAAGCCCCATATTCTGTAGATCCATTTGTTGGCTTTGAGATGGATCCATCAACGAAACCAATCTTATTTTTGGCGTTTAATGCATTTTGCATAGCCCTACGCCATCTTGGGTAGTTTTCCCCCATTCAAGGGGTTTGAAACGAATACCCTTCCCGGATCGTCGCTAGGATGGAGGTAGTAGGGAGAGTTGACACCAATGGTTGAGCTAGCTCCCCCAGACGAATCATTTTGTGCTGATGGATTCGTTTGAGAGTTGACCAAATCGCTGGCCATGTTTCTCAATTGAAAAGGGAGGGATGGTGACTGTTTTTGGAGAAGATTTTTGGGTCTGGTATTTGCTCTGATACCATGTAAAGGATTCACAAGCCACACATTCATTCTCATATCTTACAGTTTATATACAGATACAATGCTGAGAGGCATAGGAAATGAGGAAAAAGGAAACAAAAGAAAAGGAAAGTAAAAAATTAGGAATAGAATGATTCTGGCAATCATTTCCTATCTAGCATAATTGACTTTCTGGTGATGCATATGTTAATACATAAGACTATTGGAAGTTATCATATCGAACTTTATGGTTCAAATTTAAAAAAATCATTAGCCATTTACTTTGATTTGCTGAAAGGATTTTACTAGTTTGAACTTATTGTGTCTTTTCTCTATGGATTTGCAAATTTTTTTTTCTCCCTAGTGTTTTTCTCTATGCATATGCAATTCGCATCGGTTCCAAATTGTGTTGAATGATGATGGATGGTATAAATTTATACTAAAAGTTTCTTCATTGGAGCATACCTGCGAATTGATGCATGCTATAGACAATGTTAAACCTAGAGATGCACAATATCAGAGCTATAAAACATACCCACTGCTTGCTTTTTCCACAAAATTCCTGCCGTTTGATGAACATGTATATGATCCTTCTTTCTTATAGATTTTATTGACTCTTATTGAAAAAAGAACTCGCACCAATAAGACCCTTTTCCAAATACAAATTCTTAATTTGTACCTGATTAAAATTGGGTATTTATCCATTACTTTACTATTTACTATGACTTGCAGATGTTCTGGCTAAGCAGTACTTAAAGAAAGAAAAAAAGGAAAACAAGATGTGTGTTTCTTTCCTTTATTTTCTTCAAATCTTAATACTATATTCTATTATCTAACACTTCATGTCAATTAACAAAAACTAGGGTGTAAATTGTATTTATCAGTTACAAATGAAATAAATAAAAGATGCCTAAAATTTTCCTACACTGTATATATAAGAATTCCCTCTACAAAGACTGCATACACCAAAATCCAGGTGTTGACCGAAATGATAAAACTTGCCCTAGAAACGTCTCAGTGTGTCCATCCTCTAAGTATAACAAACCACAATCATACTGACAACCGCCGCTGTCATCGCGAACACTTTCATCCCCCAAGTAATAAATGCAATTGGCCTTGCAACCATCGAGTCCGCAAACTTTAGCCGAGACCAAATGATTGCCCCCAACAAATATCGACCGCTCTCCCAAATTCTCAACTTTACTCCAACCATTCATGCTTTCGTTAAGCTATAAACATGAAATATGTACGTCTTTAAAACACAAACTAAAGTCTCTCCATGTTATTCATAACCCGTGAAGCTCTCAGCACCAGTAATAAGTCGCCTGCTGATTCCACTAAATATTTTTGGAGGATAGTTTTCTTTACTATAAGTGGATCGTCAGGAGCATTAACCGTAGTGATCTTATTAAAGTCTTGAACAACGTCAACAATAGTTAATGGACCATATAGCAAATAATTTTCCTCTATAACATGTCATATCTAGATATTCATTGGTTTCCACACTCTCTATGTCCATTTATCATCTCCAACTCTGCAAATGGCTAGTCTCTGCTGATATGATACAGTAGAAACAACAAAACATGATTGATTTGAATTGGAGCTCTCTGTCAGAATGACTGTTAGCATGCACTGTGATTCGTAGACTGATTGCTATATATATATATATGTTGATAGCGATGTATGGCTGGATGTTATGGAAGCTGCAATTTAGTCTTCGAGTAAGGATTAAGAAGCTCAATCTTCTTATTGTCATCCAATGTAATCAACCAACCGTTAGAAGCAAAATCGTAGAAATTTCCAGTATGGGTTTCTTTCTTGAAAGAGAGCATGAGGAGTGGAGGACGAGAGAGAAAAGTTCCATGAAGTACCTTTGCAACATCTGGCCATTGGACACAGACAGATGCAAATAAGTTTAGATTACGAAGTAGACTAAACTTTTCGGCAAGTTGCATTTGAACACATATATTGTGGCAGATTGGACTAGTCACCCATCCCTCAAGAAAGACATGCAACGGTAAGTATAATATATTTAATTTGAAAAGAAGAAGAAAAAAAAATCTCTCTCTCAACAATCTGAAAAAACCCAACTTTTTTATATGCAATTTGGCTAGAAATCAAAAGAGGAAAAGAAGGCTTTGGCATCTTAGTTCACAAAGTTACTTTAAAGTGATTAGGGTCCGTTTGTACAATCTTAAACTCGATAATTAATGTCAACAACATCAATCTGCATCACTAGAGGAGAGATGGGCGAGAGGGAGGGGCGAGAGGGAGATGGGCGATCATGGAGAGAGAGTAATGATATCGTGGGGAATCAGGGTAACGGAAGACGAGTTAATGGGGGTTATCAAGCCGATTACCCCCATTATCACCGTATTAGTCGTAATCCATGATCAACTAAACCATCCGGAGGTAACACTTCTGCTCATTGGTCTTTCGCCTCCACTCAACGTGGTATTCTAGGCCCCAAACCGTTGTGTTTAGAGCCAGAGCCGTCATCTCGTGCACCGCATATTTTCAAGAAATCCTTTTCATCCGCTCTTTTCGAAGAGCGCCATCATCATCCACCGCAACCAACTCTCAATAGCCCTAATTCTGGACCGGACGACGAGGGCTGGACTAAAGTAGTGTATCGGAGAGAATTTTCCAAAAATCAACAAGGCCGTCCACAGCAGCTTACCAATAGGTGTTTCTTCTGCGGAGATCCGAATCATTTTGCCAAATTCTGTAAGAGGGGGGATGTAGTTTGTTTCAGGTGCAATAGTCTAGGGCACAAGTCCCGCGAATGCCCAACAGCCATTAGAGCAACGCCAATCGTTCCTCTTCCGCCGGCGATTAAGGATCACATCGAAACCCTGTCATCTTTTTCCATCTTTTATGTTTGTCGAGGCCAACCATCTCTCGCCGAGCTTCGAGAGATGCTCTCCTACAAGTTCATCACAAAAGGATGGTCCCATAAGGTGACTCGAGCTGCAGGAAGTAGCTTCCTGGTTCAATTTCCTAACATGGAGATGATGGAATTAGCTGAGGATATGAAGTTGGTTGACATGGGAGATTTTAAGGGTAGATTTTTACGATGGAGGGAGGATCTAGGTCCGAAGATCATTCCAGATCCTTTCCTAACGTGGGTTCGAATTGAGTAACTCCCACATCACTTATGGGACTGGGAATTTCTGCAGTTGCTTCTTAAGGACGTCGAAGAGTGCATATCATGCTCAAATGACGTCGCCTTTAGAAACCACTTCTCAAACTATAAGGTTCTTATCAAAGTTAGACATCTATCCCTAATTCCTGGTGAAATTAGATTCCGTAGTTTTTCGCCTTTCGATAATTCATTGCTGGAGGGTTGGGCGAAATTGCAACCTATCGGAAAGCCAATCAAAGAGAAGGATTTCGATAACAAGTATGAAGTTCGTGAACATGCACTTAAGTGGGAAGGGGAAGAATCATCATCATCAGGTTGGGTCGATCGTGAAAAAGAAGAGGAGGAAGTCATTCAGCCGCCTCGACTCACCGGAATCACAACTGGAGACGATGAGAGGACGAAGGGCAAATTGGTAATCTCACATTTTTCAAATTCAAAAGATGCGGGATCTGCGGAGTCACCTAAGGAAGGTTCAGATTCTCAAATCAATTCTCCGCTCAATCTGGCCAAAATTAATTGAAGTTTTCTGGAATGGAAATCAGATGATGGTTGAGCGAAATCAATGGGAGGATTTCATCAGGATCCAAGAAGTGGAAAGATCCAATCCTCCACGTCAGCGAGACCAACCTTTAGGTCCCCAGCTCGCTTATTCTACATCTGACTCGAAGACTGACTCAGCTAAAGCGGGCTCAAACTCTGTTTCTCTCCCGCCAGGTTTTGAACAGTTTGCTAAGGCCAAAAAGAAAAGACTGCTTGAGATCGCTACCGTTCAAACCACCATCGCTAAGAAGTATCACAATTCTTGCCTTCCGCCGAGGGGCTCTTCCGCTAAGAAGGGTAAGTCATCTTCATCTGCTACTTTTCCTCTGCCAATCAATGATAAATCTATTATGGATATCACTTCTATCTCTGTTAATTGTGGTTTGAAGGAGCCTATCCTTAGGGAAGGTATCCTTAAACTCAAGTCTCTAGAGGTGAATAGAGGAGAGGCAGTCTAGCTTTCCTCCATTTGAGCTAGCGGGTGTTATATTTTGTTCTTTATGAAGATAGGTTCATGGAACGTTAGAGGTCTAAATGACCCAATTAAACGTAGATTAGTTAGAGATGGTATTGCCTATGCTAGTCTTGACATTGTTTGCATTCAAGAGTCTAAACTAAGCTCTATCAGACCAACTATTCTAAATAGCTTAGGTAGCAGTAGAATTTCATCATGGTTGAGTCTAGATGCAATTGAATCAAGAGGTGGTGTTCTTTTAGGGTGGAATGAATCGATGTTTGACTATTGTGAGTCGTATACTGGTGTTTTCTCCGTTACAGTCATACTCAATCATAAATCTCTGAATTAGAAATTTATGGTGTCAACTGTTTACGCTCCTATAGATAAAGAGGATAAAGAATTTTGTTGGTGGGAACTTGAAAGAATCCCTTCTCAGTTTTCTTATCCATGGATACTCTGTGGGGATTTCAATGTTACTCTCTATGCCTCTGAAAGAATCGGTAGAGCAGGGTCTCAACGTGACATTCGTTCTTTTCAGAACTTGGTCAATAATCTTTCTCTTAGCGATCTCCCTCTCAATGGTAGAAATTTCACCTGGTCTAACTTGAGAGCTGATCCTGTTCTAGCTAGACTTGACCGTTTTCTTGTTTTCAATGAATTTGAATTTAAATTTCCCTCTTTGGTCCAATACTCTTACCCATCATAATGCTCTGACCATTGTCCCATTATTCTGGATACCTCCTATCTTAAACCAGTCCCAATCTTCAGGTTTGAAAAATCTTGGCTCTCATACTTCTTTCTCTTCTTTTGTGTTGGAGTGTTGGTCATCATTTGTACGTCAAGGTTTGTAGGATCGAAAAAAAAGTTTTGTTTGATTGGCTTCGAAAAGGTTACAATCACACTCTCTCGATATACAGGAAGAGAATG
This sequence comes from Asparagus setaceus, assembly GCA_012295165.1. Classification (NCBI taxonomy): domain Eukaryota; kingdom Viridiplantae; phylum Streptophyta; class Magnoliopsida; order Asparagales; family Asparagaceae; genus Asparagus; species Asparagus setaceus. Next base: position 38,487,434 of record CM022701.1, read on the forward strand.
TTGATTTGACTTCTCTTTTGTTATGTGGGTTCTTGATAGCGAAAGGATGCTTCCCTCGATGCTCACGTCGAGATTGCTTCCCGTTGACGATCAGAACAAGGTTGCTGATGATCTTGAGATTGCTGAATGATCTTTGCTTCTTTGTTAGCTTCTGCGTCTAAGTCTCTCTCTGTGTGTCCGTGTCCCCCTTCATAGTTGCTCAAGGCTATTTATAAGATTTTAGGCATGTAACTGACCACCCCCCATCGTGGGAATGTGGCTTCTTATTAACAGCTGTTGATGGGTTAAAGTCGTGGGAACGTGGTCGACGTGGGCGTTTTGGTTGAGTATGGATGAGCCGAAGCCACGCATGGGAGAACCTCGATGATGGTCGAAGCCATCACAGAGGCTAACCTCAGATGACTATCGAAGCCACAGACGGTTTTATCTCGATTGATGTCGAAGCTCGCTGTGGTGAACCTTGGTTGAATATCGAAGCTCGCCGTAGGCTAATCTCGATTGAATTACGAACCTCGGTTGAATGTCGAGATTCATCGCTGTAGGTGAACCTCGGTTGAATATCGAGCCTCGGTTGAATATTGAGTCTCGTTGAATGTCGAGATTCATCGCTGTAGGTGAACCTCGTTGAATATCGAGCCTCGGTTGAATATCGAGATTCATCGCTGTAGGTGAACCTCGCTGAATATCGAGCCTCGCTGAATATCGAGATTCACCGCCGTAGGTGAACCTCGGTTGAAAGTCGAGTCGAGCCGTTCTTTGTAGGTGAAATCTCGATGAAGATCGAAGCCGCTAGGTGGGCTTAACCTCATATGAATGTCGAAGCCACGCTGTGGTGAACCTCCTCTTTTAATGTGGACCCTCGCAGTTTTGCGAATTTCCTCATATTTGAGTAAGCCTCAACATTCTTTTGTCTCTTAGCATTTTTTAATGCTTACAAAACCCCCTTCAAAGTTTTCAGACTCGAATCAGGTTGTGCAGGGTCTGAAATACTTTGAATCTTCTTGATTGCTGCGAACGAGACTTGCTCATCAACTTCATCAGAACTTATAATACGAGGCTACAACAACGAACCCCGCATTATTTGAATTTTGACGCTTCGTATTGATCCTTATTAAAGCCTATGTCCACGTGGCGGCCTAGAGATTTGATATCTTTCAAACGTCCCTTAATATCCGTGAATCCTGTCCGCAGATCTCGCCTTGGGGATTGTGTGGGTCGTTTTAGCCGCGTGTTTCGGCCGTCGATTCGTTTCTTCCAAACTCTATATATAACATTGAAGGGTCTAGAAAGACACCTCCTGTTCATTTCTTCCAAGCTGTTGAACTTCTCCTTTGCACCTGAAATTTTTACCTTCTTCAGCCATGGCCCCCAAAACTTTCGCTGGCAAAGATAAGAGGACTGCTGGGCCCGTTGATGCTTCCACCATTCCACCCGCTTCCTCAGGTAAAAGCTTTGATGATCTGATTTTTAACCGCCTTAGGGTTAGTTTTTTGGAGCAATTCTCACCATTGAGACGAAACCCATCTGAAAGGTGGCGTCTTTCCAACTGCGTAGGCAGTTTCAACGAGGCTTGCCTCATTTGACTAACAAACTTCGTCTTTATTGACGAGGTTCATGCACCCCCAGTTCACTTGTGCTGTTGGGTAAATAAACCTCCAGATTCACCTGAGGACAACTCTACGAGACTTGGTTTCCCCACAGAACTCTGCTTGGAGTTTATTTGAAGTTTGTCTATCTAGCGAAGTTCGAAGTTCGTCTATTTAGCAAAGTTCGTCTATTTAGCGAAGTTCGAAGTTTGTCTATTTGGCGAAGCTCGAAGTTCGTCTATTTGGCGAAGTTTGAAGTTCGTCTATTTGGCGAAGTTCAATTCTTTGAACGACGTTCCTCCCTTTGGCGAAGCTCATTTTCTTATCAAACGAGGCTCGTTTGGCGAGGCTTGTTTTCTTGTCAAACGAGGCTCGTTTGGCGAGGCTCGTCTGTTTGACTAGCATTGCTGTCATAATAGCCCTAGTATTTTGGAGTAATAACTCAATCCTTGTAATAACTCAATCCTTGGACTGACTTATTTACCTCCTTTGTCTTATGTGCAGTTGTGCATTCGTCTGCCTCTATCCCACATCGGGGTGCTTTTGGCGCAAGCAATGCTCAAGGTACCGACCCTGATGTTTACTATTCCTCTCTTAGGGATGTCCCTAGATTCGAGGATAGAAGCAAGGAGGCTCTCAGACTGCTTTCAGAGCTTTCGACCTCTACTTTAAGGCGATTAGTGATGGATGCCCCTTTAGAATCCGCCGACCGGACGCCCATTAAGAAATCTATTTTTTTGTTCGGTGATGATTCAGAAGACCCCGACTTGCTTGAATTGGGTTCTTACCGGTGGCTTAGAACTGTGGGCCAACGTTCTATGTTCCTGCCTGCGATGAAACGCGGATCGCTCACATCGATTTGAGGGTCGCTTTAGTTCCCGGACAAATGAATCGATTTAACTCCTCCCAAGATGGAGTGACTTAGGCCATTTTTCCCGAGATGGTGCGCAGTAGACCGCCACGCCGCTACATAACCGCCTCGCATCCGATTATTTTAAAAGGATTTTCCTATCGGCGAGTCAGCTGCTGAAGCCAATATTTTTGGTTGGACTTTTCATGCTTCTCAGCGTCAATTTCCTGCCAAAGATTTTAGGACTCTTGGCTGGTCTCGTTGGGGTTCTTCTCAATGGTGGCCGCGTGTCACCGAATATATCCTTAAGAAAAATCTTGAAGATCTTCAGAGATTTGGACTCTATACGCCGATCAGGGCGACTCAATTTGGTCTGAAGACCAACTCTCACCAATTTTTTGGCATTCTGGAGTTGTACAATCTTGATACCCGCACATTCTTCACCCATGACGGCGAATTAGGCATCACTCTGCACGAGATGGCTGAGGTTTCGGGACTACCGTATGGCCGGTATCCTTATGAGGAGTACGTCCCAAGCCACAAAGAGCTGGTAAGCTTGGAGAAAGATTACCCCCAAGTCATTGAGACTTACTGGGAGGTAATGTGTCATTACCATATTTGTGCGTGCTCCCAAGGCCGTGCAGATAAGAAAGGTGAGAAGACTGTCAGCCACAGCATATGGGCCCATTATCTTTTCACTGGTTTGGACAACAAAAGATCCTCAGATACCTTTAGGCCCCTTGAAGGTGTCCTTTATCGCAGCCTAGTGCTCAATAACCTCCCGCTTCCTATGTACCTCCACGATGAGCATGGTTTTCCAAATGAATGACCTTTGACACCTATATTTATCGGTAGGGAACCCATTTCTTGGCGGCGTTAGCGGGTTACCTCATCTTTGTGGTGAAACATGTTGTAGTTCCTACGGCAGCTTTGATGTAATCGCCTGCTGATGTGATTTTTCCGCCTATTTGCATAGCTCACGGCCGCCAATATGCTCTTCTTCCCGCTATGATCACCCGCCTTCATTGGGGTTACTTGTCTTTGGCGACGCTTTCACTCAAGGCGCTGAGAACCCTAGAGTAGAGCTGCCCTATGCCTACCTTATGGCATGGTTTGTCATGCATTGCCCTACGCTTATGAGTGCACCTTCTACACAGGTGGATGGACAAATTACCCCTTTTGTCCAAAGACCTAAAATTCGTAATGGAGCAGACACTACATGGTCTCCGCGGCGCGGCTCTCCCGATTATAAGAATTATTCCTTCAACCGTGCTTTTCCCGCTTCTAGGGCTAGCTATGGGCGATCAGAGTGGATGAATCCAATGCCCAAGGTTATACCACTTTGTCATTGGGCTGTTTCTTGTGGCTCTTGAACATCCGTCCGGGGTATTTTATTTACCGCGTCGGTCCAGTGTGTGTGGTAGAACCTTACCTACCATGCCGCTTTGCCCGTCAATTAGGGTATGATCAACTATATATAGGTAACCCCAACACTCGCTGTAACTGATGGTCGCACCGATTATCGGAGCCCGCCCGGTATTGACTATTATGGTGGCACGGGTGTTCGCTTTTCACTTCCACAGCCGATCCGCAATCCCGTGACTTTTGCCCATCAGAATGGCAATCAGATAGCAAACGCGGCAATTCCAGGCTTCAACATCAATTCCTCTGGGCAACGAATTATTCAGCGCCGTTATAGAGAAGGACAGAGCTCAACTAAGAGTCGCATGCTAGGACTGAAGGAGTTCTTGCATGCCGAGAAGGATGCTGGAGTTGCTGAACCCCGCACGGTTGGTGCGACACATCACGCCAATCTAGCCCTCACGACTCAAAGGAGATAGACGAGGCTCGATGACAGCGTGTTCCCAAGCCCCTCTAGATTGAATGAATATGGCAGTAACATTCCTTTTGCTGCCGGGGCTGAGGATACTACTAGGGTTGCATCTGCATCTGAGGCACCCAGAAATTTCGTCCCCACAGACGAACCGTCGGAGCATCCTCCACGAGAATCTCTCGAAGGTCATGACTCGCCTAGTCGGCCTGCTGGAGCTATGCCCGAGAAGACCATTCCCATTCCAGGGTCTGCTGGTATGATAATTTTGACTTGTCATAATCCTTTAGACTATCACCTTGTCTAACTCTTTTCATCTCCTTATAATTTTTATTAAAAGAACGAATCGAGAAAGCGAAGCTTCGGTGCCAACAATCCGAGGATCCAAAGACCGTGGCCTCCACGGACCAAACGTTTGGCCAAGCGGGTAAGGCAAGAGGCTCTGATTGGTCCTGCCACCGGTTTGAGTACGACCGCCGGCGCCCCGACGTTGTCGAAAGTGTTCGGCCTATGCCGAAATGTCCACGGCGGCCGCTATTTCGAAGTTAGAGACCGTGACTCAAGATGATGATACGGTGATCCTCGCCGCATTGTGCTCGACACTTCACTTGCTTTGACTGTCATCCCCACTCCCTCAATTAAAGTTCCCCCAATCCCGGCATCGGTTTGTCAGTTGGGGTCAAGTCCTTCTACTGCTACCCCCTCTTCTTTCGACTTGTCAAAAGAATACGGGGTGTCTATGATTCGCAATAATTTCCTCACCATCCTAAAAGAATCTCCTATTCAAGTGTTGGAGCGTGGTGGGGATTTTGCTGGGATCAAGGCTGTATTGGAACCTCTCCTGGATGTGATGCAGAACTTGACCAATGCTACGGCTACGTTGCCCTACCGAACACGTCTGGTACAGGTAGAGGCCCTCTTCAACAAATGGCAAAGTCGGCGCGATCAGCCCCTTCATTCCATGATTGAAGATCGTGCCATGCAGCTTATAAGACAAAGGGATGATTCCCAATTTGAGCTCCAGCGTCAAATACTTGAGAAGAAGCAGGCAGTTCACCAGCTCGGGGAGATGACCACAACTATATTTAATGAAAACAAGAGAATTGCTGACATCGAGTGCAACCAACAACTCCTGGTTGACTCCTATAAGGCTGCGCTCATCGATATCCAGGCTAAGCTAGCGGAGGCAGAGAGTGAATTAATGGCTGCTACCGAGAGGCATCGGGCTCTGAAAGCTCAATGGACAGAACACTAAGCGACAGTGCAAGCCGAATCTGATGAATTGGAAAAGCTAAGTGTTGCTGTGAGCCACATGCCGATACTCTATGACAACGATCTTCATAATCAAGCTATGGAAGAGGTTAAAACCGCCCACCTGGAAGCTATGGTCACACTTGCTGCAGAGATCCGTCAGGCCGTCGAGCACTTGTAACTTATGTATCTTTGATTAAATTATGAATAAAATTCTATCTTTCGTGTTCACTCAATATTTTCTTGTGCAATTTGTATCTGCAATTTGGAATTTTTAGCAAACCCCCAGCTATCAACGGACTTGGTATGTCTTTATCAGCTGCCGTTTGAACCGAACTAGCCATACTTTTCCCCTCAGTATGGTGAGTTTTCGAGGAGGTTCTTTTAGGCTTAACTGCTAAAATCTCTCTTCTATTTACAAACAATTAAGTTGTAAACGAGCCTCGTTTATGAGGATGACGAGGTTGAAATATTGGCATATTACTGAGTAGGCCTATACGGATGATCTAACTTTATTCGCTTAACGCCGAAAAGGTAAAATATTGGCGCATCGCTTGGTAGGCTAATATTAGCCTATGAATGTCATTTATTAGAAATGACGAGCATTAAGGAATTGAAATATTGACACATTACTTGGTAGGCCAATATGGGACAATGAACGTCATTTATGAGAGATGACAAACATCGAAAAGATAACATATTGGCACATCGCTTGGTGGGCCGATGTCGGACAATAAACGTCATTTATGAGAAATGGCGAACATCGAAAAGATAAAATATTGGCACATCACTTGGTAGGCCAATATAGGACAATGGACGTCATTTATGAGAAATGACGAACATCGAAAAGATGAAATATTAACACATCACTTGGTAGGTCAATATCGGACAATGGACGTCATTTATGAGAAATGGCTAACATCGAAAGGTGAAATATTGACACATCACTTGGTAGGTCAATATCGACAATGGACGCCATCTATGAGAAATGGCTAACATCAAAAGATGATATATTGGCACATCACTTGGTAGGCCAATACCGTAAATGACAAGATAACGAGTCAACACATGGCAGATCATTATCCCTGATAATTAGATACGGGTGATGTTCTTCGCATGGTAGAACACTATATAGCATAGAGGTAACTTTTAACGTGATAACATTTTGTAATCCCACCGTCCTATTGAAGAGGATTGATGAGTGAATTATGCAAGCTGAATTATGCAAGTCGGGTTACTATCTTGCGTAACCGATAAAAGCTAAGGGCAATATTTCTTCAGAAACTTACCGTTAATAGGCATCATGATTTTGTCGCCTTCTTGATTGGTTAGGCGGTATGCTCCATTCGAGTAAACAGACTCCACCACTAATGGTCCTTCCCATTTTGGTTTGAATTTCCCTTCTTTTGGAATTCAAAATCATCGGGCCGGACAAAGAAGAACGAGGTCGCCTTCCTTGAAAATGCGACATCCGACTTTCTTGTCAAATGCTTTGGAAATCGGACTGGTAAAACTCGATATGTTGTTGAGCCTCAGAGTCGCCATTCAACATTTTAAGTTCCTCAAGACGCCGGCGATGACTTTCTTCACCGCCATTCGTGGTTAATGCTATTCGTGAGCGATAGGATTTGAATTTCCAACGGTAAAATAGCCTCGCAGCCATAAACTAGAGAATATGGGTGATAATTCGCTTGCAGCGAACCGCTGTACGCAGAAGCCCACAAACTTTGTCCCAGCTTGTCATTCCAATCCTTTTTGTTTGAAGAGACCATCTTAGTAAGGATCTTGATGATCGTCTTATTAAAAGCTTCAGCTTGTCTGTTTGCAGCGGGGTAGTAAGCTGTTGATGCTAAATTTCAGATCCAGAATTTATCGCAGAATCGCGTGAAGGCATGACTGACAAATTATGGACCATTGTCATGGACAATCTGCCTTGGCACACCATATCGGTATATGACATGATGTTTAACAAATTTGATCACATCACTTGTCTTGACCAATCTCAATGGAATGGCTTCGGTCCACTTTGAGAAATAATCAGTTATCGCCAATATGAAGCGATGTCCTTTTGAAGAAGGTGGAGAAATTAGACCAACAATATCTATTCCCCATGTTTCAAATGGCCAGGACGTGACAGTAGGATGCAAGTGTTCCGGCGGTTGATGAAGGTAGTTAGCATGTATCTGGCATGCATGACACCGTTTAGCGTAAGCTACGGCGTCTTTTACCATTATTGATCAATAATAACCAAGTCTACGCAATCGGTCCCATAGCTTAGGTCCAGGTTGGTGTGCTCCACAAATGCCATCATGAGCTTCTTTCAAGACTTGATCTGCTTCCTTAATTGACAAACATCGGGCAAAGAGTCTGCCATATGACCTTCTATATAGAGTCCAGAATTGGGAGTCGTAGTAAAACCTTGATGCTCGCCGATGAATAGACTCTTTTTATTTTGTGTCTTCAGGCAATATCCCGTGCAAGACATAGTCGATGATCGGGAACCGCCAATCTCGTGCTTCGAGTGACTTAGGATTGTCCTCGACTACTTGGATCTGCAATGCGTATTTTGGCCGGAATAATTGTCTACTAGACACGATAATCTGCTGAGTAGCGTTCTCAGGCAAGGCTAGTGTAGCTGCGAGTGACGCCAATGCATCGGCATAAGTGTTCTGTAGACGGGGTACATGATCAATTTAGAAACTTTCAAACGAGTCAGCTAAAGTCACGGCTGCTGCATGGTGAGGTACTAGGTCTTCGTGCCTGACTTTGTACTCTTCCCTTACTTGTTTCACGATTAGCTGTGAATCCCCAAATGCTTCCAGGTGTCTCACATTTAATTGTTTGGCTATGTCGAGACCAATTAATAACGCATTGTACTCTGCTACGTTATTGGTACATGGTTCTGATAACGACATCGCTCGTGGCACCACATGGTTCTGTGGAGATACTAATATCACCCCCACTCCGGCTACAACAGGGCCGTTAGGGGTTGCTCTCGCGTTCACAAAGAACAACCGCCATACTGCTCCTTAGACACCGATTAGCTTCATAAGGTTCATCGTGCATGTCCCGATATAATTCGATTTTTCTTCCAATGGATGGTTAGCCATAAGATCGCATTACGCCTTGACCCTTCATTGCCTTCGAGGTTTGAAGTGAATATCATATTGAGATAGTAAAAGTGCCCATCTAGCCATTCGACCATTCAATGTGTCAGCCGGGTCATGAATACCGTGATAAGATCGATTTTGGAGATGACGGTATGGTCCGCCCCACTAGATAGTGCCGCATCTTTGGATGGTAAAGACCAAAGCTAAACATTCCTTCAATGGGTGGATATCGATATTCAGCCCCGACGAGTTCTCACGAGGTAATAGACCACTGCTCGTGGCCATTGTCGCCGCCTTGCGCTTAAGAGACTCGCTAACGATACTCAGAAGGCCAATATAAATCGAAGGGTTTTACCGATGAAGAACTAGCAATGGGATTGGAAAGATATGTTTTAATCTCTTCGAATGCTTCTTGGTAATCTTTATCCCAAATAAAGGATACCCCTTTCTTCATGAGTTTCGAAAATGGCCGATATTTTCCTGATAGGTTGGAAATGAACCTGCGAATGTAAGCCAAACGCCCTTGGAGACCACGAAGCTCTCTGAGACTTCTAGGAGGTGGAAGTTCCTGGATAGCTTTGACCTTATCCGGGTCAAGACGTATACCATCTGCTGTGACCACGAACCCTAGGAATTTACCACTTGACATCCCCAGGAAAGACTTGGTTGGGTTCATCTTCAACTGATGTGCCCGCATTATCTCAAATGTTGTCTTCAAGTCATGCAAGTGATCACTTTTGTGACGACTCTTGACTACTAAATCGTCTACGTAACATTTCACTGTTTTTCATAAATATTTTCGGAAAATAGTGGTCATGGCACGCTAGTATGTAGCCCCCGCATTTTTCAAGCCGAAAGGCATGGCTGTATAACAGTATATTCCTGATGGTGTTCGGAAAGCAGTGTGCTTTTGATCATCAGGATGCATTTTGATTTGATTGTATCCTGAAAAGCCATCCATAAAAGACATCCTTTCAAATCCACATGTGTTGTCGATAATAAGATCCGTGATTGGTAGAGGAAAATCATCTTTCGGACATGCTAAATTTAAATCTCGGTAATCGACGCACGGTCGGATCTGTCCGCTTTTCTTCAAAACGGGTACTATATTGGATACCCAGTCGGGGTGTTGCACTTCCCGAATGAACCCTACTTTGATTAGTTTTTCAATTTCTTTCTCGATGGCCTTCATGACCTGAGGGGAAAATTGACGTTGTTGCTATTTAACAGGCTTAGCACCTGGCTTGATATTAAGGCGGTGCATAGCCACTTGAGGGTCTAAGCCGGGCATATCTTCATAATTCCATGCGAAGACATCGATGTATTCCCGTACCAAAGCAATAATGCTCCCCTTTTCTTTAGCGTTCAAACTATCGCTTATGAATATGGGTTTTGGATTGGCTTCATCCTCCATATTAACTTGGACTATTTTGTCATCAGTAGGCGGTTCTCGTTGTTCAAAACGATGTTCCCATTGCATTCCAAGCTGTTGACTTAGCGGATCCTCATATAGTGACAAGAGGTCATCTTCTTGAATCTCAATTGGACTGGCTAAGGTCATATTGGCCATAAGGGACCTAAATTCATGTCCTATACTGACGTCGGAATCCCAGGAAACTGCTTCAGAAGATGAGTGATCTGAATCGCCCTCAGTCGTGACATGCCATGAGTATGGCGGCGATTCATATCCCAACCCTTTACGAGTTTTATGATAATAATCATCAGGCTGACCTTCCGGGACATAAACAGATCGGATTGGTGTCTTGATACCTTTCCCGTAGTCTAAGCCTTCTTTGTGAAGGAAATCATACCCCATTTTCTTCATCAAATTTTATTAGCATGCAGAAATATGAGAATTGGGGTTCCTTTTCCTTCGCTTTGGGTTATTCTAACTCAGTTTGCAATGGCTTATTGACCTGCCCAAGGATAATGTCTTTCTGATCATTATTCTTGGCCAGTATCACAAAAACCGCTTGTGAAGAATTAGAGTACCGTTGGCTTGTCATAAACGACGACTGAATTGGCATGTGCAATGCGGGTTCAGCATACAACCGTGGAAGAATTTCTGACATCAAGTCAGTATGACTTTTAACACCCGATGCGTAAGCTAAATCATAATTATTATTGAAAATAACTACGTCGCCATCTGGCTCATTCAGATCAATTACAAAGGGTTTTACATCATTGAAGATAATCGCTTGTTCTGACTCAGACGCCTTCATTTTCGCCGAGTCTTCGATCAATGGTTCTCGGTTTGGCCTTCCTCAAGGTAATGGACGTAATCAAGAAAATAATTCTCCACGCCTTGAATGGTTGCCTTTCGCGACCAATGTTTTATGACCCTTCCTCATCCACATACTTCATGCATTGATGCAACGTAGATGGAACGATCAAGTTTTCATGGATCCAGGGTCGACCCAAGAGCAGATTATAAGATGTATCTGCATCGATGACATAGCAGGTAATGTCTGTCTTCAAGTCTCCTATTTGGCATTTGAGTTTGATCTTGCCCAAAGGACGGGAATTGGTGGCATTGAAACCATAAATGGTGGTCCCTGTTGTTGCCAAGCGATGAAGCGGTATCCTCAAATATTGTATAATTCTTAAGGGAATGATACTCAATGCAGACCCCGGGTCAACTTGAACCCGATTGATTTGGAGAGAGCCAATATAGCCAGTAAAATAAAGGGGTCTATCATGCTTCGGGTTCTTCACTTGCATGTCTTCTGATGAGAAGGTGATGCAAGGTATTGGCCCCTTGAAGACTTGGTGACATTGGGTGTAAATTTTCGCTGACTTCTCGGGGAAATAAGTGAGGAAAATTTCGTTATTCGCCAATGCTTCCCGCAGAGCTTCTCTAGTCGATTGAGACAGTCGCAAAAGTTTGAATAATGTGATTCTTACCGGGATGTTGGAGAGCTGAGCTAGAACATCGAACTGGAAAGGGGCCTTCAAAGTTTCAGCGATCCTTTCGAAAGTGTTTTATTGTAGCGGATCTCTTTTGTCCTGGGTTCACCGGCTAGTGCTTTTGCTGATACGTCGGGTGTCACCTCAGAGTATTCCCTTAAGTACTCTTTCCCGCCTCGGGTGCCCAATGCTTGTACAGGTTGTGCGACTAGGGCGACTTGCTCCTTGGTAGAGTTATTGACTTGCTCCTCTTTCTGACAAATGAGATGGTATTGCAAGCTTTCCTTTGGACTTGGAAGAGGTCCATTGCTCATCTGATAACAGGTCAGGATGAACCCATATAATTTCGCCTTTCGGCGTAGTGTAAGGGACCATACCTTGCGCCTCCCGCTGTTGGAGGTCGAAGTTCACGATTCTGGCCTCTGCCTGAGGGATCGGCTTCACACCATCCTGCACTTAGAATTCCGCAAAATCACCAAATTGGAGAGCGACCATATTTGCAGACACTTTCTTCTGATCCTCCCGAAGAGTCATAACACCTGCTTCTAACAAGACTTGGATCTTGTCTTTCAAAATGTAACATGCTCCCGTCGGATGATGCACCATTCGATGGTACATGCAATATTTTGGATCATCCGCCCTGAAGCTTCCTCCGCTTTTTATTTCCTAAGCTGATCTTGTTCATCTTGAGCAAAGTCTTGAAAATCGGGATAACTTGATCATCCTTGAAATCATACTTCTTCAGAGGACGGCTATCGGAAGCATTCGATTTCTGCTTAAAAGACTTTGAAGTAGGTTGAGTCTCTACAGCTAGAGTCTCCTTCCCCTTCGATTATTTTTTAGGAGTAAAATTGCTCTGATTACCCCCTTTTTTAGGACGATAGTTCTGAGGTTCTTCTGCCTCTATTCTCTTAAGCATGCTTTCAACCTGTTCCCCTTGCCTCACCAAGTCTCTCCAAGAGCGTGCTTCAACTGCACCCATCTTTAAAAGTATGTTGATTGAGAGGTTGTTTCTGCACATCTCGATGAGTGTCGCTTCCGAGACTTGGTCACGGGAGTGCAATGACTGGTTTCTGAACCTTTTGATAAAAGTGCTGACGGACTCTGTCTTCTTTTGCTTTTCGGCATGCAAAGTGACCATAGACACTTCAGTGTCGTCATCGAAGAATCAGGCCATAAAAAGCTTTTCCAAATCTCTCCAAGAGTAAATAGAACCAGGCTCCAACCTTCGAAACCACTCGAAAGCAACTCCCTTAAGAGTGCTAATGAATAATCGGGTCATGATAGGATCATTACCTATTATATGCCCGGTTTGTGCTTGGAAATAATAAATATGTTGTGACGGAGAGCTTTTTCCATCAAACTGCACTAGATTGAGCGGCTTGAATTTTGGAGGATATGGGACATCATCCCACTCCGCAGGATATGGTCTGGTCACCCCCAGCTCCTTAAAACGCCCTTGGAGCTTGAGGGCATCAAGCTGCTTTTAGAAATCATATAACTTATGATCTCGCTCTTTTGTGCGTGGGTTCGACTCTACTTCAGATGACACAGAGTGGACATCCCGATCTTCTTTATAGCCTTCATGCTTTGATTTGGAACCTCCCTCGTCTACTTTCTTCTTGCCAGCGAGCTTCTCCATCATTATCTCTAGGCGTCTGATAGACTCTTGTTGTGCGAAAATAAGAGCTTGTTGCTCTTCGATCTTCTTTGCCATCTCTTCCTCTTTATCAGCCATGAGGACGCTGGCTTGATCACTTAGATCAGTGTTTGGAGGTTGAGATGTGGCCATGCCGGAGTTCTCGAATTCTTCATGGGTACCGCCACTCAATTGTCGGTAGTCAAATGGAATTGCTGCTCCGGTACGAATACGGGTGCGTCAGTAAATGTCTTGACTATTAGTTAGTGCCCCTCGTAACCCTGGGGAATATTCAGGATCAGATGATTCAGGACTATCTGTTGGAGTTTTGCTTCTGCTTCTCCCAACCATATTGATAGTCACTCCCGGGGAATGACCATTGTGTGGCGTCTGTCTCTGGTGACGAAACCTCTTTCATCTAGTTAATGGGTCGGATAGTCGTTCGAAGACTGTCGGCTTGTGTATCGAAGGGCACTGAGCAAACATTGTAGAGACGAGCTTCTCACAACAGCAGCGTGACTGCATTTGATCCATATCACGCTTTCGTGTTAGATAATCACGGAGATCAGACGTGGGGGTACCCCAGTTGATTCTGAAAATCGAGCTTTGCACAAGCGAGACCCTCCAGATAGAGGTTGGCGAGCTTGGCGAGGTCGTCTTCTTGTTCGATTTTGGCGACGAGGCTCATTGTCTGGACGAGGTTCGCCCTGTTTCAAGGGAACCTCGTGTTGAAAACGAGCTTTGTTGTGGGGACGATGTTCATCTTGCCTCGAATGAACCCCTAGTTGAAGGCGAGGTTCGTTATTTTGGGTACGAAGATGAGGTTCATTATGTTCCTCATCAGTACGACCCTCGGCTTGTTTGACAACCTTTGGACGATAGTGGAATCCGTCGAACGAGACCGAAGCTAGAGCCTTTTGGCGAGCTTGGTTCTGTCGTCGACGTTGCTTGGCACGTCTTGAGAGTGGACCATTAGAAGGTCCTGCCTTCATACAGGCGGAGCGAGGCTCGCTGGTAGAAGCCAGAGCTTGACTAGTGGCCTATGAAGTTGGTTTGGGCTGCTTAACAATCCACTTCTTAGCCTGTTGGCTAACTTTTGGAGCATCGTCTTTGAGAGACGGAGACTGGCTCTCGAGGTTCGCTCGAGAGGATTCAGCAGAAGTCACAGGGGCTGAAGTCTCATACGAGACTCGACGATACTTGCGTGTCTTCACAGGGCTCGATGCCCCAGAGGAGAGGAATTCCTCATACTTACTTTGATCGAACTCAATGACCAAGGTTTGAACCTCGGTTCCAATTGCAATCTTGTCTGATTGCGCTACCACCAGTTCATCGGAAAGAACGGCCGCTCCCACTGTGGTCGCCATCTTCTGTAGGATCGAAAAAAAAGTTTTGTTTGATTGGCTTCGTAAAGGTTACAATCACTCTCTCGATTACAGAGGAAGAGAAGGTTGATTTAACTTCTCTTTTGTTATGTGGGTTCTTGATAGCGAAAGGATGCTTCGCTCGATGCTCACGTCGAGATTGCTTCCCGTTGACGATCAGAACAAGGTTGCTGATGATCTTGAGATTGCTGAATGATCTTTGCTTCTTTGTTAGCTTCTGCGTCTAAGTCTCTCTCTGTGCGTCCGTGTCCCCCTTCATAGCTGCTCAAGGCTATTTATAAGGTTTTAGGCATGTAACTGACCACTCCCCATCGTGGGAATGTGGCTCCTTATTAACAGCTATTGATGGGTTAAAGTCGTGGGAACGTGGTCGACGTGGGCGTTTTGGTTGAGTATGGATGAGCCGAGCTTCACTGCATGGGAGAACCTCAGATGATGGTCGAGCTTCACTGCTATAGGCGAACCTCGATTGAATATCGAACCTCGGTTGAATGTCGAGATTCACCGCTGTAGGTGAACCTCGGTTGAATGTCGAGATTCACCGCTGTAGGTGAACCTCGGTTGAATATTAAGTCTCGGTTGAATGTCGAGATTCATCACGTAGGTGAACCTCGGTTGAATATCGAAGCTCGTTGTGGGTGAACCTCGGTTGAATATCGAACCTCGGTTGAATGTCGAGATTCACTCATCGTAGGTGAACTCGTTGAATATCGAGATTCACCGTAGGTGAACCCTGCTGAATATCGAAGTCTCGGTTGAATGTCGAGATTCACCGTAGGTGAACCTCGTTGAATATCGAACCTCGGTTGAATATCGAGCCTCGGTTAAATATCGAGATTCACCGCTGTAGGTGAATCTCGCTGAATATTAAGTCTCGGTTGAATGTCGAGATTCACCGCCGTAGGTGAACCTCGTTGAATATCGAGCCTCTGTTGAATATCGAGATTCATCACGTAGGTGAACCTCGCTGAATATCGAGATTCACCGTAGGTGAACCTCGGTTGAAAGTCGAGTCGAAGCCGCTGTCGTGAGGCTAAATCTTGATGAAGATCGAGCTTGGCTAGGTGGGCTTAACCTCATATGAATGTCGAAGCCACGCTGTATTAACCTCCTCTTTTAATGTGGAGCCTCGCAGTTTTGCGAATTTCCTCATATTTGAGTAAGCCTCAACATTCTTTTGTCTCTTCTCCCCTTAAGTGTTTCTCCACCAAGCTTAAGATTCTAAAGAGAAGGCTTAAATGGTGGAAAAGATACATTTACGGATCTATAGAAGGGTCTAAGAAACATATTCTGTCTGATATCAATGTGTTATCTATCCTTGAAGAGAATAAGCCCCTTTCACAAGCTGAGTTTTCCCAACGTATCCACCTCATATCTAAACTCTTTGACATTTCTAGAGCTGAAGAAGTTTATTGGAAACAACATTCTAAAACCCATTGGCTGAAAGAAGGAGATTCTAATACTTCTTTCTTTCATCAATTGGCTTGTGCCAAACGTCATAGGAATTTTATTCCCTCTCTTGTGCACAATGACTGCCTCCTTTCCTCTGAAGCAGATATCAGAGACGCTTTTCTATCTTATTTTTCTACTCTTTTTCAATCTTCTTCACCATCTTCCTTTGCCTTGGACTGGGATTATCTGTATCCTTCTAATACAGCCTCTCTCCCTATGCTTGATGTTCCTTTCTAACCAGAGGAAATTAAGAAAGCGGTGTTTGATCTTCATCCTGATAAGTCACCTAGTCCAGATGGTTATCCTATCCTTTTTTATCAACTATTTTGGGAGATTATCAAAGAAGAAATTTTTTCTATTTTTAATAGCCTCTTCTCGGATGCATCATCTCTCCAATCTATCAACTTGTCTTTCATAACTCTAATCCCAAAATCTGATGGAGCTAGTAGAGTTAAGGATTTCAGACCTATCACTCTCCTCAACGGCATTTTCAAAATATTTACCAAGGTTTTAGCCAACAGGCTAGCCCCTCTCCTTCCTTCCTTGGTTGATCAATCTCAATCTGCTTTTCAAGCTGGCAAATCAACTCTCGACTCTATTATCCTTGCTAGTGAAATGATTCATTATTGTTGTTCTAAGAAAAAGAAAATTTGCATCTTTGAGATAGATTTCATGAAGGCCTTCGATTGTGTGAGTTGGTCATTTGTCCTAGAAATGTTAAAGGCTAGGGGTTTTGGCCAAAGATGGTGTTCCTGGGTTAAACACATCCTTAGTTCATCTCAGTCTTCTATCTTAGTCAATGGATCTCCAACTAAGTATTTTAGATGTGGCCGTGGTCTGAAACAGGGGGATCCCTTATCCCCCATGTGATTCATCCTGGTAGCAGATGTCCTCAATAAGCTTCTTTCGAACAGCGTTAATGCAGATGATCTATCAGAACTTCACCTTAAAGGTCCTTCGAATAATATCCGTTCTCTGCAATTTGCAGATGATACCCTAGTTTTTTGCAAGGCAACTATCTCTGACATTTCCAACCTTAAAACTATCTTCTATCTCTTTGAGTACATCACAGGTCTTAGTATCAATTATGCCAAAACATCTCTCTACTATTGTGGTAAACATTCTAGAAGAGGTATTCGCTTTGCTAAGGCTATGCAATGCTCCCTTGAGACTTTTCCTTTTAAATATCTTGGAGTCCCTCTCAAATCAGGCTTCCTTTCTAAACATGATTGGCAACCGTTACTTGATTCCTATTCCCACAAGCTTTCATCATGGAAATGTAAATCCTTGTCGATTGGAGGCAGGTTAACCTTAGTCAATTCTGTGTTATCTTCCCTCCCTCTCCACTATATGTCTTTCTTTAAACTTCCTTCCTGGTTAGTTAAAACCATTGATAAAATGCGCTGCAATTTCCTTTGGGGAGGGAATGACTCTGCTTCTAAAGGTAAAGCTTTGGTCAACTAGAGTTCTGTGTGTAAGTCTAAACAGGAGGGGGGATTAGGGGTTCTTAATCTAACAAATTTCAATCATGCTCTGTTATCTAAATGGGTGTGGAAAGTCTTGACTTTTGACTCTTTTGTGGGAAAAACATTAGCTACTCTATATGGTCATCATAATTCCCCTCTTTTTTATACACCACCTACTAGAATTGCATCTAAATTTTGGCATGATGCTGTCTCTGTTAGTTCAGCTATGAGAAGCATGGTCAAATGGAGTCTTGGTGATGGTTCTAGGATCAGATTTTGGGAAGATAAGTGGTTAGGTAATTTCTCTCTAGCTAGTTTATATCCAGAGGCATACGGTCTTGTCTTCTCTGCCAATGTATCAGTAGCTTCCCAGGGTATGTTTAGAGACAATACCTAGATTTGGAAACCTATAATCAGAAGAGCTATCTCCAATACTGAAAAACAACAAGTTGAAGCCACGTATGATCTGCTTCTGTCGGCCTCTACTCCTCAGAATTTAGTGGATTCTCCTTCTTGGCCGTTGGCTAAGAATTATTTGTTTTCAGTCAAGTCCTTATATAGTTTCCTTAACTTTGGAGGTCTACATTCTACTCTATATCAGTTTATATGGGGAAGTTACATCCCTTTGAAAGTTAAAGTGTTTTTTTGGTGTCTATCCAAGAATAACCTGCAAACTAGGGACAATTTGATCAAAAAAGGTTGGGACGGTGACCCAATATGCCCTGTATGTGCGGAAGTAGAGGAAACAGCTACTCATTTATTTATCAACTGTCAATATACTTGCAACTTGTGGTCCTTCTTCTTACCTAAACTAGGTATTTCTCAACTTGCTTTTGATATGCAATCTATGTTCCAATCGAAGGGTGAGTTCATACGAGACAGGAACAATCGCAAAATCGGGACTATTCTATTCCCTATATTATGCTGGTGTCTATGGAGAGAAAGGAACAACAGGATTTTCAAAGACGAAGTGAGAGATTCTTCAAAACTGACATTTAATGTGGCCTATTTTTATGTTTCTGGACAGGTAGCTTGCGTCATAAAAAAGCTATAAAACTACAGAGAATCATTGAAGACAAGAAGATTGCAGACTTGATAAGCTGCAGTGAAGATATGGGGTGAAGAGAGTCTGAATCTGTTATAAATTTTGTAAGTATAACTTGAATTTTTGGTCGCCTACTGATAGGCTTCTGGTTTTTTTTCTCTTCTGATATACTCTGTTTTTCGGTTGATTGTCATTATCCAACTAACTGTTTGTTTTAGGGAGATTAGTTTGGTTTGAGGTGACGGCCATGGTCCAATCCCTCATCCATTACTTTGATCCTTAATCATACTTTTAGTTTTTGTAATCTTTTTGGATATATATAATACTTTTGAATAGGGCAACTTGCCCTATTTAATCCTCAAAAAAAAAAAAAAAAAAAACTTGATAATTAATAAATTAACAAGAGTTCTAATACGAGACTAAGCAATTCTTCAAGATTTTATTATTGAATGTCATGTCTACGACATATGATTTTATTATTGAATGTTCTGACTATGACAGGGACTGGAGCTGTCGCGGTCAAAAAGGGAAATTTGAAGGAGTTGTTGACACTGCAATAATTTCTGATATCCAGTATATAAGGGGATTGATATGTGCAGACGAGGATATCTCATTGAAGGATCCTTATTTTGAAAAAATTAGATACAATATGGAGCAAGGAAAATTAGAGAAGCATAAGTGTCATATGGAACATGGAGCGTGGTACTATAAGAAAGGGTGTTCAATGTTGATAGCAGCAAGAGCTCATCTTCTTAAGCGCCTGTTGCTGCAAGAGCATGGTAGTAATCCCTCTGAACATTTAGGTATAACCAGAAGGTTCAGATTATTGAATAGGTGTCGAAGGTCTTTGTATTGCGGAGTATAGAAGTGTGTAAAGCCCCGGGATATGTCGCTACTCCAAGGTTACTTCAGCACTTCCTGTTCCTAATCAGACATGTAAAAAGATTGCTACAAATATGAACTTTATAGTGGACTTAACAATGTGGGATTATAGAGTAACATATGTCATGATAGTAGACTCTCAAAATATGCACAAGGCCTCAGCCTTACACAGCTCATTCAGTATCAAAGATATGCATTAATGGGGTGTAAAGTTCATGGGATGAGAATATCTTTTATGAGTGGCAGGGGCCCTATACTCACCCGTATCTGAAGGAATTCCTCAAATTGCAATGTAGCCTACTCAAGTTGTGTAGAAATCGTCATTCTTAAACGTATGGTCAATCTGAGGGCATTGAAGACGCTTGATAATTACATATGAAATGTCTACTCAAGTGAACACATTTTGAAGCAGTCTATGCACGGAAACCTCCCAATTTCCTCAGCTATGAACCTTAGTCCAAGAAAATTCAAGCTATTGATGAAGCATCATATTCCAAATATTGCATTATAGTTTCTAAGGGGCAGCTTGTGTAAATCAAGGGATAGAATGAAGAAATTTGCTGATTTACATAGATCAGACTTGACATTTTAAGTGAGAATTGGTGTTAGTTGAGATCGCAACTGAGTGCAGTAAATTAAAATCACATAAGCTTCAAATGCAGTATATCTGAAACCCCATATACACTTCACTTCGGGGCCCAACCCAACCAAACCAAAAAAGATTAGGAGGGAATCAGATTGTTGCATACAGAATAAGCTTATACACCCTGTTTGTTCCTTGTAGCAGTGCTGAAGAAGAAAACTGGGATATGGTTTGACGTACAAGCTCATTCACCTACTTATATCGAGGAGATTGTTGATGAAACTAGAAGCTGTCTGAGACAAGAAAAAGCTTCAGGTTTAGAGCTTTTTATTCTCCCAAGTGCTAATCAAGCAGAACAATGTGAAACTGAGGATTCTGCGTGGAAGAACTACTGGGATTCGGTTACAATATTTCTTACAAAGTTAGACATAATTTTGCTTCAATGTAATACTATTAAAAAATCATTTCCCACAGCTATTACTCATGATAAAGTGAAAAGATTTTCACTTGAGACTGTCATTATCATTTAAATCATCTAGATTTACTTCTTACAGTAGAACCCAAACAGTAGGATGAAGGTCGATGATGGACACGGAGAGAATCCTTGGGAACATTCAGTTGCTCTTAGAACAAACTAGATGGCTTTTCAATTTATAAACGCTCTTGCATGTATGCTTTAGACATTCAATTCACATTCAATTCAATTCCAAAAGAGAAGAAAATTATATTCTATTTTATGTGCAAAGCATATAAATGTGCACTATAATTTGTTTAGATTCCTTCAAGCACATCCATATACAAAAATTAAGCATGCGCATCAACATGCAAAATGTACACATTACATTACGCACCTGCCAATGTGCCATTATTATTATTATTATTATTATTATTATTTGGGCAAGAACGTACGAAAACTTTATTACCAAAGCATGAAGTACATAATCTCAAAATCCCTCACATTCTAAAGAAATATAACTATGCAAAAAAGGGAATATTTCTCACATGAGAACACCAACTTCTATTGTCTACATTATCTTTCAGTCTCTGTACAGACCCCAGTCTAATATTCAACTCATACAAAATTTGACTTTGAATTGCTTTAACCTGTGGCTGTTGTCATTCAAAAACCAACTTGTTTCTAGCCCTCCATGTATATATATATATATATATATATATATATATATATATATATATATATATATATATATATATATATATATATATATATATATATATATATATATATATAGCAGCTAACCCAGATTTGAGGTTAAGATTCCTCACACCTTTCACATTGCACTTTCTCGCAAACCATCTCAAGATCTCAGGCCAGTTATGATAAACAATAGGAATTTGCAAAAAAAAAATCCCTAACATTCAACCAATCTCCTTACATAAATTACATTGAAAGAACATATGACTAGCTGTTTCTTCTCCATATTGCAGATGTCACACTTTTCACTGATGTCCAAATTCCATTTTGCTATCCTATCTTTAGTTAATAGTCTATTTTTGCAAAGCAACCATGGCCTGAAAACAAGCTTGGGAGCAGTGAATTTCCCCCAGACAACATCAGCCATGATAGCTTAATGGAGAAATTTTTTAAACCGACCCTTTTCAAAAGTTTATCAGCAAAAACGACCCATTAAAAAAAATCAGCAGAATCGACCGTCGCGGTCGATTTTGCCAAGATTAATTTCACGACTACTACCCTCACATTGTATCGGACTAGTCCCGGTAATTAGTCAGCCTAACCATTAGTCACCGATTATGCCGACTAATGGTCGTTAGTCGCCTTAATTGCACGGGACTAGTAGTCCCGCATTATTCAAGAAAATCGAATCGAACGATCGATTTTGCTGATTTTGTTTTTAGATGGTCGTTTTTGCCTTTTTTTTTTCTCAAAACGGTCGGTTTAAAAAATTTCTCCTAGCTTAACCTGTCTATCAAGAAGAAACTTGTAGCCATCACCAAAAATGTATCTACTTGTAGCCATCACCTAAAATGTATCTCCTACCCCTCCATAATAAGCTTCCATCAGTTTGTTGAATATCCTCGTTGAGTTATTTCTTAAACTCAACATTTTCTTAAAATTCCATGAATGCCCACTTTTCTTGCCAATTTCCCAAATATTTTGCGTTCTTAGATACAGCTCATGTAAGTGAGTGTGATTATTATTATTGCCAAAAGAGCAAAACAAGCCAAAACAACATATACAAGAATAACTGTCCACTCCATTTTTTTTTCATTCCAATTTCCACATTAAGATTTTATACCGCTAAATCAATTATATGTTATCATACCGATCTTAATTAGATATTAATCTAATTACAATTTCCAAAACTGACCCTAAAATCAAAATCAGTACCTATTTTTTTGAACTATCCACAATTTTGTTCAAAATATAATACGAAACAATGCATTAACAAATATTAATACACACTTTAGAGTACACGTAGGCCTGTAAACATGAGAACTAGAGGGATCATGTAATAAATTACTAGCAGCTACAATTAGGCGCAATGTCTACAAAATTGTTGATTTTTGAGTATATAAAGGAAATAATTCAACAACAATAAGATTAAGATCTTGTACTTGCAAAATGTATTGAATTTGAAATGAAAATTTTAGTCTATCAATTTTAAAATTCCAAAACAAACCTTGAGATAATGTAAAATAAAATGCAAGATAAATGATAATGTATAATGCTCTGATAATGGTCATTTTATCAACATAGAATGCATCACTTATATAATGTAATTGCATTATAGATTGCATTCAAATAATGGGTTGCCTCATCTAAAAATTACAAATGCAATCTAGGCTGTATTCTCATCATTGACACGCCTCTGGTAAACAATAAATTCACATTGTAGGTGGCATCATCAAAATTCGACAAATCATCATTGCCCAACAATATAAACCCACATAAAAGATCCCAGCAACCAATATGACCAATGAACCAATATCAGCTCAAACTGAAAGCAACCAGCATGGCACAACCATCCTCTAAAACTGAATCATATCATTTGTACAAAGTAACAGCAACCAACAGGCTCAAACATGTGAGTTTCGTGGGGTGTGTGGGGGCCATAGCCACAACCACGTGCACGAGAACGTGCTCGTGGGCGCTTGTGGGGCCACCCCCACGCGTCTTCCCAATGCGTTCTCTCAACGCGTTTTGAACGAGTTTTCTCAACGCGTTTTGAACGCGTTTTCTCAAGCGTTTTGAACCCTATAAATTGGGATATCGCAGCAGGTTAGGGTTTTTTGAGGGTGGTGTTTTTGGACAGAGAAAAAGAGGTGTTTTGGCGGCTGATTACAGGGGATTTTTGAGAATCCCTTTTGAGAGATAGTTTGTGAGAGATCTGAGAGTTTGTTTGAGGGTTTATTTGTGAGATCTTGTGTGATTGTAAACCCTATTTGTATTCTCTTTTTCTCAAGTAGTAAAATCTCTCCCCTCCTTGCCCCGTGGACGTAGGCGATTTGCCGAACCACGTAAATCCGTTTGTTTTTGCTGTTGAGATTTGTAATAGCTTGTTAGGTTCCCTCGACAGGTCAGTTCTAGAACTGATGAGAGGAAGAGTGTATATCCCACTTTGTTGAGATATTCGCTGTCAATTCTTGTTTCCTTAGTAAAACGGGAATTAAGTTGTGGATCTTGCTCTCTTGACGTGGCTATTGTTCGGCAGAGGTGCTGCCGAAATTTCCGCTGTGCACAATAAGTGGTATCAGACCTTCTAGTTTTTGACTTGGGGGTTGTTTGAAGAATTCGCTGAAGGATTTTTATTTGAAGAGTTAGATCTACAACATGGGTGAAACAAGCACATCGGGATCCTCTCTTACGAAGGCGATACAAAGTCTGAGCATCAATAATACAAAGATTGATGTTTCGAAGTTCGACGGCAAGATCAATTTCGGTTTGTGGAGATGCCAGGTGATGGATGCGTTGGATGCACAAAATTTAGAGGAGACTCTTGAGTTACAAGAGAAACCTGAAGACATGGATAATAAGGTTTGGAAGAAGATGAACAGTAGGGCTTGTGGAGTTATTCGGTCATGCTTGACACCGGATTTTATTTATGATGTGATGACTGAGATGTCGGCTAAGAAATTATGGAAAACGCTCAATGAAAAGTATCTTGCTAAGAGCATTGAGAATCAACTTCATTTGAAGAGAAAGTTTTATCAGTTCAAGATGAAGAGGGGAGTTTCCATTAGGGAGCATATAAATAACTTCACGAAGTTGCTTTCGGATATGGCCAATGTGGATATCAAGGTTGAGGATGAAGACAAGGCGGTACTACTCTTGTGTTCGCTGTCGGAGGATGATTACGGTACATTTGTCCTCACTATGATAAATGGGAGAACTAGTGTTAGTTATAAGGAGGTGATCTCAGCATTAGTAAATTATGAGTTGAGAAAAAATGATAATGAATCCTCCGAGAAGGCATCGGGAGATGCATTAGCGCTCAAGGTCAGATCTAAACCGTTGGCAATCCAACCGCTCAAAATCGAAGAATAGAGGTGGCCATAAGAGTGTTGGTAGGAACCAGTGTCGTTTTTGTAAAGAAGAAGGACATTGGAAGAACGAGTGCCCAAAGTTAAAAGAGAAAGCCGAGAAGAATAAAGGGAAAGCTGTACAAGCTTCGGAAGTGAATGTTGTCAAGGCTAGTGACGACAATTCAGATATAGATTCTTCGGGATTTTCATACTCAACATTACCGTCAGTTTGTTACGCTGACTCTAAGGAGTGGTTGATGGATTCGGGAGCTACATATCATATTTGCCCTAGGAGGGATTGGTTCTCAAACCTTGAGGAGTTGGAAAGAGGGGATGTCGTGTTCATGGGTAATGATCACGTATGCCCTATTGGTGGTATTGGTACAGTTTGAATCCGCATGTGTGACGGGGTGACTCGAGAGCTGAAGGAAGTAAGGTTTGTTCCGTAGTTGACGAAGAACATTATTTTCCTTGGAACTTTAGAGGCAGCTGGTTATCGAGTGATCATAGAGAATGCAACTCTGAAGGTCACGAAGAGATCCATGGTGGTGATGCGAGGCATCAGGGAAAACAACCTATACTACTTGAAGGGCAAGACAGTTACAGGGGGTCTGGCAGCTTCAATCACTACAGAGGAGGACACTACCACCTTATGACAGATGGGACTTGGACACACTGGTGATATGTCCCTACAGGCATTGGCGAAACAGGGACTATTGAAAGGTGCAAAGACCTGCAAGATGGAATTGTGTGAACATTGCATACTTGGGAAGAAGACGAAAGTGAAGTTCGGCACCGCTATTCACAATACCCAAGGTATATTGGATTACATTCACACAGACGTTTGGGGACCTTCCAAGCACACATCACTTGGTGGGGCCAACTATTTTGTCACTTTCATTGACGATTATTCCAGGAGAAATTGGGTATACCCTATAAAGTATAAATATGAGGTCCTGAATATTTTTGTGGAGTGGAAAAAGAAAGTAGAACTGCAGACAGGTAGAAAGGTGAAGACTCTTCGTTCGGACAATGGAGGAGAGTATAAGAGTGATCCGTTTCTGCAGTTTTACCGGGATCACGGCATTAGACGACACTTCACAGTTTGTGAGACACCGCAACAGAACGGGGTGGCTGAGAGATTGAACCGTACTTTGCTGGAGAAGGTACGATGTATGATGACACAGAGTGGATTGTCTAGATCCTTTTGGGCCGAAACCTTAGTTTATGTGAGCCATCTCATAAATAGGTTGCCGTGCACTGCGATACAGTGAAAGACTCCAATGGAGCTTTGGTCTGGTTCGGTGGCTAGTGACTATGAGTCGCTTCAGATATTTGGGTGTCCAGCTTATTATCATATCAGTGATGGTAAATTGAATCCGAGGGCGAGGAAAGCTGTCTTTGTGGGCTTTAGAGAAGTAATTAAAGGCTTTAAATTGTGGGACCCACAGGACAAGAAGATAGTCATTAGCAGAGATGTCACATTCGATGAGGCGTTCATGATGAGGCCTCAAGTCTCTCAGCAGGTGGAGGGAGACCAGACAAGTGGGATATCGTAGCAGGTGGAGGATGATGTGACTCCACCCACTCCAGATAGCATTGTATCCATTGAGGCTCCTACAGAGGTGACACTGGGAGGAGATTTGATGACAGCCGGGCAGTTGGAGGATACAGTGCATGGTGAGACTCAGGAGCAGGGTCATGTTCAGGAGTCCATTGCAGCAAATAGACCCAGAAGAGAAATTCGTCGACTAGCGAGATATAATGATGTCATGGTTGCATATGCCTTATCGACAGAAGTCGTTGATGATTTGGTTCCTTCTACATTCAGAGAGGCAGAGTCTAGCTCTAATTCGATTAGGTGGAGGGAAGCTATGGAGGAGGAGATGAGGTCTCTTCAAAAGAACGACACTTGGGAACTTACAAAGCTATCGAAGGGTAAGAAAGCTATTGGATGCAAGTGGGTGTATGCAAAGAAAGAGGGATCTTCTATTGGGACATTCGATACAAAGCCAGATTGGTTGCCAAGGGATATGCCCAGCTTGAGGGCGTTGATTACAATGAAGTGATTAGGATTCTGTTGGCATTGGTGGCACAGCTGAATTTGGAGTTGGTCCAGATAGATGTGAAGACAGCCTTTCTACATGGAGATTTAGAGGAGGAGATCTACATGACACAACCTATGGGGTTCAAGGCTGCAGAAAAGGAAGAATTGGTGTGCAAGCTGAAGAAGTCTCTTTACGGATTGAAGCAATCACCGCTACAATGGTACAAGAGATTCGACGGCTTTATGATTGGCCGAGGGTACACTAGGAGCCCATATGACCCATGTGGTTACATGCATAAGCTACAAGATGGTGAGTATATCTATTTATTGTTATATGTTGATGATATGCTCATTGCATCCAGGAATTCGTCAGCTATTCAAAAGTTGAAAAAGGAGCTATCATCTGAGTTTGAGATGAAGGATCTTGGAGAGGCGAAGAAGATACTGGGTATGGAGATCGAGAGAGACAGGGCGAAGGGGAAATTGAAGCTTACACAGAGGAGTTATCTGCTGAAGATGTTGAAGAAGTTCAGCTTTGATGGCAATGTAAAGGCAGTGAGTACTCCGTTGGCTTCCCACTTTAAGCTTTCAGCTAAGATGTCGCCTATTTCAGTAGAGGATAGAGAATATATGTCGAAGGTTCCATATGCTAGTGTGGTGGGTAGCTTGATGTATGCGATGGTGTGTATAAGGCCAGATTTATCACAGGCCGTGAGCATGGTATCGAGGTACATGCATGATCCCGGGAAGGGTCATTGGGAGGCCGTGATGTGGATTCTACGGTACATTAAAAAGACCGTGGATGTTGGTTTGACTTTTCAGAAGAATGAGAAGACAGGGCAGGATTGTATTGGTTATGTGGATTTAGATTATGCAGGAGATCTTGACAAGCGCCGGTCTACTTCAGGATATGTATTTACATTGGTAGGAGCACCGGTATGTTAGAGATGTACACTTCAGTCGACAGTAGCTCTCTCTACTACAGAGGCGGAGTTTATGGCTGTGACTAAAGCTATGAAGGAGGCTTTGTGGCTGCATAGATTATTGGAGGACTTGGGAATATCACAAGACACCATTCGGGTATATTGTGATAGTATGCCGGCCATCTATTTGGCGAAGAACCAGGTTTTTCATGCACGCACAAAGCACATTGATGTCTGTAGAGTCGAAAAAGTTTTGTTTGATTGACTTTGAGAAAAAGATTACAATCACACTCTCTCGATTACAGAGGAAGAGAAGATTGATTTGACTTCTCTTTTGTATGGGTTCTTGGTGGCGAAAGAAGGCTTCACTCAATGCTCACGTAGAGATCCGCTTTCCGTTGACGATCAGCACAAAGCTGTTGATGATTGATGAAGAACTCAATGCAAGTCTTTGGGTTTTCGAAAGTTCCAAAGTCCCTTCCTAATAGGCTGCTCCGCGGCTAT
This sequence comes from Asparagus setaceus, assembly GCA_012295165.1. Lineage (NCBI taxonomy): Eukaryota > Viridiplantae > Streptophyta > Magnoliopsida > Asparagales > Asparagaceae > Asparagus > Asparagus setaceus. The sequence continues at coordinate 38,515,398 of CM022701.1, forward strand.
TTATTGGGCTTTAAGCATGTAACCATCATGCTAAAATTGTGAAGCGTGAGTTAGTGGGCATAGCGATGCCCACCATTTAACCCACGTGTTTATCGTGGCTTTCGTGGCCTTCGTAGCGTTGGTTTCTTTGTTATGGCGGCTGCGAGCCGTTAGGTGACGAGCCGTTCTTCATTGGCTGAACCTTGATTGAATGGCGAGGTTCGCTACTTGGGTGAACCGGTTTGCTAACGAGCCGTTGCTTGGCGAACCTCGGTTGAATGGCGAGGTTCACCGCTGTAGGCTAACCTCGCTTGAATGGCGAGGTTCACCGCTGTAGGCTAACCTCGCTTGAATGGCGAGGTTCACCGCTGTAGGCTAACCTCGCTTGAATGGCGAGGTTCACCGCTGTAGGCTAACCTCGCTTGAATGGCGAGGTTCACCGCTGTAGGCTAACCTCGCTTGAATGGCGAGGTTCACCGCTGTAGGCTAACCTCGCTTGAATGGCGAGGTTCACCGCTGTAGGCTAACCTCGCTTGAATGGCGAGGTTCGCTACTTGGGTGAACCGGTTTGCTAACGAGCCGTTGCTTGGCGAACCTCGGTGGATGCATTTATGCATTTTGGTTGGATAGCGAGCCGGCTGCGTAGGCTAACCTCGCTTGAATGGCGAGGTTCACCGCTGTAGGCTAACCTCGCTTGAATGGCGAGGTTCACCGCTGTAGGCTAACCTCGCTTGAATGGCGAGGTTCACCGCTGTAGGCTAACCTCGCTTGAATGGCGAGGTTCACCGCTGTAGGCTAACCTCGCTTGAATGGCGAGGTTCACCGCTGTAGGCTAACCTCGCTTGAATGGCGAGGTTCGCTACTTGGGTGAACTTCGGTTTGCTAACGAGCTTCGTTGCTTGGCGAACCTCGGCTGGATGCATTTATGCATTTTGGTTGGATAGCGAGCCGGCTGCGTAGGCGAACCTCGGTTGAATGGCGAGGTTCACCGCTGTAGGCTAACCTCGCTTGAATGGCGAGGTTCACCGCTGTAGGCTAACCTCGCTTGAATGGCGAGGTTCACCGCTGTAGGCTAACCTCGCTTGAATGGCGAGGTTCACCGCTGTAGGCTAACCTCGCTTGAATGGCGAGGTTCACCGCTGTAGGCGAACCTCGTTTGAATAGCGAGGTTCACTGTTGTAGGCGAACCTCGGTTGAATGGCGGGGTTCACTGCTGTAGGCGAACCTCGTTTGAATGGCGAGGTTCACTGTTGTAGGCGAACCTCGGTTGAGTGGCGGGGTTCACTGCTGTAGGCGAACCTCGTTTGAATGGCGAGGTTCAGCGTTATAGGTGAACCTCGGTTGAATGGCGAGGTTCACCGCTGTAGGCGAACCTCGGTTGAATGGCGAGGTTCGCTACTTGGGTGAACTTCGGTTTGCTAACGAGCCGTTGCTTGGCGAACCTCGTCGAATGGAGAACCGCCAAATTTTGAAGTTGTGGGCGAGCCTCGCCAAACTTTGATCTTGTAGGGAGCCTCGTCAAACTTAAGTGTTGGGGCTAATCTCATCATATGATTGTTGAGCTTCGTTTCGTGCGAGCCTCGTGTTATGATTGAACTCCGCTCCTCGTGCGAACCTCGTGTTGAGGTCGAGCCTGCTGCTTGACGAGTCGTTTTGAAGTTTGTATGGTCTAGCCAATACTGCCGAGCCTGCATGCCTTGAAGCTTTAACAACTAGGGTGCTCGTGACCCTCGCCTAGAGGATTTTTTGACTGTCTACAAGACCCCCTTCAAAGTTTTCAGACTTGAATCAGGTTGTGTGGGGTCTGGAATACTTTGAATTTTTCTAATAGCTATTGGCGAACTTTGCACTCCAACCTCGCCAGGAGTTCAGATATGAGGGCAAGGCCACGAACCTCGCACTCACCGACCCTTGGCGTTTCGTTTCCAATTTCTCTTTAAATCCGCATCCACGTGGCAAATTAGGTATTAGACCCCTTTCGAGTGACTTGTCACATCCCTAGATCTCGTCCGCAGATCTCGCATCGATGATCTCGTGAGAGATCTGGGCCGTATATCTCGGCCGTCAGTTGGGTTCTTCGAGACCCTATATATGGCAATGAGCGAAAGCTCCCCATCGCCATCTTCCTCAAGCCACAAATTTAGATCACCGAAATCTTCCTTGACGCTCGAAGCAATGGCCCCCAAAACCGCTACTGGCAAAGGCAAAAAGCCCGTTGGGACTTCTGGCTCTGCTCCACCGCCGTCCGCTTTCACAGGTAAAAGGCGTAAGAGCATCGCTCGCCAAAACATGATTTTTAAGATCTGCCGTAGAGTTAATTTTACGACTTGATTTTCACTCTGGAGATGAGATTGCTCTCCAAGATCATATCTTTCTAACTGCGCCAGCGGTTTTGATGAGGCTTGCCTCATTTGGCTTGATAAACCTCATCGAGGTTCTTGATCTCCCAGATCCCCATAGGGTCTCTGTTTTGAAACTCGCCTGTTTGGCGAGGTTTGATTATTTTAGATGAAGCTCATTTCGGCGAGTCTCGTCTTTTTGAATGATGAGTCTTGTTTAGCGAGGCTCGTCTTCTTGTGGGATGGGTCTCGTTTGGCGAGGCTCGTTTTCTGGAAAGGTGAGTCTCGTTTGGCGAGGCTCGCTTTCTTGTTTGGTGAGTCGTTTGGCAAGGCTCGTTTTACGGAAAGATGAGTCGTTTGGCGAGGCTCGTTTTACGGAAAGATGAGTCGTTTGGCGAGGCTCGCTTTCTTGTTGGATGAGCCTCGTTTGGCGAGGCTCGTTTTACGGAAAGATGAGTCGTTTGGCAAGGCTCGTTTTCTGGAAAGATGAGTCTCGTTTGGCGAGGCTCGCTTTCTTGTTGGATGAGCCTCGTTTGGCGAGGTTCGTTTGTCTGGCAAAGTTCGCCCATTGATGACGAAGTTCGTCTGTTTGACGAGGTTCGCTCTTCGGAGTGACTTTGTCCTTTTGAAGTGGCGATTTAAACCTCTGAGACTAACTTCTTCTTCTCTTTTCTTTTGTGTAGTTGAGCATCCTTCTACCCCCATTCCTCAACGGGGTTCTTTCGGAGCAAATGGTGCTCAAGAGGCAGAACCTGATTTCCTCTCCCCTCTCGTGAACGTTCCTGCATTTGTGGACAGAACTGAAGAGGAGTTGAGACTTCTTTCTGAACCTTCAACATCCACCTTCAGGCGTTGGATTACGGATGCCCCTTTGGAGTCTGTTAACCGGGACCAGATCGCAAAGCCTGTCTTTCTGTTTGGAGATGATACTGAAGATCCAGATCTGTTGGACTTGGGTTCGTACAAGTGGCTCCGAGTGGTAAACTCACGCTACATGTTCTTGCCCGCAATGGAACGGGATTGCTCACTGACCTCCTTAAGAGCCGCTTCTAATCCTCGGAAGATGAATTGGGATCTAACCCCTACTCAAGATGGAGTGATGTGTGGTCACTTCTCTCGGGGTGGTGCACAGGTGGACCGCCATGGTCATCATGTAACTGGTCTACAACCTGGGCTTTTCCAGAGGGAGCTTCCTGTTGGCGAATCAGCTGTCGCGGCCAACACTTTTGGTCGTGCTTTCCATAAGGCGGAGGGGCAATTCCCCGCCAAGGATTTCCGGACTCCTGGTTGGTCTCGATGGGGTTCTTCGCAATGGTGGCCTCGCATCACTGAATACATTCTAGAAGAGTATCGTGACAAGTTGGAGAGGTTTGGCCTTAGGGCTCCTATCAGGGAAACTCAACTGGGCTTGCGAAACAATTCTCAACAGTTCTTTGGGATTTTGGAATTGTATAATCCTGATACTCATACCTTCTTCACTCAGGGCAGTGGGGATTGCTTTGCACGAGATGGCCGAGGTTTCTGGGCTACCTCATGGCAGGTATCCGTACGAGGAGTACATCCCGGGGTATAAAGAGCTGATGGATTTGGAAAAAGATCACCCCCAAGTAGTGGAGACCTATTGGGAAGTGATGTGCCACTATTATATTTGCACATGTAGGCACGGCCGTGCTGATAAGAAGGGGGAAAAGTTCATTAGTCATAATATTTGGGCCCACTACCTCTTTGAAGTCTTTGGATGATAAGGAAGGTATTGTGGTGCCCACAGGTCCTCTTGAGGCGGTAAATTGTCACGGCTTGTGCTTGACAACCTTCCACTTTCTTATGTGACTCCCGCAGGCGAGCATGGCTTCTGGCGGGGCGGCGTTTGACACTTATATCTATCAGAGCGGGGAGCCGATTTCTTCAAAGGCGGTGCTAGCAGGCTACCTCATGTTGTGGCTCAAACACATCGTCGTCCCTGCCGGCAGCTTTGACCTACTGGCATCTGAGGTGATTTTCCCTGGCATGCGCTTAGCACCGCGAGGCGTCAATATGCACTTCTTCCCGCCATGATTGCCCGTATTCATTCGACTTCGGCGTCTTTGCTATGCCTTACGCCATGGTGTTGAGAACTTCGAGGGTGGAATTACCATCGCCTATCTTATGGCGTGGTTAGTCATGCATTGCCCTACTCTCATGGGTACACCTTACGCACATGTAGAGGGACAAATTACTCCTTTCATCCGGAGGCTAGAAGCGTCGATTGGACCAAACATTACATGGCTTCGGTCGCGGTAGCTCTCAGGGACTATAAGAGTTATTCTTTTAATCGGTGCCTCCCTCATTTTCACGGGGTCGACTATGGACAAGCTTTAGTGGATGAACCCAATGCTCGTGGTTATACCACTTTATCGCTGGTCGCTTCTTATGGCTCATGAGCATCCGTGGGGTATTTCATATGCCGCTTCGGTCCTATATGCGATTGAGCCTTATCTACCACAATAAACCGCCCGTCAATTCGGGTATGATCAACTATCGTCGGTAATCCCAATTCGACTTCAATCCGGCGGTTGCGGCTTAATCGTGGGAGCGGGGCTTGATGCTTGGACCGTTCTTTGGCGGCACGAGGTGCTCGTTTTCTCTTCATAGCGAGACCCTCAATCGGACGGCGTTAAGCGTATTGCAAGTGGCATTGCATGGCAAACGCCAAATTCCGTGCTTCAACATCAACTCTTAAGGCTCACGATTGATTCGGGGCGTTATAGAAGGCGGACTTCAGCGAGGAGCGCATTAGGGACTAAAGGAGTATTTGCAGCAGAGGCGGATCTTTGGGCTGCTAAACCCAAGTTGGTGTGGAGCCCTCCGCCAATCCGGCCCTCATGGGACCCGGGAGCCATCCGTCAACCCGGCCCTCATGAGACCCGGCGGATATAGATGAAGCTCTAGATGAGTACGGTAGCAACATGCCTTCTTCTGGCGGTGTTGAAGAAACTCGGGGTTGAACACGTATCGAGAGGCACCTAGAGATTTGGCTCCTTTTGGAGAACCATCGAAACATATTCGGAAGATCCTCTTGAAAGCTCTACCTCGCCCGGCCGGTCTGTTGGGCTGTGCCCCAAGAAGCCACCCACACTTGAGCACGGAGGAAGCCAAGCTTTGGTGCCAGCAGATCAAGGATCTAAAGACCGGGGCCCCTCGGTCCAGCGTGTAGTCAGCGGGTGAGGAGAAGCCTTGATTGAAGCCGCCGCCTTGAGCCCCATTCTTGAAGGCCCTCGATCTTTGCCAAGAGTATGCTTGATGATCTTTGAAGAGTCTCCGGTGGTTCTTCTTTGTTTACAGTGAGAACCGGGGCTCAAGGCGATCTGACAATCCTGCATGCGGTTGTGCTGAGACCCCACTGGCTTTGACTGTCGCCACCACCCCTTCAATTGATGTCCTGCCAATCCCGTCCTCGGCTTGTCCGTCGGGCTCAAATCCTTCTGTTGGTACCCCCTCTTCTTTTGAATTGTCGAAAGACTACGGGGTATCTATGATTCGCCATAATTTCCTCACCATCCTAAAAGAATCTCCTGCTCAAGTGTTGGAGCGTGGTGGGGACTTTGCTGGAATCAAGGCTGTTTTGGAACCCCTCCTGGATGTGATCGCGAGCGACCAGCGCTACAACTTCTGACGCCTTACGCACCTATTTGGTACAAGCAGAGGCCCTTTTCAACAAATGGCAGAGACAGCGTGACCAATCTCTTCGTTCCATGATTGAGGACCGTGCTATGCATCTTAGGAGAATAAGAGATGATACCCAATTTGAGCTCCAACGTCAAATGCTCGAGAAGAAGCAGACTATTGGGAAGCTCTTTGAGACGGCCGCGCCTCTGTATGATGAAAAGAAAAGGGTTGCTGGCGCCGAGCATAACCAACAACTCCTGGTTGACTCCTATAAGGCCGCACTCGTCGATATTCAGGCAAAATTGGCGAGGCGAGAGTGGGCTAGCGGCGGCTCTTGAAAACATCGGACTCGATAGCTCAATGTACGGCGCATGAGGCGCGATGCAAAGCTGAATCGATGACACGGGCCGGTGGCGTTCTTTGTGAGCCAAATGCACGTGCTTTCGGCGATGATCTTTACAAGCGGCGGAGGAGGTCAAAGTCGCCACCAGAAACTATGGTCAAGATTGCTTCTGAGATCCGCCAAACTCTTGGGAACTTGTAACTCATGTACCCTTGATTTTGTTATAAAATTTCGACTTTGGAGTCCATTTAATGTTTTCTGGTGTCATTTATATCTGCAATTTGGAATTTTTAGCAAACCCCCAGCTATCAACGGACTTGGTATGTCTTTACCAGTTGCCGTTTGAACTGGACTAGCCATACTTTTCCCCTCAGTATGATGAGTTTTCGAGGAGGTTCTTTTAGGCTTAACGCTAAAATTTCCCCTCTATCCTTAGCCATTCAAGGCGTTGGATTAAAAGATAAGGACAACTCATCTGGTAAACCACCCTCAGGAATAAAATAGTGTGGGAGTGATCAAATCATTCAATGACATAAAAGTGCCACGATCGTGACCAGAAAGGAATCAAGTTGTTCAGTGACATGAAAGTATAACAACCGTGATTGTGAACAAAGTCATTTAGAGGAATGACCTTGTGGGAGTATTTAAGTCATTCAGTGACATAAAAGTATAATGACTGTGGTTGAAATAAAAGCACATCTCGTGGTAGACTACCATCAGGAATAAAACCGTATAGGAGTGATCAAATCGTTCAGTGACATAAAAGTGCCACGATCGTGACGAGAAAGGAATCAAGTTGTTGATGACATGAAAGTATAACAACTTTGATTGTGAACAAAGTCATTTAAGGAAATGACTCTGTGGGGTTAACTGAGTCGTTCAGTGACATAAGAGTATAACGACTATAATTGGAATAGGAGCACATCGCATAGTAGGCCGCTATTCGGTGAGGGAGTTGATAGGGGTGTATCACTTGGTTAACCACTATCTAACATAAAGTCACTCAGACAAGAGATGATATGGAAATGATCAGGTCGTTCAGTGACGTAGAAGTATAACGACTGTGATCGAAAACAATCACATTGTTCAGTGGTGTGAAAGTATGACCACTGTGATCAACATGAAGACACATCATTCGATAAATCAAAATTAGGTGACAGCCGTTGTTCACGGGGAATTGAAACATTGGCTCATCGTTGAGTAAGCCCATAAGGGATGACGAACATCATTAGGTATGAATAACAAACGTCGGAGAATTAGAATATTGGCGCATCACTTGGTAGGCCAAAGGTGGATATCGTAAAGATAAAATATTGACTTGGTAAGTCAATACTTAGAAACGATAAGATAATTGACTAGGGGTAATATTTCTTCAGAAACTTACCATTGATAGGCATCATGATTTTGTCGCCTTCTTGATTGGTTGGCTGATGCAGCTCCATTCGAGTAGACCGACTCCACTACTTAATGGTCCTTCCCATTTTGGTTCGAATTTCCCTTTCTTTTGGAATTCAAAATCATTGGGCGTCGGACGGCGATGCAGTCGCCTTCCTTGAAAATCGACACGGACTTTCTTGTCAAATGCTTTAGAAATCGGTGCAGTACAACTTCGATATCTTTGTTGAGCACGTAGTCGTTTTCATCCGGCATTTCAAGTTCTTCAAAGTCGGCGATGATTTTCTTCGATCGTCATTCGGTGTTTAATGCTACTCGTAGTGGCGAATTTGAATCTCCATCGGTAAAATAGCTTCACAACCATAAACTAAAGCATATGGGGTGGTACCCGTCGGTGTGCGAACCGTCGTACGATAGGCCCACAAACTTTGTCCCAACTTATCGTCCCAATCCTTCTTATTTGAAGAGACCATCTTGGTGAGGATCTTGATGATCGTCTTATTAAAAGCTTCAGCTTGTCCGTTTGCCGCCGGATAATAAGCTGTTGATGCTAAATTCCGGATTCGGAATTTATCACAGAATCGCGTGAAAGCGTGACTGACAAATTGTGGACCATTGTCGTGGACAATCTGTCTTGGTACACCATATCGGTATATGACGTGATGTTTGACCAATTTGATCACATCACTAGCCTTGACCATTCTCAATGGAATAGCTTCCGCCCATTTTGAGAAATAGTCGGTAATTGCCAATATGAAACAGTGTCCTTTTGAAGAAAGCGGAGAAATGGGACCAACAATATCCATTCCCCACGTTTCAAATGGCCAGGACGTGGCGGTAGGATGCAAGTGTTCGGCGGTTGGTGAAGGTAATTAGCATGTATTTGGCATGCATGGCATTGTTTAAGCGTAAGCCCGGCATCCCTTACCATTGTCGGACAATAATAGCGAGTCTCGCGGCCGATCCCATAACTTAGGTCGGTGATGTGCTCCACAAACACCGTCATGAGCTTCTTTCAAGACTTGCTCTGCTTCCTTAGTTGGCGGAACATCGAGCGGTAACCCATCATATGACCTTCTATACAAAGTCCAGAATTGGGAATCATAGTAAAATATTGATGCTTTCGTCGGCGAATTGACTCTCTTTCTTTTATGTCTTGGGTAATATCCCATGCAAGACATAATCGATGTCGAGGAACCGCCGGTCGTGCTTCAAACAACTTAGGTTAGTCTTATTTGCTTGGATCGCAGCATATTTGGTCGAAATAGTTGCCGACTAGACACACTAACCTGGCGAGTAGCATTCTCGGGCGGGGCTAAGCGTAAACTGCAAGAGCCGGTATATCGCATAAGTATTTTGCAAGCGGGGTACATGATCAATGTAAAAGCTTTCAAAGGAGTCACTAAAGCTATGGCAGCTGCATGATGAGGGATAAGGTCCTCGTGCCTGACTTCATACTCTCCTCTTAATTGTTTAACGATTAGCTGTGAATCCCCAAATGCTTCAAGATGTTTCACACCTATATGTTTGGCTATGTCGAGACCAATCAATAGCATTGTACTCTGCTCGTTATTGGTACATGGTTCGATAGCGACATTTCGTGGTATCCGCGTGGTTTTGGGGAGATATCGGTACTACCCCCTCGGCTACAGCGGGGCGTCATGGGTCGCTCTCGCGGCTCCGTCAAAGAACAACTGCCATACCTGTTCCTTAGAGACCAGATTAGCTTCATAAGGTTCATCAGGCATGTCTTGATATAATTCGACTTTCCCTTTCAATGGGTGGTTAGCCATAAGATCACACACGCCTTGACCCTTCATGCGCCGAGGTTTGAAGTGAATGTCGTCTTGAGATAATAACAATGCCCATCTAGCCATTCGACCATTCAGCGTGCGGTGGGTCATGAATACCGTATAGGGTCAATTTTGGATATGACATGTATAGTCCGCCCCACGAGATAGTGCGCATCTTTTGGATGGCGAAGACCAAAGCCAAACATTCCTTACGAATGGGAGGATATCGATATTGGCCCCGGCCAGTCCCGAGGTAATAGACCGCTCGCGGGCCATTGTCATCGTCTGTGCTAAAAGACACATAGCATACTACGTAGCGGATGTAAATCGAAGGGCTTTCTGATTTAGGTGCAACTAACACAGGGGATTAGAAAGATATGTTTTGATCTCTTGAATGCCTTAGGCAATCTTCATCCCAAGCGAGCGATACACCTTTCTTCATGAGCTTGAGAATGGTTGACATTTCCACGATAAATTGGAAATGAATCTGCGAATGTAAGCCAAACGCCTTGGAGACCACGAAGCTCCTAAGGCTTCTAGGAGGTGGAAGTTCTGGATAGCTTTGATCTTGTCGGGTCGAGGCGTATACCATCTGCTGTGACCACGAACCCTAAGAATTTACCACTTGACATCCCTTAAAAGACTTGGTTGGGTTCATCTTCAAGCGATGTGCCGCATTATCTCAAATGTTGTCTTCAAGTCATGCAAGTGATCACCTTTGTGGCGACTCTTAACTACTAAATCGTCTACGTAGCATTCCACTTTGTTTTCGTAAATATTTTGGGAAAATAGTGGTCATGGCACGCTGGTATGTAGCCCAGCGTTTTCAAGCGAAGGCATAAGCGTATAACGGTATATTCGGGCGGTGTTGGGCGGTGTGCTTTTCGTCATCGGGATGCATTTTGATCGATTGTACCACGAGAAGCCATCCATAAAGACATCCTCGAATCCACATGTGTTGTCGATGATAATGTCGTGGTGGTAGAAATCGTCTTTCGGACATGCGCATTTACGTCTCGGTAATCAGCGCGCGGTCGGATCTGTCGTTTTTCTTTACCACGGGTACTATATTTGCTACCGGTCGGGATCTTTGCACTTCGGATGAACCACGCCTTGATCGGCTTCTCGATTTCTTTCGATGGCTTTCATGACTGAGGGAAAATGCGTCGTTGTTGTTGTTTAACGAGGTTTAGCTCGGCTTAATGTTAAGGCGATGCATGGCCACTTGAGGGTCTAAACCGGCATATCTTCATAACTCCATGCGAAGACATCGATATATTCTTGTACCAAGCGATAAGGCTCTCCTTTTCTTGGTAGTCAAACTATAAACTTATGAATATGGGTTTTGGATTAGATTCATCCCTCATATTTATTTGGATTATTTTGTCATCGATGGGTGGTTCCGTTGTTCAAAGCGATGTTCCCATTGCATTCCCAAATGTTGACTCATTGGATCTTCAATAGCGGTAGAGATCATCTTCTTGGATCTCTATTGGATCGGTGAGGTCATATTGGCTATCAAGGACTTAAATTCATGTCCTATATTGGCGTCGAATCGAGGAAGTTGCTTGAAGATGAGTGATCGACTCACCCTCGGTCATAACATGCCATGATGCAGTGACTCATATCCCAACCCTTTACGAAGTTTTATGATAGTAATCATCGGTGGCCTTAGGGACATAAGCGGTCGGATCGTCATTTTGATACCTTTTAGTAGTTTAGCCCTTCTTTGTGAAGGAAGTCATATCCCATTTTCTTCATCGGATGTTGCGTCGTGAAATATGAAAATTGGGGTTTTCTTTTGCTTGGGGTTGTTCCACCTCGGCTTGCAATGGTTTGTTGACACGCCCAAAGATAATGTCTTCGACCATTATTAGAGGCGGTATCACAAAACGCTTGTGAAGAATTAAAGTGCCTTTGAGTTGTCATAAATGGCGGTGAATGGGCATGTGCAATGCAGTTCAAAGATACAACCGTGGAAGAATTTCGACATCAAGTCGGTATGACTTTTAACACCGGTCGTAAGCTAAATCATAATTTTCATTAAAATCGACTATGTCGTCATCGGGATCATTGGATCGATTACAAAGGGTTTTACATCATTGAAAACAACACCTTGTTGGGACTCTATGTCGACTTCATTTCATTTGTCATAGTCCTCGATCTGTGGTTCATCGGTTTGGCCTTCCTCAAGGTAGTGGGCCGAATCAGTAAAATAATTCTCCACACCTTTGAATGGTTGCCTTTCGCGACCAATGTTTTAACCATCCCTTCTTCATCTTCATACTTCATGCATTGATGCAGCGTAGATGGGGCGATCAAATTTTCATGGATCCGTGGTCGCACCCAAGAGCAAATTGTAAGATGTATCGCGTCGATGACATAGCGGTAACATCGTCTTCAAGTCTCCTATTTGGCATTTGAGTTTGATCTTGCCCAAGGGACGAATTTGTAGCATTGAAGCCGTAGATGGTAGTCGGTTGTTGCTAACGGTCGCGGTATCCCAGATGTTGTATAATTCTCAATGGGATGATACTCAATGCAGATCCCGGGTCAACTTGAGCTCGGTTGATTCGGACAGATCCGATATAGCCAGTGAAGTACAACGGCCTATCGTGCTTTGGGTTCTTCACTTGCATGTCCTCTGATGAAAAAGTAATGCAAGGTATTGGCCCTTTGAAGACGATGACATTGGGCACAAACTACATTGTCCTTTCAGGAAATGGCGAGCGCTTCATTATCCGCCGGCTTCTCATGAGCTTCTACGGTAGATTGAGAGAGACGCAAGAGCTCAAATAAAGTAATTCTCGCCGGGATGTTGGAGAGTTGGGCTAACACGTCGAACTGGAAAGGAGCCTTCGAAGTTTCAGGCATGTCCTTCCTGAGTGCTTTGTTGTAGCGGATCTCCCTTGTCTTGGACCCTGGCTGGCTCCTTTCTTTGCTACATCGGGCATTACCTCGGGGTACTCCCTTAGGAACTCTTTTCGCCTCGGGTGTATGGCCAGTACGGGATGTGCGACCGGGGCGGTTTGTTGCTCGGTAGAGTCATTGACTCGCTCCTTTCCCGGCGCAGCAGAGGTGGCGTTACAAGACTTCCCTTTCGACTTTGAAAAAGTCCATTGTTCATCTGATAACAAGTCAGGATGAACCCACATAATTTCGCCTTTCGGCGTAGTGTAAGGGACCATACCTTGTGCTTCCCGCTGCTGGAGATCAAAGTTCACAACTTTGGCTTCTGCTTGATGGATCGGTTTTACACCGTCCTGCACTTGGAATTCCGCAAAATCGCCAAATTGGAGGCGACCATGTTTGCAGACACCTTCTTTTGATCCTCCCGCAGAGTCATAACACCTGCTTCTAGCAAGACCTGGATCTTGTCCTTCAATATGTAACATGACCCCGTCGGATGGTGTACCATTCGATGGTACATGCAGTATTTTGGATCATCCGTCCTTGAGGCTTCCTCCGGCTTCTTTATTTCCGGAAGCGTGATCTTGTTCATTTTAAGCAAAGTTTTAAGGATTGGGATAACCTGATCATCCTTAAAATCATACTTCTTCGAGGGCGGTACATCGAAGCGTTTGATTTACGCTTGAAGGATCTTGAAGTAGGTTGGGCTTCCTGACTAGAGTCTCCTTCCCCTTGATTGCTTTTGAGGAGTAAAATTATTACGGTTACCCCCTTTTTAGGACGAGAGTCCTGAGGTTCCTCTGCCTCGATCCTCTTAATCATGTTTTCAACTTGTTCGCCTTGCCTCACCAATTCTTTCCAAGAGTATGCCTCAACTGCACCCATCTTAGAAAGTATGTTGATCGAGAGATTGGCTCGCACATCCCGATGAATGTAAACTTAGAGGCTGGTCGGGAGTGCAAAGATAGATTCGAATAAGCAGCGAGCGTCTTGTGAGACTCCTTCTTCTTTTGCTTTTCGACCCGGCAAAGTGGCCATAGACACCTCGGTGTCATCATCGAAATCGGGCCATAAAGAGTCTTTGAGATCTTTCCAAGAGTTGATAGAACCGGGCTCTAACCCGGAACCACTTTCGGCGACTCCCTTAAGAGTGCTAATGAATAATCGGGTCATAATAGGATCATTACCGTTATATGCCGGTTTGCGCTTGGAAGTAGTAGATATGTTGTGACGGAGAACTTTTTCCGCCGAATCGCACTGCATTAAGCGGCTTGAATTTGGAGGATATGGGACATCGTCCCATTCTATAGGATATAGCCTCGCCACCCCGGCTCCTTAGATTGTCCTTGGGTTTGAGCATCCGGTTGCTTTTGGAAATCCCGCAACACATGATCTTGCTCTTTTGTGCGGGTTTGATTCGCTTCGGATGACATCGAATGGACATCGTGATTCCTCGTAGTCTTCTTGCTTGATTTGGATCCTCCTTAGTCCATCTTTTCTTGCCCACAAGTTTCTCCATCATCATCTCTAAGCGCTGATAGATTCTTGTTGTGCAAGAATAGTAGCTGTTGCTCTTCTATTCTTAGTGTCATCTCTTCCTCTCGTTAGGCCATGAGGACAGCACAGTCGAAATCGGTGTTGAAGGTTGAGGCGTAGCAATGCGAGTTCTCATGTTCTTGAAGTACCCCGACCAATTGGCTATAGTCAAGCGGGATTGGCGCTCCGTGCGAAGGCGGGTGCTTCTATAGGCCTTGGCTATTGATTAGCACCTCGTAACCACGGGAATATTAGAGTCCGGCGACTCCGGACTTCTGTTGGGGTCTTGCTCTGCCTCTCCCAACCATGTTGATAGTCACTCCATGACCATCGTGGGTTGCCGCTTTTATGGTGGAATCGCCCGATGCGGTTGTGGGTTGGACAACCGCTCAAAAGCTGAAGGCGTCGTCGATGAACATTGGGCATCGCCGAAATAAGCTTCTCCGGCAACAATGAGATTGCATATGACTAGCATCCGTTTGCGGTGAGGTAATCCGCGGAGATCAATAGTGGGTGTACCCCAATTGATTACGAAGATGAGCCTCATATGAGAGGCTTAGGGATCGAGTTTGGCGAACTGGCGAGTTTGCCATTTCCTTTGATTTTGGCCGAGGTTATTTGTTACCGAGTTAGATCTGTCTAGAGGAGACCTCATGTTGGCGAAGTTCATTGTTTGGGCGAGGTTCATCCCTTTTAAAGGGACCTCATGTTCTTGGCGAGGTTAGCCATTCAAGCGAGTTAGTCATTCAAGGGACCTCACGATGTGGCGAGGTTAGCCACTTGGGCGAGCTCGTTCCTTTTGAGGACCTCGCGTTGTGGCGAGGTTCGCCACTTGGACTCGGCGAGCGAGGTTCGTCACTTGGACTCGGCGAGCGAGGTTCGTCACTTGGACTCGGCGAGCGAGGTTCGCCACTTGGGCTAGGCTTCGCGGCGGGGCGGCGTTAGTCTTGTAGGCGAGGTTCGCCATTCAAGGGACCTCACGATGTGGCGAGGTTAGCGATTAGGCGACCGTCTTATTTTGAATGAACCCCGATGATGACGAGGTTCGCCATTCAAACGAGGTTCGCCATTCAAACGAGGTTCGCCATTCAAACGAGGTTCGCCATTCAAACGAGGTTCGCCATTCAAACGAGGTTCGCCATTCAAACGAGGTTCGCCATTCAAACGAGGTTCGCCATTCAAACGAGGTTCGCCATTCAAACGAGGTTCGCCACTTGGACTCGGCGAGCGAGGTTCGCCATTCAAACGAGGTTCGCCATTCAAACGAGGTTCGCCATTCAAACGAGGTTCGCCATTCAAACGAGGTTCGCCATTCAAACGAGGTTCGCCATTCAAACGAGGTTCGCCATTCAAACGAGGTTCGCCATTCAAACGAGGTTCGCCATTCAAACGAGGTTCGCCATTCAAACGAGGTTCGCCATTCAAACGAGGTTCGCCATTCAAACGAGGTTCGCCATTCAAACGAGGTTCGCCATTCAAACGAGGTTCGCCATTCAAACGAGGTTCGCCATTCAAACGAGGTTCGCCATTCAAACGAGGTTCGCCATTCAAACGAGGTTCGCCATTCAAACGAGGTTCGCCATTCAAACGAGGTTCGCCATTCAAACGAGGTTCGCCATTCAAACGAGGTTCGCCATTCAAACGAGGTTCGCCATTCAAACGAGGTTCGCCATTCAAACGAGGTTCGCCATTCAAACGAGGTTCGCCATTCAAACGAGGTTCGCCATTCAAACGAGGTTCGCCATTCAAACGAGGTTCGCCATTCAAACGAGGTTCGCCATTCAAACGAGGTTCGCCATTCAAACGAGGTTCGCCATTCAAACGAGGTTCGCCATTCAAACGAGGTTCGCCATTCAAACGAGGTTCGCCATTCAAACGAGGTTCGCCATTCAAACGAGGTTCGCCATTCAAACGAGGTTCGCCATTCAAACGAGGTTCGCCATTCAAACGAGGTTCGCCATTCAAACGAGGTTCGCCATTCAAACGAGGTTCGCCATTCAAACGAGGTTCGCCATTCAAACGAGGTTCGCCATTCAAACGAGGTTCGCCATTCAAACGAGGTTCGCCATTCAAACGAGGTTCGCCATTCAAACGAGGTTCGCCATTCAAACGAGGTTCGCCATTCAAACGAGGTTCGCCATTCAAACGAGGTTCGCCATTCAAACGAGGTTCGCCATTCAAACGAGGTTCGCCATTCAAGGGACCTCACGATGTGGCGAGGTTAGCCATTCAAGCGAGTTAGTCATTCAAGGGACCTCACGATGTGGCGAGGTTAGCCATTCAAGCGAGTTAGTCATTCAAGGGACCTCACGATGTGGCGAGGTTAGCCACTTGGGCGAGCTCGTTCCTTTTGAGGACCTCGCGTTGTGGCGAGGTTAGCCACTTGGGCGAGCTCGTTCCTTTTGAGGACCTCGCGTTGTGGCGAGGTTAGCGATTAGGCGACCGTCTTATTTTGAATGAACCCCGATGATGGCGAGGTTAGCTACTTGGGTGAACCGGTTGGCTAGCGAGCCGTTGCTTAGCGAACCTCGGTTGAATGGCGAGTTCCTTTGTTGTAGGCGAACCTCGGTTGAATGGCGAGTTCCTTTGTTGTAGGCGAACCTCGTTTGAATGGCGAGTTCCTTTGTTGTAGGCGAACCTCGTTTGAATGGCGAGTTCCTTTGTTGTAGGCGAACCTCGTTTGAATGGCGAGGTTAGCTACTTGGGTGAACCGGTTGGCTAGCGAGCCGTTGCTTAGCGAACCTCGGTTGAATGGCGAGGTTAGCTACTTGGGTGAACCGGTTGGCTAGCGAGCCGTTGCTTAGCGAACCTCGGTTGAATGGCGAGGTTAGCTACTTGGGTGAACCGGTTGGCTAGCGAGCCGTTGCTTAGCGAACCTCGGTTGAATGGCGAGTTCCTTTGTTGTAGGCGAACCTCGTTTGAATGGCGAGGTTAGCTACTTGGGTGAACCGGTTGGCTAGCGAGCCGTTGCTTAGCGAACCTCGGTTGAATGGCGAGGTTAGCTACTTGGGTGAACCGGTTGGCTAACGAGCCGTTGCTTAGCGAACCTCGTTTGAATGGCGAGGTTAGCTACTTGGGTGAACCGGTTGGCTAGCGAGCCGTTGCTTAGCGAACCTCGGATGAAATGGTTGGATGGTAAACTTATTTCTTTGTGGCGAACCTCGGTTGAATGGCGAGGTTAGCTACTTGGGTGAACCGGTTGGCTAGCGAGCCGTTGCTTAGCGAACCTCGTTTGAATGGCGAGGTTAGCTACTTGGGTGAACCGGTTGGCTAGCGAGCCGTTGCTTAGCGAACCTCGGTTGAATGGCGAGTTCCTTTGTTGTAGGCGAACCTCGTTTGAATGGCGAGTTCCTTTGTTGTAGGCGAACCTCGGTTGAATGGCGAGTTCCTTTGTTGTAGGCGAACCTCGTTTGAATGGCGAGTTCCTTTGTTGTAGGCGAACCTCGGTTGAATGGCGAGTTCCTTTGTTGTAGGCGAACCTCGTTTGAATGGCGAGTTCCTTTGTTGTAGGCGAACCTCGGTTGAATGGCGAGTTCCTTTGTTGTAGGCGAACCTCGGTTGAATGGCGAGTTCCTTTGTTGTAGGCGAACCTCGGTTGAATGGCGAGTTCCTTTGTTGTAGGCGAACCTCGTCTGAATGGAGAACCGCCAAATTTTGAAGTTGTGGGCGAGCCTCGCCAAACTTTGATCTTGTAGGCGAGCCTCGTCAAACTTAAGTGTTGAGGCGAATCTCATCATATGATTGTTGAGCCGTTTCTGCGTGCGAGCCTCGTGTTATGATTGAACTCGGCTCCTCGTGCGAACCTGCGTGTTGAGTCGAGCCTGCCTTGGCGAGTCTCGTTTTGAAGTTTGTATGGTCTAGCCTCGCCCTACGGTGAGCCTGCATGAAGCTTTAACAACTAGGGTGCTCGTGACCCTCGCCTAGAGGATTTTTATTTGTCTACAATGTCGATTCCACTTTGTTAAGTGATGTCTTGGATGAAGGAGATGTCAAGTTGGAAAAGATCCACACAAAGGACAACCTGGCGATATGATGACCAAAGTTATTTGGTGTTAAGTTTGGTCATTGTTTGGACATTTTGAACATTCTTGGTGTTAAGGCCTTTTCTCAGCAGCGTTTTGAGCAGCGTTTTCTCAGCAGCGTTTTGAGCAGCGTTTTCTCAGCAGCGTTTTGAGCAGCGTTTTCTCAGCAGCGTTTTGAGCAGCGTTTTCTCAGCAGCGTTTTGAGCAGCGTTTTCTCAGCAGCGTTTTGAGCAGCGTTTTCTCAGCAGCGTTTTGAGCAGCGTTTTCTCAGCAGCGTTTTGAGCAGCGTTTTCTCAGCAGCGTTTTGAGCAGCGTTTTCTCAGCAGCGTTTTGAGCAGCGTTTTCTCAGCAGCGTTTTGAGCAGCGTTTTCTCAGCAGCGTTTTGAGCAGCGTTTTCTCAGCAGCGTTTTGAGCAGCGTTTTCTCAGCAGCGTTTTGAGCAGCGTTTTCTCAGCAGCGTTTTGAGCAGCGTTTTCTCAGCAGCGTTTTGAGCAGCGTTTTCTCAGCAGCGTTTTGAGCAGCGTTTTCTCAGCAGCGTTTTGAGCAGCGTTTTCTCAGCAGCGTTTTGAGCAGCGTTTTCTCAGCAGCGTTTTGAGCAGCGTTTTCTCAGCAGCGTTTTGAGCAGCGTTTTCTCAGCAGCGTTTTGAGCAGCGTTTTCTCAGCAGCGTTTTGAGCAGCGTTTTCTCAGCAGCGTTTTGAGCAGCGTTTTCTCAGCAGCGTTTTGAGCAGCGTTTTCTCAGCAGCGTTTTGAGCAGCGTTTTCTCAGCAGCGTTTTGAGCAGCGTTTTCTCAGCAGCGTTTTGAGCAGCGTTTTCTCAGCAGCGTTTTGAGCAGCGTTTTCTCAGCAGCGTTTTGAGCAGCGTTTTCTCAGCAGCGTTTTGAGCAGCGTTTTCTCAGCAGCGTTTTGAGCAGCGTTTTCTCAGCAGCGTTTTGAGCAGCGTTTTCTCAGCAGCGTTTTGAGCAGCGTTTTCTCAGCAGCGTTTTGAGCAGCGTTTTCTCAGCAGCGTTTTGAGCAGCGTTTTCTCAGCAGCGTTTTGAGCAGCGTTTTCTCAGCAGCGTTTTGAGCAGCGTTTTCTCAGCAGCGTTTTGAGCAGCGTTTTCTCAGCAGCGTTTTGAGCAGCGTTTTCTCAGCAGCGTTTTGAGCAGCGTTTTCTCAGCAGCGTTTTGAGCAGCGTTTTCTCAGCAGCGTTTTGAGCAGCGTTTTCTCAGCAGCGTTTTGAGCAGCGTTTTCTCAGCAGCGTTTTGAGCAGCGTTTTCTCAGCAGCGTTTTGAGCAGCGTTTTCTCAGCAGCGTTTTGAGCAGCGTTTTCTCAGCAGCGTTTTGAGCAGCGTTTTCTCAGCAGCGTTTTGAGCAGCGTTTTCTCAGCAGCGTTTTGAGCAGCGTTTTCTCAGCAGCGTTTTGAGCAGCGTTTTCTCAGCAGCGTTTTGAGCAGCGTTTTCTCAGCAGCGTTTTGAGCAGCGTTTTCTCAGCAGCGTTTTGAGCAGCGTTTTCTCAGCAGCGTTTTGAGCAGCGTTTTCTCAGCAGCGTTTTGAGCAGCGTTTTCTCAGCAGCGTTTTGAGCAGCGTTTTCTCAGCAGCGTTTTGAGCAGCGTTTTCTCAGCAGCGTTTTGAGCAGCGTTTTCTCAGCAGCGTTTTGAGCAGCGTTTTCTCAGCAGCGTTTTGAGCAGCGTTTTCTCAGCAGCGTTTTGAGCAGCGTTTTCTCAGCAGCGTTTTGAGCAGCGTTTTCTCAGCAGCGTTTTGAGCAGCGTTTTCTCAGCAGCGTTTTGAGCAGCGTTTTCTCAGCAGCGTTTTGAGCAGCGTTTTCTCAGCAGCGTTTTGAGCAGCGTTTTCTCAGCAGCGTTTTGAGCAGCGTTTTCTCAGCAGCGTTTTGAGCAGCGTTTTCTCAGCAGCGTTTTGAGCAGCGTTTTCTCAGCAGCGTTTTGAGCAGCGTTTTCTCAGCAGCGTTTTGAGCAGCGTTTTCTCAGCAGCGTTTTGAGCAGCGTTTTCTCAGCAGCGTTTTGAGCAGCGTTTTCTCAGCAGCGTTTTGAGCAGCGTTTTCTCAGCAGCGTTTTGAGCAGCGTTTTCTCAGCAGCGTTTTGAGCAGCGTTTTCTCAGCAGCGTTTTGAGCAGCGTTTTCTCAGCAGCGTTTTGAGCAGCGTTTTCTCAGCAGCGTTTTGAGCAGCGTTTTCTCAGCAGCGTTTTGAGCAGCGTTTTCTCAGCAGCGTTTTGAGCAGCGTTTTCTCAGCAGCGTTTTGAGCAGCGTTTTCTCAGCAGCGTTTTGAGCAGCGTTTTCTCAGCAGCGTTTTGAGCAGCGTTTTCTCAGCAGCGTTTTGAGCAGCGTTTTCTCAGCAGCGTTTTGAGCAGCGTTTTCTCAACGCGTTTTGAACCCTATAAATTGGGATATCGCAGCAGGTTAGGGTTTTTTGAGGGTGGCATTTTTGGACAGAGAAAAAGAGACGTTTTGGCGGCTGATTACAGGGGATTTTTGAGAATCCCTTTTGAGAGATAGTTTGTGAGAGATCTGAGAGTTTGTTGGAGGGTTTATTTGTGAGATCTTGTGTGATTGTAAACCCTATTTGTATTCTCTTTCTCTCAAGTAGTAAAATCTCTCCTCTCCTTGCCCCGTGGATGTAGGCGATTTGCCAAACCACGTAAATCTGTTTGTTTTTGCTGTTGAGATTTGTAATAGCTTGTTAGGTTTCCTCGACAGGTCAGTCCTAGAACTGATGAGAGGAAGAGTGTATATCCCACTTTATTGAGAAATTCGCTGTCAATTCTTATTTTCTTAGTGAAACGAGAATTAAGTTGTGGATCTTTCTCTTGTTGTGATTCTCGGCAGAGGTGCTGCCGGGAAATTTGTCTGCTACGCACAACAAAACCAACAACCAACAAGCAAGCAACCATAAACCAAGCAACTAACAACCAAGCAACAAGCTCAATCTAGTAATCAGCAAGTAGCTAGCAAGAAACTAGCAAGCAACCAGCTCAAACCAGTAAGCAACAAGAAATAAAAACTCAAAAAAAAAAAAAGAAACATTAAAGGTGCATATGATCCTGTATTAGGGGCTCAGATGTAAGTACAATATTGAAAACACTGATTGCCTCATCTCATAATGCAACGTAGATTGCAATAACATGGTTGGATTGACTCACCTAATCATTGCAAATGCAATGTAGATTGCATTCACATCCAAGATTGCCCTGCATAAAAATATTGTAGACTGCGTTCTCATAACACGTCCGTCATCATTGCCTTACCTAAACATGGATGCATTTTTAGTTTTTATGATCAACCTCCTAGCTTCTAATCCATGCTCATATAAATAATCAAGAACTTTATCCAACATCTCTCTGGAAAACTCAGCCTTATGTACTAATAAGGCCTTCGCCATTCTCTCACTCCAATGTAAAATGTATGATTTTGAACTGAGTAGGACATTGACTCAATGAAATTACGCATGAGTGAATCACCCTCTTTAGCCTTGCTATTCTTCTTCTTAGAATGAGATGTGTCTGATGTAGAAGTTACCCCATTAAAAGGCTTCAGATTTTGAGCCTGAGCATTGATGTTTAGCCCACTTGGTATCTCAGGCTCAAAATGTGAGTTAGAGGACAAATCAACTTCATTTTCTCTAAGATTTATATGATCCTCGTCAATTAGAACATATTTCCTAGAGCCAAGCGTCTTAGTCATATCTCTAATAAAATTTCTCCTTGCTTGGTCATCTCCCGTGATATAACATAAGTCATCTTAGTATGTGAGAGTATTCAAGTAGTCCTTCAACCTAGAGTTATTGCATTTCTTATCCTGAATAATGAAAGAGTGCGAGACAAATATACTCATAAAAAATCAAAGCTAACTAATCTAACACAAAATATATCTGTGTCTACCTATCATAACAGTCTGGATCTATGCCGATAATCATGGTGATAATCTAACACAAAATTTTATGTGTCCACCTATCATAACAATCTTAGATCATAACCAACCCCACTCATATTCATGAGAATATGCATATCAAAAAATTTAGACTTCAAGCTCTTGAAACATGGTTCATGACATTCTCTTTGGTGAATTCAGATCCACACTTCTTGTTGACCTCATCTATAATTATTATTTAATAGAAGAATTAAGTTGCGTATTTTTAAGCTTTTATAATCCATAGTTGTTACCTTGAAATAAGGATAGTACAACGAGTTATTCGCAATCTCTGGAGGCATTTTATTTGGCGGTTGCTTCATGTACCGCCCTCTTAAACGACCAATGGCTTCTAAGCATTTGTTAAAGTATCTTGAAATTAATTCTCCAATCTTATGAAATGTGATCTGACAGTTTTATTTTGGATTTTATGGCCTAATTTATTAAAGAACATGATCAACTATTCTTCTACGTTAACTTCTCATGAATCTTTTAGTAGGCCGGTATATCGCATTATTCTAACAAGATTTTTAAATGTATGTGGCCTCATTGTAACATAATCCCTACAACTCTCATTATAGCCATTGAACACATGGTTTATGTGCATATCTCTAGAATCTATTTTCTCATTAGCCCCTTCCTTAGGGGGATAATAGATTGATTTTCATCTACCATGTATTCTCATTAAACAAGCAAATACACTAATGGCGGCAAAGATAATAGTATTGAAGACATCCTCATTAATATTTCTTCATCAATGTCATCCATCTATATTTTTATAAAAGAAATATTCCTTTAAAATGCTAAGCATCAATCTTAATCATGCAAACATAGTAAATAATAATCAACAATATTTCCACATTCGACACAGTTTTAGCATGTCATGAAAAATTATCTCCACATACATAATACGAAAAGTAGAATGAACCTTTAGGAGCAGATACTTGAAATAGAAGGGTGAAAAATATCAGTAATGTACATGGTGTCATGCGATTTCTATCTCTTCTAATTGTTTTAACATGTAAATAAGTGAAAGTTCATTTGGGAAGCTAATTCCCAGGTTCAAGATTGAAATAAGACCTTCAAAGTGAAATAAAAAATGCAGATAACGTTCCTAATGCATATAACTTCAGTAGCATTTATAACTCAATATTTTTATTATCCTTTATGATTCTTGGAGCTACATTTTGGGAACGATGAATTCTTAAATAGAAATTACTCTAAAAACTGAAATATATATGAATCTAAACCAACTAAAATAAATTTAGGCCCCATAAATGAATCGAAGAACTTCAAACAAATGTTAATCAAAATCTTACAGCTCTTAACCACAAATTCCAAAGATTTTCCCATAAATCCCTAATTTTTTTAAAGAAACCCTAGTTAAGGAGATCCACATCAAACAATAACCCCTAACTTTGGAAAATAACATCACAATACCAGATCGATAACCAGTACTTGTAATCTCTCAACAAAACAAAAGAAATTCAGAAACCCCAATCAGTTTCACCCAAATTAAAGCTTTCAAAACCCTTACACCTCGTTTGATACACGGGAATGAGTGGGAATGGAATGCAATTCCAACTCTTTATTCATGCCTACCAAACAAGATGGATTTTTAGATGCTAGAATTGCTATTCCCACTTCTTATTAATTCCCACTTTATGTGGAAATTATCATTCCCAACCATTTAACAATGAATTGATATTCCCACTTAAGTGGGAATGAAAATAATCAAAAAAAATTCGATTATACCCTCCTTAAAAGCTACGAAAAGATATAAATTCCCATATGAAAAATTATTTCTATAGAAAAAACATCATTAGCTGCTCGTACAAATATATGATTAGATGTAAAAATGTTAAAATAGTGTTATTTGTTCAACGTTGCCCTAGTTCCACATCGCGTCTGCAAGTAAAGTAGAAAAAATATTCATCTTCCTCTCGGCCACTTTCGGCTTAGATAATCATTGTTTCTTTTTAATATATATATATATATATATATATATATATATATATATATATATATATATATATATATATATATATATATATATGTGTGGCTAATATTTCATATCTATTGAAGCATATCGCCTAAATCTTTATAGTAATTTTTCAAAGCACTCACAACAAGAAGCAATGTATTTAATTGATGAGAGGTGTGTTTGGAGCTTATATTTTGATTAGAGGTTAACATGTTTTCTATTCCTTCAAACTTTTTAGGTTAACATAATTTCTAATCCTAATTAATTTTTAAAAGTTAAACATGCATTTAAAATTTCATAGACACTTTATATATAGACTAAAAGTTAAATTGTTTTTCTAATCCTTCAAATTTTAGTGTTTTCTTGATCACTCCTTCATGCATCATATGGAATTCAGCCATAAATCATGTAGCATGCATATCAATTTAGTCTATTGTATACATTTGTGCTTTTGTTTAGTTTTGCAATATGTCAGTGTCTATATAAAATTTTGAGGCTTCTATTGTGTGTTACAGTTAGCAACAAGGTACATTGACATATTATTCAGATTAATTTTGAACATACCCCCATTAGTATCACCTAATCGCCAATAGACCCCCTGTACTTCCACCTTTGCAAATAGACTACCTAAGTGATTTTTCTTTCTTTGTTTTTCTTTTTTTTTACTCTTAAAATTATTAAAAGGTTTGAGGAGGTGGAATTATAATTATTTATAATCAAAAATAATTTCTATGGAAATTATTTTTCAATTAATAACAAAAAATTGTTGTTGGTGATTTGCCAAATATAACTATCACATGAAAAATTATTTCTATAAGAAAAATATCATTTCTATTAAACTTATATTTCTAAAAAATTTAGTCATTTTAAAATATTTTATATTTTTAAAATTCGTATTTTGTAAGGGCATTATTAGAAAACTAAATTTTATTCTCACTTATGAACAAATGATACCAAACATAGGAATGAGAATAAGATTGTCATTCCCGTTTTATTCTCTAAATGCTCCCAAACACGAGAATGAGAATGAGCATTCCATTCTCACATCTATTCCACTTCATTCCTGCCTTCTTTCCATTCTCACTTGACTCTATTCCCATGTACTAAACGACGCTTAATTAGAAAGAGAGGAAACGAGAGTTACTTGAGGATTCGGAGAGATTCGGATGAAACCCTAAATGTCATGCCCCAGTTCCTAAAATTTGTAATTATATTGGTGTGATTCAGTCGACAATGCAATTGTGAAATTTTTTCTACATGATTGCATTCACGTCTCTAGAAAATCACCCTGCTTATAACTTTTTCCAATAAATTCTATCTACAGAGCATGTACACATTGATAAATCAAGAAAGATAAAATTATAAAACAAGAGGATAAAAAGATATTTAAGGACAGGAAGAGTCTCAAAAGGAACTACACCTCTCTAAATGGAATAATAAAAGATACATACAAATGTCTAAAAAATACCACATGCGGCTAAAAGATAATGCCTAACATGAAATACCTAATCTGAAGGAAAAGATATGAAAACTGTCCAGGAAGGATGTGATCACTGCCTCTGAGCCTGCTCTTGAAAATACTCACGATTCTGCTAAGAAAGATCAATTGCCCTGTCTGGGGTAAACAAACCCTAGGGAAGTCAGAAAACTTCCAACAAGCATGTAAAATGAAGGATAAGTCCACGTGCAAGTGTGTGAGTCATAATACATATAAGTTAATAATATAACATTATCTAAAATTTCTACTAATACATAGAAACACATAGGAAAACATGCATGTACTTTGGAATAAAATAAAATTAAACTAAAAACATTATCTACTGTAGGCGTTGAAAAATACTTACAAGATCCCCGAAACTAACTCGTGACAGGGAGTCGGCGAATGACAACCCATCGAATGATCTGAGGCGTCGAATCGTTAAGGCGTGAACTTCGGCGAACCCACGGCGTCACAAGCACGGTTTAAACCGGACTTGAGCGGACGTCGGTTCGGGACCGTTGAGCGGAGCGAACCAAGAGTTAGCCGGAATCAAATCTGAGCGGAACCGAAGGCGAGAGGCGGGAGCGGCAGCGGCGGAAAAAGCGGCGGCGACACCTCGGCCAAATGGCCAAGGTGGCTCGGCCACTGGCGAGCCACCTCGACAAGTTGGTAGAGGTGCCGACCAGTGGTAGAGGAGGCTCGGCCACTTTGGCAGAGCCACCTCGGCCAACTTGGCAGGGTGGCTCGGCCACTGGCCGAGCCACCAACACCCGATTTGTATAAATAGGGGGTGTCTTCTTCGTGCACGGCGGATTAGAGAGGACTTGGGCTTGGGATTTTGGAGGATTTGACTTACGGGCTTGGCGGATTTTCGAGGATCTTCTAAAGAGTTCTCCACGAGATCCACGAGCCGTCGGCCTTACCGTTCGAGCACCGGCGAGCACAAGTCGATCAGCGTCGATCTACAAGCGGAAGGTGGCGAATTGGTCGAACTCTGAGATACCCTCTAGGTTAAGCTTCGTCTTAACCTCGGGGATAAGCTGTGATTTCTCCTAGTAGATCTCACCCGCTCGGCGATCCTCTCCTTCGTGAGTGTGATCCCCGGCGATCCTCTCCTTCGTGAGTGTGATCCCCTCGGTAACCGTTTCCTTGTGAAGCGAGCCTTTATCTGTAGTTCGAACCGGGTCTCTACTTGGATTGGAATTGCGGTGGTCCACGGACACAAAAGTCCGACACGGGCAAAGAACCCATGGCGAGGACCTCGATATAACGAGATCCTCGTGTTTGTTCAAAAGGATAAAAGTTGTAATCTTTTGATTTTCATTATGCGCCTTAAAATAAAAGGCATTTCTTTTGAATTTTGTTGTAGGCCAAAGAAGGCTGTAAGCAAGTTCAAAACAATGACAATCATCCCAACTTTCCCCTTGAACAAGGCTGGCGACCGATTAGAACGAGCCTCTCGAATCAGTCGTCAGTGCGCGGCAGCGGATTCCTATCGGTGGAGGAAGAGGTCGGTCGAGTTCGACCCGGCAATGCGAGGAGTATCTTTCCTCGTCTTCGGATCGATTCCCCGCCGCTCCAAGAAGATCTCGTGCAAGGAGAACCCGATGGGCCTCCGATGTAGAGCCCGGGACGGCGAGTCCAACCCGTACCCGGTGCGAAAATCCCGTCGGCCGAAGTCGAGATGGCGCCGAGATGAGCGCCGATGATCGCGGCTCTCCAGCGAGCCCGCCAAAGCGGCGACAAAGCATGGCGCAAACTTGCCAGGACATGCAATCCATGGATGGGGTCGCTTCTGGCGGATCTAAGATCAAACTTCGCGAGAGGCTTGACCTCAAGTGATCGGCAGTCTATCAAGCCGTCAACCAACGAGTGGGTCCGCGTCAAACGGAACCGCTCCACACTTCAGGAGCGCATCCGGAAGCGCCGCGCACTCCTTGCGCAGGCACGAGCTTTGGTGCAGCAGGCTCGTGAATTGAAGAAAGAGGTGGTAAAGAAGCCGCCAACATACCACCAGGTTTGGAGGCCCAAGTCTAACGGTGCCCCAACCCCAGTTGCCCACGTTCCTGTCTCGACACCTAAGCCGAAGGCTATAGGCGTTGCAAACTCAGCGCCAAAGTCCAAGTCCGACGGCGCCTCAAGGTCAAAGGTGCCTGCACCTGAACCGGTGGTGAAGCCAACGCCCGTCATCACCACCAAACCAACTATCAAGGATCGCTTGGGTCCTCTGAAGGGATCACGGGTCACTCCTCATACGGGACTTTTCGTTCGAAAGGACCGGAGATTCTGCAACTAACCGGATTAAAGATCGAAGTCAGAGTCCACGAAACTTCCGCTCACATAGCGGAAGTCAAGGCAAGTTACTTTCGGTAGTCTTGGCCATTCGGAAGGAGGCGGCTCGTCGATGGCGACGGCGTTATACAGAGATCCGCCAACACCGCGGCGGTGCTCCGGTACACACACCGACGAGCTGTACTACCGTGCAAAGGGTACGAGAAAATCTCGAAGGGAACCCCCTAAATTGATGCAGTCATGCTTGTGATCCAAGCTCATCAAGACGGTGCTTTCGGAATGCAATTGCCGTCAAGGAACCACAGAAAGGGTATCGGTCTTCCAGAGGCTTACCACCGACACGCCGAGATCTAGGTCAAGGCGACTCCGTAGAAGGATGGCATCCCGAGAAGATGAATTGCCAGAGGTCACTAATAATATGACCAGCAAAGAACCGTCGTCACAGGCCATCCCGGCGCATAGCGGTTAACTTCGTTTGCGGTCGGGACTATCGGCGGTCGAATCGACAAACTTCGAAAGGATACCGCGGAGGATGATCGTCGGATATTGGCTCCTGTCGCATCGATCATCTTGCATCTAGCGAGGAGCCCCAACGCTTATGATCGATCTGAGATCAAGTGGCTAAAATGCTAGGCGAAGCGTTGAATATGCAGCGGGAAAACTTCAAGCTAGAAATGGAGTTGGCCATGCACGATGAGAGAAATGCGACCAACAGATCAAGCCTTGACAAAACATCGAGGTGAATCAGTCGGTATCGACATCGATCGGGATATGGCGACTTCGATCGGGAGGAAGCACAAGAGGATGATGACCATCTGAACCCATAGCGCTGCACATGCGCGTAAATCTTGCTGCTCGCGAGGCGAAGATCAAAGACCTCGAGAGCAAAATCAACTCATTGATTTCGCTCAAGAGGTGAAGAAACAGGTATTCCTTGCGTGCAGGAGTGGGAATCAATTCGTACCGCCTAAGTTTAATTTAATAAACTTCACACCGTTTGTGGGAAGGGTTCCCGACAGCGACGCGATTTACTTCAAGTCGCACAGGGTAATATCAGGAAGCGAGCCACGATGGTTCGGTCATTCGTTGGTACCGCCGTGGGGCTGCCGATTGGTACCGCCGTCTCAAGCGAGGAGCATTCCGGTGGGGCGACATGGAGTCTAGCTTCCTCACTAACTTCTTCGATGGCGATCTTGAAGTATCAATCGGGCGTTGCTCGGCGAAGCGAAGGGCGGAGAAGCGTGGACATCTTTGTCAAGCGATTCGGAACAAAGCAATGAAGCTGCGGGATCCGATAGCGGAGAATTCATCCTCGGACCTGCCACAACAATTTGTCGATAGGCGTGCTTGAAGCAATGGGGACAGCACCGTCCATAGCGTGGAAGGACACGAAGGTTCGTGGAAACAAGCGAGAGGTTCCTCAAAAGGAAAAAGCGAGAGAGCCGGTAAACGATGGAAGCTCGAAGCGTAACTTTGTCCAGCGGCAAAGGGAAAGAGCAAGCCAAGCGGCGGTTCGCGAACAAGCGTTCAACTCAACCCGCAACAGCCAGCGGCAACAATGAAGCGCCGCAGCGGGCACAATCAGCGTGGCGGCTGGGCCACAAAAGCGAAGGCCTTAGAGCCGAGATTCCCGAAGTCCTATTCCTTTAGGGACGGCGAGATTCCGGTCTCTTCAAATATCTTGTGGAAAATAACAAGATCAAGCTCCCTCCGATTCGGAATCAAGAGGAGGCAATGAAAACGAATGACCCAAGATCTTGCGTACCATAGGGCGGTTCATCACCCACTAAATCTGTTTGACCTCAAGGATAAAATCCGGGCTTTAATTGGCGTAGGGGTCATCACCATGAAGCCGTCAAAGAAAGAAGGTCGAACAAATCACGGTGTCCATAAGCTTTGGGTCGGTGCCATTGACATGGTTTGAACCCAAACCGGTAGTCAAAGTGGCGATGAAGGCGGTGAATGGCGACCCACGAACAACGCCGAGAAAGGACTTCGTATCATTATCACGACCCCAAATGGCGAAATCACGTGGGTCCACCGGACTGATTGAAGATGAGCAATGGGTAGCTTCTTCTTCATCAAAGCAAAAGTCAAAGCGGAAGGCAAAGGCATGCCATGCTACTTCCGCAATTCTGGAAGGAGATGACGAACAGGTGGTGACATTCAGGGGAACCTGAAGCCCACGCCACCAGGAGTGGACACGAGTACAAATACAAATACCTGGAAACCTCCGACCCAAATGCCAAGGCAGCCGGTGGGGTACCAACAACACCCTCACTCGCTAAAAGGCGAAGACAAACGACCACGGGAAGTTCAACTCGGCGGTCTCGATTGATCGCCCGATTGGAAGAGATAAGCAGGAACTTTGAACTCCCATATCGCCGGCGTCATGGCCCAATTGGCTAATATTCCGCAAGGATCACTCTTCTGAACTGTTGCGGTTGTCAAAAGAGACAAGAGAAGCTCTTCAAAGCCACAGGCGATTGAGGTCTTCCTCACCCGAGATTAAGCCAAGTCGAGAAGAGTCGGCCCAACAATACAACCTTGCGACTAAACACTTCCCTGCATCACTTTTACAAAGGAGGACATGCAGACGAGGAATTCCAAGCACGATAGGCGCTATACTTCACGGGTATATTGGCTCTACTAAAGTTAACGGATCCAAGTCGATCCGGGTTCGGTAATGAGCATCATGCCCTGCGCCTCATGTATCATCTTGGAATTCACGCGATGGTGGCATCAATAGGCACAATGATTTATGGATTTAACACCGGTAGTCTCGGCGCTTGGTAAGATCGGATAAAGTGCCAAATGGGGACTTAAAGTCGAAGTCACTGCTATGTGATTGGCGGAGACTTCCTATAACTTATTGTTGGAGTGCGACCTTGGATCCACAATAATGTTATAGTCCCATCTACTCTTCATCGGTGTCTCAAATATGTAGACACGAATAATGAGTCAAGGCGGTGGTGCGGACAAACAACCGTTTAAGGGGATGGAGAATTATTTCAGCGATTCTCTCCTCTACGGTAATGAGTCAGCGAATCATCGGCCCAAAGCCGCGGACAGCGGTGAAGAAGGCGTCTGAGGCGGGCTTGATTATAGTGGAGGTTTTGTTTTAAATGACATTGTACCCCTTGTAATCAATCTTGACGATGAAGAATCGTCAGATGAATATTGTAATTGGCAAATTGCCGATGAATCAATAAATGACGATTTAGAGTACTCTTTGTCTTTGAATGATGTGATGACAGGTTTATATAACAATCCGGAGTTGCACTTACCGACTCATTCGTCTTGCTTTACACAAAAGCAGTTCCGAGACTCCTTTGGGACAACACTCATCATCCCACGAAGATCAAGTAGTGAAAAAGACTTGGTTTACGGAAAAGGAGATGCAGTTCCAGCGCCGAATCATTTCTCAGAAAACCACGAAGACAACAATGGACCTATCCTCCACATATTGAGATATAGTCGAAACAGGTATCATGAAGAGATGGGGGTATGACTTGACACGAGGGAAGGTCTATGTTTGGACGAGGCCCTCGAACCCCTCCTAAGCGGCATATGTCCCAAGAGGAAGCGGATAATTACTATGCATTTAGAAGGGATTGGGATACGAATCCTCCTCGAAGATGAATGCTCGTGGTGATTGATAATAATCCACCCGATGAGGAGGCGGACATTAAATGCGATTCTTGGCGTGGGATTACGACACCGGCCTCGGAGAAGCTTTCAAGGTTTTAATGTCAAATATGGCTTGAGTTGATCACGCTCTTGTTGAGAGTGATGAAGACATGCCAACATGGGAAGACCCATGGATCCATCAACTCAAGAAGCGGTTTGGGGATAGGTTCGAACAAAGAGAACCCCCCACTAAGGATGAGGTAGTCCAGGTTAATATGGGTGATGAAGAGCATCCTAAGCTCATAAACATCAGCAATACTCTCCCCTCGGAAGAAAAGGAAGAGTTGATTGCCCTAATCAGGGAGTATATCGATGTATTCGCCTGGAGTTACGAGGACATGCGAGGACTCGACCCTAATGTGGCGACACATCGCCTCAACATCAAGGCGGATGTCAAACTGTCAAGCAACGGCAAAGGCGGTTTAGATCCACAAATATTGGAGGCAATTGTTGGCGAAGTGAAGAAACTCATAGAATCGGATTCATCGAGGAAATTCAACATCCGGATTGGGTGGCGAATATAGTCGGTCATGAAGAAGAATGGGTCGATTAGGATGCGTATGCGACTCTGAGAGACCTCAATGCGGCTTGCGAAAGATGACTTTCCTCCTCCAATCGCGATGTCATAGTTGACAACGCGTGTGGATTTGAAAGAATGTCATTCATGGATGGTTTTAGGGTATAATCAAATCAAGATGCACCGATGGCGTAAACACACGGCGTTGAGCGCCCATCGGTATATATTGCTACGGTCATGCCGTTCGGCCTCAAAATCTTGCGCAACATACCGGCGAGCAATGGCGGAGATTTTCGGGATCATCTTGGGAAAGCGGTCGAATGCTACGTCGGCGATTTGGTGCGTGAAAAGCGTGACAAAGGAGATCACATCAAAGATCTTAGGGCGGTATTGAGCTCATGCGAGCCCATCGACTAAAGATGAATCTGCCAAATCCTTCCTTGGGATGTCGGTGGCAAGTTCCTCGGTTTTGTCGTCACCGACAAAGGAATCCCGTCGATCGACAAAGTAAAGGCGATTCAAGAGTTGCAACCTCAGAAATGCGAGAGAACTTCGGGGGTTACAAGAGGCGATTGGCGTACATCTGACGGTTCATATCGAACCTATCTAGGAAGTGCCAACCATTCTCCAAGTTGAACAAGAAGAGTGTCGTTTATTTGGGGCGGCGCTGCCGAGAAGGCATTGAAGAGATCAAGTCTTATCTCGCTAAACCTCTGTTCTTGTTGCACCTGTCGGAAAACCGTTTTGATCTACGTCAAGGCAGCGGATCACTCGTTAAGCGCTTTACTCGCGCAAGGCGCGGCAATGATCCGCGAGCGGCGATGTATTACAGGCGAACATTAGTCGGTCTTTGAGTCTCGATATCAATGGTGGCGGTGCCTTGCATTAGTGTTCGCGATTGAAAAATGCGGCACTATTTAGTCGGACGGGCGATTTATGTTATCTCTAATGTAAATCCGGTCCGGATATTTATGACCGGCCGGCCTTGATGAGTTGGCGTTTAGCGAAATGGGCCTTGCTCTTGTCCCAATATGACTTGTATTTCAAACAACGAAGTCGGTCAAAGGACAAGCGATTTGTGATCTCTTGGTACCCGACCCGACAGCGGATGCAATTGAGCTATATGATGATCTTTGGATGAAGTTCAAAGTCAACACTACATCGCACCAACAAATATGGCGATTGTATATAACAATCGGAGTTGCACTTACCGACTCATTAGTCTTGCTTTACACAAAGCGGTTCGAGACTCCTTTGGGACAACACTCATCATCCCACGAAGATCAAGTAGTGAAAAAGACTTGGTTTCACGGAAAAGGAGATGCAGTTCCAGCGCCGAATCATTTCTCAGAAAACCACGAAGACAACAATGGACCTATCCTCCACATATTCAGATATAGTCCAGAAACACTGGGTATCATGAAGAGATGGGGGTATGACTTGACACGAGGGGAAGGTCTATGTTTCGGACGAGGCCCTCGAACCCCTCCTAAAGCGGCATATGTCCCAAGAGGAAAGCGGATAATTACTATGCATTTAGAAGGGATTGGGATACGAATCCTCCTCGAGAAGATGAATGCTCGTGGTGATTGATAATAATCCACCCGATGAGGAGGCGGACATTAAATGCGATTCTTGGCGTGGGATTCTGACACCAGCCTCGGAGAAGCTTTCAAGGTTTTAATGTCAAATATGGCTTCAGTTGATCCTGCTACTGTTGAGAGTGATGAAGACATGCCAACATGGGAAGACCCATGGATCCATCAACTCAAGAAGCGGTTTGGGGATAGGTTGAACAAAGAGAACCCCCACTAAGGATGAGTAGTCGAGGTTAATATGGGTGATGAAGAGCATCCTAAGCTCATAAACATCAGCAATACTCTCCCCTCGGAAGAAAGGAAGAGTTGATTGCCCTAATCGGGAGTATATCAATGTATTAGCACGGAGTTACGAGGACATGCGGACTTCGACCCTAATGTGGCGACACATCGCCTCAACATCAAAGCGGATGTCAAACTGTCAAGCAACGGCAAAGGCGGTTTAGATCCACAAATATTGGAGGCAATTGTTGTGAAGTGAAGAAACTCATAGAATCGGGATTCATCGAGGAAATTCAACATCCGGATTGGGTGGCGAATATAGTCGGTCATGAAGAAGAATGGGTCGATTAGGATGCGTGTGACTCTGAGAGACCTCAATGCGGCTTGCGAAAGATGACTTTCCTCCTCCAATCGCGATGTCATAGTTGACAACACGTGTGGATTTGAAAGAATGTCATTCATGGATGGTTTTGGGGTATAATCAAATCAAGATGCACCGATGGCGTAAACACCACGTTGAGCGCCCATCGGTATATATTGCTACGGTCATGCCGTTCGGCCTCAAAATCTTGCGCAACATACCGGCGAGCAATGGCGGAGATTTTCGGGATCATCTTGGGAAAGCGGTCGAATGCTACGTCGGCGATTTGGTGCGTGAAAAGCGTGACAAAGGAGATCACATCAAAGATCTTAGGGCGGTATTGAGCTCATGCGAGCCCATCGACTAAAGATGAATCTGCCAAATCCTTCCTTGGGATGTCGGTGGCAAGTTCCTCGGTTTTGTCGTCACCGACAAAGGAATCCACGTCGATCGACAAAGTAAAGGCGATTCAAGAGTTGCAACCTCAGAAATGCGAGAGAACTTCGGGGGTTACAAGAGGCGATTGGCGTACATCTGACGGTTCATATCGAACCTATCTAGGAAGTGCCAACCATTCTCCAAGTTGAACAAGAAGAGTGTCGTTTATTTGGGGCGGCCGGGCGACCGAGAGAGATCAAGTCTTATCTCGCTAAACCTCTGTTCTTGTTGCACCTGTCGGAAAACCGTTTTGATCTCGTCAAGGCAGCGGATCACTTTCGTTAAGCGCTTTACTCGCGCAAGACAACGGCAATGATCCGCGAGCGGCGATGTATTACGAGCGAACATTAGTGGTCTTTGAGTCTCGATATCAATGGTGAAGCGGTGCCTTGCATTAGTGTTAGCGATTGAAAAATCGCGGCACTATTTAGTCGGACAGACGATTTATGTTATCTCTAATGTAAATCCGGTCCGGATATTTATGACCCAGCCGGCCTTGATGAGTTGGCGTTTAGCGAAATGGGCCTTGCTCTTGTCCCAATATGACTTGTATTTCAAACAACAGAAGTCAGTCAAAGGACAAGCGATTTGTGATCTCTTGGCTGCCAGCCCGACAACGGATGCAATTGAGCTATATGATGATCTTTCGGATGAAGTTCAAGAAGTCAACACTACATCGCACCAACAAATATGGCGATTGTATTTTGACGGAGCCTCTCGAGCTACCAATGTGGCAAGTGCCCCCGGATGTTCTAAGATTTCCGCCGGAGTCGGGGTTGTCTTAGTTTCCCCGGGGAATCATGTCATGCCCCGTGCTTATTCACTCACTGAACCTTGCTCTAATAACGTAGCTGAATACAATGCGCTACTTATTGGGCTTAGTTTCGCCAAGGAGCTGGGGGTCGAATATCTCGAAGCGTACGGCGATTCGCAATTGATAGTTAAGCAGGTTCGTGGTGACTACGAAGTCAGGAATCCGGATCTAATCCCCTATCATCAGATAGCTGTTGAAATAGCGGACTCATTCGAAGAGTTTTTCATCGAATATATCCCGCGCCTCCAAAGCGCTTATGCGGATGCTGGCGGCGTTAGGCGTGTCGTTAGCACAACCTTAGAGACCGAGCAACTAGTTGCGGTCGGGACTCACCAACTCTTCGTACCATTATACGATGAGGCACAAGAAGATAAGGGGTAGTTACCAAAGAAGTACATGCAACCCAAACCAAGTTGGAGCCGAGATTGGCTTTCCTATCATCGACTCGTCTTACATGGCATGCAGGAAGGCGTGAGGAAGAAGTCAATCGGCGAAGAGCTCAAGATTCTTTATGACACTCAAACCCGGATGTTATATCGTCAGTGCGATGGTCTTTGCTCGATGCCTCTCAAACAAAGAGGCAGGAGAGGTCCTTCGGGAAGCACGAAGGTGAATGTGGTGCACACCGGCTGGTCCCAAGCTCTGATCGAATCGGGAGAATGGGCTGCCGGCCAACAATGATTAATGGCGGTCGATGCGGCTCGGAAATGCCGCAGCGTGTCAAATTCCGCGAATTATATGCATCGGCCTCTGGCGGTTGCATCCTTCGGCCACATCGGCCATTGAGACATGGGGAATGGGCGTTGTAGGTCCCATTTTCCTCCGTCGGTCAAAGCGTCGGTTTATTCTAGCAATTACCGACTACTTCTCCAAGTGGTGGAAGCAATCCGCTAAAGGAAGTAAAGCGAATGTCGTCAAATTTATCAAACACCATGTCATTTATCGACATGATGTCGAGCGGATCATGCATGATAGCGGTCCCCAATTCATCGGCAATTCCTTCATCGGGTTTTGCGAAAAGTTCAAGATACAAGATGTCGTCAGCGGCTTATAATCCGGCAAATGGATTAGGCGTTCAACAAGACAATCATCAAAATTTTGTGAAGCTTGTGAAGAATAACAAAGCGAGGCTGGGATGATAAACTTCGGAGAAGCACTACGGGCATATCGCTGCTTGATGCATACGCATTTGGGCGACCCGTACTCCACGGTTTCACGGGTGCGGCGATTCTCCGTTGGAAATTGATTCCGTCGCCGCGCCGCCCTTTCAGCGAGATGGCGGCCGAAGAACAACATCGAAGCGTCTCGAAGAGCTTCGAGATGTTAGATGAGAAGCGCTGGAGGCTCAACAATGCATTGAGTTCTACCAAGCTAGGATGTCGAGGGCTTTCAACAAGAAAGTTCGACAGAGAACCTTTAGAGAAGGAGATTTGGTCCTCATTTGCTTTCGGCGACCGATAATCCTCACTTCCAAGAAGAAAGGTAAATTCGAACCTAAATGGGAGGGTCCGTTTGTAATAGAAGCGGTCTACTCTAATGGTGCATACCGCCTAATTACCTAAATGGCGGCCGGCAATTAATCTTAGATAAATGGGAAGTTCCTGAAGAAATACTACCCTTAGTATCTTCAGGATAACCCGTTTCAACGGGAAGTTCCTCGTGGGATATGTTACCCACTTTCCTCGAGGATAACCCTAGATTTATCCTCCATCATAATTTCCCTCACCGACCAAATTCCTTGACGGTGGGCCTACAAATTTTCTGGTACATTGCCACAATCTCCTCTTGATTCCTTCTATGAACAAGAGGCCCAATCAAAATCCCTTTTACGCCGGAGATAGAATGTAAAGTTCTTCCTCTCCAAGCATCAGATCCCTTTCGTGATAAACGGAGGGGTTCTTTCCATCTTTCATCCTAGGTAGCGCCGGTGAAGGTATCTTGTAGGGATTTTCGAGACCAGGTTGTCCTTTGAAGGTCACTGAGTCTCTTCGGTTCTCGGAGTGGAGATCCCACTCTTAGTTTCATCTTTCATCCTAGGTAGCCGGTGAAGGTATCTTGTAGGGATTTTCGAACCGGGTTGTCCTTTGAAGGTCACGAGTCTCTTCGGTTCTCGGTGGAGATCCCACTCTTAGTTCCATCTTTATCTTAGGTAGCCGGTGAAGGTATCTTGTAGGGATTTTCAGACCAGGTTGTCCTTTGAAGGTCACGAGTCTCTTCGGTTCTCGGAGTGGAGATCCCACTCTTAGTTCCATCTTCATCTTAGGTAGCGCCGGTGAAGGTATCTTGTAGGGATTTTCAGACCAGGTTGTCCTTTGAAGGTCACGAGTCTCTTCGGTTCTCGGAGTGGAGATCCCACTCTTAGTTCCATCTTCATCTTAGGTAGCGCCGGTGAAGGTATCTTGTAGGGATTTTCAGACCAGGTTGTCCTTTGAAGGTCACTGAGTCTCTTCGGTTCTCGGTGGAGATCCCACTCTTAGTTCCATCTTTATCTTAGGTAGCGCCGGTGAAGGTATCTTGTAGGGATTTTCGAGACCAGGTTGTCCTTTGAAGGTCACGAGTCTCTTCGGTTCTCGGTGGAGATCCCACTCTTAGTTCCATCTTCATCTTAGGTAGCGCCGGTGAAGGTATCTTGTAGGGATTTTCGAGACCAGGTTGTCATTTATCGACATGATGTCGAGCGGATCATGCATGATAGCGGTCCCCAATTCATCGGCAATTCCTTCATCGGGTTTTGCGAAAAGTTCAAGATACAAGATGTCGTCAGCGGCTTATAATCCGGCAAATGGATTAGGCGTTCAACAAGACAATCATCAAAATTTTGTGAAGCTTGTGAAGAATAACAAAGCGAGGCTGGGATGATAAACTTCGGAGAAGCACTACGGGCATATCGCTGCTTGATGCATACGCATTTGGGCGACCCGTACTCCACGGTTTCACGGGTGCGGCGATTCTCCGTTGGAAATTGATTCCGTCGCCGCGCCGCCCTTTCAGCGAGATGGCGGCCGAAGAACAACATCGAAGCGTCTCGAAGAGCTTCGAGATGTTAGATGAGAAGCGCTGGAGGCTCAACAATGCATTGAGTTCTACCAAGCTAGGATGTCGAGGGCTTTCAACAAGAAAGTTCGACAGAGAACCTTTAGAGAAGGAGATTTGGTCCTCATTTGCTTTCGGCGACCGATAATCCTCACTTCCAAGAAGAAAGGTAAATTCGAACCTAAATGGGAGGTCCGTTTGTAATAGAAGCGGTCTACTCTAATGGTGCATACCGCCTAATTACCTAAATGGCGGCCGGCAATTAATCTTAGATAAATGGGAAGTTCTGAAGAAATACTACCCTTAGTATCTTGGGATAACCCGTTCAGCGGGAAGTTCCTCGTGGGATATGTTACCCACTTTCCTCGAGGATAACCCTAGATTTATCCTCCATCATAATTTCCCTCACCGACCAAATTCCTTGGCGGTGGGCCTACAAATTTTACGGTACATTGCCACAATCTCCTCTTGATTCCTTCTATGAACAAGAGGCCCAATCAAAATCCCTTTTCTGGGAGATAGAATGTAAAGTTCTTCCTCTCCAAGCATCGGATCCCTTTAAGTGATAAGCGGAGGGTTCTTTCCATCTTCATCTTAGGTAGCCGTGAAGGTATCGTAGGGATTTTCGAACCGGGTTGTCCTTTGAAGGTCACGAGTCTCCGGTTCTCGGTGGAGATCCCACTCTTAGTTTCATCTTTCATCCTAGGTAGCGCCGGTGAAGGTATCTTGTAGGGATTTTCAGACCGGGTTGTCGCTTTGAAGGTCACACGAGTCTCTTGGTTCTCGGTGGAGATCCCTCTTAGTTCCATCTTTATCTTAGGTAGCGCCGGTGAAGATATGCAGGGATTTTCGAGACCGGGTTGTCGCTGAAGGTCACTGAGTCTCTTCGGTTCTCGGTGGAGATCCCTCTTAGTTCCATCTTCATCTTAGGTAGCCGGTGAAGGTATCGTAGGGATTTTCGGACCGGGTTGTCGCTGAAGGTCACGAGTCTCTTCGGTTCTCGGTGGAGATCCACTCTTAGTTCCATCTTCATCTAGGTAGCGCCGGTGAAGGTATCTTGTAGGGATTTTCGAACCAGGTTGTCCTTTGAAGGTCACGAGTCTCTTCGGTTCTCGGAGTGGAGATCCACTCTTAGTTCCATCTTTATCTTAGGTAGCGCCGGTGAAGGTATCTTGTAGGGATTTTCGAACCAGGTTGTCCTTTGAAGGTCACGAGTCTCTTGGTTCTCGGTGGAGATCCCACTCTTAGTTCCATCTTTATCTTAGGTAGCCGGTGAAGGTATCTTGTAGGGATTTTCGGACCAGGTTGTCCTTTGAAGGTCACGAGTCTCTTCGGTTCTCGGTGGAGATCCACTCTTAGTTCCATCTTCATCTTAGGTAGCGCCGGTGAAGGTATCTTGTAGGGATTTTCGAGACCAGGTTGTCGCTGAAGGTCACGAGTCTCTTCGGTTCTCGGTGGAGATCCACTCTTAGTTCCATCTTCATCTTAGGTAGCCGGTGAAGGTATCTTGGGATTTTCGGACCGGGTTGTCGCTGAAGGTCACGAGTCTCTTCGGTTCTCGGTGGAGATCCCACTCTTAGTTCCATCTTTATCTTAGGTAGCGCCGGTGAAGGTATCTTGTAGGGATTTTGAACCAGGTTGTCCTTTGAAGGTCACTGAGTCTCTTCGGTTCTCAGTGGAGATCCCTCTTAGTTCCATCTTCATCTTAGGTAGCCGGTGAAGGTATCTTGGGATTTTCGGACCAGGTTGTCGCTGAAGGTCACTGAGTCTCTTCGGTTCTCGGTGGAGATCCCACTCTTAGTTCCATCTTCATCTTAGGTAGCCGGT
The DNA here is from genome assembly GCA_012295165.1 of Asparagus setaceus. Lineage (NCBI taxonomy): Eukaryota > Viridiplantae > Streptophyta > Magnoliopsida > Asparagales > Asparagaceae > Asparagus > Asparagus setaceus. The sequence goes on from CM022701.1 coordinate 38,555,511, forward strand.
GAAGGTATCTTGTAGGGATTTTCGAACCAGGTTGTCCTTTGAAGGTCACGAGTCTCTTCGGTTCTCGGTGGAGATCCCTCTTAGTTCCATCTTTATCTTAGGTAGCGCCCGTGAAGGTATCGTAGGGATTTTCGGACCGGGTTGTCCGCTGAAGGTCACTGAGTCTCTTCGGTTCTCGGTGGAGATCCACTCTTAGTTCCATCTTCATCTTAGGTAGCGCCCGTGAAGGTATCTTGGGATTTTCGGACCGGGTTGTCGCTGAAGGTCACGAGTCTCTTCGGTTCGGGTGGAGATCCCTCTTAGTTCCATCTTTATCTTAGGTAGCGCCGGTGAAGGTATCGTAGGGATTTTCGAGACCAGGTTGTCCGCTGAAGGTCACGAGTCTCTTCGGTTCTCAGTGGAGATCCCTCTTAGTTCCATCTTCATCTTAGGTAGCCGGTGAAGGTATCTTGTAGGGATTTTCGAGACGGGTTGTCCTTTGAAGGTCACACGAGTCTCTTCGGTTCTCGGAGTGGAGATCCTCTTAGTTCCATCTTCATCTTAGGTAGCCGTGAAGGTATCTTGTAGGGATTTTCGAACCGGGTTGTCGCTGAAGGTCACTGAGTCTCTTCGGTTCTCGGAGTGGAGATCCACTCTTAGTTCCATCTTTATCTTAGGTAGCCGGTGAAGGTATCTTGTAGGGATTTTCGGACCGGGTTGTCCGCTGAAGGTCACGAGTCTCTTCGGTTCTCGGTGGAGATCCACTCTTAGTTCCATCTTCATCTTAGGTAGCGCCGGTGAAGGTATCTTGTAGGGATTTTCGAACCAGGTTGTCGCTGAAGGTCACGAGTCTCTTCGGTTCTCAGTGGAGATCCCACTCTTAGTTCCATCCTCATCTTAGGTAGCGCCGGTGAAGGTATCGTAGGGATTTTCGGACCGGGTTGTCGCTGAAGGTCACACGAGTCTTTTCGATTCCTGACAAGGAATGCATTTGTTAGCCTCATCGGGAAATAGAACACATTCTTCCTTTCCCACCTCAATCAATCTTAATCGGTTCGATCATTCTCGGTCAAAAGACACCAAGATTCATCTTGGGGCATTTTATCGAAGCCTAAGAAGGGATAAAGTCGGCGCTAACAGCGTCGCCGGTTTAATCTTTTAGATTGAAGACACGAGTTTGATTACGGGGTATTTTATCCCAAGCCTAAGAAGGGATAAAGCCAGCGCCTCACCGCAGCGTTGCGGTTTAGTCTTTCCCGATTGAAGAAGACACGAGTTTGATTAAGGGTATTTTATCCGAAGCCTAAGAAGGGATAAAGCCAGCGCCTCACCGCAGCGTTGCGGGTAGTCTATTCCGTGACAAAAGCGAAGCCTACATTATTCAACATCGTAGCATTAAGTCTAAGAGAGTTTCATTCTTTTAGCATAGCGTTGTGTGTAGAGCAGTTTAGACAATCTACATGCTAGCCCAACTCAAGCGGTAGTTGGTAAAGGCTCATCAAAACCGTTGAAGGTGGGGTTGGCCAATAACCCTAAAGTCAGCGCCTCACCGCAGCGTTGCGGTTTAGTCTTTCCCGATTGAAGAAGACACGAGTTCGATTACGGGGTATTTTATCCGAAACCTAAGAAGGGATAAAGCCAGCGCCTCACCGCAGCGTTGCGGTTTAGTCTTTCTCCGATTGAAGAAGACACGAGTTTGATTACGGGGTATTTTATCCGAAGCCTAAGAAGGGATAAAGCCAGCGCCTCACCGCAGCGTTGCGGTTTAGTCTTTCTCCGATTGAAGAAGACACGAGTTGATTACGGGGTATTTTATCCGAAGCCTAAGAAGGGATAAAGCCAGCGCCTCACCGCAGCGTTGCGGGTAGTCTATTCCGTGACAAAAGCGAAGCCTCGTATTCAACATCGTAGCATTAAGTCTAAGAGAGTTTCATTCTTTTAGCATAGCGTTGTGTGTAGAGCAGTTTAGACAATCTACATGCTAGCCCAACTCAAGCGGTAGTTGGTAAAGGCTCATCAAAACCGTTGAAGGGGGGTTGGCCAATAACCCTAAAGTCAGCGCCTCACCGCAGCGTTGCGGTTTAGTCTTTCCCGATTGAAGAAGACACGAGTTCGATTACGGGGTATTTTATCCGAAACCTAAGAAGGGATGAAGTCGGCCTCTAACAGCGTCGCGGTTTAGTCTTTCCCGATTGAAGAAGACACGAGTTCGATTACGGGGTATTTTATCCGAAACCTAAGAAGGGATGAGTCTACGTGTAACAGCGTTGCGGGTGGTCTCTTGCGTAAAGAGTACCGAGTCTATGTATTCAATATCATAGCAGCGAGTCTAGAAGAGTTTCATTCTTCTAGCACAGCGTCCGCGTCTTGAGCGGATCGGATAATCATACGCTAGCCCAACTCAAGCGGTAGTTGGTAAAGGCTAATCAAACCCGTTGATGGCTGAGGGTTTGCCAAAAATCCTATAAGTATTATGGTTAATTATTTCCGACGAAGTAAAAGAATCATAATAAATAATGAAAGGGACGGATCTTATTCATTTAAAGCAAATATAAAAGGAGCTACAATTGTCGAGACAATTGATTCAAGCAAAGTTATGATAATACATCTAAACAAAAATCGTAACGACCTGGCTAAACAAAGAGAACAGAAAAGTCTCGCAGCACATCAGACTTCATTGGCGCAATCGGTAATGTGAAGGAAGCAAGGTCAGCCTTGGCGGCTAATTTTCCTCTGGATCGCTCGAACCCGAGCCTTGGCTTCCTTCTCAAGTTCCTCTTGAGTTAGCGGCAATAGCGGCGTGTTCTGACGCATCGCCTCGAGGACTTCGCTTCTCCGCGTTCGGTGACATCACGGACTACGGTGCACTCCGTGTGAAATTCTTCAACGTCTTCTCCCCTTGAGCAGTCACGATTCACATGCGTTCGACATGGGTGTGGTACAAGTTTATCGGCGGCGCGCATGCGACTGCGCTCATATGAGTTCGAAAAAATGATCTCTTGCTCGATATTTTCCTCGCCAGCGTTCCGCAGCAAGCCTTGATAGCGATGATGAGTCGTATCACCTCATCGCATGATTCAAAAGGCTAAATCCTCCACAAAGATGCGCAAGAGTTAGCCGGCTAGTGAGCTTTGCTCACAGCGATTAACTAGCTAAGGGCCACCACCGGCGCCCGATCAGCAGCGTCGCCTAATCCTACTCCAACTAGGATTACGGTATAAAGCTGTTTCCTAATTTGTGAGAAGTTCAGGAAGAATATTCTCACAGAAATATTCTTAGGGATAACTTCGATCATGCGGATTGCATCGGCGCCGATCAGCGTCGCTAATCCTACTCAACTAGGATTACGGTATAAGCTGTTTCCTAATTTGTGAGAAGTTCAGGAAGAATATTCTCACAAGAAATATTCTTAGGGATAACTTCGATCGTGCGGATTGCATCGGCCCGATCAGCAGCGTCGCCTAATCCTACTCTAACTAGGATTACGGTATAAGCTGTTTCCTAATTTGTTAGAAGTTCAGGAAGAATATTCTCACAAGAAATATTCTTAGGGATAACTTCGATCGTGCGGATGCATCGGCCCGATCAGCAGCGTCGCCTAATCCTACTCTAACTAGGATTACGGTATAAACTGTTTCCTAATTTGTGAGAAGTTCGGAAGAATATTCTCACAAAATATTCTTAGGGATAACTTCGATCATGCGGATTGCATCGGCCCGATCAGCGTCGCCTAATCCTACTCCAACTAGGATTACGGTATAAACTGTTTCCTAATTTGTAGAAGTTCAGGAAGAATATTCTCAGAAATATTCTTAGGGATAACTTCGATCGTGCGGATTGCATCGGCCGATCAGCGTCGCCTAATCCTACTCAACTAGGATTACAGTATAAGCTGTTTCCTAATTTGTCGAAGTTCGGAAGAATATTCTCACAAGAAATATTCTTAGGGATAACTTCGATCGTGCGGATTGCATCGGCGCCGATCAGCAGCGTCGCCTAATCCTACTCAACTAGGATTACGGTATAAAGCTGTTTCTAATTTGTCGAGAAGTTCCTAAGAATATTCTCACAAGAAATATTCTTAGGATAACTTCGATCGTGCGGATTGCACCGACGCAAATCAACGCTGCCGCCTAATCCTACTCCAACTAGGATTACAGTATAAACCGCTTCCTAATTTGTCGAAGTTCCTAAGAATATTCTCACAAGAAATATTCTTAGGATAACTCGATCGTATGGATTGCACCGACGCAAATCAACGCTGCCGCCTAATCCTACTCCAACTAGGATTACGAGTATAAACCGCTTCCTAATTTGTCGAGAAGTTCTAAGAATATTCTCACAAGAAATATTCTTAGGATAACTCGATCGTATGGATTGCACCGACGAAATCAACGCTACGCCTAATCCTACTCCAACTAGGATTACGGTATAAACTGTTTCCTAACTTATCGAGAAGTTCGGAAGAATATTCTCACGAAATATTCTTAGGGATAACTTCGATCGTGCGGATTGCACCGGCGCAAATCAGCGCGTCGCCCAATCCTACTCAACTAGGATTACGGTATAAGCTGTTTCCTAATTTGTCGAAGTTCGGAAGAATATTCTCACAAGAAATATTCTTAGGGATAACTTCGATCGTCGCGGATTGCATCGGCCCGATCAGCGTTGCCTAATCCTACTCCACTAGGATTACGGTATAAAGCTGTTTCCTAATTTGTCGAGAAGTTCGGAAGAATATTCTCACAGAAATATTCTTAGGGATAACTTCGATCGTGCGGATGCATCGGCGCCGATCAGCGTTGCCTAATCCTACTCAACTAGGATTACGGTATAAATGTTTCCTAATTTGTAGAAGTTCGGAAGAATATTCTCACAAGAAATATTCTTAGGGATAACTTCGATCGTGCGGATTGCATCGGCGCCGATCAGCGTTGCCTAATCCTACTCAACTAGGATTACGGTATAAACTGTTTCCTAATTTGTAGAAGTTCGGAAGAATATTCTCACAAGAAATATTCTTAGGGATAACTTCGATCGTCGCGGATTGCATCGGCCGATCAGCGTCGCCTAATCCTACTCAACTAGGATTACAGTATAAACTGTTTCCTAATTTGTCGAGAAGTTCGGAAGAATATTCTCACAAGAAATATTCTTAGGGATAACTTCGATCATCGCGGATTGCATCGGCCGATCAGCGTCGCCTAATCCTACTCAACTAGGATTACAGTATAAAGCTGTTTCCAAATTTTCAGCGAAGAGTTCACGGAGAATAAACCCATATTCTTAAGGATAACTTCGATAACCCTTAATTTCCTCCACCATAATATCCAAGAGAGGAATAATCGGCGGTAGCGAAAGTCATGGCGACAGGACAACGTGTCGGTCGAAGAAACTTCTCCCACCGTGGATAATCATATCCCAACAACGGTCAAAGCGTCGCTTTCGCCCGTGAAGGCTAGGGCGGTATCTCCATGAAAAGATCAGTTCTCGGCGTGGTTAAACCAACAACACCGCGTGATGGCGGAAGAATTAGCCGATTGAGGGTTATGAAATTCCATGTACTCGACCACGACCAATGTGTAAGCCAACAAGGATTCGCCGACATACGGAGAAGTCAAAAGTCGATGGTTAGTCAAACAACGACCAACCGACACGAGTTACAAACAAAACTCACCCACCGGCTTGAATCAAGATAACAAGCGGTCGGACAATAAATGCGGCACCGTGATCTTATCGGGAATCCTACAAAGAAGCTGGATGATCGAAAGAATCGAAGACTTGAAGCTATCTTTTGGGACCCTCGGCCGGTGAAGGCGGAAACCATCATGTCCAAAGCATCGGACTCATTAAGAATGGGCGAGGCGGCTTTGGAGAATATCTGTGGCGTTGAAAAATACTTACAAGATCCCGAAACCAACTTCGTGGCGAGTGGTGAATGACAACCCATCGAATGATCTGAGGCGTCGAATCGTTAAGGCGTGAACTTCGGCGAACCTGGCGTCACAAGCGGTTTAGCCGGACTTGAGCGGACGTCGGTTCGGGACGTTGAGCGGAGCGAACCAAGAGTTAGCCCCGAATCAAGTACGACGAACCCGAGCCCGAGATGAAAACCGGGAAAACGGCGAAAATGGCGGGCTGGCGGCAAATGGCGAGGTGGCTGCCTCGACTCCACTGAAATGCGACCACCTCGACCAACTTAGCGGCGCTAAACAAGTGGTGACCACCAACACCGATTTGTATAAATAGGGGGTGTCTTCTTCGGGCGGTTAGAGGACTTGGGCTTGGGATTTTGGAGGATTTGACTTACGGGCTTGGCGGATTTTGAGGATCTTGAAGAGTTCTCCACGAGATCCACGAGCCGTCGGCCTTACCGTTCGAGCCGTGACACAAGTCGGTCGGCGTCGATCTACAAGCGGAAGATGGCGAATTGGTCGAACTCTGAGATACCCTCTAGGTTAAGCTTCGTCTTAACCTCGGGGATATATTGTGATTTCTCCTAGTAGATCTCACCGCTCGGCGATCCTCTCCTTCGTGAGTGTGATCCCCGCAGCGATCCTCTCCTTCGTGAGTGTGATCCCCTCGGTAACCGTTTCCTTAGTGAAGCGAGCCCTTTATCTGTAGTTCGAGAACCGGGTCTCTACTTGGATTGGAATTGCGGTGGCCACGGACATAAAAGTCCCGACGCGGGCAAAGAACCCGCATAGCGAGGACCTCGATATAACAGAGATCCTCGTGTTTGTTCAAAAGGATAAAAGTTGTAATCTTTTTTATTTTCATTGTACGCCTTAAAATAAAAGGCATTTCTTTTGAATTTTGTTGTAGGCCAAAGAAGCTGTAAGCAAGTTCAAAACAATGACAATCATCCCAACTTTCCCCGCGAACATCTACAACGTTCAAGTCCTTCACTGTCACAATCACACATGCAAAATATTTTTAATTTAGGTTATTTGAATTAGAGGTGTAGACTTTCATGTATATAAGGCAGCTCCCCATAGGCCCACGGGAACATGGCAACATGATAAAAATAGTTACGACACTTATCCTCCTTAAACATGATCCTGAAACATGAATATCCGGACAACAGTAGTACCGCTTATATACATTTTAGTCTCCATTCTCTAACTCCCCGTTAATTAACCCCATGATAACATTTTAAGTTAGATTGTGCAGGAAAGGTTTCTATATTGCTGATGATTGTTTCAAATGATTTTCATAACCGATTCTAGGACAATTTTGCCTTTTTAGGCCCTCGAATCTGTATAGCACATATCCCACAAAAATGTGAACTGTAATCATGATCAAGAACATGTACAAGTCAATCATGCACGAGACATATAGTCACTGCCAGAAGGTCATGCTTACATTCCACATTCTTAATGGGATATGTATTCGTGCACAATCTACCTATTCGATGTCACTATGCGTTCAAGCAAGAGTTCTGATTTTGAGCATATATTAATTATAATTCATCATCAAGAATCAATATTAATCATAACACAAGCTTACCATTGTTCGCGAGAAAATTTGAGAAAATTGACTTAGTAAAAGAATGAATACAATCTCTCAAAGTAATCCCTCTCTAACTGACTTAGAAAAAGAAATTACAAAGTTTCTCGATCGGTTGCCGATTTACAAAGAAGGAAAGATCAGCGGAGATCCTTCCTTTTGTTTAACACAGGTTCTTCACGATGGCGATGGGAGCTTGAATCTTGTATCCGTTGACTATCGAATGTCTCGACTAGTGGAGCGATGTTGAAAGGAACTTCATGAGCAAGTTGGAACTCTAACGAGTTTTAGAACTCAAAGATGAGTTTGACCGATCCAAAGAAGAACTCTCCTTCACTCTCCTTTCTCTGTGGAAGTCCAAGCCAAAGAAGTCCTCCCTTCAGCTGTTCTTCCAGCTATTTATAGGGGCTTAAGGGGTGTAACTGACCCCTTAAATCTCTCCTCAAATTGTGCAAAATAGTTTTGGAACCGTTTACAATGTGTTTGAATGGGTCAAATATGAGGTCCGCGTTCTGAAAATGACCTCGGCGTCATGACTTAAAACACAGAGGTGAGCTCTGTGTTTTGGTGAGCTCTGCGTCTTAGCGAGCTGTGCATCTTGGTGAGCTCCGCGTCTTCGTGAGCTGTGCATCTTGATGAGCTCCGCGTCTTAGCAAGCTGTGCATCTTGATGAGCTCCGCGTCTTAGCAAGCTGTGCATCTTGGCGAGCTCCGCGTCTTGGCGAGCCTTGCGTTTTGAACTTAGAAACGCAGTGGTGAGCCTTGCATTTTGAACTTGGAAACGTAGTGATGAGCCTTGCGTTTTGAGCTTGAAAATGCAGTGGTGAGACTTCTTGAGAGGTGAGCCTTGCGTTTTGAACTTAGAAGCGGTGGTGAGCTCGTTTTGAGCTTAGCCGAGGGTGAAGCAGCGGAGGTGAGCTCTGCGTTCATTTTAACGACCTACAACCATATATTTGGTTCTCAAATAAAACTATTCCACATATTCAAGAATAAACTTCGAGTTCGTTGGGTTTGGGACGAGTTTGACTGGATTGGTTTAGGTCTAACTTGGTCTAGGTTGTACAGATGTAAGTAGGATTTGATTTAGGCTTCGTGATGAGAAAGGGTCTAGACCAAAGTAATTTGTGAGCTCTGGTGTTGCAAGATAAAGGGAACAATGGGCTAGGATTAGATATAACAATTGTTATGGAAACTAGAAGTCTAACAAAGAAAAAGAATATGTAATTTGACCAAGTTCTGATAAGGTGTTGTGAAATAAATGAATGATTACCTCCTAGAGTTGCAAGTGTACAACCTTCAAGTCATAATATAAAGATTATCGATCCCACGAGGAACGGGAAGTAGGAAGAGTTTGTACAAGTTTTGGTTCTCAAATTATGCGCGACAATTAGGAGTTTATGTACATGGTGAAAGTCGTCATAAAAAGATTAGAGAGTGGATTGTGGATTATGTGCAAAATAAACGAAACGAGGAAGAAAATGTGTTGTGGAGAGATTGAGATTGTGAAGGTGACAAAGTGTAAATAAATCAAAATGGAAGTGAGAATGGAGAGAAGAAGAGTGAGAGAAAAGAAATGCAAAGAAATAAAACGAGATTGAGATGAGGGAGAGATAGATAATGAAAACCAAGTATGTGCAAAATGAAAGAAAACAAGATTGAGAGAGGAGAGAGTAAAGGTAAATCAAGATCAAGAAAACAAAATCAATAAAGTAAAGATGAAGGATTCAATTAGAGATATGAAGGAATCTAAAATTGAATCCACTAGCTAATCTTACTTATAAGATATGAACCATTCTCTTTTATCACATTTCATTTTAGATTTATTAAGCATGGACTCTCAAACCACTTAAGTAAAGCATAACCTATCAAATTATCACCTACATGAAATCAATACTCATGAGAAGAACATCAATAAGATAGTAACCCTCGAAGTTCATTATCGTAACCTATCAAACCACTTAAGAAAAGCATAGACTATCAAATTCTTCTTCTATCAATTAGTTCTCTAATTGATTATCCTAAACATAGTCATTTTAAGAGCAAGAGAGCAATTCAAGAATCATAAAAGAGGATTAGACTAGTTTTATGAATTCTAGATTCCCACAAGAGGTTAGTTCCACATCTTTGAAAAATAAAAGAAATCAAGAGATAGAGGAGGGAAAGAAAACTAAGTACAAAAAGAAAAATAAAAGCAAAGAAATAAAGACAATCTAACTAATTGCAAGGAAATAAATCTATACTATAAATTAAAGACAAGACATGAAAGTAAAATTGCATGAAAGTAAAATTGCATGAAAGTAAATCTAAACTATAAAGCAATTAAATGAACAAGAAAGAAAAAGAAATGCAAAAGAAAATAAAATAGAAACCTACAATTGCTGATCTTCATCTCATCCTCCTTTTGGTCCTTGGATAAGAAGAAGAGAAAGAAAATTGAAGGGGTGAAAATTTTATTTATTGTGTAATAAAAGTTATAATTTTTGGAAGGTCTTCTCAATTAAGAGTAACCCTCCTCTCTAAATAGAGTTTTTATAAAATATTTCACACTCAAACCCCTCCCTCTACCCCTCTATTTATAGCCCAACGGAGTTGATGTGAACCATTGGATCAAACTTGGCCACCAAGGAAGAAAAATCAGCCCTTAATTCAAATCTGTTGCGAACCAACCGATTGGTCGACCGATTGGTTTCCAACCGAATTTGTCTTTTCTTCATATTTTCACACGATTTCTTCTTGGATCACTTTGATATCTTGAGCCTTCATTTGTCTTCATATTTGGGCTTCAAAAATTAGTAGAAAATCAGAGGATTTGAATCATTTGGGCTCTTATTCATTAATTCTTTATTAACACGTAAAATAAGATAAAAATAATTATTAGTAATATCTTTATTCATATAAAATAGGTAATGAGGGTATAAATTTATAATTAAAATGTGATAATTAAATACCCCCACACCTAAACTTTTGCTAGTCCTCTAGCAAAGAAAATAAAAAGAAAACCTAACCCACTTTCGCAGGAATCGCGGTTGTATTTGGCGCATACAACAATCCTTTAAACCCCTAGGTTACCTTAGTGGACGAGTTTTAGTCTCGTGAGGGTTTGCAGTGAATATATCCATAAAATTCAGTCAACTTGTCAATTTTAAAGAAGTTAATGAAATAATTAATTTATTTGATATATTCAAACATTCTAATTAAAACTAGTTTTTACTCAAGAAAACGTTTTATCATAACTCCAAGGTAAGTTTCTTTAGAAAATCTTTTATCATAGTTATACAAAACTAAGTTTAACTTAGAAAATAAAAGTTTTGAAGAGAACATGCTAGCTCTTTGTTTCAATAAATTTTCAAGTCGCTTAATCAATTTATTTTTCAAAAATATATAAATATAACTATATAGATATATTTGTTATATATATATATAAAATAAATTTTATATATATATATATATATATATATATATATATATATATATATATATATATATATATATATATATATATATATATATATATTGACAATCTTTATTCCATAGTGATTTTGTTCTACTTTGTGGACTTTCAGTAACCATTAAAGAGTTTTGGGTCAATGGATCCCAATCCAAGTGGGCTTAGGTCATTAAGTATGAAAATACTCATTGGACTTAATTACTCAGTCAACTTAGGCTTAATAAGATAGAACCACATTGGAGTTCAAAATTTTTTTACATTATATATATATGATGTATATATTTATATATGAGTATATGTATATATTTTGAAAGATATATAGATTAGGACAACTTGGAAATTTATTTTTAACTCTAAGCTAAACATGCAAAAATTTTATTACCTTAAACTCTAAGTTAAGACTTAAGTGAAGTATACTACTTTGAAAATTATTTCTTAAGAAATTTATTTAGAGTTATTATAAAAGGTGAGCTTGAGTATAAAACTAGTTAAAGATTAGAATACTTAAATTCTATCAAGTAGATTAATTATTAATCAACTCTATTAAGTTGGCAAGTGACTATATTTTTTATATGAAAAGAGGAAAAAATAACATAAAAATGGTAAGAAAAAGAGGACAAATGACTAAGATAAAGAGCAAAATGACTAATCCCCACCCCACACCTAAATTTTGCATTGTCCTCAATACAAATTCTATTATGCACAAAGTAAAATAGATAAGAATTGAAGCTTACATTTGTTCGGTCGACCTAGAACAATGAAATAGAAATCTGCAATTACCTTTGGTATGAGGAGGATGAAGTCAAAAATTTATTCTCTTATTTTTTTATATGTTTTTTTTTTTGAAATAGAACAAGAAACTCTCACATGAGAGAAGAATAAATTCTTTTATTATTATTGTGGGACAAAAATATAAATATAGAATAACAGATGAAACATGAGAAGTTCACATTCTACATTAAAACCTACCTTATTGCTGAAAATTCTACCCTGAAATTTAAAGAATTATAAAATAATATAATCACTGATGTGCCTAAATTCTAAAAATTTCATGGTTTTTAGTGATGTTTGCAGCAATGGAAGGTAGGTATTAATGGTTGTATGCTTTTTAAACTTTGATTCGTTATTAACAAAAATTTCATCAAAAATAAAATATTGTTGTTTTTTATTTTCCAAAAAACTAAGTTCATTAACAAAGGGTTCTTCAAATGTTGGCTTCAAGATGCATGTATTCAACATAATTCTCTCGTTCTGAAGGACTTGATTATTAACCTGGTTACCTGACTGTTGTGAATGAATTGCATTCACTTGGTCTTGAAAAGTTGAACTTGACCCTGTGTCCCTTAGATTGGTCACGATTTGACTCGGAAATGATCCTTTCTCTCTCTCACTTATAGCGCTAGCTAGTTGACCAAGCTAGGTTTCTAATCTAGCTATGGTTTGAGTATTGGAGTTGAGAATTTGTCCTGTTGATTGCATAAAGAAGTTCATCGTGCTAGATGTTTGAGTCAACAAGTTCGTGGTCTGTATAGAGATTTTAATCAAGGATTCCAAATCCCTTTCCAAAACATTAAGACGTTTATCATGATCAGCAATTTGAGGAGTGTGATTTGATTGGTGATGAGGAGACCGATTTTGAAATGACAGATTTGGTTGTTGAAAATTGAGAGGAATTGTGTTTCCCCTAGAAAATTGTTGGTTTTAAGAAGGAGTGAAATTTTAATTCCCGGAGTAGTTTCCCTGGTTTCATGTAAAATTCGGATGATTTCTCCAACCTGGATTGTAGGTTGGAGAAAATGGATCATTCACCGGACGCTGGAATGCGGCGTTTATCTGACCTAGTGGCTGACCGGGTCCTAAAAGAGGACATTCCTCTGAAACATGAGATGGAGACAGACAGTTATGACATCTTGAGGCAGAAACTTGGTTGATTTGAGCTGGAGCTTGTTCTTTGACTTCTAAAGCTTCTAACCTACACATGATTATAGCCATCTTTGCTTCATAGGCTATGTTCGTTTCTAAGAAAAGACCACTAGTTTTGGGTTGGGAAACTGATGAAACACGATCATCACAGTGTTTCCACTGTATGGTTTTCTCGGATAAACTCTCTAAAAAGTCCCAAGCTTCATCAGCATTTTTTTTCATGAAATCCCCTTGACACATTGACTCTAAGAAAATTTTTGAAGAATAATCCAATCCTTCATAAATGATTTGGCATAATCGCCACTTTTCAAGACCATGGTGAGGACATTGGATAAGAAGATCCTTAAATTTGTTAAAATACTTTCAAAAGGTTCTCCGGGATAATTTTAAAATTTTGAATCTTTGTTTCTAAGCTTGACCATTTTGTGGATAGGAAAGAATTTTTTAGAAAACGGTTATAAATTCTCCCCAAGTTGAGATGGAATCTGTGAGTAAGCTATACAGCCATCTTTTAGCTTTGTCCTTAAGGGCAAAAGGAATAAATCAAAGTTTGATCGCATCCTCGGTTAAGTCCCCCATCTTGATCATGAGGCACACTCTTCAAATTCGGAGATAAAGATATAAGCATCTTCGGTTTCGACTCCTAAGAATTTTGGAAGCATGTTTATAAAATGCGGTCTAAGTTCGAAATTGGTTTCATTTGCATCGGGGAGCTTAATGTATGAAGGGATTGCATTCCTAGTTGGGTAACATACATCTTGAAGAACAGGAGAGTTGGTATTGGCCATTTGGTTTGGTTCAAGAGATGGATCACAACGAATTAAACGATTGGTATTATCCCTAACCCAAGTTTGCATACACCAAAATCAAAAATTTTTTTAAAGAAAAAGAAAAAGAGAAAAAGTCAAGAATATGATGAGAAAAAGAAAAAAAGAAAAAACTAACTAAAAGCAAATCAAGGCAATCACTTTTCAATCACCCTAACTCTAGGATTAAGCCTAAACTTTGACTTAGATCAGCTCCTAACCAAAAATTTCCTTAATGAAAAGATCAAAGTTTACTTGGGTAATTAGCCAGGTAAGGATAATACTAGAGGAGATCAAATATCAATTAATTACCTCTTTCGTTGCGGAGCACCTTACGCAACCCCTAAACCTTGCCTTAGACACAAATTAATCCAAATAAAGTTAGACCGGTTCACTTAAGGTTTTCTTGTTCCTTAATGAGCTCGAATTCTTAGGGGCCAACATCTAATCAATTTTAAGAGGCTTGGGTATGTGTTGTGAGGAATTAGTGATTTTTAGGCTAAGAAAAGAGTGATGAAATTCCTCACCTTATCTTGATTAATGGGTTTTGCCCTTAAGATATTTTCAAGTGTGTGTCAAATCAAGATGCTCAAATCACTTTGGTGAATTCTTACTATTATATAAAATGCAACCCTAGAAATTAAAAGCAACTAAAAGAATGCAAAACAAAAATCTTTTTATTTTTATTATGGTCGACAATCAAAGAAATGAAATTTATTAGGGTCGACAAAGGTAAAATCTTTTTTTTTATCCTAATTGTCTCTAATGTGAATGAACTATCTAAAGTGTGGAATTGAAAATACTAGAAAGAAGTTATTCATGCAATCGCTATCCAAGCCTCATTGGAGGCAATTCTTCAATCTTGAATCTTCAACTCTTGATCTTCAAACTCCAAGTGGTCCATTCACAAAAGAAAACACACAAGTTAAAGACTCAAAATAAACAAAATCCTACTTATAAACACCGTTCCCGGGCAACGGCGCCAAAAACTTATTGGGAAATAAATGTATGATTACTTCCTAGAGTTGTAAGTATACAACCTTCAAGTTATAGTATAAAGATTATCGATCCCACGAGGAACGGAAGTAGAAAGAGTTTGTTCAAGTTTTGGTTCTCAAATTATGCGCGACAATTAGGAGTTTATGTACATGGTGAAAGTGATCATGAAAAGATTAGAGAGTGGATTGTAGATTATGTGCAAAATAAATGAAACGTGGAAGAAAATGTGTTGTAGAGAGATTAAGATTGTGAAGGTGACAAAGTGTAAATAAATCAAAATGGAAGTGAGAATGGAGAGATGAAGAGTGAGAGAAAATAATGCAAAGAAATAAAACGAGATTGAGATGAGGGAGAGATAGATAATGAAAACCAAGTATGTGCAAAATAAAAGAAAACAAGATTGAGAGAGAGGAGAGAGTAAGGGTAAATCAAGATCAAGAAAATAAAATCAATAAAGCAAAAGATGGAGGATTCAATTAGAGATATGAAGGAATCTAAAATTGAATCCACTAGCTAATCTTACTTATAAGATATGAACCATTCTCTTTTATCACATTTCATTTTAGATTTATTAAGCATAGACTATCAAACCACTTAAGGAAAGCATAACCTATCAAATTATCACCTACATGAAATCAATACTCATGAGAAGAACATCAACAAGATAGTAACCCTAGAGTTCATAAGCATAACCTATCAAACCACTTAAGGAAAATATAGACTATCAAATTCTTCTTCTATTAATTAGTTCTCTAATTGATTATCCTAAACATAGTCATTTTAAGAGCAAGAGAGCAATTCAAGAATATAAAAGAGGATTAGACTAGTTTCATGAATTCTAGATTCCCACAAGAGGTTAGTTCCACATCTTTGAAAAATAAAAGAAATCAAGAGAGGGAGGAGGGAAAGAAAACTAAGTACAAAAAGAAAATAAAAGCAAAGAAATAAAGACAATCTAACTAATTGCAAGGAAATAAATCTATACTATAAATTAAAGACAAGACATGAAAGTAAATTGCATGAAAGTAAAATTGCATGAAAGTAAATCTAAACTACAAAGCAATTAAATGAACAAGAAAGAAAAAGAAATGCAAAAGAAAATAAAATAGAAATCTACAATTCTGATCTTCATCTCATCCTTTTTGGTCCTTGGATAAGAAGAAGAGAAAGAAAATTGAAGGGTGAAAATTTTATTTATTGTGTTACAAAAGTTATAATTTTTGGAAGATCTTCTCAATTAAAAGTAACCCTCCTCTCCAAATGGAGTTTTATAAAATATTTCACACTCAAACCTCTCTCTTTACCCTCTATTTATAACCCAACGGAGTTGATGTGAACCATTGGATCAAACTTGGCCACCAAGAAGAGAAATTAGCTCTTAATTCAAATCATTTGAACCAACCAATTAATGTCGGTTGGCCAACGGTTAGTCAACCGATTGGTCGACCGATTGGTTTCCAATCAATTTGTCTTTTCTTCATATTTTCATACGATTTCTTCTTGGATCATTTTGGTATCTTGGGCTTTCGTTTGTTTTCATATTTGAGCTTCAAAATTGGTAGAAAATCGAGAGGATTTGAGTCATTTGGGTTCTTATTCATTAATTCTTTATTAATCTGCAAAATAAGATAAAAATAATTATTAGTAATATCTTTATTCATATAAAATAGGTAATGAGGGTATAAATTTGTAATTAAAATATGATAATCATAAGGATACAAGTTACAGTTTGGTATAGATACTTAACTAAACACTCTGTTGAAAAAATATATTTTTATGAACTTAAAGTTTAATGATTTAAAGAAAAATCAAGTTCCATATTCAAAAGATTTTAACGTGTCACTGCAAAATAATAGTAGATTCAAATTACATGAAACCTCTTATGCTATTGAAACAAATACATAAATACATTTTCTTTGTAAAGTTAAATATAATTTCACTTGTTTTTAAAACGTGATAAAAAATTGTACTTCATCATGAACTCCAAATAATATTATCAAAATATTTAGTTCAATTTTATTACTTTTAAATCATGCGTAGAAGAAATTGTCTTGCATTAAACATATATAATATCATTTAAAAGGTCTCTACTAAAAACAGAATTTGTATTCATTTAAATAAAGAACTTGATTTATTTTTTTTATCAAGAAAACTTCTCACTTAAAATAAAAATAAAAATCAGTTTTAAAATATATCTGAAATTTTTAAAGAAAAATTCTTTTAAGTATATCGCTCGTACTGGTAATAGTATCATGATCCATCAACTTATCACATGTACTGGTAATACTATCATGATCCATCAACTTGTCACTAGGGGAAAACATGGCTTGATTACTAGAGACTGATCAAAACCAAGATCTATAACTTGAACATGAACATGGAAATCTAACTTTAATAGAGCCTTGAGGGATTTAATCTAACCATTCATAGACCATGACACCTATAAATGTTCCAAGAGAGCCAATATAATCAGTAAGCCATTTAGTAAAAGAAAGAAATGGAACAGCTATCCTCATTTAACAACAGAAATGGAACAGCTATCCTCATTTAACAACATATATAAACAAAGATATCCTACTCCATTATCAACATCCACCAAGCATACTATCATTATGCTAATGAAGCAACAATGGAACCCAATGAAAAACATTATATAAGAAAGAAAATTTTTCCTGTAGATGAATTCTGGAAAGAATACTTTTGAACAAACTACTTTCAATAAGTAAATTTAATAAAAGCAAATTCCAAAAGAAACTAGTTGAAAGGAACGCTTGCCTTAGATGCTAACAAGGGATGAGAAGCCTCCTACTAGTCTCCCCACTCCTTTCCAAACTGTCGATCTATTTTTTTTTTTTCTTCTCTGGTTTTGGTTTCATTCGGAGAAGGAAGAAGAGAGAGACCAAACTCTTTTTAATGAATACGTGAGGGAGAGAAAATTGGGGAGATATGGAGAGATGGTTAAAGATTGGTTAGGATCCTCTTGATTTATGGGTAGTGGGTTAGGGATTTAAATTTTGAAATATCTTTAAAAGATTTGGTTTCATCACTAGCTTGTCATATAAAGGAAAACCTTTATTTATAATTGGGCCCAAAAACTTGAATTACACTTTATCGTAAAATGGCCATGTACGGATTTTAAAATGATTAGAAAAATAACTAAACAATTTTATTATAATCAATACGACTAACATACTCACCCAAAAACCATAGCCACACATCCGAAATTACCAATCCTTACACTAGAACCGCAAGATCACCAAAGTAATAGAAGCCCCGAAATCAATTTCACCCAAATCAAAGCTTTCACTTGTGGATCCTCTTTCAAACTGAAGTTACAACAAGAACTCTAGCCATTCTCCATCTTACAACTGAGAAGTTATTTGTAGTTTATCTCTCAAAACTCTTCCAAACTAACAACCCCAAAGTTCCCAAAAATCTTATATTGGCCGAAATCATATCCGTTCCCCATATCAAAACTAATGTGCCTCTTTAGCTTCTTAATTATATTATTGACTTCCATGGAATATGCTCAGAGAATCAATGCTCAAATCTGTACTTTCTCTTTTCCTTTTGTACTATTTCTCAGTTTTTTATGATCAAAATTGACAACTTGTTAATGTTCTATCTTAATCTTTGATGCTCTCTATTTTTTGATGGAAATTGATACTCTCAATTATCACATAGAATGTTATTTGTTTGATGGAAATTAATAGCCCTATAGTCTTTTTTATTGCAGGGAAGTTCATATTAGTGTTAAATCTTTATTTTATGGCTAAAAGGCCAATTTGCTGCCTGCACTTCGGCCTCGTACTCAAATCATTCCCCGCACTTTAATTTTCTCAACTTAATTTTGTACCATACCTCTGTTACAAACTAAGTCCTCTTCCAACTTGTTAAAATTTGGGTGTTAGTTTTTACTTATGACCACATTACCCTCGGGCTTCATATTCATTGATCCTTGTACTTATCTTTTCTCAATTTCATTCTTGCACCAATCTTTAGAAGTTATATGAAGTTCAAAATTACTAAAATTAATGAAGAGAAATTGTATCAATTGAGACGAACTATTTAGCACTATCCAAGAGAACTGCAGACTTCACATGTAAATATTTTGCGTATATAGTGTATGCTTGTAAAAGCTTTCTACCGGTGGCCATTTGTGAAAAATCTTTGTAAGACCCCCATGAATTCTCTCGTCCATATCTTTGTTAAACTTTATTTCTCAAATATTTTGTAGAAATCTAGCTCTATTTGATAATTACCATTCTGTTAATGAAATTCAAATATAAATTATTAAATTTGTAGAAACCCTCTAGCTCTAACCAACTAGACTAGTATATTTTAGAACAAAGTAAAAATATATAAGTAGTTCCAATATAAATTAAGAATTAGCATCTCAATTTGAAAGCTAAAAGAGGCTTCGAATATGGCATGAGCTGGTAAGCATAATCGGTGATGATAAATGATTCCTGTAGAAGCATTACAATCCATTATAGTAAAAAAAAACATTACAAAACAAATTATTACTCATGAAATAACAAAACTAGAACCAAAATATTACTGTGAGAAGAAGGCGTTCTACTCGGACAAAAGAAAATAAAAATTATAACTTATTTTCTAAGATTACGCCCTTCATTGTATATCTTTTAAAAAATCCCTAAGCTTCATATGCTCAAACCTTCTAAATTATGTATTTTGTTGATTTTCCTTCAAATTAGTAATTTTTAAATAGTTTTGGCCCCTCCATTTGAATGTCTACAAACCACTTGTGCCTCTTGGTGGTGACATGTTTTACAAAACAATATCAGTTATCGGTGATGATGTTACTCTTTGTAGCCCAATTTGAGGTCTTGATAGAGGCATCTGGTCATAGGGTTGATGACATCCCCATTATAAAGACCATAACCCCATGACACATTTTACATGTCTTTTCCTTTGCCTTTGTGACTTATTGCAACTTCTCTTTCTGTCGGCCTTGCTTCAATAGTTATCACAACTCATTGTGATGACCTTTTGACCTATACGAAGATGAAATTATCACAGAATCGTCAATTAATCTTTAAAAAGATGCTCAAAATAGTAGAATTTATATCGCTTACCGGAAACTTTGGCCTCGTTTTAGTGGAGGTGCTACTCTTTTCAAACTTAATGTTCCTCTTTTTGCTATTATTTTCTTGACTTTCTTCATTTTTATTCCCTCAACTTCCCTCATTCTCATTTCTTTGACTTTCTTCATTTCATTAACCCCTGTATTGCTAGAGCTCTGAAAATCATTATTTTAAAAATAGTATTAGTAATATATTATTATCACAAATAAATAAAAAAAATCCTTATGAACGATAAACAATTTTTTTAGGCATAGGATTCACGGTAATGAGAGTCTTTTTTGCCTTGTCTTCTATTATGACCACTCTCCCGACAATTGGTACATGTCATGACCTTTTCTTCCTTGATATTTTAATTCCCTTTCTTGGCTCTTCATGTGGACATCTTCTCCTTTTTTTTGTCTTCCGGCATCATTAAGTGGTGGTGGCCATACTGGTGCTCTTCCAGTCTTTTCCCATAATCTCTCTCCATTGATTGGTTCCATGAAATAGCTGTATATCTATAAAATAAATGAGACATTGAAATATTAAGCATAATCAATATATGAATACTTAGACTGAAATGAAGTATAAAAAATCAAGTTACCTTCATGAATGCTTCTTTCTTGTAATAAGGGGACACATAATTCTCAATATTATTAGCACCATTTGAGAACATACGTGACACTGCATGACAACATGGTATACCAGTTGACTCCCATTGTCTACAAATGTCCTTGTATGCAAGTTCACCTTAAACCCATGTGACTAATCATATCTATTCTTCACCTCGTAACTTAGGTCTCAAGCAAGAATGTTTTGCCAATAGACACTCTGTACTTTACTCTTTTCAAGCTTATCTCTGGCCTATGGACACAGCTCATAATGCTTCTCCATGAATGCTCTTTTTGTTTAAATTCTAGGCATTAGGGCCACTCTAATCTCTTCCAAGATAAATATTACAGGTTTATATCTTACATTCAAGATAAAATCATTAAATATCTCCGCCTTAATGTTCTCCACTGCATCACAACATTCATGTAATTGGAAAAAAAAACCCTTGCATCATTGATTTGGATCTTACTTCAACAAGTAAGTGTGTGCATCAATATCCATTTTCTCCTACTCATACATTGCAATGTTGTACCCCCTTCGTGTAGGACTTTGAAATCTTCCAGAATACCCTCTTTAATTTAGTCCATTTGTGTGTCTTCCTCCAATTCGCATAAAAATGCGTGGCCCAACACCTGTGCTCAGATAATGGTAACAAGTTCTTAATAGCACTGTCAAGCCTCTATAAATATATAATAGAGATTCTGCATTAGTATAATTAATGAAACTATATCAATTAAAGATAAATGCATTTAACTTAATAAAAGGAAAAATAAAAATAGAATGATTTTTATACATTTTGTTGGTCACCATGAGAGTCAAATTTGCTTCCTCTCTAAGTTGAAGGTCATTCTTGAGATGTCCTAAAAACCCTGACCAAGATTCCAATCGCAAGCAATTGGGAACATATGATTATTTCCATCTCTTCCTATTGCACATAATAACTCACCTTTGAAATTTTCTTCAAAAAACAACCATCCAAACAAGAATAGGCCTACATCCAACGATCCCTTCTTGAGGGCATCAAAACATAATGATAGCCTTTGGAACCTAGGTAGAGCATTTTTGGTAGGTTTTAAATACAATGTGCTACCCACATTGGTTCTCTTCACTTCAGTGATGTAGTCCCATAACTTGGCATAGTGCTTAATTATTTTTTGTTTGGTTTCTCCTAGTGCCTGTTGCATTGCCATCGCAGCAGTAGACGTAGAAAAATGTTACTTGTATTTTTCAAGAACATCAGCCACAAAATCCTTAATCAACCACTTAGGATTATCTCTAATCTTCTTTCCACATGTCTTGGCAAACCACTTACTATATATATATATATATATATATATATATATATATATATATATATATATATATATATATATATATATATATATATATATATATATATATATATATATATATGTTCCTTTTTTCCTATATATACACACACACACACACGTGTATGGAAAAAATATGTCAAGGCCCCAAAAAAATAAAGTAGATGTGGCCCAGCCTCAGCAACTTTTTCCCCCGATCTTTAGCTCTAAAAAAGCCCAAAAAGTGTGGCCCAGCCCCAAAAGCCCACTTTTATAAATGTATTCCTTGTATTTATACCAATATTCTGAAAATACCCTCTTTTCTTACCCAGGAAACCGCCTCCTTAACCCATCGACCTGGTGATAACCGCCATCATTAATCTAATCGACAAATAAAATGGAGGGAAAAAAGACGGCTTCCCTCCATTACTGCTCTAAGTCATCATGGGTTATCTAGTTTATTATTTTATCTCTTGCTCTCTTATTTATGGTATTAGGGTTTTGTTCTTCAACTTTTAACAACCCCTTATGTCCTAAAAATTCCCTCAATTACTCCTCATAACTGCCCTCATAACTTTCAACAACCCCCAATGGCCGCGAAAGGCTTGATTTGCATCGTGTTGTTAGGCGAGAAGGTTATATTCTTGATGCTAAGTTCTACAATAAGCTTGTTTGAATTGAAATTTGATGTGTCTGAAAGACTGAAAGTACATCAAGATACTTTATCATTGATATATACATCTGCGAGGCACCCGAACCTGAGTTTTTCAGTTGATGATGAAGATGATTTGAAGTGCATGTTAGAGCACAATCGAAATATTGGTTGTACAGAGATTCACATACAAGTTGTTGTTAATATACAGGGTTCTATTTCTGTAAAAAATCAGAAAGTTCTAACTGCAATGTAATTAATCAATGAACTCTTTTTAAAACTAGGCTTTGTGTGATGTAAGCTTTGTGATTTCAGGTTTTAATGCGCAGACGAAACATAGTTGTTATCTTTTATGGTTACATGTTAACTCTTCCTGTAAGATGTTAAGTTTTAACGATATATGTTAACTTTCACCCTATCATGTTAACTTTTACTGTTTCATGTTAACTATCACCGTCACATGTTAACTTTTAGAGGAAGTTGTTAGCTTTCTAGCTATTGTGTTAATATTTTCAATATTATGTTAACTTTCACGCTTAATGTTATGTTTTACCGACACATGTTAATTTTACTCCTAGTCGGTTAACTGAGAGGATTAAAATGATTACCCGTCGGTGAGAATGTAATTAGAGTTGATGATATTCCCAACAACGCTTTCATCATTCTTCAATGGTGGCAAACAAAGATTAACGAAAGGGGCAACAATTTGAAAATGTAAATAAATTGAGACTAGCTTTGCAATACTATTCTCGGGCAAAAAGTTTGATTATGAATTTGCAAAGAATGAACCCAAACTTATCCAAGTTTATTGTCTATATATATATATATATATATATATATATATATATATATATATATATATATATATATATATATATATATATATATATATATATATATATATATATATATATATATATATATATATATATATATATATATATATATATATATATATATATATATATATATATATATATATATATATATATATATATATATATATATATATAGAATATGGAGAGTGAAGGAAATATTATTTTAAATGAGCTACCAAGAGATAATCATGGGTGAGACCCACCTTGCTAGTCACATCAATAATTGTGGACCTCACCACTCTATCTCATGGTAGCTCATTTAACAAAATAGTCACACCTCATACACACATTATTCTTATATATATATATATATATATATATATATATATATATATATATATATATATATATATATATATATATATATATATATATATATATATATATAGTGAAAAATGGAAAAACTTAGTACCAAGTTCCTCAAAGGAACTTGGTAGTGATGTGGACAATTCTAGCCCACATATGTAACTTTAAAAATAATTCTCTCTCTCCTCCCTTGAATATGGACTAGAATTGTGCCACATCACTACCAAGAAACTTGGTACCAAGTTTCTCCATATTCCTCATATATATATATATATATATATATATATATATATATATATATATATATAGAGCAAGGCTCCTATAAACTTAAGTTGATAGGAATAGTCATCCACCAATTTTTCTATCCATTGATCTTTGTCTTGGGATCCGTGAAAGATATAAAGCCCACTTTGAGATTTGTGTGCATTTTGATTTCACTGATCTCAAGACAAGATCAATGGATATAAAGTTGGTAGACACTCCTCCCTATCAACTTAAGTTTATAGGAGTCTTGCTCTCTCTCTCTCTCTCTCATATATATATATATATATATATATATATATATATATATATATATATATATATATATATATATATATATATATATATATATATATATATATATATATATATATATATATATATATATATTTATATATATATAGCAAATCTCCTATAAACTTAAATTTATAGAGAATAGTATACACCAACTTTTTATCATATATAGCAAATCTCCTATAAACTTAAATTTATAGAGAATAGTATACACCAACTTTTTATCATATATATAAATCTCCTATAAACTTAAGTTTATAGGAATAGTATACACCAACTTTTTATCATATATAGTAATCTCCAAGTTTATAGGAATAGTATACACAACCTTTTTATCCATTGATGTTGCCTTTAGATTTGTGCCATCAAGAGATGCACAAATCTCAAAATGAGCTTCATATATTTCATGGATCCCAAGGCAACATTTAATGGATAGAAAAGTTGGTGTATGATTATTCCCTATAAACTTAAATTTATAGGAGATTTGCTATATATATATATATATATATATATATATATATATATATATATATATATATATATATATATATATATATATATATATATATATATATATATATATATATATATATATATATATATATATATATATATATATATATGAGTAATGGTATCATATATTATTGATGGGATTCCCTCATATACAATGATGTGGCACAATCTTCACCAAGTGTAGTTATGAGGCATTCTCTCTTCTACTTTATTAACTTGGTGGAGATTGTGCCACATCATTTATATGAGGGAATCTCATCAATAATATATGATACCCATTACTCTCATTTATATATATATATTTATATATATATATATATATATATATATATATATATATATATATATATATATATATATATATATATATATATATAGAAATAAGGTGTATGAGGTGGTGGCTCATTTTACTAAATGAGCTACCAAGAGATAGCCATGGTGAGGCCCACCTTTCTAGTCACATCAAAAATATGGAACTTACCACTCTACCTCTTGATAGCTCATTTTGTAAAATGAGTCGCCACCTCATACCCATCATTATATATATATATATATATATATATATATATATATATATATATATATATATATATATATATATATATATATATATATATATATATACTTCCATATATACATATACATACATACATACATAGATATATATATATATATACACACACACACACTAGATTTTATGCACGTGCATTGCACATGGTTAAATATCATGATTAATTATTTTGGTTTATTTTCTTACTAAAATTTATTCCTCAGTTATATTTTGATAGTTTTGCTCACTTATGTCTATGAACTATAGCACTATGATTATTTATTTTCTTTGATGTTTGTTTAAATAAGCTACACCCAATTTAAATTTTCATGTTGATGGTTGAATTGTTTGGAAATAAATGTAATCCGAGGTTAATTTAAAATTTCATGTTATTTTGACCGACATGAAATTAAGCTTGACCGAGAAAGTATAGCACCAAAAGTAAAAACATTTGAAAAAATAGCATTATGAAAGGAAGATGAATACTAAAGCCAATAAACCAAGATGATTGATTTAAAGTAGGCTAAAATGACGATAGAGTTTATAAACAAAATCATAAACTAAAGATTAATGATAACTCTAGTACACTTTTATATGATAAAAGCATCCACATAAGTATAGAAAAATACTAAAAAGTTTATGAAAATCTCTTATAAAGATTCCAAATTTCACTCAAAAAATAAAATTATTCTATAGTAATTCGAAACTATTATCTTTTATTCCTTTTAATTTATTTTTTATTGAGATGATGGTAAATAAATGATTACCTCCTAAGTTGCAAGTATACAACCTTTATCAAGTTATAGTATTTAAGATTATCGATCCCACGAGGAACGGAAGTAGGAAGAGTTTTGTTCAAGTTTTGGTTCTCAAATTATGCTTACAATTAGGAGTTTATGTACATGGTGAAAGTGGTCATGAAAAGATTAGAGAGTGGATGTGGATTATGTGCAAATAAAAAGGAAATCGAGGAAGAAAATGTGTGTGGAGAGATTAAGAGTGTGATTGTGTCAAAGTGCGAATAAATCAAAATGAAAGTGAAAATGGAGAGATAGAGAGTGAGAGAAAATAAGTGCAAAATAAAAGAAAGCAAGATTGAGAGAGAGGAGAGAGTAAAGGAAAATCAAAATCAAGAAAATAAGAAATCAAAGAAGTCAAAATCAAGAAGGCAAAAGATGAAGGATTCAATTAGAGATATGAAGGAATCTAGAAATGAATCCACTAGCTAATCTTACTAATAAGATATGAACCATTCTCTTTTTATCATATTTTATTTTAGATTTATTAAGCATAGACTATCAAACCACTTAAGGGAAGCATAACCTATCAAATTATCACCTAAATGAAATCAATACTCATGAGGAGAATAACAACAAGATAATAATTCTAGAATTCATAAGCATAACCTATCAAACCACTTAAGAAAAGCATAGACTATTAAATTCTTCTTCTACCGATTAGTTCTCTAGTTAGTTATCCTAAACATGATCATTTTAAGCATTAGAGAGTGATTCACAAATATAAGAGAGAAATTAGACTAGTTTCATGCAAAACTAGATCCCCACAAGAGGTTTAGTTCCACATCTTAGAAAAATAAAAGAAATCAAGAGAGAGGAGGAAACATAATTACAAGAATGAAAGAGGGCAAGAAATAAAGAAAAAGAAAAGAAGATTGTAATGAAAGTAAATCTAATCTATGAATTAAAGACAATACATGAAAGTAAATTGTATGGAATTAAATTGCATGAAAGTAAATTGCAAGAAAGTAAATTGCATGAAAGTAAATCTATTCTACAAACAAGAAAATAAAGAAGAGAAAAGAAATAAAGAGAAACCCACAATTCCTAATTCATCTTCATCCTCCTTTTGGTCCTTGGACAAAGAGAAGAGAAAGGAAATTGAAGGGGTGAAAAATTTTATTTATTGTGTAATAAAAGTTATAATTTTTAGAAGGTCTTCTCAATTAAGAGTAACCCTCCTCTCCAAATGGAGTTTTTACAAAATATTTCACACTCTAAACCCTCAGAATTCACCCCTATTTATAGCCCAACGGAGTTGATATGAACCATTGGATCAAACTTGACCACCAAAGAAGAGAAATCAACCATTAATCGAATCAGAACCGATTCGTCGATCGGTTAGCCAACCGGTTGGCTAATCGGTTGGTCAACCGATTGGTTTCCAACGGATTTTGTCTTTTCTTGATATTTTTGCACGAATTCTTCTTGGATCCCCTTGATATCTTGGGCCTTCGTTTGTCTTTAGATTTGGGCTTCAAAATTAGTAGAAATTCGAGAATTTGAGTCATTTGGGCTCTTATTCATTAATACTCTATTAACCGCAAATTAAGATAAAACAATTATTAGTAATATCTTTATTCATATAAAATAGGTAATGAGGGTATAAAATGTAATTAAAATGTGATAATCATGAGCCAAGATTAATCATTCTTCATCTTTATCTTTTTCTGGACAATTCTAGAGTAGTATGTTCATTGTCTACATCGATTGTGACATCAAGCTGCAGTTGATTTTTTGTATTGTTATCTTTCCATGAGCTCATTCATCTTTATCTTCTCGCCTAACTTCACAAAGAAGTTGAATGTATTTTGGATGTTCAATACAAACATCTAGAAATACAGACTTTGATTTTTTCTATTTCAATGAGAACAAATGTTAATTTCATACATATGAAATTTTTGTGTCTTTAATTTATTACTTAAATAAGGTTAGGCTGCCTTTTTTTCTCTCGCAATGTATTCTTCTACCTGCATCGAATAAGAGTTTCTCACGTCAATACTATTACATTTGCTCTATCTATGTTATTTTGCATGAGGACTTAAATTAAATACTGTATTTTTTATTATCAATTTGCTTTCTATTATAATGTTAATATTTGATTTTGATATATTTATTTCGTGAAGGGATGTTACTTAACATTGGTACTACATCATCAGCGATTCTACAATATTTATCGCTTAGACACTCATTATTAGCATCTCTATCCACCTTCTTGTTGTAGCCTTTGCAATCATAGAACCATGGCTGAACTCTATTATAAATAGTAGTTATCTTTACCTTAAAGGTGCAATAACGTGTTTGTATATTGGTAAACTATTATTAGGTTTAATTGTATAAATTTCAGAATAGTTTTTCTAAGATCATACCTCTTTTAATATTGTGATGGTTGCGTAAATAAATAATTTGAATTTCTGTTACATTTATACAGAGCCTTAACGGAGATGTTTTTGTCTTGGTAGCTTATTCTGAATGAGCCCCATATTAGGTTTAAAATGTAATATTTTTTATTGTGTTATATGGATATTTACTAATTGGTTTACTTACTATTCTCTTATTTATTTAGTAAGTTGTATATGGGTTGATCTATATTATTGGCATAAGTTATGATGACATGCATATCTCTTCTATAAATTTAAGGCGATATAAGGTGAATTTTATAATTAATGGCCTTTAATAAAAATTTTAGTAATGAGATATGTTACCTTCATGTTTAGATATCTTCAAATCTAATAGTGCTATTACATCATTATCTTTGATCGTGTCTTTAAGAATTGATCATTTATTAATTATATTCCCAAATAAAGTCGCATGTGGTCATGACACTTTATAGAAAAAGAAAATGAGCAACTTTATATGTTTTGTTTAATGAGTCATGACATACTAATTTTTCTTATATCTTCCATAAAGAATATTTTTTAATTAGGACAAAGTCCATATGTTCTTCAAGGGGAACTCAAGGCTTCTTAGAGACGATGCTTTATTTTAATATCAATTGAAATAACTTTGAGGTTATCTTTGCAAAGTTTAATTTTAAGGGTGCTTTTTATAATTTGAATTTTTGAGGGTGTTTCTACAATTCTTAAAATGTTGATGTGTTATTTGTAAATTTTAAATTTTTAGAGGTTGTCAATAATTTTCAGATATCATACTTGTTATTTTAAGTTTTGAAATGTCGTGGTGTTTTGTGTAATTTTAAACTTTTGAGGGATCTTAGCAATTTTTGATTTTTTGTCTTTTTGTTTTGTAATACATCATGTATTATAGTATGTTAGCTACATGATGATTACTTTACCTTTAACAAACTAATATTGTGCGTTATTTCATATACTTTATTAATCTTATTTTTTCAAATTGTTAAGCTATAGGTAGTTCACGTGGTATAAGGGTAGGATATAATTATGATTAGGATATATTAAGATTTCATATATTTTATTAATCTTATTTTTAAAATTATTGAGCTATAAGTAGTTCACATCATATTAGGATATGATATAATTATGATTAGGACATTAAGATTTAAATGAAATATTCAAAATAGTGAAGGGTAATATTAACCATGAAAAGATTTACTTAACTCGTGCCTTTAAAGAAAGTATATTATATATATATATATATATATATATATATATATATATATATATATATATATATATATATATATATATATATATATATATATATATATATATATATATATATATATACACACACACACACACACACACACACACACACACACACACACACACACAGCAAACCTCCTATAAACTTGTTTATAGGGATAGACACCAATTTTTATCCATTGATGTTGTTTTAGATTTGTGCCATCAAGAGACGACAAATCTCAAAATGGGCTTCATATCTTCATGGATCCCAGGCAACATCAATGGATAAAAGTCGGTGTATAACTATTCCCTACAAACTTAAATTTATAGAAGATTTGCTCGATATATATATATATATATATATATATATATATATATATATATATATATATATATATATATATATATATATATATATATATATATATATATATATATATATATATATATATATATGAGATTAATGGTATCATATGTCATGGAGGATTCTCCTCATATGTCATTATGTGGCACAATCCCCACCATGTGAATAAAGTAGAGAGAGAAAGCTTCATCATGGGATTGTGCCACATCATCAGATATGAGGAAATCCCCACCATGACATATGATACCCATTAATCTCTCTCTATGTGTGTGTGTGTGTGTGTGTGTGTGTGTATGGAAAGAAAAGTGTGTATAAGGTGACACCTTAGATGCAATCTAAGGTAGCCTCTTGATTTATGAACTAGACTATTCCAATTGATGATCCGCTCCATTCATCATGATTTAAATGTCTCAAAACATCTATAAAACAAAAACATGATGATTAAATATTTCTAACACATATTTTTCATTGTCTCTTTAGTTATATTATCGTAAAACCGTTAATTTTACAATCACTTGATGAATGAGTAACTACAACCCATTATGGCTAATTTTTATTTGTATACAATCCAAAATATATAAATCAAAATGAGCAGAGTGGATCGTGTAATTTGATAGTTTATAATGTAGTTTTAAGGTGCTACCTTAGATTGAATGTAGGTGCCACCTTATACACACTTTTCCCATATATATATATATATATATATATATATATATATATATATATATATATATATATATATATATATATATATATATATATATATATATATATATATATATATATATATATATATATATATATATATATATATTTAGAAACCACCTTAACAATAGGGTAATTATATAGAAACCATCTTTTATTTTCAATTTATACAAAACTACCTTTAAAATAGGTTTTATTGCAATTAACTACATCGTAGTCAAATTTTCACTAAAAACAAAAATATGCTTAAAAGTTCAAGTTCAAGATACTTGAGTTGTATCCTAACAAGCCCTAAACACTATAGAAATGAGCCATGTATATTTAATGCGATTTTTAAGGCTAATTTTGGGTGTTAAGTGTAGCATTTGAATGTGATGTGGTTGATGCAACAAAAATCAACTTTAAAGGTGGTTAATGTATAAATTAAAATGAATGGTTGTTTTCATATAATTGCCCTATTTTTAAGGTGGTTTCTAGGAAAAAACACATCACAAGCATCATGCTACAAGGCCAACACAATAATAATATATATATATATATATATATATATATATATATATATATATATATATATATATATATATATATATATATATATATATAGTAAGGCTCCTATGAACTTAAGTTCATAATGAATAGTGGTGCACCAACTTTTTATCCACTCATCTTGTCTTGAGATTTGTGATGCACAAATCTCAAAGTGGTCTTTATATCTTTCACGGATCCCAAAGCAAGATGAGTGGTTAGAAAAGTTGGTGCATCACTATTCATTATGAACTTAAGTTCATAGAGCATATATATATATATATATATATATATATATATATATATATATATATATATATATATATATATATATATATATATATATATATATATATATATATATATATATATATATATATATATATATATATATATATATATATATATATATATATATATAAGGTTCTATAACTTAAGTTGATAGGAATAGTCATCCTCCAACTTTTCTAACCATTGATATTGCCTGGGATCCGTGGAAAATATGAAGCCCATCTTTGGGATTTGTGCATCTCTTCATTTCACTGATCCCAAGGCAAGATTAATGGATATAAAAGTTGGTGGACACTACTCCCTATCAACTTAAGTTTATAGACTTTATATATATATATATATATATATATATATATATATATATATATATATATATATATATATATATATATATATATATATATGTTATGTGGAACCTATTGGGAAGAGTATCAATGTTGATAATTTGAAAACTAATCAAATTCCTAATGACGATTTTTTCGTGGGATTTGCATTGAGCAGAATCATGATGATTACCATGATAGTGAGGACAAAGATTATGATGGAGAAGGATATGAGGAATATGAGTCAAGTGATTATGCTAATGATAGTGTTGATGATGTCATTGAATATGATGATGAGGAAGTAGTAGAAGTTAGGAGGAATGCAACAGAGTTTAAGAACAAAATTTCAAAAATAGTACATGAGGGAAATATGCTGGCAACAATTGATGGTACGCCAACTGAAAACCGCAATGAGGTCCATGGTCCAATTATGAACATAATGCAAGATTTTCAACTACAACTTGATGGTTACCAAGGTAAGTATGATGATTTTGATAACCGTGTAACTAATGGATCAAATGAAGAAGAGGGAAAATTTGTTAGGAAAAAGAGGAGACTGCCAGTATTTAATCCTCATAGTGACATGCACAATGTTCAAATTTTATGTGGATAGAGATTTGCAAATAAGGCAGAATTTTCTTGACGTTGTGTAGAACTACTAAATTGCGATAGATTATAACTCAATCACATTTAATTATAGCTATGAAGTATAAAATCATATTAATGTATTTCAAGTATATAAAATAGTAAAAAGAGTCTTTGATACCAAAATATTACAATCAATTGGTAGATTGACAGCACTAAGATAAGTCACCAGAAGCACTGATTTAGTGTTTCAGGTGACTTGAAACACTAACATCAGTGTTTCAGTGCCTTGGAGCACTATTGCCATGTTTTAGGTGGCCTAAAACAGCCTACAAATATTATTTATGAGTATAAACTGCTTCCTAATTTGTCGAAGTTCTAAGAATATTCTCACAAGAAATATTCTTAGGATAACTCGATCGTATGGATTGCACCGACGCAAATCAACGCTACGCCTAATCCTACCCAACTAGGATTACAGTATAAACCGCTTCCTAATTTGTCGAAGTTCCCAAGAATATTCTCACAAGAAATATTCTTAGGATAACTCGATCGTATGGATTGCACCGACGCAAATCAACGCTCGCCTAATCCTACTCCAACTAGGATTACGAGTATAAACTGCTTCCTAACTTATCGAGAAGTTCCCTAAGAATATTCTCACAAGAAATATTCTTAGGGATAACTCGATCGTAAGGATTGCACCGACGCAAATCAACGCCGCCTAATCCTACTCAACTAGGATTACAGTATAAACCGTTTCTAATTTGTCGAGAAGTTCCCTAAGAATATTCTCACAAGAAATATTCTTAGGGATAACTCGATCGTATGGATTGCACCGACGAAATCAACGCTCGCCTAATCCTACTCCAACTAGGATTACGAGTATAAACTATTTCCTAATTTGTCGAAGTTCCCAAGAATATTCTCACAAGAAATATTCTTAGATAACTCGATCGTAAGGATTGCATCGACGCCGATCAACGCGTCATTTAATCCTACCCAACTAGGATTACGTAGTATAAACCGCTTCCTAATTTGTCGAGAAGTTCTAAGAATATTCTCACAAGAAATATTCTTAGATAACTCGATCGTATGGATTGCACCGACGCCAATCAACGCTACGCCTAATCCTACCCAACTAGGATTACGTAGTATAAACCGCTTCCAAATTTTCAACGAAGAGTTCCCTGGAGAATAAACCCATATTCTTAAGGATAACTCGATAACCCTTAATTTCCTCCCACCATAATATCCAAGAGAGGAATAACTGACGAGGCGAAGTCATGACGACACCGACAACGGTCAAATTCAAGAAACTTCTCCCACCGTGGATAATCATATCCCAACAACGGTCAAAGGCCACTCATTTAATCGGGTTGTGACCTCCAGAAAAGATCAGGCCATGGTTAAACCAACAACACACGGATGACGAAGAATTAGCCGATTGAGGGTTATGAAATTCCATGTACTCGATACCCAATGTGTCGCCAACAAGGAGTTACATCACGAATAACGAGAAGTCCAAAAGTCCGATGGTTAGTCAAACAACGCACCAACCGACACGAAGTTACAAACAAAACTCACCCACCAGCTTCAATCAAGATAACAAAGGTCGCATAAAGCGCACCGTGATCTTATCGAATCCTACAAAGAATCGGATGATCTGAAGAATCAAGACTTGAAGCTATCTTTTGGGACCCTCACCGATCGAAGGTCGAAACCATCATGTCCAAAGCATCCCGCATCATTAAGAATTGAGACCGAGACGCTTTGAGGGGTATCAGAGGCGCTGAAAAATACTTACAAGATCCCCGAAACCAACTCGCGATGTGGAGTCGGCGAATGACAACCCATCGAATGATACGACGTCAATCGTTAAGACGGAACTCGACGGCGAACCCACATAACACAAGCACGGCTTAAACCGACTTGAACGGACGATCGGATTTCGGGATCGTTGAACCGAACGAACCAAGAGTTAGCCCCTAATCAAGTACGACGAACCCGAGCCAGAGATGAAACCCCGAAAACGACGAAAATGACTGGAAAAACGACGCTGAGGCGCACACCTCTACCAAATGGTTTGTGGTCGCTAACTTTGGTTTGAGCCACCTGCCAACTTCAGCCGGCGCTTCTGCCAAGTGGCTGTGGTTCTACCAAGTGGTTGAAGCACAACACCCCCGATTTGTATAAATAGGGGGTGTCTTCTTCGTGCACGGCGGATTAGAGAGGACTTCGGCTTGGGATTTTGAGGATTTGACTGGCTTGAGCGATTTTCGAGGATCTTCTCAAGAGTTCTCACGAGATCCACGAGCCGTCGACGCACCGCTCCGAGCACGGGCAGCACAAGTCCAATGACGCCCCGATCTACAAGCGAAGGTAATCGAATTGGTCGAATCCACAGATACCCTCTAGGTTAAGCTTCGCCTAACCTCGTGGATAGCCGTGATTTCTCCTAGTAGATCTCACCCTGGCCCCTCCCTCAGTGGATCCCCGCAGCGCATCCTCTCCTTCGGAGTGTGATCCCTCAGCGCTTCGCTTTCGCGGAAACGAGCCCCTTTACATCCGTAGTTCCGTAACCCGGTCTCTACTTGGATTGAATTGCGCGGTGGCCCACGGATAAAAAGTCCTCAAGCACAAAGAACTGACGCAAGCGAGGACCTCGATATAACGTAGATCCTCGTGTTTGTTCAAAAGGATAAAAGTTGTAATCTTTTTATTTTCATTGTACTTTAAAATAAAAGGCATTTCTTTTGAATTTTGTTGTAGGCCAAAGAAGCCGTAGCAAGTTCAAAACAATGACAATCATCCCAACTTTCTCACAACATCTACAACGCT
Organism: Asparagus setaceus; assembly: GCA_012295165.1. Classification (NCBI taxonomy): domain Eukaryota; kingdom Viridiplantae; phylum Streptophyta; class Magnoliopsida; order Asparagales; family Asparagaceae; genus Asparagus; species Asparagus setaceus. The sequence goes on from CM022701.1 coordinate 38,590,673, forward strand.
CAAGTCCTTCATCACAATCACACATGCAAAATATTTTAATTTAGGTTATTTGAATTAGAGGTGTAGACTTTCATGTATATAAGGCGACTCCCATAGGCCCACGGGAACATGGCAACATGATAAAATAGTTACGACACTTATCCTCCTTAAACATGATCCCAAACATGAATATCCCACAACAAGAGTACCGCTTATATACATTTTAGTCTCCATTCTCTAACTCCCCGCTAATTAACCCCATGATAACATTTTAAGTTAGATTGTGCAGAAAGGTTTCTATATTGCTGATGATTGTTTCAAATGATTTTCATAACCGATTCTAGGACAATTTTGCCTTTTAGGCCCTCGAATCTGTATAGCACATATCCCACAAAATGTGAACTGTAATCATGATCAAGAACATGTACAAGTCAATCATGCACGAGACATATAGTCACCGGAAGGTCATGCTTACATTCCACATTCTTAATGGGATATGTATTAGTGCACAATCTACCTATTCGATGTCACTATGCTCAAGCAAGAGTTCGATTTTGAGCATATATTAATTATAATTCATCATCAAGAATCAATATTAATCATAACACAAGCTTACCATTGTTCATGAGAAAATTTGAGAAAATTGACTTAGTAAAAGAATGAATACAATCTCAAAGTAATCCCTCTCTAACCGACTTAGAAAAAGAAATTACAAAGTTTCTCGACGGTTGCCCGATTTACAAAAGAAGGAAAGATCAACGGAGATCCTTCCTTTGTTTAACCCGGGTTCTTCATGAGCGATGGGAGCTTGAATCTTGTATCCCGTTGACTATCCGAATGTCTCGACTAGTGGAACGATGTTGAAAGGAACTCGCAGAGCAAGTTGGAACTCTAACGAGTTTTAGAACTCAAAGATGAGTTTGACCGATCCAAAGAAGAACTCTCCTTCACTCTCCTTTCTCTGTGGAAGTCCAAGCCAAAGAAGTCCTCCCTTCATTGTTCTTCCAGCCTATTTATAGGGCTTAAGGGTGTAGCTGACCCCTTAAATCTCTCCTCAAATTGTGCAAAATAGTTTTGGAACCGTTTACAATGTGTTTGAATGGGTCAAATATGAGGTCCGCGTTCTGAAAATGACCTCGGCGTCATGACTTAAAACACAGAGGTGAGCTCTGTGTTTTGGTGAGCTCTGCGTCTTAGCGAGCTGTGCATCTTGGTGAGCTCGCCTGTGGTATGCATCTTGATGAGCTCAGCGTCTTAGCAAGCCGTGCATCTTGATGAGCTCCGCGTCTTAGCAAGCTGTGCATCTTGGCGAGCTCCGCGTCTTGGCGAGCCTTGCGTTTTGAACTTAGAAACGCAGTGGTGAGCCTTGCATTTTGAACTTGGAAACGTAGTGATGAGCCTTGCGTTTTGAGCTTGAAAATGCAGTGGTGAGACTTGCGCAGAGGTGAGCCTTGCGTTTTGAGCTTGAAAACGCAGTGGTGAGCTCTACGTTTTGAGCTTGAAAACGCAGAGGTGAGAACGCGGAGGTGAGCTCTGCGTTCATTTTTAACAGCCTACAACCATATATTTGGTTCTCAAATAAAACTATTCCACATATTCAAGAATAAACTCGAGTTCGTTGGGTTTGGGACGAGTTTGACCTGGATTGGTTTAGGTCTAACTTGGTCTAGGTTGTACAGATGTGTAAGTAGGATTTGATTTAGGCTTCGTGATGAGAAAGGGTCTAGACCAAA